>JBBGZY010001572.1:849433-1468867 GCA_037952925.1 Lithobates clamitans | reverse complement strand
CTCTACAGCTCGGTGCACTGTCAAGCTGCAGCAGTTTTTAGAGTTTTAGAAGCTGCTGGCAGCGGGGCTGGATGGTGCGCCTGTGCCATCCACTCCCCGGGATCTCATGCCCCAGGGCTGGACGCTCAGTGTGCATGAGGTCTTAAAAGTAAAATACAAAATAAAGGAGAAACTAAAGTGATACTAAAGTCTTGTTTTTTTTTAAAATTAAAAATAACAAACATGTTATACTTACCTGTTCTGTGTATAGGTTTTGCACACAGTAGCCCAGAACCTCCTCTTCTTGGTTACCTCGCCGGCACTCCTGGCCCCTGCCGAGTGCCCCCACAGCAAGCAGAAGGCTATGGGGGCACCCTAACTGAGCTGCTGCTCTGTGTGTCCAGACACGGAGCCGCGGCCTTCTCTCTCTCCCCTCATTTGCTCACTGACTTTGATTGACAGCAGCGGGAGCCATTGGTGCTTCGCCAATTGGCTCAGCCAATGAGGAGGGAGCGTCTGGGACAGCCAAGTCTCTTGTGCAACATCGCTGGATCGAAATGGGGCTCAGGTAAGTATTAGGGGGCTGGGCACACAGAAGGCTTTTTATCTTAATGCAGAGAATGCATTACAATAAAAAAAAACTTCTGACTTTACAACCACTTTAAAGCCCAACTAAACTTTCAGTCTAAATTAACTAAACACATATCAGGTGCATAAAAAAATGGCGTGGAAAGTTTTGGAGTGTGTTTACAGCACGTGCAGAGTCCTGTGTAGACATGTGCACTGCCGAAAAATTTGTTCGTTTTCGTTTCATTTGTTTTTGTTTTTTGTTTTTTATCGTTTTTCGGGTCATTCCATAGGATCGTAAAATTCGTAAATTCAAAACATTAAATTCTAAAATCCAAAAATAAGAAAGAAAATCCAAAAATAAGAAAGAATAACTAACTAATAATAACTAACTATTAAATTATAGGTATTGGAATTTCCATTCAAATTTGGCTGTTAGTGAAAGTAATGAATGCGAATTTATCCAAAGTTACGAATTATCCCGAAATAATGAATGCTGCATCTAAACAAATGGAACAGAACTAATTCATAATAATACATAACAATAATAATAATAATAATAAAAACTTTGTATTATTATTATTATTTATTATTAATTTGTTCTGTTCCATTTGTTTAGATGTGGCTTTCATTATTTCTGGTAATTCGTAACTTTTTATAAATTCGTATTCATTACGTGAACTAACAGCCAAGTTTTAAAGGAAATTCCAATACCTATAATTTAAAGTTACAGTGTAGTAATAGTTAAGTTATTAAGTTATTAGTTAGTTATTATTTCAAATTTTCGAATTTGCGGATTTTCCAATTTTCGAATATTCAAATATTAGAATTTACGATTATCCGTAAAAATTCTTTAAACGGGTTTTCGTTAATTCGGATATTTCCGAATTAAGAATTTTTTCAAAATTAGTTAAAAAACGAATTTGGAACGAAAAGAATTGCATATGTCTAGTCAAAGAGTAGGGCATAGCAACATGCCCTGGTCACACCACAATGGAGCAGTCATATGCAGTGCAGAAAAATGCACACAGGCTGCATTTTCACCATGCACATAACGCACCACCCTTTGTACTGCACCACGGTGCAATGCGCTGATCTGAATAAAGTGTCACTAGGTGACACTTCAATGCGCATCACCCCTTTCAGCATGTGGCTTAGTGTGCAGTAATCTGTGTTAATCTGCACAGTTTAATGCCAGCTCACCGAAAGGGCACATAGAAAACAGTTGTTTTCCATATGCCCTGTACATCCCATAATGCTCCATTATTTTGTGACATTGCAATAAAGTTAAAAAAAAAAAAAAAATGGTAGACACTGCCTTGTTTTGTAACAACGCAAGGCCATCAGTGCTGCTCCCTGTCGCTAGTGTGAAAGAGCCCTTACAGTTTGTTTTCTTTAGAAAGCAGCCACACCCTGAATAGAAAAGCCTGTCCCCTGACAGCATGCTGCAGAGAAGGACCATTGTTCTTTGTGGGGAAGCAGTGGTCTCTCTGCAGAGGTCTGATACACCCCCTGCTGGGTCAGGGGGTTTTCTGACCAATCTTCTTATAGCCTGGGCCATCTTTATGTAGAGCAACAATTCTTTTTTTCAGATCCCCAGAGAGTTCTTTGCCATGAGGTGCCATGTTGAACTTCCAGTGACCAGTATGAGAGAGTGAGAGCGATAACACCAAATTTAACACACCTGCTCCCCATTCACACCTGAGACCTTGTAACACTAACAAGTCACATGACACTGGGGAGGGAAAATGGCTAATTGGGCCCAATTTTATATAAATATATATATATATTTTTTGTATATCTACGTATATATATATATATATATATATATATATATATATATATATATATATATATAGATATAGATATATATATAGATATCTGTATATCTATAGATATCCATATCGCTCTCTCTCTCTCTCTCTCTCTCTCTTTCTCTCTCTCTCTCTCTCTCTCTCTCTCTCTCTCTCTCTCTCTCTCTCTCTCTATATATATATATACACACACATTATCTCACGAAAGTGAGTACACCCCTCACATTTTTGTAAATATTTTATTCTATCTTTTCATGTGACAACACTGAAGAAATGACACTTTCCTACAATGTAAAGTATATATATATATACAGTATAAGGATGGAGAGGGAGCAGCAAAATCCCCCATCTAATTTACACCTACAGATTATTATTCACTGATAGTGAAGTTATCTAGTGACTGTCCGCTGTGAGGTTTAATGTAATTCCTCAGTATGGAAATGGGGGAAGGGACTGAGTATTATACACATATAGGGTATAAGAATACATTTGTTCACTATGGTTTCAGATGAAGAACTTCACCGTAGGGGAAAATTAGAATCCCTTTTCCCTTATTATGATGCTAGAATAAATCCTTCACTGTGGCTGCGGATTGATCACATGGGATACGATGGGAGTGAAGGGAAAGAGGTAGACAGCAGCCTTAGGTGCAACAGAGCATGTGTTCCCATGCATCACATGTAGGGCAGCCCATTCGTTTCTATGCCATGATTAAGGCTATTCATCGAAACGCGTTTGAAAATGGCCGATGCGGATGGCTTCTCAGCCTCTGCAACTCATTGGCGTCCGCTCCATTAGGGGTGAAGGGGTGCAGCCCCCCTAATCCATGCACTTGGCCCCAATCTACATGCAGGGCGCCGGACGCATGGATTTCAATTTTTTTTTAAAGGATGTGATTATAGCCTGAGGCTCTAATTGGCTTCAAAAAAGGGTGGGCTCGGGGCGCGGAGCACTGCATTTTGAGCCCACCCAGTGGTCTTTCTGCTTCTCCTCCCGGCCAATCAGGAAGCATGTCTTAAAGTGGAGTTCCACCCAAAAGTGGAAGTTACTCTGATTTGTCTCCTCCCCCCTCTGGTTCCATATTTGGCACCTTCGGGCAGGAGGGGGGAGCAGATACCTGTCTTTGACAGGTATCCTGTTCTTACCTCTGGGAGTCTGGGCCGTGGCCCATGATGTCACTGCTCAGCTCCCTCCTCCTTCCCCTGCCGCCGGGCCAGTAGGAGAGAGGAGCAGAGCTTTGCGCATGCGCAGTAGGGTTTACGGCGTGAAGCTGTAAGGCTACACTGCCGGGTAGACTTACCCACAATGGCGGCGGCATGCACCCGACAGCTGATGGAAACATCAGCTGCGGTGCCAATATGGTTGGACTCCAGGACAGGTAAGCGTCCGATTATTAAAAGCCAGCATTTGCAGTATGTGGGAGGAAAACTTTAAGACCCCATTGGCCGAGAGGAGAAGTGACCGTATTGGCCGGAAGCAGGGGGCAAGCGCAGAGGAGGAGATGCAGGGGGAAGCTGCTGATGGGGCCTGGATGGGGTAAGTGCGGGGCAGATGGGCGGAAAGACGGACGAGCGACGGGGGTGGGGGGGACTTTTGTTTGCCGATTAACAAACCGACGGGGGGGGGGGGTGTTTGACCAACTGATCAACCTAGCAAGCAATGGGGGGGGGGGGTACCAACCGAGCGGGGGGTCAAGTGGTTTGTTTGTCACCCCCCCCAAAAAAAATATAGAGCACCACCAGCCACTGCTGCCACTTTAGGTAGGGCATGTGATTTAATCAGCTGCATCATAGTTCTACAAGAACCTTCAATCTGATGTCAACCAGTTCGGCCGCAATGAGCAGCATATGCAGCTGAAAACTGAAAGCGGTAAAAACAAATTCATTCATAAAAATTCTTCCATTGAGAACATTCAGTTCCATTACGTATTTATTTAAAACATCTTCCAAGAAATTTCACTCTGCGTGTGTATGGGTTGACCTCATGTCAACATCATCATCAATAGATAATAACACACCCGCTTTGGAGATGACTCAGATTCCTCAATTTGCCGCTTCTGCTCTTGACATTGACTGCCACCATACTGTATCTGCATTGTACTGTTTTCTGACTTTCATGGAACATTATTCTCAAGGTTATCACACAATTCTCCTATTCTAATGTAAATGCAGTTGTACTGTATTCCCGCTACGTATGTATTTCAGATTTATTTAGAAAGAAAGAGGCTGCTGAGATCCGAAAATCTGTGACTTTTCACGGCGTTTTTGATATTCATTTTCTTTTTTACATACCGCCCAACTAATCTTTCTTCATAAAATAAATTTAGGCCAAACTGTATTCTGCTACATTTCTTTAGTGAAACTAACCCAAATCAGTGTATATATTATTTAGTCTGTAGGAAAGTTATAGTCCACCAACTATGGTATATATTTTTGAAAATGTAGCAATCCTGATGTATTGACGGCCTATCTCCTTTTTTTGAGGCCCCAAAATGCCAAGACAGTACAAATATCCCCCAAATGACCCCTTTTTGGAAAGTAGACAGTCCAAGGTATTTAGTAAGAGGCATGGTGATTTTGAAGTTGTCGTTTTTTTGTCACAATGTTTGGGAAAATAAAGAAATTTTTAAAAAATGAAAAAATGTTTTCACATTTTTTTATTTTTATTTTTTAACATACTGTTACCAGTGCAATACAGCGTCATCATATAACTGGTGTGCCAGCGATCAGGGACACTGACTGCTGACAGTATGTATCAAAAAATAAATGAAAAAATAATGTTATTAATTTTTTTTCAAATTTTTTTTCTTATCTATTACATTTTTTTCTACAATTTTTTTTTCAACACACTCTGACCAGAGCAATACGGTGTTATCATACCAGGATTTTATATTTTTTTGCACATTATGACTGCTTATACCAGTGAATTTCCCGGTTATAAGCAACCATTTTTACTTAATGAAATGGACTCATTCAGTGTTTACTGTGATTGGCCTTGTCTGTACCATGTGATCTCTGTGACCAATCACATAGATCAGCGGTTCTCAACCCTGTCCTCAAGTATCCCCAACCAGGGCTGGGACAAGGGGTGGGCAGGAGGGGCGCCTGCCCTGGGCACTGTGATATCATGTGAAGTTTGGGGGGCGCCATAAGGAGATTTCGGGGAGTGGAATTGTGTTTGGAGGGGGAATTTGGGGGGGGGGGGTGTCAGGAGGTAAGAATTGTTCTACTAGCGGAAAATTGGGAGGTGTGCTAGAAGTGGGGATTTGGTGGGGATTTGTGTTTAGAGGGGAGATGGGGCAAGAGGATTTGTGCTAGAAAAGGTAATATGGTGGGAGAGGGGATTTGTGCCAGTAGGGATGATTGGGGGGCATTTGTGTGTGCTGGGAGGGGAAATTTGTGTGTGTGTGTGTGTGTGTGTGTGGGGGGGGGGGGGTATTTGTGCTAGGATGGGGGAATGGGAAAGGAGGGGAAATTTGAGGGGTAGAGGATTTACACTAGGAAGGTGATTTTTTTTTTTGGGGGGGGGTGTTTTGGTAGCATATGTGGAATAAGAGGATTTGAGTTAAGCATGCAGATTAGTGCTCAATTTTCTGGGGGGAGGGGGTTTTTGCTGACACATAAAGCTCATACATCTTGGGGGGGGCGCATGTTGGCATATTCGCCCTGGGCTCTAGATGACCTTGTCCCGGCACTGCCCCCAACAGGTCATGTTTTGGGAATTTCTCTTAGATAAAATAGCTGTCCAAAATACCAAGCAAAATAAGGTCTGTTGGCATGGACCATAGGGTGAGTACATGGATTGAAAACTGGCTACAAGGGCGAGTTCAGAGGGTGTTGATAAATGGGGAGTACTCAGAATGGTCAGGGGTGGGTAGTGGGGTTCCCCAGGGTCCTGTGCTGGGACCTGGAGGATGGGATAAACAGTTCAATCTCTGTATTTGCGGACAATACTAAGCTAAGCAGGGTTATAACTTCTCTGCAGGATGTGGAAACCTTGGAAAAACATCTGAACATATTAATGGGGTGGGCAACTACATGGCAAATGAGGTTCAATGTAGAAAAATGTAAAATAATGCATTTGGGTGGCAAAAATATGAATGCAATCTATACACTGGGGGGAGAACCTCTGGGGGAATCTAGGATGGAAAAGGACCTGGGGATCCTAGTAGATGATAGGCTCAGCAATGGCATGTAATGCCAAGCTGCTGCTAACAAAACAAACAGAATATTGGCATGCATTAAAAAGGGGATTGACTCCAGAGATAAAACGATAATTCTCCCGCTCTACAAGACTCTGGTCCGGCCGCACCTGGACTATGCTGTCCAGTTCTGGGCACCAGTCCTCAGGAAGGATGTACTGGAAATGGAGCGAGTACAAAGAAGGGCAACAAAGCTAATAAAGGGACTGGAGGATATTAACTTTGAGGAAAGGTTGCGAGCACTGAACTTATTCTCTCTGGAGAAGAGACGCTTGAGAGGGGATAAGATTTCAACATATAATACCATACTGGTGACCCCACAATAGGGATAAAACATTTTCGCAGAAGGGAGTTTAACAAGACACGTGGCCACTCATTAAAATTAGAAGAAAAGAGGTTTAACCTTAAACTACGTAGAGGGTTCTTTACTGTAAGAGCGGCAAGGGTGTGGAATTCCCTTCCACAGGCGGTGGTCTCAGCGGGGGGCATCGATAGTTTCAAGAAACTATGAGATAAGCACCTGAATGACCACAACATACAGGGATATATAATGTAATACTGACATATAATCACACACATAGGTTGGACTTGATGGACTTGTGTCTCTTTTCAACCTCACCCACTATGTAACTATGTAACTATGATTGACTTTGATTTAAAGCACCTGTGCAAGATAAAGGAATGCCTGCAAACATGGCCTGTTGGGGGTACTTGAGAACAAGGTTGAGAACCTCCGACATAGATCAACACAATAGTACACAATGAATGGCATGAATCAATGCCATTCATTGTGTACAATTGTCGTGTAATCTGCTGTGATTGGTCACAGCAATCACATGGTACCGGCAGCGGCCGGTACACTGATCAGTCATCAGTCCTCAGGGTGACAGATCGCGTTGCAGCGTGGCCTGTGGGGTGCGCACAAGGCGCATTCATGGAGGCCGAGGAGTGTTTTGTTGGTGTTGTTGAACATGGATAGCAAGCGCCCTCCTTTGAATCCGGTCCTAACATAGCCACTCACTAGCCTTTCTCCAGTTTCCATAAATCTGTGTTTGTGTGTTTAACGCAATTTAATTGTTTGTTTGTAATAAATACTCCTTTTAAAAAAAAAAAAGGTGAATGCGTTAAGATGGACTCTGTCCCGGCAAGTCTGTATTTAATCGGCTAATTAAAATAATTGGGAAGCTTTCACTGTGCCAGAAGTGGAGAAACTTACCCAGTTTAATTATACAGAAATGATCTTTTCTGCAGAAAGGATCGCTTTTTCGATTACGTCCAGCTGCCGGCTACCTCGCTCATCGATAAGCCACGTGCGCCAAAATGAAAACATAGAGGGTTTGACAGAAAATAGATACTTCTCTAATCAATTGGGAGATGCTTCTTCTGCAGCTATTAAAAATGAAACGAAAAAGGGCAATTACATCATAGAGAGAACCTACCTTTGTCCAACCCGTAAGTCATGTTTTTTATGTACCGTTTTTTTTTTTTTTTTTTCGTTCTGTTTTAGATGGAGTATGGCAGCCTTTCTCAACCTTTTTACCCCAGGGGAACCCTTAAAATTATTTTCAGGTCTTGGGGAACCCCTGATAAAACCCATTCATTGGAGGTCAGTGGGAACAATGCCCTTTACTTTGGTGGTCAGTGTAAGAAAAGCCCCCTTACAGAGAGCTATAAAGATCACTGGTGTCATACCACTGGCTCCTCCAAGTGGAATTGGTTCTTAGAACTATGTAGGCACCATCAAACAGGAGGTAAATCAGCCACAGCTCAAGGAACCCCTAGCCACCTCTGGAGGAACTCTAGGGTTCCATGGAACCCTGGTTGAGAATGGCTAGAGTAGGGAATGGTTCTAAAATCAACTAGTAAAAAAAAAAAAGGTAGATCCATACTTACCTTACGCCAATCTTCTGCATTGCTGGCCGTGACGTCGCCATCTTTCCAGGAAGGTTCCTGAGGAATGCAGAGCTGGCAAAAAAAAGCAACAAGAAGACACTCCAGTCCCATGCAAGATCATCTTCTTTTGCAAACTTTTGGTATCTCTATATTCCCCAGGATCTAGACAGATGGACACTATGCAACCCAGGGGAGGAATAGGAACCATTGGCCTGCAGGCTAAATAAAACTGACTGGCTGTGCCATGATAGGTGCAGAGTCACGTCTTCCAGCATCGGCTTTATTTGCAGCTCTCCACGTTTGGTCACTTGACATCTGAGAGCAACAAAGCAAATTGGTATTTGGAGGACTTCCCTCTGCGATAGATGTGAATGGGGGAGCAGAGAGCTAAATATTGCTCGGCATTTGTCATTGACTATGGGTACAAGTCTAATCCAAGTCTGAATGGTGACGTATTTCCCCTTAGGGTGGCCAAAGACAAATATTTTTTTGTTTTTTTTACGATCAGCCAAATGGAAAAAAAAGAATGGATTCCCCCATTCACACAAGGGACGGATATATGAAGGAATCCTCCCCACTGTGCTATTGAATTCTGACAATCAGAATACACTGATCAGCGCTGCAGTCAATTGGCGGCTGTCGCTGATCCAATGAAAGATTTGCAGGAGTCCTGTTCAACAGAAGTCGATGATTGGATCGGCTTCTGTTGAGTAAGAACAGCCATAGATGGATTGAAATTCGGCTGGTCCCTGCTGAACCTGACCAATTGTGATCCATCTATTGTTAGATTAACGTGTTACTAAACCCAGGAGCCTGCATTTACTATATCTGGTCTCCTACAGTACACAGAACATGGAAATGCAATTGTTTTAGTAAATATAAACTTCTACTTTATATCAGCAGTATATAGCAGTCTTGTGACTTATATCAGTGTCTGGTTAAAGCTTGTAGAAGGAGTTTTAATTCTGCTCTGGCTGTCCTATCAGGCTGCAGAACCCCTGACCCTCTGTCTGGACAGTGCCGATTGGCCCTGTGCTGATCACATGCACTCTCCCAAAAAAAAATGTACGAAACAAAACAAACAAATTTTTCGGCAGTGCACATGTCTACATAGTACACTCCAAGAGCCACTGATCATATATAGATTGAACCCAGGATCACTTTGAGGTTTAAGGTTCCCTGTCCTATCAGGCTGCAGAACCCCTGACCCTCTGTCTGGACAGTGCCGATTGGCCCTGTGCTGATCACATGCACTCTCCCAAAAAAAAAAATGAACGAAACGAAAACAATCACATTTTTCGGCAGTGCACATGTCTACATAGTACACTCCAAGAGCCACCGATCATATATAGATTGAACCCAGGATCACTTTGAGGTTTAAGGTTCTCAATTATACGTATGTCAGGCCCAAGATCCACTCCAGATACTGCCAACCAGGAACACCAATCACAGCTCATTTCTCACTCCAACCTTCCATACCAATGCACTCGGAAAAAAAAAGAAGACCCATGCTCCACATAGTGTAAACGTGACAAAGACTTTTTATTATTAGCTAAAATGCACTCATATCATTAGATAATATAAAGGCACTGTATACCACATCAAAACGGCCGAATTCTCCCTGTGGGGACACTTTCGGTGCATGATGATGTCATGTAGCTCCGTCCGACGCATTTAGTCAAAGATGACGTAATGACGTCACGTAGAGTACCTCTGCCCAAAGCATTTAATCAGAGATAACGTCGCCCGGTGGGAGGATGCTACGCCAGGTCATGACACAATAAAAACTCTCCCAGTGCCTCGGGTGAACATAAAGAGGAAACCAAGCCTTGATTTAAATCCAAGATGGCCTCCAAAATATTCAAAAGGCAACCAAGCCTCGCTTTAGAGACAAGATGACCTTGATGACTGGAACCAAAGCCATGCCATCATCCACAATAGAAACTTGATAGGGGTTCTAATCTTTCCCTCATTCGATGCAAAATTAAAAATAATTCGGGCTTTAAATATACTTTAACTTCCAACGCCATTTTTAAAAATAAAACAGCACATATAGCAGTTGATTGCTGAGAACATCACTGGAAAATGTTGCTATATGAAATGTGTGAAGTTAGTTTAATATTAGACAGAATTGGAAATGTATACTTTCCTATGAACATCTTTTGGCTTTAATTGGGTCCTTTCAGCAAAGCAGTAACTCGTGCAACGTAAGGAATATAACACCGCGGCGTTAAAGAGAGATAAAATGTATGCAGTATAAAACAAAAATGTGTTTCCATAAAATATGCAGACCTGATTAGGTCCCCGAGGGCTTCGCTTCACATGTTTAAAACAAATCCTTTTATTTATCTCAGTGTATAATAACAGAGAGCGCGAGGTACAGTTATGCACAAAAATATTCTTCAATATAAAGTTTTATGGCGCTGCCAATAAATAGTGCACTCTCTGATGTAAGAAAATGCAGAATTTAAAGGGAGAGTACATCCCAAATGGATTTTAAAAATTTGTCTGTATATTTTCGGGTAGGATTTGGAACCCAGTCTGCATGGCAAGAGTACCGACTTTGTGTTGCCCCAATCTAACATTAGACTTTGCTCTAAAATAGCACTAAATTCTATTTTTAGCCCCCCCCCATCACTTTTATATATTTTTTTTTCATTTTCCCTGCATCACCTGAGTGGCAACCTGAATACCTTTAGCGCCGCTCCTGAGATCTTCACTGTATGGCCTTCAGCAGTTATATGGGCAATGCAATTGCATCTATGTTTACTTCTTTTGCTGTTTCACTGTTATTTGTATATGGTTATGCTGCCACCCTGTGGACACTGTGTCACCTCAATACCGGGCACTCCCCCCCCCCCTTCTGCCCATGCCAATTTTCAGTTTTCAGCGCTGTCGCACTTTTAATGACAACACTGTACCCAAATGGAATTTTTATACTTTTTTTTACACAAATAGAGCTTTATTTTTGTGGCATTTCATAACCACTAGGTTTATTTATTTTTTGCTTAAAAAAAAAAAAAAAAAAAAAAAGACTGAACATTTTGAAATTTAAAAACATTTTCTTAGTTTCTGTTATAAAATTTTTAAAATAAGTATATTTTCTGCTTCACTGATGTGCACTGGTGAGGCGGCACTGATGGGCATTATTGAGGTGGCACTGAAGGGCACTGATTAGGTGGAACTGATGAGGAGCCACTTATATGCCACACTGATGGGCACCGATAGGCAGCACTGATGGACACTGAGAGGCGGCACTGATGGATGGCACAGAAAGGCGGCACTGATGGGCACTGATATGCAGAACTAACAGGCGGCACAGATAGCTGGCACTGATGGGCACTGATGGGCAGCGCTGATGGGCACTGATATGCAGCACTAATAGGCGGCACTGATGAGCAGGCATTGATGGGCATTGAAAGGCTGCACTGACTTGCATCACTAATAGGCACAGATTGGCATCACTGCTGGGCAATGTTGGGGCTGCACTGATGACCGGTGCCCTGATTATCTATACAGGTCCCTCCTGCGAGAAGATGCCACTGATCGGCTCTCCTCTCACTCTGTCAGTGTGAGGCGAGGAGAGCCGATTACCGGCACTTCCATGTGTACATGAGATCGGCTGTGATTGGACACAGCCAATCAAATGGGTAAAGAGCTGCGTTATCGGCTCTTTACCAAGATCAGGGTCACACCGTGTCACCCCCGTGGGCATGCAAGAGCGATGTGACTATGGTGACGTCATATGAACGAGAGGTGATCCAGACCTTCATCATTTTACTACACGATGGGCGGGAGGCGGATAATCCTCCCCTTTTTTATGATGTAACCTTCTTCTTTCCCCACCATGAGTTCCTCTATCATTCCTAGAAGATGCACATTGAGGCACACTCACTTTTTTTTAGGCATGTTGTGTGAATGGGAACACATAAGAAATTATCGCAACTTGACTGAGTATGTGGAAACATGCTTTAAGCAGGGATGCTAATCAATTTCTACACAGATGGCCACTAGAGGGAGCCCTTGTATCTGTATATGATACTTTTCCTGTAGAACATGTCCTCACTGATAATACACTTTCTGTACATCTGTCTTATTTTGCACATTGATGCGAGTTAAATAAGCTGTAGTGAGCTCTGAGGCTTCTTTAATTATCACTGGTGTTCTAGAGGTCGGAATAACAACATGAAAGCCCAGGTGATTCCTCTGTTGGGATGGCAGCGGAAGCGGTAAAAATGCATACAGATCTGGTGAATTACAATGAACTAATCATGCAAGCCTGTCTGAAATTAAATTTCCATTCCTGAGAACGGGCTAATTAAGGTCACCTCTCTGGAACACATAAATAAGCTTGTTTGTTTTTTTTTTTCTTGCTTTTTTTTTTTTTTTGTCCTATTGCTCTGCTGCTTTGAATGTCTTCATATTAGTGGATTAGTTATTAGTGAATTAAAAGAAAGAAGAAAAAAAAAACGCATGCGTGGGTGGGGTAAATTTACATCCATTTTCCTTGTCCCCTAAGTGGAACATGTTGATATTTTGAATTTATTTCAGCAACAGGATTAGTTCGGCTTTGAGAGCAGATCGACATTTAAAGCTAAGAAAACAAGTTTAAATCACACCTGCGGGGTAATAAAGAGACTCTGAATGAAAAAAAACACACCACCGGCAAATGACCTTTTATACCTCCGCTCTGTTCAAGAGCGACAGCGGCTGAAGAACGTTCGCATCGGACATTTTGGCTTGTTGGACGCCTGTATCATTAAATTGCTTGCTCTGATTTCACTGCACACTGTGAGCTTCTCACAATGTGTATTAGAAGTACCAGCAAGGCAGATAGAAGCCTCTTATTCCCTGGCAGGAAGATGCCTGGCACCAGGGGCATTGCTCTACAAAAGACCTAGAGTCCATAGCAGTGAAGTAAAGTAAGTCATATGTTTGGGCGGGCATACGCATGTATATAATATACATGTGTGTGTGTGTGTGTATGTATGTCTATATATATATATATATTTATATATATATATATATATATATATATATATATATATATATATATATATATAATGGTATATATAAAAAAATATTGTTACATATCTGGTCCCGACGTCCACTTCTATACCAATCTGCCGAGCAGTGGCGTCGCTAGGGGGTGGTTACTGGGGCCATAGCCCCGAATCTGGGGCCCATAGCCCTGAGTCTCTTACCTAGGGTTGGCTCTGGGCTCCATCTGCTCAGCTGGTGGCCTGGGGAGGAACATGACTAGGTAATGTTATCAAGCACAAGCTCTTATCTATATTCAGCAGTTCCGATAATGTAATCATTGTCCCGATGTCCACTTCTATACTGATCTGCCGGGCAATGTAATTGTCGGGAACCGCAGCACAAGGATTACTCCACCGGGACTATTTGATGATTTTCGGGCTCAGGCGGAGTAATCCTTGTGCTGCGATTCCCGGCAATTACATAGCAGAAAGACAGGATCTATGTGATCTCCCATCGTTTACACAGGCAGGTCCCCGTTCTGTCTCTGCGGGGAAGGATTGCGGGTGGCCGGCGGACATCGAGTCCGCTCCGCCGGCTGATCAGCTCCGGCGGCGCATGCGCGCCCACAAAATAGAGTTCCCGAGCCGACGTAATATGACGGCAATTCGCAGAAATGAGCCGACCTGCTGCAATGACGGAGGCTGGTCAGCAAGTGGTTAAAGAGTAACTCCGCTGTTTGTTGAAAAAAAAAACCATTCCCCTCTAATTGATTGATGTACATTGCAGGGATTTTACCAAACTTTGTTGCAGATTCCTACGTTTTGTTATTCTGAAGAAATCCCAGTTTGTTCCTCTGTGTCCATGTGCTGAGTGAGTCTAATGGGAGTGGTTTCATAATTATCAATCAGCTGCTGCACCTGCAGGGCTCTAATGAGGAAAGCTGCTGGGCCATACATTATACAATTGTCTTATTCAATTTCCTTTGGATTTACCTTCAACTATGTAGTGGAAGGGCCTGCCTGATTGCATACAACATTGAAAGTGTTTAGGTTTGGCCTCATATTATATGGTTTTGGTAAATCTAAAGGAAAATTGTACAAGAAAACTGTATAATGTATGGCCAGCCTAAGCCATGATTATCTATTGAAAATATCTCACCAAAAATGACATTATTGTTGCAGGGGATGCCTGAAATCTGACTTGTATCTTAGTGCAGACTTCTGGGAAAATCAGTGAGCCAATCAATTACAATATGACTTGTGCCGCAATTGTATACGCTATATTATTTTTTCTTTATTTGCTATTTTTTCCTTCACAAAAGTGGAGTTACCCTTTAGGCTGGGTTCACACTAGAGATCGCAGCGGCTCCCAGGAGGGGTCTGGTGCATCTCAATTCACCATTTTCAGGTCCGATTTCAGCCCGAATTTTGGGCTGAATTCGGACCTGAAACAAACCAAAAAAAGGCAAACAAAAGACGCACAGGGCTCCTATGCAATTTCGCACCGGAGCCGCTGCGGAGATGTGTGAACCGGCTCACATAGAGAGCCGGTCACAATTTCCTGCTATGCAAATTGGATGCGGAGAAAACCCACATCCAATTTGCAATAGCGTGAACCCAGCCTTTAAAAACCGCAAATAGCATCAAAAACGCACTACATGCTTTTCTACAGCTTCTCCATTAAGATCTATTAAACCAAAAATGCGTTCTGCGTTTTAAAATGTCTCCTGCCCCTTTCCAAAAACGCAGCGGCTGAAAAAGGTATAGATGTGAACCTGTCCCATAAGAAACCATGTGAAATGGACTGTAGTAGACATGCGCAATTCGTTTCGTTCCAAATTAGTTTTTTAGCGAATTTTGACAAATTTGTTAATTAGGAAATATCCGAATGAACGAAAACCCGTTTAACTGTTTTTTTTTTTTCTCCGAATGTTAATAAATTTGAATATTCGGAGATTCAAAAATTTGCAAATTCGCAAATTCCAAATTTGAAAATCCAAAAAATTGGAAGTTTAAATAGTCAGTAATAGTTAAGTTAATATTAGTTATTTATTATTTCAGATTTTCGTTCTTTTGCATTTCCGTTCTTTTTTTCAAATTTCCGAAAATCAGAAAATAAGAACGAAATTCGAAAATCCGAAAATAAGAACGAAAATGCAAAAGAACGAAAATCTAAAATAATAATAAAACTAATAATAACTTAACTATCACTAACTATTAAATTATAGGTATTGGGATTTCCTTTCAAATTTGGCTGTTAGTGAACGTAACGAATACGAATTTATCCAAAGTTATGAATTTATCCGAAATAACAAATGCCGCATCTAAATGAATGGAATGTAACGAATTAATAAAAATAAATAACAATAATAATAATAATTAAAACTATTTAATTACTTATGAATTTTCTGATTTTCTTTCTTATATTCGGATTTTCAAATTTTCAGATTTTTGAATTTCAGAATTTTCGAATTTTCAAATTTTCACATTTACAAATTTTATGAATTTCGATCATAACTAATGACCTGAAAAACCAAAAAACAAAAAAACGAAAGAGACGAAAACGAACACATTTTTTGGCAGTGCACATGTCTAGACTGTGGTGCATTTCTGTAAAAAGCACCAAAAAAAACACGTAGGTGTGAATCAGGCCTTAGATACGAATGCCGTATCTAAACGAATGGAATGTAACAAAATAATAATAAATAACAATAATAATAATTAAAACAATTTTTTTACTTTTGAATTTTTTTATTTTCTTTCTTATATTCGGATTTTCAAATTTTCAGATTTTTGAAATTCGGAATTTTCAAATTTTTGAATTTACGAATTTCGATCATAACCAATGACCCGAAAAAAGAAAAGAAAAAAAATGAATGAGACAAAAACGAACAAATTTTTCGGCAGTGCACATGTCTAGACTGTGGTGCGTTTCTGTAAAAAGCACACAAAAACGCATAGGTGTGAATCAGGCCTTAGAGACTGTAATGGAAATTTGTAAGTTCTGTATATAATTGTATTGTATTTTGTATGTACTGCACACTGCCCTCACTGTGCAACAGCACTAATAATGTTTTCAGTAAATGTTTACATTCTTTCGAGTCCTGATTAGAATTAGCCTGCCTATGTAACGCCCCTTGTTACCATAAACGTACAATTGTTATATTAATGTGATACCTACGTAATCATGTGTATAAAAACCTTCAATCGTGTCATAATAAAGCAGAACAGTCATTTGGAAAGATGCTGAGCGTATCTTTTGTGTCTGTTCCCTACTGCAGTAGTTATTATTAATTTGGAACCACTAATCAATATGAGGATTCAATTCCGAGTCAATACGAATGCCGTATCTAAATAAATGGAATGTAACGAATGAATAATAATAAATAACAATAATAATAATTAAAACTATTTAATTACTTTTGAATTTTCTGATTTTCTTTCTTATATTCGGATTTTCAAATTTTCAGATTTTTGAATTTCGGAGTTTTCGAATTTTTGTGGTGCGTTTCTGGAAAAAGCACAAAAAAAACAAAACAAAAAAAACGCATAGGTGTGAATCAGGCCTTAGAGCTTTCCATGGTGCTGAATGGTGTTTCCACCAACTACTTCAGCACCATGGAGATCTTGCTGTATTTTATTATGTAATGTCTTCCATTTAGAGTTTACATGTCATTTTATATAAATGTATTTATTCATTTTTGGGGGACACAGAGGAGAATGAGCGCAAAAATAAAGCTGGACCAATGTCACTATGTAAAAATTGCCATATCTGGTATACAGCTTTAAAAACCTGACAAGGGTTCTGATTGTTCACATCGGCAAAAAAAAAAAAAAAAAGTAAAATAAAAAATATAGTTTTTTTATCTTTATTATTATTTATTACATTTATTAAATGTATTATTTATTAATAAATTGACTTAGAATAATTTAACCCTTACAGATGCAAATTTATATAATGAAAATTAGTGGCTAGGAACAGGTTAAAAAAGTTCAATTACTTTGTGTCTTATTTGAGGACTTGTTTGGTATTTCTAGGAGACTTTGTATGGGGATGATGGGATTGTGCTGATCTTGTGTCGGAGCCATTTGTTAGTAAGGGAAGCTAGATGGCAGCAAATTCCCTCCATGATGACCATTACAATAGAAAATATCAGGCCAATATACCTGTAAAAGGATTCAAATCCCCACGTTATTTCCACTTCAGTCTTATTATATCATTGCTCCAAGAAAGTTTTCATTTATAAAGCCGCTAAGTGTAAACTAGAGATTACACACAATCATAAAAAAAAAAAAAAAATACATTATTAAAAAAAATCAAATATTCTGGCCAATGAAATCCATTATCGCTCAAATCGCTTAAAGCAGTAATTCCCTGCCAGGAGTTCTGGCGTTTAGAGAAGAAAGCGCGCCGTGTGCACGCCGCCTAAAACCTGGAAAGAAATGCTTATTAACCACTTGCCAACCGCCCTATAGCAGATTTACCGCTACAAGGTGGCCGCTGTGCCCAGGATCATGTGTATATATATATATATATATATATATATATATATATATATATATATATATATATACACATATATGTGATCCTGCACTTCCAGGTAGCGGGGCGCGAATTCACGCCGCTGCCGGCTCACCCCCGCAGTGATTATACACAGCTGACGCTGATCAGCAAGTACCGAGGACTCAATGTCCGCTGTCACCCGCCGATCATTCGGTACGGAGGCAGAACGGTGGTCTGTCTATGTAAACACAGCAGATTGCCATTCTGTCAGTAGGGAAGGCTTGGATCCTGTGTTCCTGCAAACCAGGGACCAGGATCAATGCCTTCCCCTAGTAAAAGCACCTCTCACACAGTACAAAAACACTGGTTAAGCACCCTTTGAACGCCACTGATGTGAACCCCTTCTCAGCCATTGTCCTTAGTACAGTGACAGTGCCTATTTTTAGCACTGT
The DNA here is from genome assembly GCA_037952925.1 of Lithobates clamitans. Taxonomy (NCBI): domain Eukaryota; kingdom Metazoa; phylum Chordata; class Amphibia; order Anura; family Ranidae; genus Lithobates; species Lithobates clamitans. The sequence goes on along the minus strand of JBBGZY010001572.1, from coordinate 1,450,475 downwards.
TTACTGTATGAGTGTCACTGGTCCCCAAAAAAGTGTCAGAGTCAGATTGTCCGCCACAATATCGCATTCTATTGCTATAAGTCGCGGATTGCTGCCATTACTAGTAAAAAAATAAAAATAAATCCATAAATGTATCCCATAGTTTGCAGACGCGATAACATTTTGCACAAACCAATCAATATACGCTTATTGGGATTTTTTTTTTTACCAAAAATATGTAGATATTGTACATATTGGCCTAAATTGATGAAGAAATTATATTTTTTTAACCAGCTTTTTAGGATATGTTTTATAGATGAAAGTAGAGCTGCGTGATTCCGGCTAAAATGAGAATCGCTATTTTTTTTTCTTTTAGAAATTCTCTCACGATCCTCGCGGCGTAACATCATCTTTCACATTATACAAAAAATTGGGCTAACTTTACTGTTTTTTTTTAATTCATGGAAGTGTATTTTTTTCCCCCAAAAAAATTGCGTTTCAAAGACTGTTGCGCAAATACAGTGTGACATAAAATATTGCAACAATTTTATTCTCCAGAGTCTCTGCTAAAAAATAAATAAATAATGGACCCCCAAATAATGTTTGGGGGTCCTAAAAGCAGAAAATACAGATTTTTACTTTAGTGGTTAAACTGCCCTCATCTACAGACCAAAGTTCATTCCTTTCATCTAAAATAACGAAATGTTACAATGTTTCTCTTTATCCCTCCAGCACTGAACAATATTGATAAACATTTGCCTGCTTTTTTTTTGTTACAACTGTGAGGGCTCTGCACTTTTTACATAGAATCGGGGAAATGCTGAAACAAGATTGTGAGGGGGGTTGTATTGAGATCGACGATTTTTTAACAATCAATTGTGCAGATCTAGCAGAAAGTAATTTTTTTTTAAAAATTTTCAAAATTGACGGTCTTTTATGGTTTATAGCGCAAAAAAAAAAAAAAATGCAGAGGTGATCAAATACCACCAAAAGAAAGCTCTATTTGTGGAGAGAAAAAAAAAGGACAACCATTTTTTTTGGGTACAGCGTCACATGACCGTGCAATTGTCAGTTAAAGTAACGTAGTGCCGTATTGCAAAAATTGGGCTGTTCATGTGTGTGGGTGGGGGGTAAATCTTCTACAACTTTGGACCAATTTTTTTTTTTAAAGCTTTGGATGGAACAAGGAAACCAGGCTTTTATTGCTGTCCATATTTCCAGGACGAAATGTCTTTTCCCTGCCTGTTCTGTCAGAAAGTCAGGAAAGGGGAAATCACCATACAGACTTTTTAGGGCTCATTTACATTAAAGGCGCAGAGAGCCGTACAACGTGAAAAAAGGGCGTCTCTCTGCACCTGGGTGTGACAGGACAGCAGCTGTCTGTACAAATCAATGATAGGCTGCCGCTGCACACTGGTGACCGCACATCTGAATGTTTACTTGCATAGACAAAATCAAGCAGTTAATCCTTGTTGTGCTCGGGGAGCTCCACTGCAAGGCTAGTTTACCTTTGAGCTCAGCATTAACTCTTTCACTGCGTCATTTTTGCATTCTTTTTGCACATTTACAAATAATTTCAGGCCTGAAGATTTGTTAAAACCCCTACATATTATATATATTTTTCAAAAGCAGAGACCCAGGAGAATAAAATAGTGGTAGATCAAATTTTGTAAGCACGCAGTACTTGGCGCAAAGTTTCAGTACAAAAAAAAAAAGTTAATTTTAGGGTACAAAGAGGCAATATATTACCCATTTCCTTATTTATAGCTATAATGTGGCGCTTTGCTCATGAGTATATTCAAAAAAACTCCATAAACGAATAATTAGGAAGAAATGAATATTACGCAAATAATTGATTTCACCAGATAAATTACTATAGGGTATCCCTACTAGGTAGTAAGCTCCAAGCACCAGTGCTACAAAGAACAGCAATTAATGTGCAATTAACGCAAATAAATATAATACAATTTCATATTTCAATCAATCAAAATTAAACAATACTGGAGGTACCCCCACTGGGTAGTGAATCCAATTCACCGGTGCTGCAAAAAGTACAAAAATGTGCAAATAAATAAGTAAAATGATCTGAAATATTATAATATTATTTATATATATATATATATATATATATATATATATATATATATATATATATATATTATAATATTATATTATAACCATATATAATAGAGTGATAGTGATGAAATTATCTTTCAAATCAGTTTAAACTTATTTTTTTTGCCTATTTGCATATTTTTGCAACACTAGTGAATTGGATTCACTACCCAGTAGGGGTACCTCAGTATTTGTTTATTTTTGATTGATCGATTTAAACATTAATGGCTGTGTGTTGAGTTATTTTGAGAGGACAGTAAAAATTTACACTGTTATACAAGCTGTACACTCACTACTTTACATTGTAGCAAAGTGTCATTTCTTCAGTGTTGTCACATGAAAAGATAGAATAAAATATTTACAAAAATGTGAGGGGTGTACTCACTTATGTGATATACTGTGTATATATATATATATTTGCACACATGTTTAAAAAAATAATTTTGCTGGAAGATTACACAAACCCCTCAAATATTATATATTTTCAGAAAGCAGACACCCTAGAGAACAAAAAAGTGGTAGTTCTTAATTTTTTTACGTCACTTGCTATTACCACAAAGGTAAAGTAAAAAAAAAAACAAAAAAACACACTAAAGGACATTTTAGGGCAAACAAACACAATATACTAATGTAGAAAAAAATGATCCGCACTCCAGTTGTTGCTCTTAAAATGTCTTCATTTTATTGAATAGCCACAGTGAACAAACGCTGATTAAGTCAGTTGACGCGTTTCAGCCTATAAGGCCTTAGTCATAACCACAATATACTACCCCACATTTTTGGTAAAATATAAAAGATGAGGTTGCACCGACTAAATTGATACCTAACATGTCAAACCTAAAAATTGTGTGTGCTCGTGAAATGGGGACAAACTTAAGGACCCTATATTGTCTATAAGCAACGCTTCATGTGTGTGAGTGTGTGTAAATAATTAATTGAAAACCATCAATGTTTCCTTTTAACACTCTTTTATCGTTCAGTTCTATCTTAGCCAATCCAAATTGTATTCTCATATACTGGAAATTCTTTGTGCTGTTGCTCATTTACCAAAAACCGACTTGTCTAATTACAGAAACTATAAAACTACGCAAATGAGTAGTAAAGTGAAGAGCAGTCATCCTTCCCAGCTGCCATTCTCCCGACAGATGACGGAGCGTAAACCGAGCCGGCGGCATTTGGACATAAACTCCGCGTTCCAATCACTCTCCGGGCTCTCTCTTTGATCTAAAGCTCTAATAATCGGTTCCCATAATATCACACTTGTCCAATTTGCTTGACTAATTGTCGGGGAGTTCGCAGGGTGTCATTCCTTCTGTGATATGAGTCCAAATTGGAGGGCCTCGTGGGTAATGATGGATGAGCCGGATTTGAAGCCAGAGGAATAAAAGTTTGCGTAATGAAAAATGAAGTGTTGTACATTTGCAGGATTTATCCTTAAACGCCGATATCCATCACCTCCTGCCATGTAATTGTATTATCCGCTCCAAGAAGATAATCGGGCTCATTTATTAAAACAGCGGCCAAGGGAACGTATCGGTGTTACCTTTAGTAAATAAATCAGACATCTGGTTTGACTTTCCAACCTGACTCAGTAAAATTTAGATTTCGGGGACTCATGACTAGTTTTACCCCTTCCTTGGCCAACGTTGGCTTTTGAAGTCCCCAATGGTGGAATTAAACGTATTTATTATAGGTATTTATACATATTATGTAAAATCAAAAAGTGCAGCGCTAATCCATTGCTGGTCAACGATTAACACAAATCATGATATGCATAAGTCCAGATAAATAAGTGCAGAAACAAGTGACAATCCCAAGGTGGACTTCATCCACCCTTTATCAGATAGTTCTTCATAAATAGTGCCACCACAGTGAGCCGCCACCTTATATTCAATAAAATGCGCTTAACAAAGTGAATGGACTCTTTCTACTAGAGAAAAGATTCAAAATTTGCTTGTGTATCCATATGGCCCCCCTGTCTGGGATAATGTGCACCTCCTCTGTGTTACACTCTCATGGAAGCCTCATATTTCACCTAGCGATACTTGGTCATAAAGCAAGGAGAGAGCCAGAAGAGTGTGAAAGCACAACAAAAAGTTTATTCAAAATATATTAATTTACTCACAATGTTAAAAGGTATAAGCGTTTAACAGACAAAAGCTGGTCCTGGGACTCAGATGGGCCAGTTTCGGGAATCGAGGTGTGAAATGACGTCTCGAGCGTTAGCTCCACCCTATGCATTTCGTCCCATCTGACGTCGTTGGGGCAAGGAGTGGTGTCACTATTTATGAAGAACTATCTGATGGAGTGTGGATGAAGATTTCATTTATCGCCTTGGGACTGCCACCTGTTTCTGCATTTATTTATCTGGACTTGTGCATATCATGATTTGTGTCAATTGTTGACCAATAGTGGATTAGCCCTGCACTTTTTGATTTATATTTGCTGTACAATTTATATAGGTTGTTGTGCCAGCTGCTTCACCTACTTTCTCTGAGTGCGATTTCTCTTTTAGATTTGTCTTTATATATTATACATTCACATCAAACCCCTGCCCTCAAGGAGCTTACAGTCTAAGGTCCATGCAAACACACACACATTGGGGGCAATTTAGAAAGGAGCCAATGAATGTGACACTAAACCATATCCTTATGCTCCAAAAATAATTCATACTCATCCAGTACTTAACAGCCCTTTAATTTTTAATAATTGCTTCCTGTGTTTTTTTGCTTCCTTGCAACATCCTCTGTGAGCTCCTCAATATCTAATTTTTACACTTACTTCAATGAGGGGAACCCTCAGCAGGTGAATAGATCCAAGAACTCAGCTCAGGCATGATAGGAACCCCTCATAATGGGCATGGTAGGTGTAAAGACCAAGGAACTAAGCTCAGGGATGGTGGGAACCCCTCATAATGGGCACAGCAGGTGAATAGATCCAAGAACCCAGCTCAGGCATGATAGGAACCCCTCATAATGGGCATGGTAGGTGTAAAGACCAAGGAACTAGGCTCAGGGATGGTGGGAACCCTTCATAATGGGCACAGCAGCTGTGCACGCCTAGGAACTCCTCACAGGGATGGTGGAAGCCCCTCATTATGGGCACAGTAGGTGTACAGACCCAGGAACTAAGCACAGGGATGGTTGGAACCCCTCATAATGGGCACAGCAAGTATGCAGTCCTAGGAACTCCGCACAGGGATGGTGGAAGCTCCTCATAATGAACACAGCAGGTGTGCACGCCTAGGAACTCCTCACAGGGATGGTGGAAGCTCCTCATAATGAACACAGCAGGTGTACACACCTGGGAACTTAGCACAGGAATGGTGGAAGCCCCTCAAAATGTCATAATAAACACAGCAGATGTACACACCAGGGAACTCAGCACAGGGATGGTGGAAGCCCCTTATAATGGGCTCAGCAGGTGTACATACCTAGGAATTTAGCAAGGGATGGTGGGAGCCCCTCATAATGAACACAGTAGGTGTACACACCTGGGAACTTAGCACAGGGATGGTGGAAGCCCCTCATAATGAACACAGTAGGTGTACACACCTGGGAACTCAGCAAAGGGATGGTGGAAGCCCCCCATAATATATTGTGACATTATGAAAGGCGAGGTGATTGATGGATATTATATTTCACCTCGCAATCTCGCATGCGTTTATTTGCTGAGATCTAAGGTGGAATCCGGTCCGGGTTTTACCGGCCACCTTGGCAGGGTTGGTTCCGGACCAGATTTTGCAGTCCACTTGTGTCCACCAACAGGTGGTATAAATAAAGCAGGACTGGAGAAAAACAGAGAAAAACAGCTGGTAAACAGTCGATTGTTTGGCGTGGCGCTAGCACATGCTCTAATTTCATAATAGTTACGATGTGGACGTTGGCTGTCCTGCTCAGCAGTCGCCATGGACACCATATTCAGCAGTCACATTTGGTGTCAAAAATGAATGGGGAAAAAAAAATAGTTACAGCATTATGAATATGTAAAGAAAAACATTTGCATATGCACTGTCTATGTATTTACTAATGCCTAAAATTAATATGATAATTAGAACTGGCAAGTAAATTACACTCTACACAAAGAGGAACACCATATAAAATATGAAAAATATAATATAGCAAGAAAATCAGATTGGAAACTTTTTAGTGGAATTGTAAGTGACCATAATATAAAAAAACACAGTCTAGGGCTCCTTTACACCACAATCCCTGTATTCAGTGTGCAGTTCGTTTTGCATTTACATGCATTTGTAATGATTTGTTTAGCCACTAGTGGCTGTCACAGCCCCACCTCTGAAAAGCGATCTGCGGTCAGATCCTTTTTAGAGACATTTGACAGGCAGTGAGGAGGTAATATGTGCCTTTTTTTTATTTTATTTTTTATTATACCCTGTCTGGCCTCACTAATAGAGTCCCACAAAGATAGAAGAAACCGTCAAGGGGTTTATCTCCCCATCATTCGCCATAAAACTGAAATGTCCGTTAAAGTGGAGTTCCACCCACTTTTACAACTCTTCAGCATCCCTCACTAAACTGTGCACTGTAAACAAATTGGATATTTTTTATTTTTTTTCCTCAGCACCTACTGTATATCTGCTGTATTCATTTTTTCACTTCCTCCTCCCTGGCCGCGGCCCATCGCACCATTTCCTGTTTGCAATGCCTTCTGGGAAGGGGCGGCAACTTCCTCTGACTTCCTCTAACTTCCACTGCCGTTGCTATGGAAACCTGACCTAAAACCTATTACACTGCTTGTGCTGCACTGAGCATGTGCGAGATCTGCAAGGATGAGATCCAGGAAGAAATACAGTCTGGCTTCAGATGCCCACACTTAAGATGGCCACGGCCTGCTGTAAGTTTATAAAATAACAAACTACTGCTAGAAACTAACAAAACAGACCTTAGTTTACAGACTAACTTTACTAGAATACAATAAGCTTGTGTATTATAGGGGTATTTTTTTTTAAAAAGTATAATTTTCGGCCGGAACACCACTTTAAGTGGAGCAGACCTTTGAGGGTTATTTTTAACACATTTCCTGCCCATAGATGACAGTGCCCGCTCACTATATTGTATCTATGGAGCATTGTCACCTTAGGACAGGAAATGTGTTAGGATTATAGAACACCTCCCCTCCCTTCATCTCCATAACATATGTAGGAGGTGTTCTGTAGTCCACAGAGATTGCAGGAAACAGAGGAACGTATCAGCTGACAGGTTTACTGGCAGGATCTACAGGCACTTGTAAAACAAAACACTTTCAATGGTGTATTTTAGGCTCTATTCACATCTATGCATGTTGCTTTTGAGCGTTTCTGCAGTTTTTTTTGCGGTGCTTGCCACGTTTTTGCTGCGTTTTTTTTTTTTTTTTTACAATGTCTGTATACAGTGTAAAAAAAAAAAAGAAAGAAAAAAAACCCCGCAAAACGTGGCAAAAACACTGTAAAAACGCGGTACTTGCGTTCTGGATGCGGGTCCATTGAATTCTATTACATGCAAAACGCTGCATTTTGCATGAAAAAAAAGTCCCCGACACTTTTCAAAACTGCAGAGGCACAAAAATGCATTGATTGAACATGTTCCATAGGAACCCATGTTAAAAAATTCCCATGCATATCTGCAAAATGCATCAAAAAACGCATTAGTGTGAATAGAGCCTAAGAGACCAAAGAGAAGTAAATGGGAGAAGTTAATTGTTGTTGGAGTTTCTATACACTCCAGAGCTTTCCTTCCTTTGCCGCGTCTAGATGTTGTCTAGAAGAGCACAATATCATGTCTGAGCCTTCCCACGTATGGTTTGAAATTAATTATGCTTTCCTAGACAGCCCCGGGGGACCATTCATTGTTATGATGCATGAAAACACACAAACGCACAGCTGGTAAACAGTCGTATGTTTGGCGTGACGCTAGAACGCGCTCTAATTTCATAATAGTTACGATGTGGACGCTGGCTGTCCTGCTCAGCAGTCGCCATGGAGACCATAAACAGCAGTCGGATTCGGTGCCAAAAATGAATGGGGAAAAAAAATAGGTACAGCATTATGAATATGTAAAAACGAATTTGCATATGCACTGTCTATGAATTTACTAACGCCTAAAATAAATATGATAATTAGAACTGGCAAGTAAATTACACTCTACACAAACTTTTTTTATTATTATTATTATTATTTTAGTTAAAGAAAAACACCATATATAATATGAAATATATAAAATAGCAAGAAAATCAGATTGGTAACTTTTTAGTGGGTAAGTAAACATATTAAAAAAAACACAGTTTAGGGCTCCTTTACACCACAATCCCTGTATTCAGTGTGCAGTTCGTTCTGCATTTACATGCATTTGTAATGATTTCTTTTCTTTTCTTTTTGGTTAAATTTACACTAGTGGCTGTCCCTGCCGCACCTCTGAAAAGCGATCTGGGGTCAGATCCTTTTTAGAGACATTTGACGGGGAATGAGGAGGTGATAAGTCAGTTTCTTGCTGCCTGTTTTAACCCCAAGTCGCACTTGCAGGGCAGTTGTGGTGCGGCCCCATTTGCTTGAATAGGTCACTTTTGGAGCTGTTACTGTACGGTAAATGTAACGGGGGATTGTTTATGCCATGGCCACAAAGCAAAACATCAAGGTCGCAACATCCCCATCCACTGGCTTTGCAGCTTAAAGTGGGCGTTAGGAACGTGGCTGAACCCTTGAAGGATCCCTTTAGGAATCACAGAGGAACCCCTGAAATAACTTTCTGGCCTCAGGGAACCCCTACTAAAAATGACTATAGCTACAACTCATGATACATTAGTGTGAAGGTCAGTGGGGAGAATGCTCCTAACACTTGTGGTCATTGGGAAGGATTATCCCCTTATAGAGGGCTAAAAAGATCAATGGTGTCAGTGGGAACTTATCTGAGAGGCAGAAATTACTCATTGCTCAAGGAACCCCTAGAAAACTCTGGAGGAACCCTAGGGATCCATGGAAATCTGGTTGAGAACCCCTGTCCTAAGTACTGACATCAGGAGAACAGCGTGACAACCAGGCAATAAGCAATGATCAATGAGGAAATGTTTCCTTTCAAGCAGAAGATAAACATTGCAGTGAAATTGTCCCTTTTTTTATACACTGTCTGGCCTCACTAATAGAGTCCCACAAAGATGGAAGAAACCGCCAAGGGGTTTATCTCCCCATCATTCACCATAAAACTTTATACTCTGTCTGGCCAAAGGTTTGGAGTCACCTAGATTATCACACCTATGTAAGCTTGTTGGACATCCCATTCCAAAACCATGAGCTATATGATGGAGTGCCCTCCTTTATGTGTGTGCCTGTGGGAATTTGTGGGGTGGGGTACTGACATAGGAGAAGACCATTTGTGAGATTGGGTACTGACATTAGAGAAGACCTGACACGCAATTAGGGTTCCAATTTTTCCAAAAGAAGTTCATTAGGGTTAAGGCAGTGGTTCTCAACTCCAGTCCTCGGGACCCACCAACAGGCCAGATTTTAAGTATTACCTTGGGGGAGTTGCAGACTAGAATACTGCAATTACTGAGCAGCAAGTGATATCACCTGTGATGTATTTCAGCTATCTTGCAAACCTGACCTGTTGGTGGGTCCTGAGGACTGGAGTTGAGAAACACTGGGTTAAGGTCAGGGCTTTGTGAAGCCCACTTGTGTTCCTCTACTCCAAGCTGGTAAAACCATGTCTTTATGGAGCTGGCTTTGTGCACAGGGGCGCAGTCATATTGGAACTAAAAGGGATCTTCCCCCAAACTGCAACCACAAGACTAGAATTGTCTTTGTATGATGTAATATTAACAATTCCCTTCACTGGAAACACCTTAATGTAATCCTTTAGAGGAGGGGTCCACAAACTTTTGATTATACATATGGCCCCACATCCAATCACTGTCCAAAGCTTGCTCTCTCAACCTATGCAACCTCTCCACCAAGCTTCTAATTCACTCTCTGGTCATCTCTGGCCTTGACTACTGCAACTCCCTCCTCATTGGATTACCTTTAAAACCCTTGGCTGTGAGCCTGCTGACAAACTGGTGCTGTATCCAAGAACAGCATGATCATCAGGGGGCACATGTGCACACTCTCCTGTAGACCCGAAAGTTCCACTGCGACGTACGTTGCGGGGCACCAACAGAGACTCCAGCGACCAGCAAAAGTTCAACTGCTGGCCAGGATGTGGTTATAACTGGTTAAACCTAAAAGACGAGCAGGTTTGAGAGGGACTGTCTTTCTAAAGAAGCAACAGTTACAAGCTAACTCTGGTTAGAAGCTCGGTCTGACTGTGCTTTAAAATTAATCTTCAGCCGCTACTCACTTTTACAACTTCCTCCCCACTGCCGCCCAGAAACACCTGCCAAGATATTACAATGAAATGTGGCCATCTTGCCCCAGGGTGCAGGTGTAGTGACTCTGAACACATCGATTCTCCAAAATACGGCAATTACCTTCCCCCAAAAAAACGATTGAATTTCTATCTAGCGGTATGATATTATTGTCCTCGCAGTGGGTTTTATGCTAAATGTGTCCTATTCCAGCAGAATTACCTCCAGGACAAGAAATAGCTTTGAGGTTCTGACAGAAATGTCTTTTTGTTCCCCCTTGTGAGGTGAGACTCATCAACCGACAGTGTTTCCAGAAGCAATAAACTGACAAAACAGCTTAACATATCAAGTAAATAACAAGTAATTGTCAAGTAAATTAATTATAATTACTGTAAGGGGGACAGGCTGAGCTAGTATTGGCAGCAATAGAACATGCACAAGACAGGGACAGTCCAAGCGAGTTCGCCCTGTACTTTTATTCAGCAAGGCCGCAAACAAAGACCGTTCTAATGCAAGAGAGCTTTCCATAACAAGTCCATAGCATAAAATAAAACATCTGCTCGTCTGGGCCACTAGCTAAAGTTCAAGTCTGTTCCTGACTAATTGTGCACCCAACTGGGCAACTCTTGTACCTTTTTAGTGTTCTGTCAGCACTCAGTCTTTTCACCCAGCAGCAGAGCAAGAGAAACTCCATATCAGTCACCTCACACATATAAAGGTCTGAGACTACCAGGTAAGAGAGATGTGACAGTAGGAATGGAGGCTTTATCTATTCCTATCCACAGCTCTACAAGGCATCCAGCCTTCAGGACCCAGAACAGATCTTATTAAGATCTGGGAAAACAACAATACATTTATTTTTTTTTAAGCTGGAAACAGGGCACGGGGCTTTCAGCGCTAAAAAGCGTACCGTATATACTCGAGTATAAGTCGAATTTTTCAGCACATTTTTTTGTGCTGAAAGTGTCCCCCTCGACTTATACTCGAGTCAAGCACTTTTCTGCAGCAAAAAATTTCCTTTTCTGAACCGATTTTGGGGCCCCGTATCTCAGGGCCACTTGGTGCTAGGAACCCCAAATTTGGTGTGCAAACCCAGTGGAACTGGTACCAAAATATATCCAAAGCTGAAGTTCCTAGCACTAAGTGACCCCGAGATACGGGGCCCCAAATTCGGTTCAGAAAATGTCATTCTCAGCTGCAGAAAAGTGCTTGACATTTTCTGAACCGACTTTGGGGCCCCATATCTCAGGGCCACTTGGTGCTAGGAACCCCAAATTTGGTGTGCAAACCCAGTGGAACTGGTATCATACCATATCTAAAGCTGGGGTTCCTAGCACCAAGTGGCCCTGAGATATGGGGCCCCAAAACCGGTTCGGAAAATGTCATTCTCTGCTGCAAAAAAGTGCTTGACATTTTCTGAACTGATGTTTGGGGCCCTGTATCTCGGGGCCACTTGGTGCTAAAAACCCCAGCTTTGAATATTTTATGGTGCTATTTCCACTGGGTTTGCACACCAAATTTGGGGTTCTTAGCACTAAGTGGCCCCCGAGATACGGGGCCCCAAATTCGGTCAACTGTGTCCATCTGCAGCAATGTCATTTCGGGACCTTTTGGGTTCAGAGACCCCAAATTTTGGCTGCAGCTAGAGGGCATCTAGGAACCCTTAACTACCGAGTTTGAAGTTCAGGGAACCTATGGCTGCAAATGGGCACAGTGAGGCATGTACTCGGAACGACTTATACTCGGAACAACTTATACTCGAGTATATACGGTACATAAAATGTGTTTCTTTTACACACCGATCCCTCACCTCTTCTATAGGTTACTAGTGGTAAAGAATTAACATGTCTGCATGCAAATCATTTCAGCACCAGACCCAAAACACTACAGTATAGCAGCTAATAAAGATACCACATCGTAGCACAAAAAAAAAAACAGCACCCGAACCAAACCTCTAAAAAAGGCACTGGGAGCAAGGAGAGGACAGTGGGAGAACACTGCCGGGCAAGTCTCCGGGAGCAACGGGAACAGCCAGGAGGGCTGGTGAGTGACACACAGTCAGGAGGACTGGGAGGCACGCCTGAGAGAACTGGGATGGCATACATGCCAACAGTCCTGATTTTCCCGGGACAATCCCGAAAATTGGACCCTGAACGCGTCCCGATGAAAATCCTGATTATTTTGCTTTTGTGCTGCTCAGGGCGCAGAGCACTGTGCCCTGAGCCCACCCAGTTGTGTGACAATAGGAGTGAATATTCACTATTGTCACACTGATTCTTCTCCCAGCCAATCAGGAAGCAGGTCATGAGACTCGTTTCCCGGTTGGCCAAAAGGAGAAGCGATCATATTGGCAAAGGAAGAGGAGGAGGAGGAGGGAGGAGACGCACGGCTGGAGGAGAAGCAGGGGAAGGCTGACCGACCCACCCACCAGCCACCGCTGTGACTCCAGGGTTGGCTCACTCGCAGCGGCTCAGCCATTCAGCACTCCCCGGCTCAGACAGGGGAGGGAGGAGGAGGGGAGAACGGAGTCATCCCAGGCAGGACATCTGCCGCCCAAGGTAAGGAGGCCGCACGTCTCCCGCATGGGGGGTTGCTGGTGTTCCCGGCGTTTATGTCTGTCTCCCGGGGAAGGGGGGTGGAACGGTCTTGTCTCTGGCCCCCCCCCCCTGAATCATTGAGCACCAGCTGCCACTGGTTATTATTATGCCAAATCAACCATCCCTGTGGTCCTTCTTTTCTTCTCCTTTTTTTCATCTTACTTTCTTCTTATACCGCTTTCCTTGTCTACCCTTACTTTTTTACCCCCCCCCTTTTACCATCCTTTTCCCTGTCCCATTCCACTCCCTTTCTTTGCCAATTTCTTCCCAATCCATCAGAATGACCCACCCAGTTCTATCCTTGTTTGCACTCTTTCTTTTTGTTCTGAGATTTTTGTATGACAACCAATGCTCCTATATCTACATATGATGTTCATTCGATCATCTTCTTGGCAAAAGTGATTTACTTTGTTTATTGCATAACCATATGTTACTTATCTTTTGTTACGGATAATATCCTTGGAATTTTTGTTTGTCATACAATAGTCTACTTAAAAAAAAAAAAGTGTACCTGAACTCAAAAACTAAAGATTTGTTACAGGCAGCATTTAGAAATGTTTGTTGTGGCCTAGTATAACCCTGAATGATTTACATTATGTATTGGAATTCTCACTGAAAAATTGCATTGTACTTCCTGCTATGTAAGTGGGTCTAGGGACTCCTATACCACCATCCTTATAGATGTATATTTGCAGTATGAGATCTAAGGCACTGCTGCCTCTGACCGATAGTCTCTGGAGATCTGGAGTGAGATTCTCGTATCATCAGCTCCATCTAGTGGGCAAAATGCAGTATAGTTTTCTGAAATACCTCAATGAGAATATACACCACATTCTGGCCACTAGATGGGGCTGATAATGCACAAAATATTCTATTGGACATCATATGGTGACATTTCGCTCAGCTTGCATGATTATTTCTGACATTCATGTAACAAATGATTTATAAATAGAACCATTACAGTCATTCAACCCAGAGGACAACTTGTTGCAGAATTGGAATACTGTGGGGGGACAGACTATAAGCGATTATTAAAGCAAGAGATGCTCTTCGAAAATAATGCCTAGTGTTGGGCTTTAACCACTTCAGCCCCGGATAGATTTGCCCCCATAATGATCAGGCCATTTTTTGCGATATGGCACTGCGTCGCTTAAACTGACAATTGCGTGGCCGTGCGATGTTGTACCCAAACAAAATTTATGTTCTTTTTTCCATACAAATAGAGCTTCCTTTTGGTGGTATTTGATCACCTCTGCGTTTATTTTTTGCACTATAAACAAAAAAAGAGCATCAAATTTTGAAAAAAAACACAATATTTTTTACTTTTTGCTATAATAAATATCCAAAAATAAAATAAAAAAAATAATTTCTTCATCAGATTAGGCCAATACATATTCTTCTACATATAAGCGTATATTGATTGGTTTGCGCAAAAGTTATAGCGTCTACAAGATAGGGGATATATTTATGGCATTTTTATTATTATTATTTTTTTAAAATTTTACTAATGGCGGTAATCAGCGATTTTTAGCAGGACTGCGACATTGCGGCAGACAGATCAGACACTTTTGACGCTTTTTTGGGACCACTGACATTTATACAGCGATTAGTGCTATAAATAGCCACTGATTACTGTATAAATGTTACAGGCACAGAAGGGGTTAACACTAGGGGGGCGATCAAGGGGTTAAATGTGTTCCCTGGGAGGTGTTTCTAACTGTGGGGGGAGGGGACTGACTGGGAGAAGAGCGAGATTGCTGTTCCTGATCACTAGGAACAGCAGATCTCTCTCTACTCCCCTGATAGAACGGGGATCTGTTTGTCAACATACACAGATACCCATTCGGGCTCTCTGTGGAGAGATGACGGGTCGCCAGAGGACATCGCGTCCGCCGGCCACGCGCATTGGCTCCGGGGGCGAGCGTGCACCCACTATAGCTCTTAAAGCGGCCGACGTACAGCTTCGGCGGTTTGCGCAGCCGTGCCAACCTGCCGCAGTACAATGACGGCAGCTGGTCGGCAAGTGGTTAAGAAAAAGCAAGAAATGATAAATTTCTTCTGTTCAACCAATAGCAGCTGAACATTCACCTTCTAACAGGTTTTAAAGTGAAAGTGAAGCTTTTTTTTTTATTTTTAAGAGCTTTTTTTAAGTTTTTAATTACTGTTGGCGTCCTCACCAGGGAGATTTAAACCCACTTCCTGTTATGGTGACACTTTGAACAGGAAGTGAAGGAAATTTTGCCAGTAGGGACACTAACAGCAATAAAATATATCAAAACAGAAACCCTTTATTTCTGTAACAGCAGCAACAAATACATCCCTTTGGCTTGACTTTTGATCTCGATAAGTGGATTGTGAGTGATTGAATGTAATCTGTTTCAGGGCTGTAGGGGTAGCAGGAATATATATTATCTGTATCTCAAGGTTTGTGTTGAAAAGCTTAGGGTCAGCTTCTCTGACCTCTTCGTTACACAGCAAGCAAGTGAAAGTGATATTATAAATCAGATTTTGGTAACCTTTACAATAAAACCTCAACCTTACACTGCAGCTTCATTAGCCTACATTTTTTTTTTTTTTTTTTCCTTTTTTTTTTTTTTTTTCTTTCTCTTGAAATGTGAAAGTGTTAAACTCTTGTCAGGTTTTTATTGCTGTCTGTGTCTCCGAAGGTTCTCATGTATCAAGCTCATGGTATATCTAGTAGTAGAAGTAGTAGTTGGCCATATTCAACTGCACATGTTCTGTAATGTTGAAGGTGTTTGTAGCTTCTCCAAGCCACTTCTTCAGTTTTAAAGAGGGTCTGCAAGATAGCCAATCCTTTTTTATATCAGGGGTCAGCAACCTTTTTCCACTTAAGGGCCGGATTCAATGTATGTGAATGCATGGAGGGCCGCATTGACCTGCAAATAAATGACGATAAAAATAATCCTAACATAATAATAATAACAGTACAGGTTTACCTCACTTTAAGGTGCTTCACTAATACAAAGCCAGTTCACCCTGAGAGAGCATGGGGCTGGGGATTCAGATTTTACTGCCCCCTCCCCCATCCTTGCACCCAAGGGTGGCTGACGCCAGCCCTGCCAGCCAGCATGGTCTGGAGATGGGGTTCCTGTCCCTAGGGAAAATAGGATCCCCGTCCCTAGGGGTGATAAGGTCCCTGTCCCTAGGGCAGATGGGGTCCTCTGTTTCCCTTCACGCAACTCTATAGTGTCCTCTTCCCCCCCCATAGAAAGTTTCCTGTGCCCCCCAAAGCAGTGTCCTCTGTCCCCTGAACCCCCCCCCCCGTGCAGTGTCCTCTGCCCCCATAGTGTCCTCTGTCCCCTACACCCCACCCCACTGTAGTGTCCTCTGCCCCATAGAGTCTTCTGTCCCCTGCACCCCACCCCACTGTAGTGTCCTCTGCCCCATAGCGTCCTCTGTCCCCTGCACCCCGCCCCACTGTAGTGCCCTCTGCCCACATAGTGCCCTCTGCCCCACAGTGTCCTCTGCCCCGAAAGTTCCCTCTGCCCCCATAGTTCCCTCTGCCCCCATAGTGTCCAGTACCCTCTTCCCCCATTGTGTCCTCTGCCCCCATAGTGTCCTCTGCCCCCATAGTCTCCTCTGTCCCTACAGTTTCCTCTGTCCTCATAGTGTCCATCGCCCTCTGCCCCCATAGTGCCCAGTGTCCTCTGCCCCCATAGTGGCCCCCATAGTGCCCTCTTCCCCCAGCCCCCATAGTGTTCAGTGTCCTCTGCCCCCATAGTGCCCTCTGCCCTCAGCCCCCATAGTGTCCAGTGCCCTCTGCCCCCATAGTGCCCTCTTCCCCCAGCCCCCATAGTGTTCAGTGTCCTCTGCCCCCATAGTGCCCTCTGCCCTCAGCCCCCATAGTGTCCAGTGTCCTCTGCCCCCATAGTGTCCTCTGTCCTCTGCCCCCATAGTTCCCTCTGCCCCCATAGTGTCCAGTACCCTCTTCCCCCATTGTGTCCTCTGCCCCCATAGTGTCCTCTGCCCCCATAGTCTCCTCTGTCCCTACAGTTTCCTCTGTCCTCATAGTGTCCTCTGTCCTCTGCCCCCATAGTGTCCTCTGCCCCCATAGTGTCCACTGTCCTCTGCCCCCATAGTGTCCTTTGCACCCCACCCCACGGACATACAGTCATACACTGTGCAGGTAGAACTCTCCTACCTTACACAGGTGTAGAGCAGAGCAGCAAGTGGCCTGTATCACAGGCTGGATGGGGCGGGAACCGCTGAAGTTAACTTTTTACATTTACAGGCTGGTGATTGGCTGCTATGATCGCCCGGCAACTAATCACCTGCTGTTTAATGTAAAAAGTTAACTTCAGCGGTTCCCTCCCCCATCCAGCCCTGTGATACCAGCCACTCGCTGCTCTGCTCTACACCTGTGCTGCTGCTGCTGCTGTGGGGATTTACTATATGCTATTTACTATCTAAACCTATTAGGAACTGACCTCAGTGCCAGGCCAAGGCACCTACAAATGTAAGCAGGCACCCTGTTGTTTGTTTGTATAAATGTTATATATTAAACGTTATTGCGCTATGGACTGTCCTTTTGTTTTCCTTATGAGATAATTTGGAGGAAAGGAGGATACAACACAGAGATCTCATCCATTAACCAAGGGTTCCTATTAGGATTTCCCTACAGCGCATTAGACCTTAGTCAATGCCAATGTCTAAACCCATTAGTCTTTTTAATTAAAGAGGTCATATTCATCTGGTGAGCAGTTTTCATATCTGAGCACTTCTGAGGGTGTTTTATGTTCACGGTGAAGGATTTTTTTTTTTCTGCCATCATGATTTAAGTCACCATCAATTCATAATATGGACTTTATTATGTGTTATTTTTAATATTTTCCTATGCCGCATACACACGAGCGGAATGTTCGACAGGAAAAGTCAGACGGAATCGTTTCATCGTATAAACCGCTCGTGTGTAGACCTTATCGGACCTTTTTTTTCTAAAATTCTGACGGACCTAGAAATAGAACATGTTCTAAATCTTTCCGCCAGAACTCCACTGGAACCAGTTCCTATCGGGAAAACCGCTTGTCTGTATGCTGTTCCGACGGACCAAAAACGACGCATGCTCTGAAGCAAGTACGAGACGGAAGCTATTGGCTACTGGCTATTGAACTTCCTTTTTCTAGTCCCGTCATACGTGCTGTACGTCACTGCGTTCTGAACGGTTGGACTTTGGTCGGACTTTGGATTGACCGTGTGTAGACAAGACCGCTGGAATGGAATGAAATGGGAATGGAATGAAACCTTCGAAGTTTATTCTGATGGGAAAAACGGTCATGCGTATGCGGTATTAGAAAGTTTTTGTCACATTGGTATGTATTCTGTTGCACTTTATATTTTTTAAACAATTTATACCGTTGAGTATTTTTTCTGGCAGGTATCAGATACCTTACGCAGGTCTTTTTTTATTGCACATGTCACTTTATTCCATGTAATATGGTCATTAAGAATATGCACATATTATAATCACACAATGCCCCCTGTCACTACTTTTTCCATCTCTAGGGATTACAGAGAATGGTCCGATAAAGAGAAAATGTCCAGTTAGCGGCAGTTGTGTGGATGAATGGATGTGGAAAAACGTTGCCTGGTCTGATGAGTCCCAATTTCAGCTGAGACAATTAGATAGTAGGGTCAGAATTTGGCGTAAACAATATGGAAGTATGGATCCATCCTGCCTTGTATCAATGGTTCAGGCTGGTGGTGGTGTACTGGTGTGGGGGGGATATTTTCTTGGCACACTTGTGGGCCCCTTAGTACCAATTGAGCATCATTTAAACTCCACGGTCTACCTGAGTATTGTTGCTGACCATGTCCATCCCTTTATGACTACAGTGTACCCATCTTCTGATGGCTCCTTCCAGCAGGATAATGCACCATGTCACAAAGCTCCAATCATCTCACCACTGGACAATGAGGTCACTGTACTCCAATGGCCTCCACACTCACCACATCTCATCCAGTAGAGCACCTTTGGGATCTGGTGGAGATCGGCATCATGGATGTGCAGCCAACAAATCTGCAGCAACTGCATGATGTTATCATGTCAATATGGACCAAAATCTCTGAGTAATGTTTCAAACACCTTGTTGAATCTACGCCACGAAGAATGACGGCAGTTTTGAAGGCAAAAGGGGGTCCAACCCTGTACTAGCAAGGTGTACCTAATACAGTGGCCAGTGATTGTGTGTTTGTGTGTGTGTATATATATATATAATGCAGAAAGACGATTGGACACACAATAAGAGGTATCATAAGCTCTTCAATTTACATTAGAAAGGGAAAGAAAGATGTTTTGCTTACCAGCGGATGAGGAAAAGCAGCAGGGATATGAAGACAAGGATAAATGAAGATAAATCGTTGGGAACTGCCTTCATTACATAGTGCATGTTTTTGCAAAATACCCTAATGGACATGAAAAGTAATTACTCATACGAGAGACAGCACACAGAAGGTATATTAAAAGAGGAGCCATCTGCTTAATAAGTCGTATGCTGACCTCAACTCACCAAGGAAGGGGGAAATCTTCCAACTGGGAAAAAGCTGAGACAGTGAAAACGTGATGGAAAATCACTGATGGGGATATTCCAAAATTTACAAAAAAACATCGGCATTGTGTTTGTAATTTTAGAGGCAGTTAAAAAAATGATTTGTTCTAAATTACACATACAAATGTCAAGTGTGCCTGCTTAATGGTCTATTAAGCTCTGAGTGTGAATAAACAACATTTTAGAATAACAATCCTTTGCTAAAAGTATGAAACCGCTGATCATTCGGCATGAGCTCTCCATGGAGTAGTAGTCTACTACTCCAGGGAAGAGCTTACATGGCCCATACAACCAAGAGTTATTACTTGATCCACCTTCTCAGGTATGCAGTACTCTTATGCTATGTACACACGATAAGATTTTCCAACAACAAATGTTCGATGTGAGCTTGTTGTCGGAAACTCCGACTGTGTGTAGGCTCCATCGGACATTTGTTGTCGGAATTTCCGACAACAAAAGTTTGAGAGCTGGTTCTCAAATTTTCCGACAACAAAATCCATTGTCGGAAATTCCAATCATGTGTACACAATTCCGATGCAACAAAATTCCACGCATGCTCGGAA
The DNA here is from genome assembly GCA_037952925.1 of Lithobates clamitans. NCBI lineage: Eukaryota > Metazoa > Chordata > Amphibia > Anura > Ranidae > Lithobates > Lithobates clamitans. The sequence continues at coordinate 1,430,321 of JBBGZY010001572.1, read as the reverse complement.
TCAAGCAGAAGAGCCTCACTGGCTATTGAACTTCATTTTTCTCGGCTCGTCGTACGTGTTGTACGTCACCACGTTCTTGACATCCGGAATTTCCGATAAAATTTGTGTGACCGTGTGTATGCAAGACAAGTTTCAGCCAACATCCATCTGAAATAAATCCACGGTTTTGTTGTTGGAAAATCCATAGCATAATTGTTCTTCTGATGCTATTGAATTGATAGTTATCAGTTCTTCAACTTTTGACCTTTTCTTTCTTTGCCTTTTCTCTTCTACCCCCACAGGGGACCTCTATGGGTCACGTGCAGCCGAGAGCAGAAGTCTGTGGAATTTGATCCCATGGGGCAGCAGTCACCAACCTTCTTGGCACCAAGGACCGCTTGGCCAGTTTTGTGGTAGACAATTTTTTCAAGGACTGCAGGTGGGAGATGGTTTTGGGACGATTCAAGTAGCGGACTAAAATTAGTGTTAGATTCTGACCTAAAGGAGAAGTACAGCTAAAGCCCATTTTTCTGTACTTCTCCTGTGGATTACATGAATGCAGTTCATCCTGCACTTCTGTGATCCATTTTCAGCAGACAGTGGGCTGAAGCAGACGTCACAGAGCTGGTTTAGGCTTGGTAAATGTACCAAGGCATTTGCATACTATCGCTCCCCCGGGGGTGGACAAAGCAGAGATCAAGAAAACTCATTTTGCCTTGTCATTTACTCCAAAATACTTCTCAACATGTTACTATGCGAACGAGGGGTGTATCTCAGGTACTCCCTCAGGTGCCACTTCCCCTGATTTCTCTGTCAATATCAACGGCTGAACTATCAACTTGTCCCCCCATGCCAAGGTCCTAGGTGTAATCCTAGGTGGACTCTGAACTAACCTTTCGGCCCCACATCCTATCGCTATCCAAAATTTGCCACCTCAACCCCTGCAACATCTCCAAGATACGTCCCTTCCTAACCAATATCACCACAAAGCTTCTAATCCACTCCCTGGTCATCTATCGCCTCGACTACTGCAACTCCCTCCTCATTGGCTTACCTCTAAATAGGCTATCCTCACTTCAGTCCATCATGAAAGCTACTGCCAGGCTCATCCACCTCACAAACCGCTCAGCGTCTGCTATACCCCTCTGCCAATCCTTCCATTGGCTGCCACTCAACCAACAAATTTAATTCAAGATACTAACTATAACTTACAAAGCCATCCACAACCTGGCCCCCAGCTACATCACTAACCTAGTCTCAAAATACCAACCTAATCGTTCTCTTCGCTCCTCCCCAGACCTCCTGATCTCAAACTCCCTTGTCACCTCATCCCATGCTCACCTTCAGGACCTCTCCATAGCCTCTCCCATCCTCTGGAATGCTCTACCCCAATCTGTGCAGTTTTCTCCTACTTTATTCACTTTCAGACGACCCCTGAAAACTCATCTCTTCAGAGAAGCCTATCTGGCCCCCACCTTACAACTGTACATTTATCTTCTCAATCAGCACATCGCCCACAGTTGTTATCTTGTATCCCTTGACCTTCCCTCTTAGATTGTAAGCTCTATGGAGCAGGGCCCAATGATTCCTACTGCATTAAAGTGTATTGTAATTGTACTATCTAACCTCAAGTTCTAAAGCGCTACGTAAACTGTTGGCGCTATATAAATCCTGTATAATAATAATAATAATATTTTTATTTTTTTTTACGAGTAATGGCAGCGATCTACAATTTTTAGCAGGACTGCCACATTGTGGCGGACAGATCTCACATGTTTGACACTTTTTTGGGACCATTGACATTATTACAGTGATCAGCAGGGATGGGTGAACGGTTCGGGCCGAACTTTGGTTGTTCAGGTGTTCGGCAAACACCGAACAATATGCGGTGTTCGAGGCAAATTCGAAAGACGCTGGAACACCGTTAAAGTCTATGGGACACGAACATGAAAAATCAAAAGTGCTCATTTTAAAGGCTTATATGCATAGCATTGTCTTAAAAAGTGTTTGGGGACCCGGGTCCTGCCCCCGGGGACATGTATTTTTTTCTGCAAATGCAAATTTTTTTTTAAACTGACCTTTTTCTCGGGGGGCGGTGACTTTTTTTAATGCTTAAAGTGAAACAATAAAAATGAAATATTCCTTTAAATATCGTGCCTGGGGGGTGTCTATAGTATGCCTGTAAAGTGGTGCAGTTTTCCCATGTTTAGAACAGTACAAAAGCAAAATGACATTTCTAAAGGAAAAATTGTAATTTAAAACTGATCGCGGCTGTAATGAATTGTCGGGTCTCGGCAATATAGATAAAACTCATTGAAAAAAAGGGCATGGGTTCCCCCCCAGTCCATTACCAGGCCCTTTGGGTCTGGTATGAATATTAAGGGGAACCCCGAAAGAAATTTTTTTTAAAAATTGCGTGGGGGTCCCCCCATAATCCATACCAGACCCTTATCCGAGCATGCAACCTGGCAGGCCGCAGGAAAAGAGGGGGACGAGAGAGCGCCTCCCCCTGGACCATACCAGGCCACATGCCCTCAACATGGGGATGGTGCTTTGGGGTCTGACCCCAAAGCACCTTGTCCTCATGTTGATGGGGACAAGGGCCCCCTCCCCACAACCCTTGCCCGGTGGTTGTGGGGGTATGCGGCTGGGGGCTTATCGGAATCTGGAAGCCCCATTTAACAAGGGGACCCCCAGGCGCATCGGCTCATACTGTGACCGTTGTATCTATTACACAAAGTGCAGTACCAGTACGGCGATTCGCGCAATAGAGCCGCCCTGTGCACTATAACTGCGGCGACTGGTCGCAAGTGGTTAAGCTACATTTTTTTATTTTCTATAGTAGTAGGTTGTATACATCGTAGACGTGTGTCATTCTCTAGACACGTTTTTTAAAGCATTTTACATTTTTAATGTTGCCCTTTAAGCATTAACTACACGTCTTACCCCCTTCATGACCAGGCCACTTTTTGCTATTCAGCACTGCGCTACTTTAACTGCCAGTTGCGTGATCATGCAACGCTATATGCAAATTACATTTATATTTTCACACTAATAGAGCTTTCTTTTGGTGGTATTTGATCACCACTGGGATTTCTATTTTTTGCTATATAAATGAAAAAAGACCAACAATTTTGAAAAAAACTATATATATTTTCTAGTTTCTTGTATAAAACATATCCAATATAATCAAATTTTTTCATAAATTTAGGCCATAATGTATTCTGCCAGATGTCTTTTAAAAAAAAAAAAACACAATAAGTGTATATTAGTTTGTGTGAAAGTTGTAGTGTCTACAAACAATGGTGAATATATTTATACATTGGTCATTCCTAAAATACTGAGGCCATTAAAATGCTAGGACAGTACAAATACCCCCCAAATTACCCCTTTTTGTAAAGTAGATCGTCTGAGGTATTTTGTAGGAGGCATGGCAAGTTTTTTTGAAGTTGTAATTTTATGTCACACTTATTTTGAAAATTAAGAAATTAAATAATTTTTTTTTTTTATTTCACCATTTTTTTTCTTTTTTTACACATTGTCACCAGTGCAGTACAGGGTTATCGGTGATAAGGGACACTGGTGACAGTATGTTAAAAGAACAAATAAATATTTTTTAATTCAAATTTTTTATTTTTTTTTTATTTTTTTTTTCTTTTTTAACATTTTATTTTTACACACTTTCATCAGGGTGGTTCAGTGTCACCATTGTAACACTGTACTATTCTGGGGGGTGATCAGGGATTTTTTTGTTTCTTTACAGTTTGATTGTTGTTACAATAATGATCACTGTAGCAGCAATGTTTTTAACTGGTATGAATGGGCTACTTTCATAACAGCTGTGATTACAAGTGATCTGTGATTGGCTACAGCTAATTACATGGTACAGTGTGCTGTGATTGGCCCAGGTACCATGTGATAGCTGTGGGCCAATCTCAGCATTACTATAGGTAACAAAGCTACCTATAGGTAACAAAGAGTGCAATTCATTCATAACAGCTTTGTTGTTATTGTGATCATGATCCCCAAGCCGTTCAAAGTGTCCAGATATCCGGTGGACACAGCAGTCATGGGATGGGACTGCTGCTTGCCCCAGGCTGGATGACGTACATGTATATGATCCAGCATGCCCAGCAGGTGGCAAGTGATTAATAAAATTGCTGCACCTGCCATACAATTTTTTTTTTTGCACTGTTACATATTCCCCAGGGCGGTTTTCAGCCCCCCCCATGCCCCTTGCCTATCAACCTAACATTCAGCTCTGATTGACTTTAATGAGGTCCTTACTCTGCACACAAACTTCAGTAATGTTCACCAAACCCGCATCAAACCAAACCCAGGTATGTTCAGCTCATCCCTATTAATCATATTAGGCTGTATATTTTGTGGTTGTATATTTTAGGTTGTATGTGTGGCAGTGGTACATGGTGATGGCAGTGTTGATGAACAACCTCCCAATCAACGTTTTTTTTCTTTAGGACCAACTCACCGCTGGAGATAAGCTTAAGTGTCTTTAAACTCACTTTGAATCAATATTTGCTGTTGTAACACTGATCCTCCTCCCGGCCAATCAGGAAGCTGGTTTTGACACTGGTCACCCAATTGGCTGAAAGGACAGGCAATCCTATTGGATGCCTAAGAGGAGGAGGGAGGAGCCACACGGCGGAAGCCGCCGTGACGCAGAGAGGACACAGAAGCCGCTGACCACCGCCCGTAGAAACCCACAACCCGTCAATGGAAGCCCGCAACCCGGTCGCTGCCTCTAGGAGCCTGCAACCCGGCAATGGAAGCCCACAACCCGGCCGCTGCCCGTAAGAGCCCGCAACCTGCCAATAGGAGCCCGCAACCTGACCTCTGTCGGAGGAGCCCGCCGACCTGCAACTGATGGGGTAAGTGCCGGATGGGGTTCCGCCGACCGACCAACCAACCGGGGGGGGTGGTTGTTTGCCGCCCCCCAAAAAAAATAACACCAGCTGCCACTGCTATTTGCCTTTAGTAAATCAACCTCCAAAATCTAGAAAAAACTTACCTGAATGCAATGTCACATGATCCTGAGCGGCGCCTCTTTCTATAGTCACAAACTGTTGGGATTGGAAAGTGTTTTTCAATTGGTTTGTTTAAATTCAGAAACAGAAAGTCCCTTGTGCCAGATAAAAGTAATTACTTTTAAGATATATACAGTGTGAAAGGTTTTGGTCTTTTAATCACGGTCTGGTCTCAAAAGACTAGGATGTAAGGAAATTTAGATATAAAATTAACTACCACTTTAAATTTCAGCTGATGCGCAAACAAGGATGGGAATTTAAACATTAGATTCCTGGTAATTACATTTGGCAAAGTTTAAAAACATGTTTAGAATATTTCACGAATGTCTAAGGACTAAATGGATGTTTTAACATTTGCCTGATATTCAGCATTAACACTTTGAGCGATAAAGAGTCAGCCCATCCATTTTCTACCGCTCTGTCTTATTTCAGGCTGTAGATCTAATCAAAATATTGCTCGGCGGAGGAGTAATTGGTCCCATAGGAGACATGGAAAACCTGCTAGCATGTAACTCTTATACTAGCCAGTTCCATCAGCGATTAAAATACATTTTCACTCTAACAAGAACAAATGGCAGCTAGGTCAATCAAAGTGATTTACATTTATTGGATCCAGAGAGTCAATACACCAGGAGGTTACCAAGATACCGATCTGTGCAGTACAGCATAGCGTGTGGATATGTAACCCTCTCCACCAAGTGCCACCGTGATATTGCTATAAAATGCCTCCTTACCAGAGGTCTAGACTCCATATATATGTATAGACATGCGTGATATAGAAGTATAGAAGATCCAATCAGCTTCCTCTATTATATTACAGGTGGTGGTACTGTCATGGCTGATGGTAAAGTTTACTCCATAGTAGGGCCCATGAAGGAATGATAAAACAGCTACACAGTGTAATACTGCTTGACAAAGAAATCAGTACTAAACACTTACAGAAATCCGGTATAAAAACGAGCATTGTAAGATCCAAGACATCCTAGAAGTCGATCGACCAGTATACAGAGTTGGCGTGCATGGTACCTCACGGATATGGACTCCGACTGACGCGTTTCGTTAGAATTAAGGTCATCTGGGGGCATCAAACGCACATCAATTATACTCACTGTAACTGGATGTTCATCAAGGAATTCATCTGCATTGTTTATATATATCATCACTGGGGTGAGCAAGCTATTTTACTTTTTACTTTTCTTTTCCAGCACATTGTTTATCTAACCCAACCTTATGTCATTGTTATGCCCAGGTGGTTGTGTAGTCGGCACAGCCCCTGCCAATTCATGGAAATTACTGCTGTCTGCCTTACCAGTTACCACAAAGCAGACACGGTAGGTGACAGGCACTTTAACGTGCATGTACATTTTCCACTTATGTTTTGGAGATGAGGAGAGTGGGTACTGTTCTATAGCCCAACAGGGCAGAACTGGCCAGGCCTGACGGCACTGCTTGGGATTTCAGTGCAGCATAGACATTCTTAACTGAACATCTTGCTTTGAATTGTATGAACAGAACAGACGAGGTGCACACACACAATAGTTCTCTACATCAAGTTGGCAGCTCAGTGTCAGTAATGCTGTAACCGCAGGGCCCCTGGGGCCACACTCATCTCATGTCCCAAATTTAAAGTCTCTGTCCAAATTTCAGTCACAGATACTGTTGTGAAACATATTCAGTGACATGTTCATGGGGGCACATTAGAGGAAATAGTCTGCCCCTAACTGGTCCAACATAGCAGTCTATCTCTGCTCCTGCATTAAAGCTCCATGAAGAATCCTCCAAGGCCCATCCACTTACTGATGACTAGTTTCTTGGGAAACCCCAAAGGCTTAAAGTTGAGAATAAGGATGGCAATATTTCCTTTATTAGAAATAATCACCATCTTCTCATTTATGGAAAGCATTAGTCTAGCCAATTAGGTATACATTTTGCCCAGAATAATAAAAGGTGAAGCACCTGCCCATCCTTATTCTCATCAGTAGCACTTGGACTCCATTCAACCACCAGACTTTATTTGGACATGCACTATTAAAGTCTATTTCCTTTTTTTAGAAGGAAACCACTACAAATCCAATGGTGGCAAGGCCTCTTCACCACCCCTAAGAGACCCCCCCTCCCTCTTCCGGGTTAGCATGACATTGATGTAATCCCTAAAATACCCACCCTCCTGTGCCTTAAGCCCTTAGTAAAGAAGTTGTCTATCATTCCATTTCAAGCTGCAGCTTTACAAAAATCCTGTGCAAATATTGACTTTTTCTGAAAATGTATTCCCCAAATATCGCTTTAGCCGTAGCATCAGCTCCCCATGGGGCTAATGCCCTGTACACGCGACCGGTTTTGCCTTCGGAATAAACTCCAAAAGGTTTCTCCGACGGAACTCCGATGGAATTCCATTCAAGCGGTCTTGCCTACACATGGTCAACCCAAAGTCCGACCAAAGTCCGACCGTCAAGAACGCAGTGATGTACAACACCTACGACGGGACTAGAAAAAGGAAGTTCAATAGCCAGTAGCCAATAGCTTCCGTCTTGTCCTTGCTTCAGAGCATGCGTCATTTTTGGTCCGTCGGAACTGCATACAAACGATCATTTTTCCCGATAGGGACTGGCTCCGTCGGAAATATTTAGAAGATGTTCTATTTCTAGGTCCGTCAGAATTTTCGAAAAAAAAAAGTTCAATGAGGCCTACACACGATTGGAATAGATGATGAAACGCTTCCGTCTGACTTTTTCTGTCGGCCATTCCGCTCGTGTGTACGCTGCTTAAGAGTTTGAGACTGACCACTCAGGCACCAAGTACTGCATTTGAGAGCTTGGGATTGCAGGCAGGACAGCTACTATAAAAAAAAAAAAAAATCTTTTGAACTGTGGAGGTTAAAAAAAAAACAAAAAAAAACAGCTCCTGCCACAATACCCGCCTTATCTCTGGTGCTGTCCACTACAGATTGACTGCTCTGTGTATCAGCACTAGGCTTGCCACCTTTTCTTCAAGCCAAACCTGAACACTTTTGCAGCATAGGGCAATTTTTTTATTCTTTATTTTGCAGTAAACACTATAGGATTATAAAAGACCCGGGATACATTTGGGTGCCCCAAGGAGAGTAGTAACGTAGCGCACAGAGCGTGCCTTGGCAAACTGTGGGTGTGGCCAAATTGCTCTTGCTGACATTATCACACCACCCTTCAGTCAAACCTGCCCCCAAACAGCCGCCCGCAGCTCCCGGACAGCAACAGATTTGTGTATGACTATCTCGATTACTTGGGGAGCCACAGCCCGGTCTGAATAATGTGTCCAGGTTTCAGGTGGACTGAAACCCAGACACATGGTTCAAAACACGAACTGTCCGGGTGAATCAGCACTAGTCCTCTTCTGGGTGCACTGACACCCAACCCACTTCCTTTGAGCCCAGGAAGTCATAGACACCCTTAGTGCGTCCTTGGGACTACTAGAGAATATTGCATTGAAGGGTGCTGACATTATTACTGTACATGGCTTGGTTCTCTGCAGCATTCAGAACTGCCTGAGGCAGGAAAAGAGGTGGCGGACCCATTGGGTTAGATTTACTAAAACTGGTGCAGCTGTGCATGGTAGCGAATGAGCTTCCAGGTTTTTTTTTTTTTTTTTGCCAAAGCTTAACCGCTTGCTGGCCATTCGCCGTCATTTTACTGCGGCAGGTCAGCATGATCCCGGGAACCATCGTAGCTATACAATGGCTCGCAGGATTGGGATAGCAGGCGTATGCGCGCTGCCGGAGGCGTGCACGCTGCACAGCGGGGGTGCCGATGCCCGTGGCCAACGGTCATGATGACTGCTGGTCACAAGCGATCGCGGGCTTGAGAGGCAGAACAGGGACATGTGTGTAAACACACACATCCCTGTTCTGTTTTGAGAGGCGTGATAGATCGTGAGTTCCTATTAGCTAGGAACCACGATCCGTCACTTCCTCTAGTCAGTCCCTTCCCCCTACAGTTAGAAACACAAACAGGGAACACAGTTAACTCCTTGATCGCCCCCTTCCCTGCCAGTGACATTTTTATAGTACTCAGTACATTTTTATAGCACTGATCGCTGTATAAATGCCAATGGTCCCAAAAATGTGTCAAAAGTGTCCGATGTGTCCGCCATAATGTCGCAGCCCTAATAAAAAATGCAGATTGACGCCATTACTAATTAAAAAAAAAATAATAATAATGCTATAAATCTATCCCCTATTTTGTAGACGCTATAACTTTTGCGCAAACCAAACAATATACGCTTATGCGCTTATTGCGATTTTTTTTTTTTTACCAAAAATATGTAGAAGAATACATATCGGCGTAAATTGAGAAAAAAATTTGCTTTTTTTTTTTAAAGAAAATGGGGAAATTGTCGCTCTTTTTTCTGTTTATAGCGCAAAAAATATGGGGAGAGGGGTTGTCCAGTTTGCTGTTGGGCATTAAGGTATCTCATTGGAATCAGTTTGTTTTTGTTGGCTGGAGACAGGTTTACTTGGACCCATTGTAAATAACCTCTCTTTTTGTCTATACACTTACACTGTAAACCAAGGATCTCCAAGCTACGGCCCTCAAGCTGTTGCGAATCTACACGTCCCATGAGGCATTGTAAATCTCTGACATTCACAGACATGACTAGGCATGATGGGAATTGTAGTTCCTGAACAACTGGAGGGCCGTAGTTTGGAGACCCCTGCTGTAAACCTTATGTAAATGTAGTCACATCTGTCAGTGTTACAGCTTATTCATATTGTGATTTCCTTTTCACCGGTTTGCCTTCAAAATAACCGGATGAGACGACATCAGAAAATAGCTCAAGGCCAATGATGTACGTGAGTTGAACATATTTTTTTTTTTCCTCGCTTTTCAATATTTCTGTTCTGGATTTCCTTTTTGTGCACTGAAGTGTGAGATTATTTTTTTTTTTCCAGAAGCCGAACAGAGAATTACAAGCAATACAACTTGAAGTCAGAAAACATTACTGTACTAACAAAGCCATAAGGCGGTTTAGGTCTGTGGCTGTAGCTTAGAGAATCTAAAACAGATTTCAAATACAAGGTAGGGTGGATGTGAATACAAACTACAAAAGCAGAAAGTCTTAAAGTGTAAAGAACACAAAAAAAAAGGGGGGGGGGGAATATCCCTTGACAGTTCACGTCCTCAAAATATTATAATTAGGCTATGGCCACACCCAGCTTTGGGGGGGGTTCTACCATGATTAGAACAGATGCTGTGCACTGGAGTGCTGCCTCAACATTTCAAAGATCGAGACTTAATTACAGAAAAGCAGACATGCACTGAAAGTTTGCTATAGCAGCTGTAGTTTCTACAGCTGAATCAATCATTTCCCTGCACATTCAAGCCCTGAAGTAGAGAGATCCTGTTATCTGCTCACTGTTATTTGGCCTTAAATTGGCAATAAAAAAACAGTCCCTTGCACCTAAACATCCACCATGCCTTAGTGGGTAGAGGTTTGGGAGTGCCTAACTACTATACGAACATGAATAGAGGCTATTGTGGACTATCATGGTACAAAGGCTTGACATACACAAGGTAAGTAAAAAATTGATTTTATTCCAACAATATAATAAAACATACTGACATTCTAAAAAAAAATAGACACAGTAACCTGTGGCCTGGATATTCAGGCTCTACAAAATCACAGATGGAGTGACCTTTGGAAGATAATCATTGTCAGCTTTAGCATATACCATCTGTGTATTAGACGCTCGACATGTTTCGCGTAGAGACCACCGCTTCTTCAGGAGCTTATTACACGGTATTATAGAGCAATCGTCACATTTACCACTAAAATAGAGAGTAGAAAAAAAGAGAATAATTAATTACATCACTATATATTAAAAGATACAGTGAGATCCCATGCATGTTGTCTTACCCAGGGCGAGGTCTAAAAGCCTAGACCCAGGAAATGTCTTCGGTCTATGCTTTTAGACCTCGTCCTGGGTAAGACAACATGCATGATATCTCACTGTATCTGTATCTTATAATATCTAATAGTGGTGTAATTAATTCTTCTCTTTTTTTACTCTCTATTAAAGTATTAAATGTGATGATTGCTCTATAATACCATGTAATAAGCTCCTGAAGAAGCAGTGGTCTCTCCTAGAAACATGTTGAGCATCTAATAACCATTGTCAGCTTTAGCATATACCATCTGTGTATTAGATGCTCAACATGTTTCGCGGAGAGACCACCGTTTCTTCAGGAGCTTATTACATGGTATTATAGAGCAATCATCACATTTAATACTATAATACAGAGTAGAAAAAAGAGAATAATTAATTGCACCACTATATATTAAAAGATACAGTGAGATCCCATGCACATTGTCTTACCCAGGGCGAGGTCTTAAAGCATAGACCCAGGAAATGTCTTTGGTCTATGCTTTTAGACCTCGTCCTGGGTAAGACAACATGAATGGGATCTCACTGTATCTGTATCTTATAATATCCAATAATTAATAATTAATTATTCTCTTTTTTTCTACTCTCTATTAAAGTATTAAATGTGATGATTGCTCTATAATACCATGTAATAATCTCCTGAAGAAGTGGTGGTCTCCCCGGGAAACATGTTGAGCGTCTAACTCACAGATGGTATATGCTAAAGCTGACAATGGTTATCTTCCAAAGGTCACTCCATCTGTGATTTTATAGAGCTGAATATCCAAGACACAGGTTACTTTTCTTATCTTTTTAGAATGTCTGTATGTTTTATTATATTGTTGGAATAAAAACCATTTTCTACTTACCTTGTGTATGTCAAGAATTTGTATGGTACCATGAAAGTCCACAATAGCCTCTATTCATGTTGGTATAGTAGTTAGGTACTCCTAAACCAAAGTGTACCTCTACCCCGTGAGGCACGGTGGATGAGCACCAAAAGGACAAACCAGTAGATGGTTGGGTGCAAGGAACTGTGTTTTATAGCCAATTTAAGTCCAAATAACAGTGAGCAGATAACAGGATCTCTCTACTTCTGGGCTTGAATGTGCAGGGAAATGATTGAGTCAATACCTAAGAGGTTCCTCGCATTCAGCACCACTCTAACCAAACCCTTTTGCATTGCTCAGAGATAGCATTTTGAAATTGCAGCAACCTTCCCCAACCTAACAAATCCTACCCTTCCTCTCCAGGAATGTATACTTACCAAGATCTAAATCCTTCAGCCTCTGGGGATTGTTTACATCCCACTCCACAAATCCTCTTTCTCCTGGCCTGCACAGTAGAGCCACAAAGAAGTTCATGGGGCCAGCTGGGAAACAAAAGTAGGCCAGCCCCATAGAAGTTTATGAGACCTAATGCGCAGGCACGGCCAACAGAAGGAGACTTCAACTGCAGGATGTAAACAATTGCTGTAGGCTACCTCCATCAGATCTCGATAATTATGAATCAGTGAAGGCGGAAAGTGGGATCGTTTGGGGCAAACAGGATGAGCTCACTTTGTCTAAAAGCACAGTTATCCTTTATGTTGCAAAGACAACCGATCGAATACAGGCAACCTACCAACATCCTTGTCATATAAATCTATATACACGGGTTGGACAAAAATATGGAAACACTACATTATTTGCAGGTGTGAAAGTGATGACATGCTTCGCATTGAAAGCGGAAGTGATGTATCATTCTTTTAGTTCCGCTGTGTGATGAGACACCTAGCTAACAGGTGGGAAGCCTCACTTTCTCCATTCACTGCTTGCACCGCTAGTAATACGAAGTCATGTCAGAAATTACTGAGTTTCAAAAAGGGCAAATTGTTGGTGCACGCTTAGCTGGTGCCTCTGTGACTGGCAATTTGTCAATTTATCTGCTGCCTCACGAGGTACATTATCAAAGATTATGACTGCATATACAGTTTTCAGGAAAACGTTGTTTGATAAGCATAAGCGTAGCCGACATAGTCAACTGACTGAAAGAGACTAAAGGACATTGCGCAGGATTGTGGCCTGGATTTTTGCATGAAGAGTGGTAGAGATTCCATTATCCACCATCCAGGACTTTTGCCGCATACACACGATTGGAAATTCGGCCAGCAAAAGACCGATGTGAGCTTTTGGTCGGAAAATGCGACCGTGTGTATGCTCCATCGGACTTTGCTGGTGGAATTCCCGCCCGATCATGTTCTCAATTTTTCGGTCGGAAAAAGTTCCTATCCGAAAATGCAATTGTCTGTACAAATTCCGTTGCGCAAAATTCCTATGCATGTTCAGAAACAATTCGACGCATGCTCGAAAGCATTGAACTTCATTTTCTCGGCTCGTCGTAGTGTTGTACGTCACCGCATTCTTGACGGTTCAGAGAACTTTTGTGTGACCGTGTGTATGCAAGGCAAGCTTGAGCGGAATTCTGTCGGAAAAAACATCCAAGTTTTTTCCGACGGAAAATCTGCTTGTGTGTACGCGGCATTATATTTGTCAATTCCCAGGAAAATTCAGGCTGTCTTGGATGCCAAAGGAGGTCCAACACCATATTAGGTAACAATTGTGTTCTTTTACCATATTTGTTATCATCATTTTGTCCAACCCCTGTATATGTTGGCTTTGGGTTGCACTTGTGTTTTGATGCAAAAGCTGGTTGGATGTGGTTTATATTTTTAGAAAATTGCAATGTTCTGGGAAAAAGCTGACCATACAACTTGCAATCTGAATGTTCAATCTTCATTAAATTTCCTTTCGAGCTACTGAAAATATGAGGTAGAAGCCATATTTGAACAAGCCTTTCAATTTGTATCTAGTTAGGTATACTCCCATACTACATATTTGCTGGTAATTCTCTAAAGAGGATTGTTCAACTAGATTGTTAGGGTACTCAGAGTTCCTTTCGATGTGCATTTCTGTTGTATGCAGAGGTGAGGTGAATGCTCAGTAGAAAGCAAAATGAGCAGGTGGAAAGTGCCAACACCAGTGTTTGCCAGCACAGCTCTCTTCCACTGCTATCCCCTAGCAACAGGAAGATGAAGAGCAATTGGGACAGGATGTCTAACCAACCTGGTTGACCATTCCCGCTTCCACACAGCTCCATAAAGCTTTAAGAATTGAAGTCCCAGCAAAGCCCCCAGGAAAGTTGTGTTACCACGCTACCCTGACAGCTCTGTAGAGAGTCTTTCTGGAGCTATCAGGGCTGCATAATAAAATAACTCCTGTTACCAGCTATCTGAAAGTACCTCCTAGCGTCATGCTCAGTGTTTTGATGGGAGCCATAGTGGTGGAAAAATTAAAATGGAACTAAACCTATCAATTTGACGGTTCCCCAAAACAGTTACATTCAAGGCATACCATGAATGATAACGTCACAGTTGATTGTACTGTCAACTAAACTCTTGAACCATCAAATGGCTGGCGTCATAACTGATCATATGAGCAGCACCCTGGCAACTGCACATCAAACCGATACTAAGATGGCAGCTTCCTTGGCTGTAAATAGGAAAGGAAGGTCTAGTTCTGCTTTAACAGAATCTGACGCTCCCAGAAGTGTCTGATTCCTATTAAAACTGAATCCCAGAAAAGAGAGAAAAATTGCCTTGCAATCTCCCCCTCCCCCACCCCACTAAAAGGCTTAATTATTTGTTTCGTCTAGTGCAAGGGTCTCAAACTGGCGGCCCTCCAGCTGTTGCGAAACTACCAGTCGCATGAGTTATTGCAAGGCTGACAGTTACAAGCATGACTCCCACAGGCAGAGGTAGGATGGGACTTGTAGTTCTGCAACAGCTGGAGGGTCCCCAGTTTGAGACCCCTGGTCTAGTGGGTATAAAATAGGGTAAAATACCGTATTCATTGCTCCCCTGGCAGCTGATGCTCTTCTCCACTTCCGACACTGCCAATATGTGGTTAGGCAATTGGCATCCTGATGTAAAAAGCAGGACCGATGGCTGCAATTAGTCTAGTGATAAAGAGGAGTGGCTCCAGGACAAGAATGAAGGTAAATATTACAACTCATTATATACCGCCAAGATGCAACAAGCAATTAAACCTTGCAGGGCATGGTAAAAGGGTGGGGAAGGGGGACAACATTGCGTGAATTTTGTCAACTGGATGGGCTTCAGCTTTAAAGTGCTTCTAGTGAATAACAGCAGTTGGAAAAAATTATTAGGTGCACACCTACTGAATGCATTTCATATCACTCAATAAATGTTTATCATTTGGAAGTGTAACTGATGACAGGGTCTCTTTAAAGTATACACATTCATAAAAGACCAACAATATAAGCTCACTAAAAATGCATAATAGTATTCATTTAAAGAGAAGAATTTTCTGGTATTCAGTCTTCCTACACCAATGAAGCAAAAACATCTGCAGTCATTGAAGATCGTTTTCTTTTTGAAAGCTGAAACCAGTGGCATCTGTGCCACAAAAAGAAGAGGTATTCATTCTCCAACATAATTTTCTGAGATGAAATACAGAGAGAAAAAGCGACCTGTTAACAAAATACTGTAAAAAGAGGTGCTGTGGCTCAAGGCAACACAGTCGGAAGAAGGGGAACGGAGAATTGGATCGGTGCACAGTTGCACAGTTGGGTTTCTGATACAAAAGTTAAATAAGCTCTCTGCTACATAAACACCAAAAAATAGGTTCAATTGTGAATGTCTGGAGAAAATACTACAATAGAACTTCAGAGAGAAAAAGGAACTTGCTGGATTATCAAGGGCAGATCTTCATGAGGACATTGGCAATACGCAATTGAAAGGGAGTTGTGGTTAATTTTGCTTTACTATTAACCTGTATAGATTTTTTTTTTGTATTTTTAAATAGAATCTCGTCAGGGCTGGGCTCAGCCCTTCCTTCTCTGAGCTGGCCTGCCCAGCTGTTGGCTAATTGCCAGCCCCTATCTCTCCACAGTTACTCAGCTGTTGATGATCCTGCTCGTCAGTCCTGCCTACTTAAGCCGTCCAGTCCAGAGGAGCTCTGCCTTCACCTTGGTCACATCCTGCGATCCTGTTCAAGACTTGCTTTGCTGACATCCCTTCTGGCTCCAGATCCTGCTTGCTGTTCCACTACATGGATCCCTGAATTCTGGCTTGGCTGACTATCCGTTCCGGTTACTGAACTATGGCTATGTTTTGACTACGTTTGTTCTTTTTACTTTTATTATTAAACAAGTGTGATTTAACTGTACTTCTGCCTTGTCCTGGTTTCATGGTTTCTTACAAATCTATTTTATATATATATATATATATATATATATATATATATATATATATATATATATATATATAATAT
The DNA here is from genome assembly GCA_037952925.1 of Lithobates clamitans. Lineage (NCBI taxonomy): Eukaryota > Metazoa > Chordata > Amphibia > Anura > Ranidae > Lithobates > Lithobates clamitans. Next base: position 1,414,068 of record JBBGZY010001572.1, on the reverse strand, counting down.
ATATCTTTACCATGTACGGTACTGCATAAAAAAATTAAATGTAATAATAAACATTTTAAAAAGTGTTTTCTAAAGTATGAACACTGCCCACTCTACTCCCTCCCCTCTACCTGGCGGCATCTGCTATTTCGGTCCCAGGCCAGCAGATGGGCAAGATGAGCCTGGGATACCGGGCGGGGGTGCACCATTCCTGGGGGTGTGTGGAAGCAATCCAGTGTCTTGCCGAGAAAGTTCCCTCGGCGGATAAGTTCCCCCCTGTACTGCGCAGGCGCAGCGCCTGAGCAGTACGTACTACTGTCAGCCGCCGGAGATAGCCGAAGCTCAAACGCTTCAATCAGCTGTACATGGCGCCTGCGCCCTAGGTCCAGGTTCCTTCCCCAGTATCCAAGTGGACATAGAGGGGGAATCTAAAAGTGCCGAGCGCAGCGAGGCCGTGCCCGAAGCGTGGCGAGCGAAGCGAGCCCGCGAGGGGCCCTCTTACAGGCGCCGTGTACAGCTGATTTTCAGCTGTTCCGCTTCGGCTATTTCCGCCGGATCCTACTGCGCAGGCGCAGTAGAGGGGGGAACTTATCCGCCGAGCGGAACTTTTTCGGCAGAACACTGGCAGCAGTGCAGCTGCCAGAATGCTTCCATCTGACAGTCAGGAGTCTGCTTGTCAGATTTACACACAATCCCAATGGTGGTAGCCACTGGGAATGCGTGTAAAAAACCCCGCTGACAGTTCCGTACGACGGAGCTGGCAGTGAAAGGATTAAACTTTAGATTCTCTTTGTCTTTGCTTGAAATAAAACAGGCAGGGAGGGGGAAGTTACTCCTCTAATATGATTCACTTGAGTAAATTCAGCTTTAGCTATTGAACTAGGCAAATAACCAACAGTTTTAACTGAGCAGCTAAGAATAGACAGTTAAATATGAGACAATGGGGTTGATTTACTAACACTGGAGAGTGCAACATCTGATGCAGCTGTGCATGGTAGCCATTCAGCTTCTAACTTCAACTTTTTCAATTAAGCTTTGCCAAAAAAAAACTGGAAGCTGATTTTTTGCTGGTTTCTATGCACAGATACTCCAGATTTTGCACTCTCCAGTTTTAGTAAATCAACCCCAATGAGTCTAGGCTACAATTGCTGTTTGGACATATAATTATAAAAATATTAATATGCAATATTTCATTTTTGCCGCACTTAAAAATATTAAATAAAATATATAGAGAGGGCATAATATATTGCACATAGGAAAATATATGAACACTATACGTTCTTTTTAAAAAAAACAGTAAAAAAAAAACAAAACACTTTTTATCATGAAGAAGCTCCCTTTCAGGTCACATCTGGCTGTTGGGTGACCCAAGAAAATATGTGACACAATGCGGTTGATTTACTAAAACTGGAGAGCGCAAAATCTGCTGCAGCTCTGCATAGAAACCAATCAGCTTCCAGGATTTTTTTGGTGAGCCTAAATGAACAAGCTGAACTTATAAGCTGATTGGCTACCATGCACAGCTGCACCAGATTTTGCGCTTTCTAGTTTTAGTAATCAACCCTGATGACACTGTTGGTGTCACCCACCTAACTTGAAAGACTGGCCAGCCAGTTCATGATATGGCTAATTCGGAATGGATCCATAACAATATTGGACTTTGCCAATAATACTTGTCCCAGTACAACCCTTGTGGCCAAATGTGCCACAAAGCCTGCTGGGTCTTGCAGCCATGCCTGCATCACAAGGCCCTGCTGCTCAAAATCCCTCTTTCTATCATATTTAAATCTTTCCACCATATCAAAACATGGTAAGCGGTTGCCACATCCCTGGGTATTAGAAAACTGGAAAATCACCCTAAATGGGATTTTAAAAAGCAACAACGCCACCAAAGTTATGTAAAACTAATATTTATTGAAACATATAAAATGTGGTCACTCACACATGTGGTGATCTATAAAAACATTTTTATTTTTCTGTTTTCTTTTCCAATATTTTTATTCAGAATTTTTTTTAACAAGTACAAGATCAGCATTTACCATTGTAATAGGAAGTACCGTATTTATCGGCGTATAACACGCACTTTTTTCCCCTTAAAATCAGGGGAAAATCATGAGTGCGTGTTATACGCCGATCCCCTGCCGATTGTGAGCCTTTTGGCCGATCTCAGGGGCTTTCGCCCGCTTTCGGTCATTCTCGGTGGCTTTCGGCCGTTCTCGGCGGCTCTGACGCCGAGAACTGCCAAGTGCGCCCGAAAGCCGCCGAAAACGGCTGAGTGCGCCCGAGAGCCGCCAAGAACGGGGGCGCCATTTTTACACAGCAGTGTACCTACAAGTTTGAAAATGACAAGGCTACACTTGCACTGGCTACAGATGGACACTGATAAAGCTGCATTGATCGGCATTTAAATGTAAGTTTTTTTCCTTAAACTTCCCTCCTAAAAGTTTTTTTCCTTAAAATTCCCTCCTAAACCTGGGGTGCGTGTTATACACCGGCACGTGTTATACGCCGATAAATACGGTAATTGTACATGAACAAATCAGTTATGATTCGGTTACATCACGGATAATCGTATATTTATGTGAAGCTTTGTGCATTATCATCCACATATTAGATTTGTATGATAAGGTCAAACCTACACCGAAAAAAAAAGGAAAAAAAAAAAAAAAAAAAGGAGGAACTGTAAATATACACCGAATTAATATAGAACTTATTAAATGTAGGAATAACATCGAGTGATGAGGTTTTAAAATGTTCTGTGTCTTCCCCACTTATCACGATGGAAATGAACAGCGCTTGGGGGGGAGATGCATATCTAGTGTAGTTATAATTTTGGAGCCCCTCTTCTCGCTTCAGGTAGTACCAACGCTGTATCCTGGCCTAGGCCGACAAGGCCCGGGCCTAGGGCAGCACTTTGCAGGGGGGCAGCACAGAAAGAGTCCCCGCCGGCTTGCGCTACACTGCTAGTGTAGCGCCAGTCTTATGGGGTGGACTGGGCTGAGAGGCAAATTAGTCTAGCACCCCCATAAAGTGGCCGCACTGCTTCTGGTATTCAAGCGGCATTCCGCAACTGTGGGGGGGGGGGGGGGTGCGCCGCTTCTAATTTTGACTGTTCTCTCATCCTGGACCACAAACCCTCCTCACTGTGCTATATTTTCTGCTGCAACATTGGCATAGTCATATCCTTTTAGTCCTGTCCATAAAATTATCAGAAATTTGTGCTTAAAGTAGAACTATGGGCGACACTTTTTTTTTTTCATCTTGGATAGAGTAAGGGAGGGTTATAGCCCCTTTTAGTTTATTTTTTAACATCCCTGTCCCATTGCAGAGATTTCCCTTCACTTCCTGCCCCATAGCCAAACAGGAAGAGAGAGGAAATATATGCAAATTAAGGGAATCCATTGACCCCCCCCCCCCCCCAGGCCCTCAGAACTAGTGTCCCCACTTGAAAATTTCAAGGCAGGTCTTAAACAGCAAGGGGAGGTGGTCTTCACAGGAAGGGGTGGGTCATATTTAAATTAGGGGATATACGGGTTTAGTCAGGCCTAGGGCAGCACAAAACCTAATTACACTACTGGGTAGTACACAATGTGTAGCATGGGGAACCGCGAGGGGCATATCCCCATCCCCCTCTGCTACCACTACTAGAAGCAACCTACTAGCTTAACTTCCAAATGGCCCCAGGGGCCATAATTGGTCCACAGGCCCATAGAAAGGCGGATTCAGATTGAGAGAGGAGAGAAAGAGAACAGAGACGACAGAATTGAAAAGTAGAGGATAGTGAAGGGGGGTGCACTCTGGTTCTGGAGAAGAGCCCTCCGGAGCCAATCCCATCTCCTTAAGTAGCTGAAAGGTGGTTAATCCAGGGGTCCCATATTTTGCCGAACAAAGCACCCTTATCGTTATGTTTATGTTTTTATAGATCACCACATGTGTGAGTGATCACATTTTATATGTTTCAATAAATATTGGTTTTCCATAACTTTGGTGGTGTTGTTGCCGTTTAAAATCCCATTTAGGGGGATTTTCCATTTTTCTTTTCTCTTTCTATCATAATCCATCATTTTTTACATATCCACTTTATCAACAGAAAGTTGCAGTCACTGTTATATCATTTCACCAAACAGAAAGTAATTAAAAATCTGCAACTGAGAATTAGACATAAATGAAAACACTTTTTTGTAGTAGAGTTAGAAAGGGATAGAGGCCATTTCAAGTTTTTTTATCGTTGTCCGTGCCCTTGTTGCAGACCTTTCATCACTTCCTGTCTTGTAAAACAATTGTCACCAGGATAGTACATGATGGGATGCTAAATATTGCCCCCAAGTCCTCTATGGTAGGTCACTCTCTTGGCTGCCTAGGTGGTAACACCAAGCAAGGGTTCATCCATACTTCCAACTGCGAAAAACAGCTGGCAGCACACTGATGACATACCTCCCAACATTTTTGAGATTGGAATGAGGGACACCTACTAACAAACGTATGTAGGCATAGGACATGCCCCCTGCCACACCCCCTTAAAGGGGAATTAACCCAAAAAAAAGGTTAATTAAATCCACAAGGACTTTTTTTTTTTACCACCACTATTCCTTATTAGTGGCTTTTAAAATGTACAAATGCAGCAATTTAGAAATTGGATGAAAGGTTTAGCACTGGGAAACACTTTTTGAAAGTTAAAAAGTGCATTTTATATACAACTTTATGGATCAGACCAAAATGAGGGACAAAAGAGAGAGAAAGAGGGACAGCAGGACATTGCTCCAAATCAGGCACAGTCCCTTGAAATCAGGGACAGTCGGGAGCTATGCTGTGAAGTTCAATGCTTGCAAAACTTTATTATTCCAGGCAGTGGTGTCGCTAGGGGGTGGCTTTTGGGGCTATAGACCCGAATCTGGGGCCCATACCCCCGAGTCTCTGCAGGGGTCCCCAAGGGGAGGGGAGGCTCTCTGGGGACCGTGATGTAAGTGGGGGGCTCTCTGGGGACCCTGATGCAGGGGGAGGCTCTCTGGGGACCCTGATTTAGGGGGGAGGCTCTCTGGGGACCCTGATGTAAGTGGGAGGCTCTCTGGGGACCCTGATGCAGGGGGAGGCTCTCTGGGGACCCTGATTTAAGGGGGAGGCTCTCTGGGGACCCTGAATTAAGGGGGAGGCTCTCTGGGGACCCAGATGCAAGGGGGAGGCTCTCTGGGAACCCTGATGCAAGGGGGAGGCTCTCTGGGAACCCTGATGCAAGGGGGAGGCTCTCTGGGAACCCTGATGCAAGGGAGAGGCTCTCTGGGGATCCTACTGTATGTGGGGCTCTCTAGGGATCCTAATGTAAGGGGGGCTCTCTGGGGACCCTGTTGTAAGGTATGTATATACATGTGTATGCCTGCCCAAGCGTATGACTTTCTTTACTACGTTGCTATGGGCTCTAGCCCCAGATCTTTTGTAGACCTAGCAACGCCCCTGATTCCAGGACAAGCTGAACAAAGCCCCGACTGGGACCCACAGCTTTGACGTATTTCACCCACCCCTGGGCTTAATTGTATATATTTGGCAAGTTTTGAACCCCAAAGTGTGCCACCAGCTGTTTTTCTTTTAACTGTTGCTTGCGTCAAGACCGCCCATGTGGCATGTACCTGAAAGTTTTGGAGTTCCAGATCTGCTTCATAATTCAAATAGTTTAGAAAAAAAAAAAACACTTTATCATGGACTACTCCCATATCAAGCTACAGAAATTTTGCCCCCAGGTCATGTCAGGCAAACAGTTTTCAAAATCAATCCCATGTACAGCATGTTCTGCAAGCAAAGATCAGCAGTCCCTTATATTTCTCCAGCTCTCCTGCTTTACAAATCAGGGTTTACCAAACCACTGAGGAGCCATGTTAATGAATAATTGAAAGCTGCCAAAAGCAAAACAGACACTTCACACAGCAGAGCTGCCTGGCGGAGATATACCGCGTATCACAGCACAAATCTCAGCTCAGGTTTCTGATGTAAGAGGAACATTTTTATCAATCAGACTTGGAGGTGTGCAATCCCTATCTCCCCCCCCCTCCCCGTGTGTTTTAAATCCAAGTAATGACATATTATATTCTTTATAGGTGCATGCTACTGCATTAACCACTTACAGACCGGAGGATTTTCCCCCTTAATGATCAGGCCATTTTTTGCGATACGGCACTGTGTCGCTTTAACTGACAATTGCGCGGGCGTGCGACACTGTACCCAAATAAAATTAACGTCCTTTTTTTTCCCACAAATAGAGCTTCTTTTGGTGGTATTTGATCACCTTTGCGTTTTTAGTTTTTTTTGCGCTATAAACCAAAAAGCTTTCTTTTGGTGGTATTTGAACACCTTTGCGTTTTTAGGTTTTTTTTGCGCTATAAACAAAAAAGCTTTCTTTTGGTGGTATTTAATCATCACTGGGGTTTTTTATTCTTCGTTAAATAAATGAAAAAAGGGCAAAAATGTTGGGGAAAAAAAAGTGTTTTTCTTTGTTTCTGTTATAAAATTTTGCAAATAAATAATCTTTCTTCAAAAATGTAAGCCAAAATGTATTCTGCTACATTTATTTGATAAAAATAAAAATTGTGAATTATTTGGACTGTAGGAAAGTTATAGAGTCCACAAACGATGGTATTGGTATTTACTGTATATATGAAAATTGATCAATCTTGACGTACTCATTTCATGAGGCCCACAAATGCCAGGACAGTACAAATATCCCCCAAATGACCAATTTTTGTAAAGTAGACAATCCAAGGTATTTAGTAAGAGGCATCGTGAGTTTTTTTAAAGAAAAAAGGGGAAGGAGGACCACCCTAAAAAATACATGCCTTATCATAAATCACAGTCTCTCACCCAATGCCTCTCCTCAAGTATAGAGGCCGTATCCATAACCCTAAATGAGAATACTAAAAAAGGGAAGGGACCAAGGAGAAGCACAAGGGAGTGGTCCCCCTTAGTCCAAAGATGGTTACCATGGATATGGTGGGCAGTAATGGGAGAGTGGTATATATAAAAATATTTTCAAAGTTTATTAAGTAGTCTAAGATATACAATGATAACACCGACAGTTAAACAAGTAAATAAAGCTGATCCACCAGACACTGATAAATGGGCCAATCCGGTTCAAGCAGCACAGGGTACGCCCATTCGCCAGAAACACAAAGACAAGTTTTGAGGTTTTTTTAAGTTGATTTTTTTTTTTTTTGTGACTTATTTTGGAAAATGAAGAAATTAGAAAAAATAGTTTTTTTCAAAACATTTTTAAAAACGTTTTTACATCCTGTCACCAGTGCAGTACAGTGTCATCATATAAGTGGTGTGGCGGTGAGCAAAGGACACTGGCTGGTGACAGTATGTAACACAAAAAAAACAAAGAAAAAAACATTTTTAATATTTTTTTTCAATATTTTTTTCTTTTTTTACATTTTTTTTTTACATACTGTGACCAAAGCAATACAGTGTTACCATCACACTGTATTATTCTGGGGAGGTGATCAGGATTATTTTTTTTTTACACATTATATCATTATAAAGAAGTGAATTTCACTGTTATAAGCAAGCATTTTTACTGAATGAAATGGTACGTGATTTGCCTTCCGCGGGTGGGGGGTCCGATCAGACCCCCCCCCGGTGCCCGAGGCGGTCGTCTTTTGTCCAGCGGCAATCGGTGGTGAGGGGGAGACCATCCGTTCGTGGCCCCCCCCTCGCGATCGCCGCCGGCCAATCGAATCATTCCTTTGCTGCTGTATGCTAAACAGCAGCAAAGGAAATGATGTCATCTCTCCTCGGCTCGGTAATTTCCGTTCCGGCCTGAGGAGAGAAGACATCAATGTGAGTGCACCAAACACTACACACACAGTAGAACATGCCAGGCACACAAAACACCCCGATCCCCCCCCGATCGCCCCCCGATCCCCCCCCCAATCACCCCCCCCCCCTGTCACAAACTGACACCAGCAGTTTTTTTTTTTTTTTTTTTTTCTGATTACTGCATAGTGTCAGTTTGTGACAGTTACTGTGTTGGGACAGTGTATATTACCCCCCTTTAGGTCTAGGGTACCCCCCTAACCCCCCCTAATAAAGTTTTAACCCCTTGATCACCCCCTGTCACCAGTGTTGCTAAGCGATCATTTTTCTGATCGCTGTATTAGTGTCGCTGGTGACGCTAGTTAGGGACATAAATATTTAGGTTCGCCGTCAGCGTTTTATAGCGTCAGGGACCCCCATATACTACCGAATAAATGTTTTAACCCCTTGATTGCCCCCTAGTTAACCCTTTCACCACTGATCACCGTATAACCGTTACGGTTGACGCTGGTTAGTTTGTTTATTTTTTATAGTGTCAGGGCACCCGCCGTTTATTACCGAATAAAGGTTTAGCCCCCTGATCGCCCGGCGGTGATATGCGTCGCCCCAGGCAGCGTCAGATTAGCGCCAGTACCGCTAACACCCACGCACGCAGCATACACCTCCCTTAGTGGTATAGTATCTGAACGCATCAATATCTGATCCGATCAGATCTATACTAGCGTCCCCAGCAGTTTAGGGTTCCCAAAAACGCAGTGTTAGCGGGATCAGCCCAGATACCTGCTAGCACCTGCGTTTTGCCCCTCTGCCCAGCCCACCCAAGTGCAGTATCGATCGATCACTGTCACTTACAAAAGACTAAACGCATAACTGCAGCGTTCGCAGAGTCAGGCCTGATCCCTGCGATCGCTAACAGTTTTTTTGGTAGTATTTTGGTGAACTGGCAAGCACCAGCCCCAGGCAGGGTCAGGTTAGCGCCAGTACCGCTAACACCCACGCACGCAGCATACGCCTCCCTTAGTGGTATAGTATCTGAACGGATCAATATCTGATCCGATCAGATCTATACTAGTGTCCCCAGCAGTTTAGGGTTCCCAAAAACGCAGTGTTAGCGGAATCAGCCCAGATACCTGCTAGCACCTGCGTTTTGCCCCTCCCCCCGGCCCAGCCCACCCAAGTGCAGTATCGATCGATCACTGACACTTACAAAACACTAAATGCATAACTGCAGCGTTCGCAGAGTCAGGCCTGATCCCTGCGATCGCTAACAGTTTTTTTGGTAGTATTTTGGTGAACTGGCAAGCACCAGCCCCAGGCAGCGTCAGGTTAGCGCCAGTACCGCTAACACCCACGCACGCAGCATACGCCTCCCTTAGTGGTATAGTATCTGAACGGATCAATATCTGATCCGATCAGATCTATACTAGCATCCCCAGCAGTTTAGGGTTCTCACAAACGCAGTGTTAGCGGGATCAGCCCAGATACCTGCTAGCACCTGCGTTTTGCCCCTCCGCCCGGCCCAGCCCAGCCCACCCAAGTGCAGTATCGATTGATCACTGTCACTTACAAAAGACTAAAACGCATAACTGCAGCGTTCGCAGAGTCAGGCCTGATCCCTGCGATCGCCAACAGATTTTTTGGTAGCGTTTTGGTGAACTGGCAAGCGCCAGCGGCCTAGTACACCCCGGTCGTAGTCAAACCAGCACTGCAGTAACACTTGGTGACGTGGCGAGTCCCATAAGTGCAGTTCAAGCTGGTGAGGTGGCAAGCACAAGTAGTGTCCCGCTGCCACCAAAAAGACAAACACAGGCCTGTCGTGCCCATAATTCCCTTCCTGCTGCATTCGCCAATCCTAATTGGGAACCCACCGCTTCTGCAGCGCCCGTACTTCCCCCATTCACATCCCCAACCAAATGCAGTCGGCTGCATGAGAGGCATTTTCTTTATGTCCTCCCGAGTACCCCTACCCAACGAACCCCCCCAAAAAAGATGTTGTGTCTGCAGCAAGCGCGGATATAGGCGTGACACCCGCTATTATTGTCCCTCCTGTCCTGACAATCCTGGTCTTTGCATTGGTGAATGTTTTGAACGCTACCATTCACTAGTTGAGTATTAGAGTAGGGTACAGCATTGCACAGACTAGGCGCCATTTCACAGGGTCTCCCAAGATGCCAGCGCATTTTGAGAGACCCGAACCTGGAACCGGTTACCGTTATAAAAGTTAGTTACAAAAAAAGTGTAAAAAAAAAAAAATATATGAAATAAAAAAAAATAGTTGTCGTTTTATTGTTCTCTCTCTCTATTCTCGCTCTCTATTGTTCTGCTCTTTTTTACTGTATTCTATTCTGCAATGTTTTATTGTTATTGTTATTATATTTTATCATGTTTGTTTTTCAGGTATGTAATTATTTATATTTTACTGTTTACTGTGCTTTATTGTTAACCATTGTTAACCATTTTTTTGTCTTCAGGTACGCCATTCACGACTTTGAGTGGTTATACCAGAATGATGCTTGCAGGTTTAGGTATCATCTTGGTATCATTCTTTTCAGCCAGCGGTCGGCTTTCATGTAAAAGCAATCCTAGCGGCTAATTAGCCTCTAGACTGCTTTTACAAGCCGTGGGAGGGAATGCCCCCCCCCCCACCGTCTTCCGTGTTTTTCTCTGGCTCTCCTGTCTCAACAGGGAACCTGAGAATGCAGCCGGTGATTCAGCCAGCTGACCATAGAGCTGATCAGAGACCAGAGTGGCTCCAAACATCTCTATGGCCTAAGAAACCGGAAGCTACGAGCATTTCATGACTTAGATTTCGCCGGATGTAAATAGCGCCATTGGGAAATTGGGGAAGCATTTTATCACACCGATCTTGGTGTGGTCAGATGCTTTGAGGGCAGAGGAGAAATCTAGGGTCTAATAGACCCCAATTTTTTCAAAAAAGAGTACCTGTCACTACCTATTGCTATCATAGGGGATATTTACATTCCCCGAGATAACAATAAAAATGATTAAAAAAAAAAAATATGAAAGGAACAGTTTAAAAGTAAGATTAAAAAAGCAAAAAAATAATAAAGAAAAAAAAAAAAAAAAAAAAAAGCACCCCTGTCGCCCCCTGCTCTCGCGCTAAGGCGAACGCAAGCGGCGGTCTGTCTTCAAACGTAAACAGCAATTGCACCATGCATGTGAGGTATCACCGCGAAGGCCAGATCGAGGGCAGTAATTTTTCCAGTAGACCTCCTCTGTAAATCTAAAGTGGTAACCTGTAAAGGCTTTTGAAGGCTTTTAAACATGTATTCATTTTGTTGCCACTGCACGTTTGTGCGCAATTTTAAAGCATGTCATGTTTGGTATCCATGTACTCGGCCTAAGATCATCTTTTTTATTTCATCAAACATTTGGGCAATATAGTGTGTTTTAGTGCATTAAAATTTAAAAAAGTGTGTTTTTTCCCCAAAAAATGCGTTTGAAAAATCGCTGCGCAATTACTGTGTGAAAAAAAAAAAATGAAACACCCACCATTTTAATCTGTAGGGCATTTGCTTTAAAAAAATATATAATGTTTGGGGGTTCAAAGTAATTTTTTTGCAAAAAAAAATAACTTTTTCATGTAAACAATAAGTGTCAGAAAGGGCTTTGTCTTCAGGTGGTTAGAAGAGTGGGTGATGTGTGACATAAGCTTCTAAATGTTGTGCATAAAATGCCAGGACAGTTCAAACCCCCCCCAAATGACCCCATTTTGGAAAGTAGACACCCCAAGCTATTTGCTGAGAGGCATGTCGAGTCCATGGAATATTTTATATTGCGACACAAGTTGCGGGAAAGAGACAAATTTTTTTTTTTTTTTTTGCACAAAGTTGTCACTAAATGATATATTGCTCAAACATGCCATGGAAATATGTGAAATTACACCCCAAAATACATTCTGCTGCTTCTCCTGAGTATGGGGATACCATATGTGAGACTTTTTGGGAGCCTGGCCGCGTACGGAACCCCGAAAACCAAGCACCGCCTTCAGGCTTTCTAAGGGCGTGAATTTTTGATTTCACTCTTCACTGCCTATCACAGTTTCGGAGGCCATGGAATGCCCAGGTGGCACAAACCCCCCCCCAAATGACCCCATTTTGGAAAGTAGACACCCCAAGCTATTTGCTGAGAGGTATAGTGAGTATTTTGCAGACCTTACTTTTTGTCACAAAGTTTTGAAAATTGAAAAAAGAAAAAAAAAATGTTTTTTCTTGTCTTTCTTCATTTTCAAAAACAAATGAGAGCTGCAAAATACTCACCATGCCTCTCAGCAAATAGCTTGGGGTGTCTACTTTCCAAAATGGGGTCATTTGGGGGGGTTTTGTGCCACCTGGGCATTCCATGGCCTCCGAAACTGTGATAGGCAGTAAAGAGTGAAATCAAAAATTTTCACCCTTAGAAATCCTGAAGGCAGTGATTGGTTTTCGGGGTCCCGTACGCGGCTAGGCTCCCAAAAAGTCCCACACATGTGGTATCCCCATACTCAGGAGAAGCAGCTAAATGTATTTTGGGGTGCAATTCCACATATGCCCATGGCCTGTGTGAGCAATATATCATTTAGTGACAACTTTATGAAAAAAAAAAAAAAAAAAGTGTCACTTTCCCGCAACTTGTGTCAAAATATAAAATATTCCATGGACTCAATATGCCTCTCAGCAAATAGCTTGGGGTGTCTACTTTCCAAAATGGGGTCATTTTGGTGGGTTTTGTGCCCCCTGGGCATTCCATGGCCTCCGAAACTGTGATAGGCAGTGAAGAGTGAAATCAAAAATTTACACCCTTAGAAATCCTGAAGGCGGTGATTGGTTTTCGGGGCCCCGTACGCGGCTAGGCTCCCAAAAAGTCCCACACATGTGGTATCCCCGTACTCAGGAGAAGCAGCTGAATGTATTTTGGGGTGCAATTCCACATAGGCCCATGGCCTGTGTGAGCAATATATCATTTAGTGACAACTTTTTGTAAATATTTTTTTTTTTTTGTCATTTTTCAATCACTTGGGACAAAAAAAATAAATATTCAATGGGTTCAACATGCCTCTCAGCAATTTCCTTGGGGTGTCTACTTTCCAAAATGGGGTCATTTGGGGGGGTTTTGTACTGCCCTGCCATTTTAGCACCTCAAGAAATGACATAGGCAGTCATAAACTAAAAGCTGTGTAAATTACAGAAAATGTACCCTAGTTTGTAGACGCTATAACTTTTGCGCAAACCAATAAATATACGCTTATTGACATTTTTTTTACCAAAGACATGTGGCCAAATACATTTTGGCCTAAATGTATGACTAAAATTTAGTTTATTGGATTTTTTTTATAACAAAAAGTAGAAAATATCATTTTTTTTCAAAATTTTCGGTCTTTTTCCGTTTATAGCGCAAAAAATAAAAACCGCAGAGGTGATCAAATACCATCAAAAGAAAGCTCTATTTGTGGGAAGAAAAGGACGCAAATTTCGTTTGGGTACAGCATTGCATGACCGCGCAATTAGCAGTTAAAGCGACGCAGTGTGTTAGAATATCAGAATTTATGAATGGTTGAGTTCATGTGATAATTGAATTATATATATAAATATATATATATCTTCTATGTATGGAAAAGGTGAAGTTATATAGGTTTTTATACTCATGAAAGTTTATGCTGGTATAGGCTTTGTATGCATTGCTTGGGAGAGATTCGTCTCACATATGGATACAATTTAGTGTAGACCATTTCACCTCCCCCATCGTAAGAAGATTAGATTACAGTCTTTCCAAAGACACAAAGTTTCAGTATGTTAAGAATATAAGCTGTTTCTTTACATTGCTATATTTCTTGATTAGGATATTAATAAGAACACTGCATTTTACATATATGTATACTGATATGTAGGATTTTATATGTTTAAAGGAAATGTATATATTGTAAGTTAAATGATTCTTAAATGATAGCTTTTTCACATAGTTCATAGCCCCGCCCTTAGGAATGTTGGAAGGAGTAATTCAAATTTCCCGGTCTTTTCTATGGGACTATAATGAACCTTTTTTAAGCCAGCCTCTATGGAAAAAGGTGGGAGTTAATTGTAGGAGTACAGACAGGCTGGGGGGAGAGGGTCAGATGCATTGCAGCTCTTGATCACACACACACACACACACACACAGATCTCAAGATATACACACAGACATATCTGATTTAAACTTTATTTTAAGAATAATCTATTTTTGTATTCTACATTTTGACATTGTTTTTGTAACATTTTGCTAATTGATCATTAAATCAATTTTGAAGGTTTTACACGAGAACTTAACAGATTTTTCTTGGAACTTTTCTCATCAATATGAATTATTGAAATATAGTTATTAATACAGAAATAACTCGATTATTACACAGTGCCAAATTGGAAAAAGACCTCTGGTCCTTAGGCAGCATAATGGTCCGGGGCTCAAGTGGTTAATTCAGTGTGCATTGTTTTGTGATTAACCCATGATTGTCCACAGCTACAGTAATCACATTGTACAGATGGGCTGTGATTGGCCCTGTCTGTACTATGTGATCACTGTGACCAATCACAACTAGCAGCACAATTGTACACAATAATAGGCATAAATTGAAGCCATTCATTGATTACAATTGTCATGTGATCTGCTGTGATTGGTCACAGGGATCGCATGGTACCAGCAGCAGGGGTCTTTTTCGCTGTATCCGGTGGAAACAACAGGTGTCAGATCGTCATATGACATCCACCCAGAACAATAGGGCTCCCACTCGGGTGTCATTTTACAACGGCCAGGGCAGGAAGCAGTCAATACAATACTCTATCACTAAGTTGGTTTCCTTTGCTAGAAACAATTACAGGCCTGTTGGTGTAGGCTGTGCATGCCAACCCAACATCTTGTATCTTTAGCTTGTTCAGTTAAAGTGGAGTTCCACCCACTTTTACAACTCTTCAGCATCCCTCACTAAACTGTGCACTGTAAACAAATTGGATATTTAAAAAAAAAACTTCTCAGCACCTACCGTATATCTGCTGTGTTCATTTTTCACTTCCTCCTCCCTGGCCATGGCCCATCGCATCATTTCCTGTTTGCAATGCCTTCTGGGAAGGGGCGGCAACTTCCTCTGAAACTACCATTGCTATGGAAACCTGACCTGAAACCTATTACACTGCTTGTGCTGCACTGAGCATGTGCGAGATCTGCAAGGATGAGATCCAGGAAGAAATACAGTCTGGCTTCAGATGCCCACACTGCTGTAAGTCTATAAAATAACAAACTACTGCTATAAACTATCAAAACAGACCTTAATTTTTTTAATTTACAGACTAACTTTACTAGAATACATTAAGCTTGTATATTATAGGGGTATTTTTATTTAAAAAGTATAATTTCGACCGGAACACCACTTTAAGCTTTAAAAATGAAAAACAGAAACTGATTGGAAACTGCCCAAATTAATCACACACCGCTCCACTGACTGCAGAGGAGCCAAAAAAAAAAACAAAAAAAAAAAAACGACATTTACCTGGCATTTCTAGCAACCTATCTAGGAGAGCGCTAAACAAGAAACCTCAGGTGCTAACACAAATTGGGGGGTTGATTTCCAACATGTTGCCGAGGGATCACGTGATCGTACCAACATTTAGATATGGTAATTGCATCCATATATTTTCATGTCAGCAGCTTCACATCCACTGCTAAAGGGTCGTACTGAATGCCATAAATAATAAACAAGATAGCGAGATATTAATAGAGAGGAGCTGCCGAGCTCCGTGTGCAGAAATGATTCATGTACAATTCATTAATACAACCACGCCCTTACGCTTCATTTCAATTTACGTCTTTTTTCACACAGTCTGATCATATCTTTACAGGGAGCCTTTCAATGCTGCTGTAAAATAAATTCTGAAATAAAGTCTGTAATATTCTCCTGATAAAGCAGCCTGTGATTTTACTCTGCAAGCTTTCCTGTATCACACTTAATTTTATTAGGCGGTGGTGATTTTATAATTCACGAATATGCGGTAAGATCATATACACATAGAGAGCCAGGGGGTCGCAAGTGCAAATTTAATATTACATTTAAATAATATAAAAGTGTTAAATTGACCTGGTCATTCGCTAAAAATATTCCAAACAGGCATACCTGGAAATGAAAAGCGTAAAAAAATGACCTTTCTCACTGCCTATCCTCTAAAACAGCCTTTTTCAACCAGGGTGCCCAGGCACACTGGGGGGTGCTTAAAGGTGTCTTCAGGGGTGCCTTGGCAAACTGGCTAAAAATATATCAAAAATTGTATACAAGGCAGCAGGTGGATCAAGCCTTCCTTTTAGTTACACAAAGCCACAGGTTTTCATTAGGCACCAGTGGCGGCCCATGCATAAGGGGCGCACGGGCGTTGCCTCCCTAATCCATGGGCCTGGCTCCTAATCTACATGCAGGGTGACGGACGCATGGATTTCAAAGGGGTTTTTTTTGGTTTTTTTTTTAAGCATGTGATTTGAGCCTGAGACTCTAATTGACTTAAAAAAAAGGGTGGGCTCGGGGTGCAGAGCACTGCGCCCTGAGCTGCCCACCCAGTTGTGTGACAATAGCAAAATAATATTCGCTATTGCCTTCCTGATTCTCCTCCCGGCCAATCAGGGAGCAGGTCGCTGTCGCCTTCTCGTCTATCCAACGTCAAGGACACGATTGGCCAAGAGGAGAAGCGATCGTATTGGCCGATGAGAAGGGGGAGACGCAGAGTGAAGCCGCCGTGAAGCTGAGGAGGAGGAGACGCAGAGTGAAGGCGAGGAGGTGGAGATGCAGGGTGAAGCCGTCGAGGAGGAAGCCGCCTGCGACCTAGATTGGGTAAGTGCGGGGCTGGTGAGCTGACGAGCGAGCGATGAGGGGGGGTGTGTGTTGGGGGTTTGACTGATCGCCCGAACGGGGGTGACATGTGGTTTGTTTGCCACCGCCCCAAAAAAAAGGAGCACCAGCAGCCACTGTTATGCACCCTTAGGACTTTCTAGACACTGGCATCCTAACAACTAACAATGTCATCACTTAATAAGGAGGATGTCTGTTGCCTCCATAGCATCCTTGTTTGACCCTCCCCTGCCCTCCATAAGGAGCGCAGGGGCGCCACCCCCTAATCCATGCCCCATGCAGGGTACCGGACGCATGGATTTCAATGGGGTTTTTTTTTCTTTTGAAGTACATGATTTAAACCCGAGGCTCTAATTGGCTTCAAAAAAGGGTGGGCTCGGGGCGAAGAGCACTGCACCCTGAACCCACCCAGTTGTATAACAATAGAAAATTAATATTCGCTATTGTCTTCCTGATTCTCCTCCTGGCCAATCAGGAAGCGGGTCTTAAGACCTGATTGGCCGAGAGGATAAGCGGTTGTATTGGCTACCGAGGAGGGGAAGACGCAGGGTGAAGCTGCCGAGGAGGAAGCACTGCCCGTGACCAAGATTGGGTAATAAGTGTGGGGCTGGTGAGCTGACGAGCAAGCAACGGAAGGGGGGGGGGGGGTTGGAGGTTTGACTGATGGACCGAATGGGAGGGAGTGACATGTGGTTTCTTTGCCGCCCTCCAAAAAATGGAGCACCAGCCGCCACTGTTATGACTTTCTAGACACTGGCATCCTAACAACCAATGACGTCATCAGTTAATAAGGAGGATGTTTGTTGCCTCCACAGCATCCTTGTTTGACCCCCCCCCCCGCCCCTCTCCCTTAGAAATGGGGTGACATTAGCTGAGTGATGGAGAAAAAATGAGGGAGAAGAGAAACATTGGAATACTAGTCTGTACCAGTGTGCAAAAGTGTGTTTACTTTGGAAGAATAAATCACCTCTGAAGTTGGGTGCCCTACGTGTGGATGATGCTGTGTTGTGTAAAGCTATTATCATAGTTTTTACATTTTAGAATGGGGTGCTTCGAGACTCTTCATAATATAAAAGGGTGCCTTGAGATTGTCTATAATTTTAAAGGGAGCCTCGACTGAAAAAAAGATTGAGAAACATTGTTCTAAAACTCCACTCCATTCATAAGAATTCCTCCTGTGTCTTCCCACTGACCCCTACGCCATTACTGTGTCTTGTAGTAACTTGGAGGGTGGCAGGAAGAACCAGTAAGGGCTGCAGGAGACCAATGAGATCTACACCCCAAGAAGCAGAGTTCGGTGGAGGACTTCTAGTGAACGGGGCAGCAGAAAAAATAGCCACTGTTCAGGTATGCCCGTTTGCATTTTTTTCAATATATGACAGGGTCTCTTTAAAGAGGAGCTACCATCTCCTAATGTAATTATTAACAAATACATGCTTGTTTTTCTTAGGCAGTGTTTTTTTTTCAAATTTGAATATTCTTATACAGTAAATTGTAGTGTTTACTTGCCAAATATTCTGGAGAATACATCTACGGCAAAGTCCGACAGCTGCTATTCCATGCAGAGTTGGGACAAGGGTAGGGCAGAAGGGGTGGCTGCCCCTGGCGCTGGTATCATGTGTGGTTGGGGGGGGGGGGGGGCACGTGGAGAGAGAGCTGCATCACCACTCCTGTCAGATCAGGAAATTGGGAGGAGAGGAAATTTGTGCTAGGAGGGGAAATTGGTGGTGGGGGTTTGTGCTGAGGGAAGGATTTGTGCTCATGGGGAAATGCAGGGGGGGGGATTTGTGCTAGAATGGGTGATTTGGGGGGGGGGGGGTTGTGTTAGAAGGAGAGATTTGGGGAGAGAGAAGATTGGAGTTGGGAGGGGGCATGGGGTCAAAGATTTATGCTGGGGAGGGGTATTTCAGCAGGGAGGAGAATTTGTATTGGGAGGAGAGGTAATTCTTGTTTGGGGACAATTTAGCATGCAGAGTAGTGCATGATTTTTTTTTTTTTAAGGGGGGGGGGATTTGTGCTGACACATAATACTAATACTCATGAAAAAAATACCCAATTTAATCCAGTTATGCATTCTAACAGAAAACTAGCTGGTGTGATAGTGCTGGACCAATAGACGTGGGGTGGAGAAAGACCACCTTTAAAGGTGCTGATAAGCAGTAAATGTGCAATTGACTTGGCTGCTGCCTCACTGATAGCCTCAAGGAGGAGGTTCAGCAGATGACAAACTATTGAGTGATTGTTGAGAAGCGCCCAGTTCCACAGTTCCTGAAGAAGCTCAATCCAAATATTTGTTGACCACTGCATCAGTGCATCAGAAGACCCTAACATGTTTTGGGGGAAATGTCTTCCCTTCTTCAAGGCTAGAGAAAAACAGTCACATTGGAACAGGAAGGAGCCATCCCCAAACTGTTCCCACAAAGTTGGGGTCATGAAATTGTCCAAAATATCTTGGTATGCTGATGCCTTAAGAGTTCCGTTCACTGGTACTAAGGGGCCAAGCCCAACCCCTGAAAAACAACCCCCCACCATAATTCCCCCTCCACCAACTGATTTGTACCAGTGCACAAACCAAGGTCCATAAAGACATGGATGAGTGAGTTTGGGGTGGAGGAACTTGACTGGCCTGCACAGAGTCTTGACCTCAACCTGATAGAACACCTTTGGGATGAAATAGAGCTGAGACTGCGAGCCAGATATTCCCATAGACACACTCCTAAACCTTGTGGATAGGCTTCCCAGAAGAGCTGAAGCTGTTAGAGCTGCAAAGGGTGGACCAACTCAAATTTGAACCCTACGGACTAATGCCCCGTACACATGGTCGGATTTTCCAACGGAAAATGTGTGATAGGACCTTGTTGTCAGAAATTCCGACCGTGTGTGGGCTCCATTACACATTTTCCATCGGATTTTCCGACACACAAAGTTTGAGAGCAGGCTATAAAATTTTCCGACAACAAAATCCGTTGTCAGAATTTCCGATCGTGCGTACACAAACCCGTGTACACAAACAAAGTGCCACGCATGCTCAGAATAAATAAAGAGATGAAAGCTATTGGCTACTGCCCCGTTTATAGTCCCAACATACGTGTTTTACGTCATCGCGTTCAGAACCATCGGATTTTCCGACAACTTTGTGTGACCGTGTGTATGCAAGACAAGTTTGAGCCAACATCCGTCTGAAAAAATCCTAGGATTTTGTTGTCGGAATGTCCGATCAATGTCCGACCGTGTGTACGGGGCATTAGACTAGGATGCCATTAAAGTTCACGTGGGTGTAAAGGCAGGTGTCCCAATACTTTTGGTATTATAATGTATTTGCCTTTAGTAAATCAACCCCAAGGTGACATCACAGGAGCACATTTTGGAAACAGGCTAGGTCATTGTCACCCCATAACAAGAAATGTCTAAACAAGGACCCAATACTTTTAGTCAAGGGCGTTGCTAGGTCTACAAAAGATCTGGGGCTAGAGCCCATAGCAGCGTAGTAAAGAAAGTCAGACGCTTGGGCGGGCATACACATGTATATACAGTAATATACGCGTGGGTGTATATATATCCCCAGAGAGCCCCCCGCTTACATCAGGGTCCCCAGAGAGCCCCCCCCTTACATCACCTTACATCAGGGTCCCCAGAGAGCCCCCCCTTACATCACCTTACATCAGGGTCCCCAGAGAGCCTCCTCCTTACATCAGAGTCCTCAGAGAGCCCCCTCTTCCATCAGGGTACCCAGAGGCCCCCCCCACTTACATCAGGGTTCCCAGAGAGGCCTCCTTACATTGGGGTCCCCAGAGAGCCTCCCCCTTTAATCTGGGTCCCCAGAGAGCCTAGGCCTTAAAATCAGGGTCCCCAGAGAGCCTCTCCCTTACATCAGGGTCCCCAGAGAGCCCCCCACTTACATAAGGGTCCCTAGAGAGCCTCCCCTCCCCTTGGGGACCCCTGCAGAGACTCGGGGCTATTGGCCTTAGATTCGGGGCTATAGCCCCAAAAGCCACCCCCTAGCAACGCCCCTGCTTTTAGTAATATAGTGTAAATAGACAGCAGAGGGTGCCAACTAAGTTTAGCCTCAGGCTTGACAAAGGAGATTTGATGCTTTGAAATGCGTAGCCACGCCCCTTGTCTTGTGGTCCTCCTACGTGTGACATCATCTCCAGTCCTGCACCCTCCATGCAATTCGCTGTGGCTCTGGCACTTGCAGGATTGGTTCTCTGTGCTTACAGTATAATGCAGCTTTCCATGCAGCTGGCAGCTGCCACTGCAGACCTCTACTAATGAGAGCCTACTAGGAGGAATATAGCTTATGAGTGTAGATAGAGATATGCCTTTACTGATTTTATTCATGTGAGTTGCTATTTGCGTTTAGATAATAAGCATTTCCATATATGCCACACTTAGTTGGTGCCCTCTACTGTCTATTTTAGATTAAGTAATGTGGTCAGCATACATTGTAGTGTATTGGTGGTGGTTGTGGTGTTTAGAGTTCTCCTTTAGTTGAACAGAGACCCCAATTCAAGAGATTGAGCAGGTAAACAGCAGGAGTGCAGTAAGTGGGTATCACATTCGTCACATCCACTTTAATCATTTACATTATTGTCCTCGCAACAAGCTAGTGCTGGAGACGCTATCATATGATATATTGCATTAAACGAGCATTCCCAAAGCTAATTGAAAACAACAGGAAATAATTTATGTGTTGCCAGCACGCACAGAAAAACAGATGATGAATTAATATACATTTACAATCACGGCAAGACTGAAACTCTCACATTTCAAACAGTTGGAAAGGAAAAAGTCCATGTAGACTATAGCAACTGAATTTAGCTGTCTTCTAAGGAAATCTGGATATTCAACACGCCTCTGGCTGCCTGGGAGCAGTGTAAGTCTGTAAGTCTAGGTGATGTGACGTCACAAGGGGCGGGCTCTCTGGGTGATGTCACTGGATGGCCACGCCCCATGTCTCTAGAAGAGGTGCCGCACAGCGGGACCATCACAACAGATAAAGCTTCACAACAAGACCAGCTTTTTTTTTGTTTTTTTGCGGGTAACCGGCAGCGAGGAAGAAGAAGACAGCGGCAGGGGGGACGGGATCTAGGGGCCCCCTTCTTAAAGGGGGGCTTCCAGATTCCAATAAGCCCCTCACCCGCAGACCCTGACACCCACCGGCCAGGGTTGTTGGGAAGAGGCCCTTGTCTTCATCAACATGGGGGGGCAAGATGCTTTGGGGCATACGGCCTGGTATGGTTTTGGAGGGCGGGGGCGCTCACTCGAACCCCTACCTTTCCTGACCTTATCCGGCATGCTCGGATAAGGGTCTGGTATGGATTTTGGGGGGAGCCCTCACGCCATTTTTTTAAAACATTTTGGGGGGGTCCCCTCCGAATTCATACTAGATTCAAAAGGCCTGGTATAAACCTGGGGAGACCCCACGCCATTTTTTTCATAATTTTTTTTTTTTTATCTTTCAGCTGTCAGCAGGCAACCCCCGCTGACAGCTGATGACTCATCAGTTGTTAAAGACACGGCGGTCGGCTTCCCGGCCCCCTGCTTAGCAACCAGCTATATACAGTGTTAAAATTAAAAAAACGCAAAACACATCAAAAATCGCATTACACAAACACAACAGTTGCATTTCTGGTGCGGTTCCATTGAAGTCTATTACCTGCAAATCGTGGTAAAAAAGTCCCCGATTCTTTCCAAAAACGCACTGGCCGCAAAACACATAGCTGTGAACTTGTACCCTAGGAAACCATGTTAAATGGACTGTAGAGCGTTTCTGCAAACCGCAAAACTCACTAAAAAAACGCATTGGTGTGAATCTAGGGTAAGTCCCTGATTTTGACCTGGTGTTAGCCTCTTGTAATCCCTGTACTGAAAAGCCAGGGGTCCATTCTTTTTGGTGAGTGGGGCACAGGAGGGGTGTGTGATGCACCTAAAAGTTTGGAGCATGATTGCACAATTCATATGGTCGTTGTCACATGTTAAATGTATTTATCTTGTGAACGCTGTAATTCCTTTTATTTTCAAATATTTCAGAGGGCGACAAACTAACGGCACCCCCTCCCCCTGGGAAGGTGGCAATCACCGCAAGCACAGCGTGAGACGGACAGGAAGTCGGCGATCATTGCAAGCCCCCCCCCCACTGCCGCTCCGGCGTTAGACGGACGAGAAGCCAGCAGCGATTCACCGCCACCTAAACCCCCTCCGCGGATGGACAGACCTTACCTTAGGAGGCAGGGAAAGGAAAAGCCGGGGATTTTGCTTCTGTTCCCGGCTGAACAGGAAGTGTGTCTTGAGACCCGATTGGCCAGGAAAACCTAAGACTCCCTGGCCAATCGGGTCTCAGGACCTGCTTCCTGATTGACTGGGAGGAGAATCGGGAAGACAATAGTGAACATTCATTCGCTATTTTCATACAACTGGGTGGGCTCAGGGCGCAGTACTCTGTGCCCCGAGCCTACACTTTTTTAAGACAATTAGAGACTCAGGCTCTAATCATGTGCTTCAAAAAAAACCAAAAAAACATTGGAATCCATGTGTCCGGCGCCCTGCATATAGATTAGGTGCCAGGTGCATGGATTAGGGGGGCGGTGGCCCTTATGGACGAGCCGCAGCTAATGAATATCTCAGGTCTGGGTGGTCACCAGTGCACAGTCCCCCATCAGTTTCTTACATCTCTATCTTTATGCTAGATCTGGATAAGATTAGTGCTTTACCCCCTTCCACTGTCATGTAGACCTGGAGGCCTACTTCTAAGATAGGTGTCAGGAATCAACAGCAGAGATGGCCATATCTGTGTAGCTACACTCAGGACCAGACTGTGTGTGCTTCAACCACTTGCAGACCCGCCACAGTAATTATACTGCGGCAGGGCGGCACGTGGAGGCAGAATCACATACATGTATTTGATAGGCATGTGGGTACCCATGTACGGCCCCAAACACAGACAGTGTGCATTCAGGGCCACTCACCTGCACCTGCACACCTGTCAAATTAGGACCTGTGGCTGTGTTTGTATAGCCGTTGCGTCCCCATAGGCTAACAGACAGCTCCAGTTGTACAAACTGCTCATTTATATGCCAGAGAACCCGCGTTAATCAGCCCTATTTTTTATTATTTTTTTTACATTTTTAATTATTTCCATTTTTTGGTCATTTGTTGCATTTTTTTTTTATTTACATTTTTAATTATTTACATTTTTTAGTCATTTGTTGCATTTTTTTCTTAATTTTTTACATTTTTAATTGTTCACATTTTTATTATTTGTTGCAATTTTTTTTTATTTTTTACATTTTTAATTATTTACATTTTTTGGTCATTTGTTGCATTTTTTTTAAAATTCTTTACATTTTTAATTGTTTACATTTTTATTATTTGTTGCAATTTTTTTAATTTTTTTTACATTTTTGAGGGTGAGGGTAGGTGGCTTTGGTGAGATATCAGGGGTCTAAAGAGACCCCTTAAATCTCACTTTTGAAACACAAAAAGGGACTGAGGAAACATGTTCCCCTTTCTGCAGCCTCAGCTGCACAGAATGAATGAACAGGAAGAGCTCTGCACAGCCTTCCTGTTCATTCATAAACTGAAGCATAGTAAACAGTGTTTTGAACACAGTGAGTAATCAGTACTAATGACAAACAGATGATGAATTAAAGCAGGGATATGCAATTAGCGGACCTCCAGCTGTTGCAGAACTACAAATCCTATGAGGCATAGCAAGACTCTGACAGCCACAAGCATGACACCCAGAGGCAGAGGCATGATGGGACTTGTAGTTTTGCAACAGCTGGAGGTCCGCTAATTGCAGATCCCTGAATTAAAGTGTTACTAAACCCAGGCCCCTGCATTCACTATATTTGGTCTCCCACAGTACACAGAACATGGAAATGCAATTATTTTAGTAAATATAAACTGCAAAATACCTTTTCTTATCAGCAGTATACAGCTACAGTCTTGTGACTTCGATCAGTGTCCGACCAAGCACTGGTTAAAGCTTGTAGGAGGAGTTTTCATTCTCCTTTGACTGTCCTATGAGGCTGCATGACCCCTGATCCTCTGTCTGGAGAGAGCTGATTGGCCCTGTGTTGATCACATGCACCCTCCCAAAAAAAAAACAACTCTCTAGCAATACAAACCAAACTGAGCATGTGCGGAGTGCCCCCAAGGCTTGGTTCTATCAGCAGATGGATTGGGGACAGTAAAAGAAGGGGAAGATCAGAGAAGACAGGGTCAAACAGCCTGTTTACACAATGTGGATAATTAACCCCTTAGGTTCCACAGTGAGTATAACAAGCATAGTTTACTTATTTACTCCATGCTGCTAAAACATGTGTAGGGCTTTGCTCCTTGTAGGGCTTTAATAGACTTGCCTACCAGTCACCTTTGTTGTCTTCTTTTTTCCACCATCTTTTCACACTCAATTTTCTCATCTTTTCCTTCTATAATTTTTTATGGTAGTTTTCATCTTGTTGGCCCTTGCAAAAACATACTTTGCTATTCTCCTTTCATCTATTTTTACTACATGGCTCTACCAATCTAACCTCTTTCACCTTAATTTCAGCGACAGTGCCAAATTCTTTGTACTTTGCCTCAAGTTCCTCATTAGTTTCCACTCTCCATTTTCCAACGTGAGGCCATAAATTCTCCTAAATCATTTTCCCCAAAAAAACTCGGAGAAGGTCACTTTGGCTTTATCACTGCTCTATAAATGATTGTCTTTGATGTCCAAAGCAGCAGCAATTTGAAGCTATTCCATCTTATATTTCTGCCTGTGTATCATTATCCTCTGTTATTAGCCTTCCCAGATACTTGAAAGACTGAATTCTATGAACGATTCCAAACTAGGTATTGAGGTCACCACTATTTCTTCATCTTGTTTCCTTTGAGGAGGATAGCACCTTTCCTAGTTGCTTGAAGACTTTCTTTCTAAGGCCTCATGCTCATTGGACGTTTTTAGCACAGCTATTAGGAGCATCTGGCGTGTTTGTTTTCTGTCTCTCAATGCCCCTGCATGCTTGCCTATGTGTCAATGCACACATACACTATATTGTCAAAATTATTGGGACGCCTGCCTTTACACAAACATGAACTTTAATGGCATCCCAGACTTAGTCCGAAGGGTTCAATATTGCGTTGGCCCACCCTTTGCAGCTATAACAGCTTCAACTCTTCTGGGAAGGTTTAGGAGTGTGTCTATGGGAATGTTTGACCATTCTTCCAGAAGCACATTTGTGAGGTCAGGCACTGATGTTGGACATGAAGGCCTGACTCGCAGTCTCCGCTCTAATTCATCCCAAGGATGTTCTATTGGGTTGAGGTCAAGACTCTGTGCAAGCCAGTCAAGTTCATCCATCGCCAAACTCGCTCCTCCATATCTTTATGGGCCTGTCTTTGTGCACTGGTCCAAATCATTTGGTGGAGGGGGGATTATGGTGTGGGGTTGTTTTTCAGGGGTTGGGCTTGGTCCCTTAGTTCCAGTGAAGGGAACTCTTAAGGCATCAGCATACCAAGACATTTTGGACAATTTCATGATCCCAACTTTGTGGGAATAGTTTGGGGATGGCCCCTTTCTGTTCCAACATGACTGCACTCCAGTGCACAAAGCAGAGTCCATAAAGCAATTTTGGGGTGGAGAAACTTGACTGGCCTACACAGAGTCCTGACCTCAACCTGATAGAACACCTTTGTGATAAATTAGAGCGGAGACTGCGAGCCGAGCCTTGTCATCCAACATCAGTGCCTGACCTCAGAAATGTGCTTCTGGATGCCCCTGGTTGACTAAGGGGTGGTGGGGGGACCTGATAGGCAGGCTGTATGGGGCCCTACGATTTCTAATAGCGTGCCTTGGTTTTAGTGAGGTGGGCCAACAGGAACCAAAAAGTCCTCCACAAATCTAAGAAATAAATGTATTCTTCAAATAAAATGCACCTGTGCCTACACTATATGGATATTAAGGCCGCTTTCACAAGGGCGTCGCTGTGAAATGGAATCCGCTTGCACAGCAGGGATCGCTCCGCTGATCCCCACTGAGCAGGTGTATTCAAGGTCCGGCTCCACTCTGTGCAGAACGAAGATGGACACAGTCCCGCTCTCCTCTATGGGGAAATTGGGTGAAAACGGACCGCCTGTCCGTTTTCATCCGATCATATCCAATCTGATCCACCAGACGGATAGAAAATAGGACCACCAACCGTCTGGATTTTGGGGCAGGTTCAGATCGGATAGCGGCGGATGTCAGAGGACATGACACTGCTGACATCCACCACTCCATAGGGGAGTTTGGAGGGTCCGATCAGGTCCTCCTGAAAAAAATTGACAGGTGGACCTGATCGGACAGCCGTGTGAAAGGGGCCTAAAAGTATTTATATATTCTTAATAAGCAGTAAAAGATCTTTAATACAAGCTCGTGCTCACCTTTCTAGCTGCTTGTACCTCAACCTAATTAATTAAAAAAAATCCTGCAAAGGCTTCTTTGAATGGGTAACATGGGGGAGGGGAGGGCATAGCTGCTCTGCGTGCTTCTCCCTCCTCTCTCACAGCCCCGAGTATCAGTGTATGCTCTGTCAATAAACCTGTATGATATAAATAATAGAGATCATTTTAGGGGATGTCATGCAGCTCCTTGGACTTAACTCATAGTGTGCCTTCTCTTTTTACAAAGTGGCTGAATTCTTGGAATTCAGCTTTAAAGAGATTTTTGTTCAGAATATGAAAATATTTTAGTGTGTACAGTCTTGAGATTCAACCTCGGGATAGTAAGGAGAGTAATGCAAATATTTGTTTAATGCCAATGGTCCAGCTGTGCATCCAGTACAGTTATTTTATAGCACATATACAACCTGTCAGGATCACTTAAGTGCTCCTGCTCCTCATTCCAGCAACCGGGTTTTACCTGTTGTATTCTCCCTGTCTGTGTCCACCTGCTGGGTGATTGATGTGGTCAGTCACCTGTTATAACCAAGCCAAACACTCTGTCCCTTGCTTGTGATAGCGAATGATACCTGTGTTATTGCTGATTGAGCTAGCTGTCTGTCTGTCTGTCTGTCTGTCTGTCTGTCTGTCTGTCTGTCTGTCTGTCTGTCTGTCTGTCTGTCTGTCCGTCCGTCCTGCTTTACTAGTTTGGATTTCCCTGTGTAAGACTTCGGACAGGATTATTGGACTATTCCCTGAACTCAGCCTGCCTTTTACCTGGACTGTCATTGAACCATGCTACCAGTCTGCTAACTGCAAGTAGTCTGTTTGTTTGCTCAGTTCGCATCTGCCCTGGTGTGGTGGCCAGACACTATAGCATTGTGTATAAGTCCTGGGGGCAACCAAGTACTGGTAGGCCTGCTTGCCTTAAGGGAAAGGGGGCTGCTATAGGTGAGGCACACATTAGCTAGCTATAGTGTCTGACTACTAGACATGTGCATTCGTTTTCGTCCGAATGCATTTTCGTCCGAATTTCAGGTATTTTCGTTATCGTTTTAACAAACGATAAAGAAAGTGCAGAGTCCGAAAAACGAAAGATCCGACATAAACAAATGCTTTATTTTCGTTTTCGTTGCTACAACAGTTCGATATAGATAGGAGATTCGACATGATGATGACAATAACAATCTGTGTCCATCAAACCTGTGGTCGAATGTGCCTAACCTTAGCTCTATTAGTCCAAGATTACTCTACATAGAGAGAAAAGATTTGACGTAGAGAGAAAAGATTCAACGTAGGGGAGTAAAGATTCGACGTAGGGGAGAAAAGATTCGACGTAGGGGAGAAAAGATTCGACGTAGGGGAGAAAAGATTCGACGTAGGGGAGAAAAGATAAATAAAAATAATGATGATGATGAATGTTATTGGCTGATTGTAACCAAAGAGGAGGAGCAGTAAAATAGCTAGAACTAAGTACACACGTACTTTGGCTTATGGTGTCTGTTGAAAGTTCTAAGAAGATTCGACGGAGCAGGTAAACTATACGGCATTGTACAGTTTAGCTGCTCCGTCAAATCTTCTTTGAACATTCGACAGACACCATAAGCCTTCAATGACAGATTCGACCTTAATTTGGATTTTCGGACGAATGCAATTTTTAACGAAGAACGAAATAAATAAAAACGAATTTCGGGAGTAACTAAATAAATTTATTTTTGAGACCAAAACGAAATTCCGAAACAAAATATTTCAGTGTGCACATGTCTACTGACTACCTCTGTTGGAGGTAGTGTTTCCCCGAAAATAAGAACTACCCCAAAAGTAAGCCCTACTGTGATTTTTGGGGTAGACTGCAATAAAAGCCCTACCCCAAAAATAAGCCTTAGTTTAAAAGGGTTGTAAAATCCTAAAATGCACTGTATTATATAATGTAAACTATGTATGTGTGTTCATTACAACGCCGCTCAGCGCTCAGCTGATCCACCGCTGCTCTCCTTCTCGTCTGCAAGCTGTCAGAGGGGGATCTCGCAGCACTTTAAACTCATTTCTACTGGGCACTGGGTATTCCTGACAGGCAGGGAGGGAGATGGGGAAAGAAGACAGCACATGACAAGCCCTACCCCGAAAATAAGCCCTACTGGGTCTTTTGTTGCCTTATGTTGGGCTTATTTTCGAGAAAACACAGTAACTTTTTTTTGCAAATTGAGTTAAATACAGTGCCTTTATTTGCATTTGATAACCATAACTCCACCTATTTGTGACATAAAAGATAGTGGGTTCTTTTCACCAGTTATCCACCTATTTTCTATATTTCATTTATAAATTGTCTCCTCTACTTCCTTCACTTCTTGTACACATAATTCTACTTCTTAGTATACAGTAGAACCATTTATTCCAACCTCAAATTTTAGCCTCGATGACCATCATCAGTAAGGGCTATGGAAACCAGGGCTTATATGCGGTAGGGCTTTTGCACCAATGCAAAAGGTTTAGTAGGGTGGGCTGAAAGGATCCCCAAATCCCTCTACTGATACCAATATAAAACAAAAAGTAAATGCACATCTCACTTTCATTACATATCCAAAAAATAAGGGGTTTACTCATTGTAGGATAGTTGGCTAACCTATGTAAAAAAAAAAAAAAAAAGTTTAGGCATGTGAAAAAGACATTCATATACCCTTGTAAGGGTCCCCCATTGGATGGCAGTACCCGCCATGTTAGCTCCAGACCTGCCTCACTTCTTCTGGGATGGGATAGTCACCTACCTGTCATTTTGGAGAATCTCTGCCATATTATGTCACACTTTTCCTGGCCTGAAGCCTGCTTACGTACATATTAGCAGTCAGAGGCCTGTTACCTGGTCCAGTCTAGTTGCACTTTAACTGCTTTACTGCACAACTCGGGCACCACTTTAGTGCATCTCTTGCTGACACAGTCAATAACATGACATCCTGACAGAAGTCTCTAGTGCAGAACACAATACCTCCATAAGTGACTTCCTTTCATTAGTCTTCAGTGCAGAACACTTTTTAGCATCACCATGTGCCACTGCAGCCAACTTCCCAGATGTTACAGTCTCGTGCACAGGTGGTTCATACTTGAGTGTACTCTCCACACACCATGGGCGATCTCCTTAGGGCCAAAGGCCAATGTAAGCCAAGCCACAGGAACTGCTAAAGGAAAGTCAGGGGTGACAAGGCTTCTCTATCTGTCCCCAATGTGTCCTCACTGACCACCCTGGCAGCACAGCCCTGCAGAGGGCTCTCTCTCTTCCAGCACAGCTCTACATCTTGCTGAACAGGGGTGTCCCACTCCCATACCCCAACTCCACTGGGCCTCACCCATAGCTTGCATATAAAGGGTCACTAACTCTACACACTACATCATCACAGAAGGAGCTACCGATAGAGGGTGCCAACACCTGCCAATGCCCTCCCTCCACCATTTAGGCATCAGCAATGTCTGTATGTATGTGAAGGCAGCATGGAAAACTGCAGATAAGGTTTTCCACTTCTTCCTGAAAGCGGAAATCCTCTTGATCTGGAATAAACTTCAACAGAACTTATTTTTCTAGAAACAGTGAAACGGTTAAAAGAAAAATGTTAGACAAAATATCCCAGCTGCATCCACATTAGCGGCAGACTGCGGGAGCCGTGTGTCCTCTGCTCACAGGTCCTCACACCGAATCTATTAATTACATTTCAGCTGCACAACATGGCTGATAAGTTCTAATGAGCCAGCTAAATTCCAAGATAACAAAACAATATATTTTTTTTCCCTTTGCCTCTACCAGACTCTGGTTCTTTTTATTATCCCAGGTTTCCAAGAGCACGCAGATTAAATATTTACATATTTAATCCCAAGGCACCAGAAATTTAAATTATAATGGGGAAAAATAATGACAAATCAGTGGAACACTACTGTCCTTCTCTCTTGTTTTACTTGCGTAAGTGGCTCAATTCTGCTCCTGCTTCAATGGCTCACCGCTGCTCCTAGGGTCCTTGGGTCAAGGCTAAGAGGTGATAACTAATTATCGTACAAGAGATAATTGTGGAGATTTTCCATCTCAGGCAACCAGGCTAACCTTGACTTCTCAATGAAAACAGCACTGCAGCAAGTACTGCTGGGTGCAATGGCAATCAGTGGTGAAGGTCACAGGTGCAGTGATGGTCAGCTAGGTGTATGGGTGCAGTGGCGCCCAATGGAGTAGTACCTATCGGGGTTAGTGTGTGCAATGGCAATAAGTGGTGAAGTGTACGGTTGCAGTGGTGGTCAGCTAGGTGCATGGGTGCAGTGGCGCCCAACAGAGTAGTATCTATCGGGGTTATTGTGTGCAATGGCAATCAGTGGTGAAGTTTATGAGTTTAGTGGTGGTCAGCTAGGTGAATGGGTGCAGTGGCACCCAATGGAGTAGTACCTATCAGAGTTATTGTGTGCAATGGCAATACGTGGTGAAGTGTATGAGTGCAGTGGTGGTCAGCTAGGTGCATGGTTGCAGTGGCGCCTAATGGAGTAGTACCTATCGGGGTTGTTGTGTGCAATGGCAATACGTGGTGAAGTGTATGAGTTCAGTGGTGGCCAGTTAGGTGCATGGGTGCAGTGGCGCCCAATGGAGTAGTACCTATCAGAGTTATTGTGTGCAATGGCAATACGTGGTGAAGTGTATGAGTACAGTGGTGGTCAGCTAGGTGCATGGGTGCAGTGGCGCCCAATTGAGTAGTACCTATCGGGTTAATGTGTGCAATGGCAATACGTGTTGAAGTGTACGGGTGCAGTGGTGGTCAGCTAGGTGCATGGGTACAGTGGCGCCCAATTGAGTAGTACCTATCGGGTTATTGTGTGCAATGGCAATACGTGTTGAAGTGTACGGGTGCAGTGGTGGTCAGCTAGGTGCATGGGTACAGTGGCACCCAATGGAGTAGTACAGTACCTATCGGGGTTATTGTGTGCAATGGCAATACGTGGTGAAGTGTATGAGTTCAGTGGTGGTCAGCTAGGTGCATGGGTGCAGTGACACTCAATGGCGTAGTGTCTATCAGGGTTACTGTACTTTCTGGTTCTCTTCATTACCCAGAAGTGATAACACTCCGGATTGATACTTTAAACATATCAATCTGCATACACTGTTGACTGTTTTCCATCAACAATGCGTTCAGCCTTCATACTGTAAGAGACGCGAAAGCACAGGCAAGAATTAAAAAAGTTGTCTAAAGTTCTACCCCACCTAGAGCTGTCCAAAAGAAAATAAAACGTTTTCATTGGAGATGGATTTTAGGTTGAACAGCTCGATACACAGATGAAACCCATATTTCAAGGTGGCAGTTTTACCTGCCTAAAGGATTGTATTTATGTTATCCAGTCTTCACACACCAAAGCCCTGCCAGGGGAGGGAACCTGATTTTTTTTTTCTCTTATGCCCCGTACACACGAGCGGAAAGTCAGACGGAAGCTTTACATCGTCTTTCCGATTGTGTGTAGGCCTCATCAGACTTTTTTTTTTCGAAAATTCTGACGGACCTAGAAATGGAACATGTTCTAAATATTTCTGACGGAAGTCACGGAACCCATTCCTATCGGGAAAACCTGATCGTCTGTATGCTGTTCCGACGGACCAAAAACGACGTATGCTCTGAAGCAAGTACGAGACGGAAGCTATTGGCTACTGGCTATTAAACTTCCTTTTTCTACTCCAGTCGTACGTGTTGTACATCATCGCGTTCTGGACGGTGTATGCAAGACAGCTTGAGAGGAATTTCGTCGGAACTCCGTCGGAAAAACCTTCAGAATTTATTCCGACGGCAAAACCAGTCGTGTGTACAGGGCATAACAGTTTTGCTTTCACTTACAGGTCTCCATCCCACCCTGTAACAGTAAAAGGAGAAGCAGCACACTTATAGGTTCATGTCTTGGTCGCTCTGCCATTTCCTACTATGAGCATGTCCCCTACACAGCAGCTCAACTGACAAGCTCCCCATCTAAGAACCCAGCTGCTCTGGGACTGCAAGAAGATGATACCAGGTGAAATTCAGGTACTTACCCTTCTTATTTTTACAAAAAGTAAATTTTAAACCTGTATTAATGATTACAAAACATTAATTAATTGATGTCCTTTAGATCTGCCTTGGTGTAGGCGTGTGTAGCCTATTGTCTCCACTGCAGGTGACGTTCATCTGGAGCTGTACTGCAGCTGAAGGGGAAATCTAGGGAAAGTTTGCTTCTCTATGGTTCCCTCGGTCCGTGAGAGCAGCGTTCCAGGCGCCAATGCTGTCTCCAGGTGACCCTGCCTGCAATATTGGGTCATGCAAAGTCTTTTTATTTCCTTGTTCCCAGGTTTTGCTGTGCTTTGGCCAAGTGGCTAGTGTAGGGAGAGCTTCCTGGTCTCTCTGCATACCTCACAACTTTTTGAGATGGGACACCTATTAGCAAAAGTATGTAGGCATAGGACACACCCCCTGCCACGCCTCCTTAAAGGAGATATATACAAAAAAATGATTAGTCAAACCCAGAAGTTCGTTTTTTTTTTTTTTTTTTTTTTGGGCACTCGGATATTTTCTGGACCTATAAATGTTAGTATCTAACAGGGGCAGCCCATCCATTAAGGGCACACGGGCGCTCCCTCCCCTTTCCTTCGCTGCTACCACCCCCTATTTATGCGTCCGGCCCCTTTCAGGACGCCGGGTGCATGAATTACATCGGCGGGGGTGTTTTTTGAAACACCTGATTAGAGCCAGAGGCTCTAATAGGCTTCAAAATAGGGTGAGCTTCGGTTGCAGAGCATTGCGCTCCGAGCCCACCCAGGTGTGTAAGAATAGCAAATGAATATTCACTTTTCTCACGCTTGCCTTTACACGCACATGAACTTTAATGGCATCCCAGTCTTAGTCCATAGGGTTCAATATTGAGTTGGCCCGCCCTTTGCAGTTATAACAGCTTCAACTCTTCTGGGAAGGTTGTCCACAAGGTTTAGGAGTGTGCCTATGGGAATGTTTGACCATTCTTCCAGGAGCGCATTTGGTGAGGTCGGGCACTGACTTGGATACGAAGGCCTGGCTCACAGTCTCAGCTCTAATGCATCCCAAAGGTGTTCTATCAGGTTGAGGTCAGGACTCTGTGCAGGCCAGTCAAATTCCTCCACCCCAAACTCGCTCATCCATGTCTTTATGGACCTTGCTTTGTGCACTGGTGCGTAGTCATGTTGGAACAGGAAGGGGCCATCCCCAAACTGTTCCTACAAAGTTGAGAGCATGAAATTGTGGAAAATGTCTTGGTATGCTGACGCCTTAAGAGTTCCCTTCGATGGAACTAAGGGGCCAAACCCAACCCCTGAAAAACAAACCCACACCATAATCCCCCCTCCACCAAATGATTTGGACCAGTGCACTAAGCGAGGTCCATAAAGACATGGATGAGCGACTTTGGGGTGGAGGAACTTGACTGGCCTGCATCTCTCTCTGACTCTTGATCTCAACCTGACAGAACACCTTTGGGATGAATTAGAGCGGAGACTGCGAGCCAGGCCTTCTCATCCAACATCAGTGCCTTACCTCACAAATGCTCTTCTGGAAGAATGGTCAAACATTCCCATAGACACACTCCTCAACCTTGTGGACAACCTTCCCAGAAGAGTTGAAGCTGTTAGAGCTGCAAATGATGGGCCAACTCAATATTGAACCCTACAGACTAAGATTGGGATGCCATTAAAGTTCATGTGCGTGTAAAGGCAGGTGTCCCAATACTTTTATTAATATACTGTAGTGTATATTTTACCTTGTAAAAGTGGCAATGACATGATCACTGTGCTTGGGCAAAGAAAAGAGCTGTGGGGAGGACCCAACAGGTTGCATTTTCATATACGTTTTGTCCTTTGCACGAAATCACTGAACTTAAATTAAATGCAATAAATTATAAATTATATGCACTGCAATAAATGATTAAAGACAGAAAGAATAGTTGTGGAATAACTATTTCAATATTTTTTCTGTTAAATTTAAACTTTTTTTTTTTTTTTACTGTTTATGCAAAATAATTTTCTACAAAAAAAAATGTAGTATAGAATTTTCAGGGCATTGCAATTTATTAATTTTTTAATATATTTTTTTTTATGTAGCCTGGCTACAGCAGATGCAAGAGAAATCTTCAGAAGGAAGCATGGGGTGTGTGTGTGTGTGGGGGGGGGGTGTTTTGGGGGTGTGTGTGTGTGGTGTGGGTGTGTGTGTGTGTGTGTATGGGGAGGGTGTGTGTGTGTGGGGGGGGGGTGTGTGGGGGTGTGTGTGTGTGTGGGGGGGGTGTGGGGGGGTCTTTGTATGTGTGCGTGTGTGTGAGGGGGTGTGTGTGTGTGTGTGTAGGGGGGTCTGTGTATGTGTGTGTGTGTGAGGGTGGGTGTGGGGGTGTGTGTGGTGGGGTTGTGTGTGTGTGTGTGGGGTGTGTGTGGGGGTGAGGGGTGGTGGTGGGGGCGTGTGGGTGTGTGTGTGGCAGGGGGGTTTTGGGGGGTCTATGTGTGTGTGTGTGTGTGGGGGTGTGGGGGGGGATCTATGTATGTGTGTGTGTGTGTGTGTGTGTGTGTGTGAGGGGGGGTGTGGGGGTATGTGTGGTGGGGTTGTGTGTGTGTGTGGGGGGGGTGTGTGTGAGGGGGGGTGAGTGTGTGTGTGTGGGTGGGGTGGGGTGGGGGGGGCTGTGTGGGGGGGGGTTGGGGCATGTGTGTGGGTGGGGGGGTGGATGTGTGTGTTTGTGTGTGTTTGTGGGGGGGGGGGGGGTCTGGTGGGGGTGTGTGGGGGGGGTGGTGGAGGTGTGTGGGGGGGTGGATGTGTGTGTTTGTGTGTGTTTGTGGGGGGGGTGTATGTGTGTGCGTGGGGGGGGGGGGGTTGATTAAATTATTAAAGACATATAGAATAGTTGTGGAATAACTATTTTAATATTTTTTTGTTAAATTTAAACTTTTTTTTTTTTTTTACTGTTTATACAAAATACATTTCTACAATTAAACATTTAATATAGAGTTTTTCAGGGCATTATAGTTTTTTTTTTTTTTTCATGTTCTGACCATAATAAACAAAGTTTTATATTTAAAAAGTATGAATTGTTTAGGTAGAATCAGATTTGTTTGTTGAAATCTAACTCAGTATGTACTAGTTGTAACTGTTACTTAGCTGACCCCCCCTGCCAGCTTTTGTTTCTTCACACCTGTAGTCCAAGGTGACTTCTGATTTTAAACTGTAACATTTAATAATTGGCCAACAGTCAAGTCGCCCTCCGTTTTTCCCAGAAGTGTTCTTGTTCAAATCAAAGAAATCGGTACTATTTGCAAATTTAGTTTTTGCTGCAGAAGATGTGAAACTCACATGAAATATTCGACTTTCTAATAGAAAAATGCCATTATAAAATTTGTTTTGATGCAAAGATGTGAAAGGCATCATAACATTTTGGGCTCCCAATATAATAATACTATTTGTAAAATTTGTTTAGATGTAAAGACGTGAAACGCACATGACATTTTTCGACTCCCAGTATAATAATACTCTTTATAAAATTAGTTTTGCTGAAAAGACGTGAAATGCACATGAAATAGTTGTCTCGCATTGTGCTGAACAAGCTAAGAGGGACAATTTAATTTAATAGAGTACTGGGTAATATCAAATACAACACCACATTTATATTATTTTTATTTTATTTTATTTTTATAATTTCTCTTCTGAAGAAGAAGACACAGTACAGAAATGTACAACTATAAAAAAAATGCTGATTAAGATGAAAAGAAAACAGGTTCTTTTTGATAATAAGCTGTTAAGTCCACACCAGCCTGTGAAGATAAAAATAGCTTAAAAAAAAAAAGATAAAACACAGGATCAGGATGTCACACTGCGAGAAAATATACCGTTGTTTAGCAGCCTGGCTACAGCAGATGCAAGAGAAATCCTCAGAGGAAGCATGGGGGGTGTGTATGTGTGTGTGTGGGGGGGGGGGGGGCGGGGGCGGGTGTGTGTTTGCGGGGGGGATGGGTGTGTGTGGGGGGTGGGTGTTTGTGTGTGTGTGTGTGTGTGGGGGTGTGTGTGGGGGGTTTGTGTGGTGTGTGGGGGGTGTGTTTGTGTGGGTGGGGCGTGTGGGGGGGGGTGTGTGTGGGGTGTGTGTGTGTGTGTGGGGGGTGTGTTTGTGTGGGTGGGGCGTGTGGGGGGGGTGTGTGTGTGGGGTGTGTGTGTGTGTGGGGGGGGGGTGTGTTTGTGTGGGTGGGGCGTGTGGGAGGGTGTGTTTGGGTGTGTGTGTGTGGGGGGGGGGTGTGTGTGGGGTGTGTGTGTGTGGGGGGGGGGGTGTGGGGGGCGTCGGTGTGTGGGGGTGTGTGTGTGTGGGGGAGCATCGGTGTGGGAGTGTGTGTGGGGGGGTGTCGGTGTGTGGGGGGTGTGTGTGTGGGGGGGGCGTCGGTGTGTGTGGAAGGGTGTGTGTGGGGGGGGGTGTGTGTTTGTGGGGAGGTTGGGGGTGTGTGTGTGTGTGTGTGTGTGTGTGTGTGTGTGGGGGTGGGGGGTGGGTGTGTGTGTGGGTGGGGGGTGTGTGAGTGTGTGTGTGGGGGGGTGTGTGGGGGTGTGTGTTTGTGGGGAGGTTGGGTGTGTGTGTGTGTGTGTGTGGGGGGGGGGGGGGGGTGGGTGTGTGGGTGGGGGTGTGTGTGGGTGTATGTGGGGGGGGGGTGGGGTGGGGGTGGGGTGGGGGTGTGTGTGGGTGTGTGTGTGGGGGGGTGTGGGAGGTGTGTGTGTGTGTGTGGGGGGGTGTGGGTGTGTGTGGGGGTGTGTGTGTGTGTGTGTGTGTGTGTGTGTGTGTGTGTGGTGGGGTGTCGGTGTGGGGGGGGTGTAGGTGGGGGGTGTGGGAGGTGTGTGTGTGTGTGGGTGGGGGGGTGTGTAGGTGTGTGTGTGTGTGTGTGTGTGTGGGGGGTGTGGGAGGTGTGTGTGTGTGTGTGTGGGGGAGGTGTGTGTGTGTGTGTGTGTGGGGGGGGGTGTGTGTGTGGGGGGGGAGGGTGTGTGTGTGTGTGTGTGTGGGGGGACAGTAAAGCGTCTGAAAGAAAAGGTAAGGACCGCCAAAAGTGGAGATTCCCAGCCGGGGTAGAAATGTGTAGGGACGTGGTTCCCTCTAGTAATCACCTGTCATACAATACAAGTACAGGCAGTCCCTGAGTTATGAACGGGTTAGGGACTGCCTGTTTGTTCTGAAGTCAGATTTGTTCGTAAGTCGGAAGCGCATGCGCAGAACGGCAGAGACATCGTTTCCCGCTGTTTCCAACATCGTTTTCTGATGTTTTCCGATGTGCCCGCCGATGACGCCTCCTGTTCGTAAGTAGGAGTCGTTCGCAAGTTGGAGGTTCGTAACTCGGGGACCCCCTGTAGTGTAAATGCCCGCTCACACATGAGTATTGTGGATGGCACGCCAATGCAGTCCAAAGTAAAGCTCAGCACACAACGCATACAGTATATTGTGATGTGTTGCATTGTATAAAAAGGTTCCTGCACTTTTTTTCATCCTTTGTGGTGTGTAGGCTGCTTATTCATAATGAATGAGCTGCCTTAGGACCCCTTTCACACTGGGGTCGTTTTGCAGGCGCTATTGCGCTAAAAAAAGCGCCTGCAAACCGACCTTAAACAGCCGCTGCTGTGTCTCCAATGTGAAGTCCCCGAGGGCTCTCACACTGGAGCGGTGCGCTTGCAGGACGGAAAAAAAACTCCTGCAAGCAGCATCTTTGGAGCGGTGAAGGAGCGGTGTATTTACCGCTCCTAAACCGCTCCTGCCCATTGTAATCAATGGGACAGTGCGGCTATACTGCCGGCAAAGCGCAGCGGCACTTTGCGGGCGCTTTTAACCCTTTTTCGCCCGCTAGCGGGGGTTAAAAACGCCCCGCTAGCGGCCGAATAGCGCCGCTAAAACGACAGTAAAGCGCCGCTAAAAGTAGCGCCGTTTTACCGCCGACACACCCACCACCCCAGTGTGAAACCGGCCTAACTCAATTGACATTAACACAAGTCCGAAGATGCATTAACCTCATAAGGACCAGAAGGATTTGCCACCTTAATGACCAGCCCATTTTTTGCGATACGGCACTGCACCGCTTTAACTGACAATTGCGCGGTTGTGCGGTGTTGTACCCAAACAAAAACATTTATGTCTTTTTTACCCACAAATAGAGTTTTCTTTTGGTGGTATTTGATCACCTCTGCGGTTTTTAATTTTTTGTGCTATAAACAAAAAATGAGCGACAATTTAAAAAAAAAACAAGATTGTTTTACTTTTTGCTATAAGAAATACCCCCGAAAAAAAATAAAATAAATTTCTTCATAAGTTTAGGCCAATATGTATTCTTCTACATATTTTTGGTGAAAAAAAATCGCAATAATCGTATATTGATTGGTTTTGCGGTTTAGCGTCTACAAAATAGGGGATAGATTTATGGAATTTTTATTATTTATTTATTTTTTACTAGTAGTGGCGACACTCTGCGATTTTTTTTTTTTTTTTTTTTTTTAGTGGGACTGCGAGATTGTGGCGGACAGATCGGACGCTTTTGACACTTTTTTTGGAACCAGTGACATTTATACAGCAATCAGAGATAAAAACAGCCACTGATTCCTGTGTAAGGCCTCGTGCACACGGGACGTTAAAATAACGTTATAAAAATGCCAGTAGCTTTGAGTTTTTCCAGGTTTTTCAATGTTTTTGCAATAGTGTTTTTTAGTGTGTATTAGCGTTTTTAAGCGTTTTTCCGCGTCAGCGTTTTTTTTTTCTTTCAATGGATCAAAAACGTTAAACGCTGATGTGCTGTTTTTTTTGAGCGTTTATCTGCGTTTATCAGCGTTTTCTGACGTTAGAGCATTTTTACAGCTGAAAAACTCCTCTCAGAACCTCACTAGTTTTTTTTTTACAGACAAAAAAACTCCCCAGCCATAAACAGTTGTTTAACAGCCAATGTGTGAATGGACACATAGGATAACATGATGACTGTAGAAAAAAACATCTAAAGCCAAAAACAACAGCTGTAAAAACATCCAAAAACGTCCAGTGTGCATGAGGCCTAAATGTCACTGGCAGGGAAGGGGTTAACACTTGGGGGCGATCAAGGGGTTAAATGTTCCCTAGGGAGGTGTTTCTAACTGTGGGGGGAGGGGACTGACTGGGAATACAGAGAGATCGCTGTTCCTGATCAGTAGGAACAGCAGATCTCTCTCCACTCCTCTGTCAGAACGGGGATCTGTCTGTTTACATTGACAGATCCCCGTTCTGGCCCTCTGAGGAGCGATCATGGGTAGCCAGCGGACATCGCGGCAGCGCCCCTATACCCCTTAAAACGGCCGCCGTACAGCTACGGCGATTCACGCAGGGCAGCCAATCTACCGCCGTATAACGACGGAGGCTAATCAGCAAGTAGTTAAAGTGGTTGTATACCTCAGACATGAAATATGAACAAAACATATCCCTCTATAGTGTGCACTTGTCTCAATTAAGCCCACTTAGTGTCATTTCTGTCTCCTTCCTCACGTTCCTCTGCTGTTAACACAGAATCATTTCTGATACATTTTCCTGACACCAAGAGAAAAAAGGTGACGGGGAGGGAGCTCCAGCTCACAGGCTGTGATTGACAGCCTCAGCTCTGTTCCTGTGTGCGGTGTGAAGGGGGGGTGTCGCTTCCCTCCAATCAGCTCTCAGGCTGCATTCACACCTGAGCGTAGCATCTTTGAGAGCTTTTCCGGTGTTTTTTCACGCGTTTTTATGCACGATTTTGGCGTGTTTTAATGCGCAACTTGCGTGATTGTATGCAGCGTTTTTGGGCTTTGACGTTTTTTTATTAGCCAATAGAGCAAACTATTATCTGTTGCATCATTTGTTGCTAGGTATTTCAGCTTTTTTTTTTAGCTTTTCCATTAGCTTGCATTTCTTCTTTTATTGTTATAATTATTATTCATTTATTATAATGTTTTTTCGTTAGGGTAAGGGGTCTGAGTTCAGTTTCGGTTAGGGTTAGGATTAGGAGTTGTGGTTAGGGTTATTTATTATGATCTTATTTATTTTTTATTTTACTTTATGTATCATTATACAAATAATAATAAATGAATAAATAAATGTAAAATACACAAATAAATAAAAATCATAAATAAAAAATAAATAAAGTCAATAAATTAATACTAAGCTACAATAAATA
Organism: Lithobates clamitans; assembly: GCA_037952925.1. NCBI lineage: Eukaryota > Metazoa > Chordata > Amphibia > Anura > Ranidae > Lithobates > Lithobates clamitans. The sequence continues at coordinate 1,372,858 of JBBGZY010001572.1, read as the reverse complement.
AATAATTAACCCTTAACTTTGACACTTACCCCTTAAAAAAATAAAATAATAATAAATAACTAAACACCCTAACACAAAATAAATTATTATTATTAAAAATATATTTTTTTGTTAGAGTTTGGGTGTTTATTGTTGTTTTCTTCTTCTTCTTATTATTATTATTATTAATAATAATAATTGATTTAAGATTTTTTTTAAGGATCAAGGTTAATTATTATTTATTAATGTATTACATATAATTTATTTCTACTTTTTAGTTATTTGTGTATTTATTTTACATTTATTTATTTATATATTATTACTATTTTATGTTGCACATTTTTTAATTTGAGCAGAAAATTTGTAGAAATTTTAACAGGGTATTAATCTCACAATCTCATTCGCCATTCGGCCAAAATAATAATCACCTGGCAGGCTTTAAGCCATGTTGTGTTCCGGGTGCTTTAGCGGTGAATGGGTCAGCTAATTGACTAATTTATCCTTGAAGGTCTTGGTGTGCCAACGCTGTGAAGTGCTGGAAATGCCTCCCGCGCAGAGTGACCCGCAGAGACACAAAGTCCTTCACTGGTGACGGGGTCAAAGCAAGCTGACTTGAAATGTAATCATTTCCATTAATAAGTATTCAGTGGCCACATACGTCTAGACCGCGCTGATTGGTTCACCGCAAGTGTTACCTGTCTAAGAATTCTAAATAGAAAGTAATTGACATTAAATGGAATCTATGAGCTCTTTACAGGTTTTTAGGTAAATGGCAGTGCAATTTGCTTAAAGTGGACCTAGCATCAGATACGTGTCTTCATGTTAAAGCAGAACTCGAGCCAAAATAACAATATATAAATGCATAGCCTATTAAGAAATAAAATAACAAAACCGGCTTTTTGATGTATTATTCTATTATTCAGCTTCAATCCTGAGATTTCCTCTGCAGTATTTTATTTGTGCCACTAGATGTCCTCAGTATGATGGCCTGCAGCATTTACCCCTGCTTCTTCTGAGCCCAGACTGTCCGGGGCCTGCTCCCAGCATGTGACTGGACAGTGAAAAGAGAAGCAACACAGTGATTAGCTCACCTCTCTGTCACTCTGCTCTTTCCTCCTATCAGCACATGAACGGATTGGCTTCTTGTGCTGCTTCAGGTATTTTCACTTGTAGCCAGGCGCTGCTACCAGTCCCAGGTACCTGAGGACAGCAGACCGCCAAGTGATCTGGACCAGAGTCCTGTGTCCCGGAAGGGATGAGCTGAACCATCTGTGCTTATCTAAACACTGACACAGTTTATGCATTAGAGACTGTTTCTTGTTTTGGCAGCCCACTAGCCATCCATTTCACACACCTAAAAGCACAGCTACATGTGCACCGCCTTACAGAAGGGCCCCAACAAAAGCTAGTCAGTACTGACAATTAGGTGCCAGGTACTTTGCAGTCACCTCCAGGGGTACCCTTTTGTCTGGAACGCATACGCCCACCCACTAATTGGGGCTGTATGTTTAGTGTTCACCCAAGAACCTTAATTTTTGTTGGGTTAGTTGATACTGCTACTACCAGTTATTTGGTTTAACATTTCTATAGTTCAGTTGATGGCCATCTTATGGGATAGTGTTTAATTTATCTAGTACAGCATCTTTAAACCCATTCATTGCCTGTTTAATAATTTATGCATTATTTAACCACTTCAGCCCCAGAAGGATTTGCCCCCGTAATGACCAGGTTCAAACCCCACCATCCAAGTGGACATAGACTCCAGCGGGTAGCCAAATGTGATGGGTCGCCATATGTGACGCTACACCCTTAATCGGAAACAATGCAGAAAACACAATCTTATGCTTTGGAAGCAATTTAAGCTGGAGATGTTTTTCACGACACACATAGAAGAATCTCCATGTTTTCTTCAAACGTACGTTATTAGACTCAGGTCAGTGCTGTCGAGGTGCCCTTAGGGCCCCTTATTCTGCTTTCTAGATTAGCTCAGCTCAATGCTCAACATACAGACAGCATTCCAGACACACTGCAAGACCGGGAAGGAAAAGGACGCGGCTGCAGCTGCTTTAGTACACTTTGCATAGAATATAAATGCATTTCAAGCGAGGGTCATTATACTTTGCTCAATATTTGTAATCAAGACAGGTAGCTCAAGCATCTCTTGCAATAATCATGGCGTGTAGTTACTAAAGCAAAGCTGTCAAGAGAAAATTCTTCAACGTTGCTAGTCCCACACATCGGAAAGCTCTATCTGTCTGCCTGTCATAGTAATCCTCTGAGTTCATTTTTTTTGGTGCATCACCATTTACTTACTGAAAGTAAGGTAAGTTAGAAAACACTGGGGATCGGCATGTCAGCCAGGAAACTAGCATTTTCAGAAAAAGTAATAACCTATGTAATTCAATTCCTTTAATTATAGGCTTCCTTTAATTACAGAGCGAACATGAGAATGTCAGTGTTTGTCATTGCATGCTTTTTCTTTAGGTTTCTTTACTTGTATTAATCTAATAATTTCAGTACTCCAATCAAATCTATGAGAAACATACCTCCCAACATTGTGAGATGGGAATGAGGGACACCTACTAGCAAATGTATGTAGGCATAGGACACGCCCCCTGCCACACCCCCTTAAAGGAGAATTAACCAAACAAAAAGGTTAATTAAATCCACAAGGGCTTTTTTTACCACTACAATTCCTTTATATTGGCTTTTAAAATGTACAAATGCAGCAATTTAGAAATTAGATGAAAGGTTTAGCACTGGGAAACACTTTTTGAAAGATAAAAAGTGAATTTTATATACATCTATATGGATCAGACCAAATAAGAAGAATGAGGGACAGAGGGACATTGCTCCAAATCAGGGACAGTCCCTCCAAATCAGGGACTGTTGGGAGCTATGGAGAAATGGAATTGCATGTGGATATATTTCAACCAATTGCAATTTTCTTAAAGAGGAACTAAAGTTCCACTGTTGTACAGTGCGAGCAGGAAGGGATTTTTATTGCAAAAAAGATCTGTAATGTCTCTTCTGTAATAAAATATACTTATCTACCTATTCGCAGCATCCCCCGGCATGCAAACTGGGCTGTGCATGCACGTGCAGTGTGGACAGGGTTAACCACTTAAAGACTGGGCCTATTTTTCAGACTCTGTGTTTACAAGTACAGCTGCTTTCACACTGAGGCGCTTTGCAGGCGATAAAGTGCTAAAAATAGCGCCTGCAAAGCGCCCTGAAAGAGCCGCTCAATTCACTCCAATGTGAAAGCCCCGAGGGCTTTCACACTGGAGTGGTGCGCTTGCAGGGTATCTTTGCAGCGCTATAGGAGCGGTTACACAAACAAACGGGAAAAGGGTTCCCAAAGATATTCTTCAAAGAGGATTCATAAATTTTGGGACTAATAATCTTTATTAAATATCCACCAAAATAGAAAAACATATACATACAATATGAAATAAGAATATAAATACCCTCCTCCAAAGCATTTAATTAAAATTAAGACAAGAAAGTCTTAAATGAAACACCAGTGTCCACCACAATCAGCCATACACAGCTATCATCCATCCCATCCAACCAACTGAAGACATGTGAGTGTCTTGCTTGCTTACATGTTTCGCTTGTAAACCAAGCTTCCTCAGAGCATGCACATTTACCAAGAGTGTTACATTAAGTAAACATGAACTTGATTCATGGTTCATGAATGGACAGATCGGTGCTCACACCATTGAAGACGTGTGAGTGTCTTGCTTGCTTACATGTTTCGCTTGTAAACCAAGCTTCCTCAGAGCATGCACAGTTGCCAAGAGTTGCCAAGAGTGTATCATTAAGTAAACATGAACTTGATTCATGGTTCATGAATACTTAATGATACACTTTTGGCAACTCTTGGCAACTGTGCATGCTCTGAGGAAGCTTGGTTTACAAGCGAAACATGTAAGCAAGCAAGACACTCACACGTCTTCAATGGTGTGAGCACCGATCTGTCCACCCACACGGTGAACCCTATCTATCCACTCTGAGTTCCATTCAGAATATATCCTCAGTACCCAGTATCTCACGGATCAATTGGGCAGATCTGGACTGGACAATTTTGTATCCTACACATGGCATGCAGAGACATCTGAGACACCAATCTAAGACAATCTGTCTGGAGGAACTCTTGAAGAGGAATACTATCTATCTATGTAACAAAGACTCTTATCAGAATCTTCATTGATGATTCCATCCAGACCTCCTAGTGGTTTCATCGTTGAGTGATAGGACCGCATCTATGGACTTAAAATATAAGGAATGCAAACATTCGGTAAAATACGTCTAAACGGTGAGCTGTATCGGTTTCCCCTAATCTAAAGGGGAAAACATTTATTGCATAAATACCGTTTAGTTTCCCTGACCGATGTTACCCTTCACATGTCCTTCTGCGATCCACACTCATACACATGGCAATCATATAATTAGTGTGTCTCTGCCGAGTATCTCATGAATGAACTCCCCTCTGCATTTGCTTTCCATTATTCAAATATGCTCGAGTGAAGATCAAAGAAATCATACTTAACACTCTCTTTTTTCTGAACGGATCCTATGAACTCTCAACAACAGTAGGATTTCTGAAGGCCACCTATTATCTAATTGTCATTTAGAATCAGGGTAGTGTTTTCACACGCCTTGACTGGCTTAGCGAAGCCTATATTAGAATTCCCCTCCTTGTTGAGTTGATTCAGTTGGATGGGATGGATGATAGCTGTGTATGGCTGATTGCGGTGGACACCGGTGTCTCATTTAAGACTTTATTGTCTTAATTTTAATTAAATGCTTTGGAGGAGGATATTTATATTCTTATTTCATATTGTATGTTATGTTTTTCTATTTTGGTGGATATTTAATAAAGATTATTAATCCCAAAATTTATGAATCCTCTTTGAAGAATATCTTTGGGAACCCTTTTCCCGTTTTTTTGTGTATATGCCCTTTTATTCAGAGGATCACCATCCTGGAGCCCTAAATCTATTATTTCCAGGTAATGGTTACCAATTAATATTTTTCTACAGGTTGGCATTTTCAGCGATGAATGTATTACTTTACACACATCCCTGAGACCTATCTTTGTAGGACTCTTTTTGGATGAGCTTTAGTTTCCTTCCTTTCCTTTTTTTCTTGCTATAGGAGCGGTGTATTTACCGCTCATAAAGCGCCCCTTCCCATTGAAAACAATGGGGCAGCGCTGCAAACCCGCCGGCAAAGCGCCGCTGCAGCAGCGATTTGCGGGCGGTTTCAACCCTTTACCGTCGTTTTAGCGGCGCTATTCGGACGCTAGCGGGGCGGTTTTAACCCCCGCTAGCGGCCGAATAGCGCCGCTAAAGCGACGGTAAAGCGGCGCTAAATATAGTGCCGCTATACCGCTGGTGCCCGCCCGCCTCAGTGTTAGAGTAGCCTTAAAAATAATTTTTTTTTGCTAGAAAATTACTTAGAACCCCCAAACATTATATATATATATATATAATATAATTTAAAGTCCAAAATCCCTCCTTTCCTCCTTTTTGCTCTTATTTTCTAGGGTATCTGAAAAAAAAAAAAAAAAAATTTTATATATATATATATATATATATATATATATATATATATATATATAATTTTTTTTTTTTTTCAGATACCCTAGAAAATAAGAGCAAAATGGAGGAAAGGAGGGATTTTGGACTTTAAATGAAGCACAGGGTTGAATAGAATATTATGGTGGATGTTAAAAAGATTTAATAATTTGTAAAAAATAAAATGGCAGTCGTTGCAATACTTTCTGTCACACCGTATTTGCATAGCGGTCCTACAAGCGCACTTGTTTTTGGAATACACTTTTTTGAATGAAAAAATAGGACAAATAGTAAACAGTAAAGTTAGCCCAATTTTTTTTTTAATATTGTGAAAGATAATCTTACGCCGAGTAAATTGATACCCAACATGTCACGCTTCAAAATTGCACCCGCTTGTGGAATGGCGACAAACTTTTACCCTTAGGCAACGTTTAAAGATTTCTACATATTACCAGTTTTGAGTTACACAGGAGGTCTGGGGCTAGAATTATTGCTCTTGCTCTAACTTGCGCGGTGATACCTCACATGTGTGATTTGAACGCCGTTTTCATATGCGGCCGCGACTTACATATGTGTTTGCTTCTGCGTGCGAGATCGGCGGGGCAGTGCACTTTAATTATTATTATTTTTATTTTTCTTGTTTATTTTACTTTTTATTTTTTATTTTGACACTGTCTTTAAAAAAAAAAAAAAGGGTCACTTTTATTCATGTTACAAGGAATGTAAACATCCCTTGTAATTGAAAAAAAGCATGGCAGGACCTCTTAAATGTGAGATCTGGGGTCAAAAAGACCTCAGATCTCATGTTTAGAATAAAATGCAATAAAAATAAAAGAATGAAATGTAATTTGAAAAAAATAAATAAATAATGGTTTCCCCTTTAAGAGCATTGGGCGAAAGTAGCGTTTGACGTTGCTTCCGCCCTCCAATGCTATGGAGCCGAGCGGGGGCCATCATTCCCTCACTCGGCATCCAGGCAGTGAGAGGAGAGGAACCGATCTGCCCCGGAAAGCAGCGGAGACGACCAGAGCGCTGCGGGAGCCCCCTCTCCCATCCCTGATAAAAGTGATCTTGCGGCGAATCCACCACTGAGACCACTTTTATCTTAAAGAGGACAGTCCACCGTTTTTAAAAATACCGGGGTTATGGCAACTAGTTGCTGCCATAACAATGCTATTTAACGTCAAAGTAGTGACGTATAACAACGGCGGCTGGTCCTTAAGTAGTTAAACTGAATATTCATTAATGCAGAAATGCAGCAGCCATCTTTACGGAGACCATTTTGCAATGTTCATCTCCAGTGCAGGGGGCAGCTATCTTGGCTGGGTCTGGGTCGATCTTGGAAGGATAATGATTGGCTACTGCAACTAAGTGAGAGGAGGAGGGTTAGCACGCTGCTGTGAGGAGGAGAGAGGATAATCTTTAAAGAGATGGAGTGAGAAAAAAGACTGGACTGCTGGCTGAATGTAAACACTGGACTGTTGGCTGAACGGAACCTTGCCATAGCTGACCACAATCAGGTGAGACCTGCTCATCGCACAGGACCCTGCCCCAGAGCAACTTTCTCCCTCAGAAGGTGTGATTTGGATGCCTGGTATGATCAGACTGTATTGCAGAGCACTCCCACTGCTTATAAAGATGAAATAAAGGGACTGTCTCAACAGGATTGAAAGAGAGAATTTACAGCAACTCCTATTTCTATCCGAGGCCTTGAACTGATGTCCGGAGACCCAGAAGAGGCCGTTCTTGGTCTGAAAAGAGACTAGCATTGCACAATTTAATCTGTTGTCTGCTGGGAACTGTTCTGCTTTCTCCTTCAAGGGCCCCAACTTTGTCGGGCAACTTTTTTTTTTTCTTTTTCATAATTCACTGGACAGTGGGATAAAACGAGGACTGTCTAACAAGTTTTGACTGTCTTTAAATACTATTGCTAAGTAAAAGCAAATGAGTTCTGTTAATTACTGATAGTCACTAGTGATGGGCTTGGGCGTGTTCGGATCGAACCCTCCAGGAAGCCGCCACTGCACACCGCCAATCATAGGCAGTGAGGCATTTCTTGAGTGACAGCTGCACATACACACGCTGCCTATGATTGTCAGGTGTGCAGTGCGGACTTCCTGGCAGGTTCGATTCGAACACGCCCGAGCCTATTCCTAATAGTCACAATACTGCAGGTGTTTAGCCATATCAGGTGTTTTACCATCGCATGACAAGGCACGCCCCATCAGTGGCGGCCCATCCATTAGGGGTGCCCGGGCTCCTCCCCCCTCTCTCCACGCTACCCCCTATATGAATAATGTATAGATTCATGCATAGCATGCATCTATCCATGGCCACCGCGGCCACCCCCAATTCAGGCGTCCGGCCCATTTCAGGACGCCGGGCGCCTGAATTACAGCGGCGGGGAAGTCTTTTTGAAGCACCTGATTAGAGCCATAGGCTCTAATAGGCTTCAAAATAGGGTGGACTCCGGACGCAACACTGATTCTCAATCAGAAGCAGGTCTGAGACCCGTTTTCCGATTGGCTGAAAAGAGAAGATTCCCAATTGGCCGCCAAGGAGGAGGGAGGAAACGGAAGCCGCTGATGCCCGTAGAGGGCAGGAGAAGGGATAGCCGTCGCCGCCATTGCGCCAATGTCGAGGAGCAAAGGAAGCCGCCGGTGAAACGCTGCAAAGATGGGGCACCTGACCCGCCCGCTGACTGACTGCCGGGGGGGTGTTACTGTTTGCCACCCCCAAAAATAAGGATCACCACCGGCCGCCACTGCGTCCTATTAACGTCAATGGAACCGTTGTAATCGGTGTCACTTGCATTGACTTCTGTTAAAGAAGTCGTATGGAAGCTGCAATGAAGTCACGCAGGGATGTCGGGTCAAAAGTGTTAACTAGCACTTAGACTACATTTGGCCTAATAAATTCTTTGAAATGTATAAAGGTGTGTCAGTAAGTGCTGGGTGAGATCGTGTAGAGAAACCACAGGGCAATCCAGCAGCTCCTCGGAGGGGTAGCACTACATCCAGTATATTTCTTCATAACAAATTATGAGAACAAAGGGCGCCACAAATTTTTTTTAAGTGTGAAAATGCAGACAGTCTCAGATTGGAAAAGCTTGCTTTTTAACATGGCTGGATAATAATTGGATTCTGCAGAAAACAATGATGAAAGATGGAAAGTTCTCTAACAATCCCATGTATTGATCTGATTGGGCGACCCTATTTTTGCCAGGTTAATGAGATTTGAACAAAGTAACACATCAGCTGAGTAAAGAGAAGCCAGAGAGACACAGTCGGACTGTCAAGTCTTATTGATTTACTTTGAGTCTCGTTTAGAAGAGTCAATCTTTCTAAACGTTACAGACATCAGTCACTCCCTGCAGAGGGTGTCCGGAGTTTATCCATTATCCCGGAAAAGCTCATAATATTTTACTGTTTTTATTGTGTCACTGCGGAAGACAATTGAGTTCGGGTGAGTGTGTTTGCTTTATGCGCTAAATGGAAAATGGGAACTGGCACCCCAATGTAACCATATACTGTATTTTGGTGCCTAACGGAACAGAATGCATTTAACATCTAATGCCGTGTACACACGAGCGGAATGTCCGTCAGGAAAAGTCCGACGGGAGCATTTCATCGTATATTCCGATCGTGTGTATGCCCCATCGGACTTTTTACGTCGAAAATTCTGAGGGACCTAGAAAGAGAACATGTTCTAAATTTTTCCGACGGAACCAATTCCTATCGGGAAAACCGCTCGTCTGTATGCTGTTCCGACGTACCAAAAACGATGCATGCTCTGAAGCAAGTACAGGACGGAAGCTATTGGCTACTGGCTATTGAACTTCCGTTTTCTAGTCCCGTCATACGTGTTGTACGTCCGCGTTCTGGACGGTCGGAATTTGGTGTGACCATGTGTATGCAAGACAGCTTGAGCAGAATTCCGTCTGAAAAACCTTCAGAGTTTACTCCGCAGGGGAAAACCGGTCGTGTGTACAGGGCATAAGTGTAGTGGAAACCATAGCAGGTTTAAAAAAAGGCTGGGTGTTTTTCTTAATATGCAAAATATAGATGTGTTTTAGTATTCATAAGAAATAACATTGCGGTCTTTCTCAACTAGGGTTCTGTAGAGTCCTATCCTCCAAAGGTTGGTAGGGGTTCATTGAGTAATTTCTGCCTGTCAAATACTGTATGTAACCGCTAACAACAACCATCAATAATCGTAATCTAAATCTAAATCTGATAGGAGAGCAATCCCAATGATTGCCAACGTAAGATGCATTCTTCCCAATGATCACCAATGTAAGGAGCATTCTTCCCAATGATTGCCAATGTAAGGAGCATTCTTCTCACTGATCATCAATGTAAGGAGCATTCTTCCCACTGATCACCAATGTAAGATGCATTCTTCCCAATGATCACCAATGCAAGGAACATTCTTCCCACTGATCACCAATGCAAGGAACATTCTTCCCACTGATCACCAATGTAAGGGACATTCTTCCCACTGATCACCAATGTAAGGAACATTCTTCCCACTGATCACCAATGTAAGGATAATTTTTCCCACTGATCACCAATGTAAGGAGCATTCTTCCCACTGATCACCAATATAAGGATCATTCTTCCCAATGATCACCAATGTAAGGATTAGGGATGAGCTTTGAGTTCGAGTCGAACTCATGTTCGACTTGAACATCGGCTGTTCGCAAGTTAGGTGAACAGCGAACAATTTGGGGTGTTCGCGGCAAATTCGAATGCCGCGGAACACCCTTTAAAAGTCTATGGGAGAAATCAAAAGTGCTAATTTTAAAGGCTTATATTCATGGTATTGTCATAAAAAGTGTTTGGGGACCTGGGTCCTGCCCTAGGGGACATGGATCAATGCAAAAAAAGTTTTAAAAATGGCCGTTTATTCGGGAGCAGTGATTTTAATAATGCTTAAGTAAAACAATAAAAGTGTAATATCCCTTTAAATTTCGTACCTGGGGTCTATAGTATGCCTGTAAAGGGGCGCATGTTTCCCGTGTTTAGAACAGTCTGACAGCAAAATGACATTTCAAAGGAAAAAAAGTCATTTAAACTACTCGCTGCTGTTAATAAAATGCCGGTCCGACAATACACATAAAAGTTCATTGATAAAAACGGCATGGGAATTCCCCACAGGGGAACCCCAAACCAAAATTAAAAAAAAAAAAAAGACGTGTGGGGTCCCCTTAAATTCCATACCAGGCCCTTCAGGTCTGGTATGGATATTAGGGGAACCTCGGCCAAAATTTTAAAAAAAAATGGCGTGGGGTCCCCCTCAAAATCTATACCAGACCCTTCAGGTCTGGTATGGATTTTAAGGGGAACCCTGCGCCAAAATTTTTAAAAAAATGGCGTGGGGTCCCCCCAAAAATCCATACCAGACCCTTATCTGAGCACGCAACCTGGCAGGCCACAGGAAAAGAGGGGGGGGACGAGAGAGCGCCCCCCTCCTGAACCTTACCAGGCCACATGCCCTCAACATTAGGAGGGTGCTTTGGGGTAGCCCCCCAAAACACCTTTCCCCATGTTGATGGGGACAAGGGCCTCATACCCACAACCCTTGGCCGGTGGTTGTGGGGGTCTGCAGGTGAGGGGCTTATTGGATTCTGGAAGCCCCCTTTAACAAGGGGACCCCCAGATCCTGGCCCTCCCCCCTGTGTGAAATGGTAAGGGGGTACAAAAGTACCCCTACCATTTCACTAAAAAAGTCAAAAATGTTAAAAATGACAAGAGACAGTTTTTGACCACTCCTTTATTTAAATGCTTCTTCTTTCTTATTTCTTCTTTCTTCTATCTTCCTTTGGTTTCTTCCTCCTTCTTCTTCTTCTGGTTCTTCTGGTTCTTCCTCCAGTGTTCTCATCCGGCATCTTCCTGACGTCACGGGGAATGCCATAGGGAAGTCCTGTCAAGTCCCCGTGCGTCAGAGGGGGGCCTGTTATTTAAGAACCGTCAGAAGAGGAGAAGCATCACACAGCGGGAGCCTCCCTCCATGCCATCATGGATGCAGAGCGGCCAGAAAAGAAGATGAAGAGAAGAAGAAGAGAAGAAGATGAAGAGAGAAGCGTCACACAGCGGGAGCCTCCCTCCATGCCATCATGGATGCCGAGCGGCCCGAGGAGAAGAAGGGAAGAAGATGCCGATGCCGCAGAGGAAGATGCCGGACGAGAACACCGGAGGAAGAAACCGAAGGAAGATAGAAGAAAGAAGATAGAAGAAAGAAGAAGCATTTAAATAAAGGAATTGTCAAAAACTGTCTCTTGTCATTTTTAACATTTTTGACATTTTTTTGTGAAATGGTAGGGGTACTTTTGTACCCCCTTACCATTTCACACAGGGGGGAGGGCCAGGATCTGGGGGTCCCCTTGTTAAAGGGGGCTTCCAGATTCCGATATGCCCCCCGCCCGCAGACCCCCACAACCACCGGCCAAGGGTTGAGGGGATGAGGCCCTTGTCCTCATCAACATGGGGACAAGGTGTTTTGGGGGGCTACCCCAAAGCACCCTCCCAATGTTGAGGGCATATGGCCTTATACGGTTCAGGAGGGGTGGTGCTCTCTCGTCCCCCCTCTTTTTTTCTGCGGCCTGCCAGGTTGCGTGCTCGGATAAGGGTCTGGTATGGATTTTTAGGGGGACCCCACGCCATTTAAAAAAAAAATTTTGGTGCGGGGTTCCCCTCAAAATCTATACCAGACCTGAAGGGCCTGGTATGGAATTTTGGGGGACCCCCCACGTCATTTTTTTTTTTTTTAATTTTGGTTCGGGGTTCCCCTGTGGGGAATTCCCATGCCGTTTTTATCAATGACCTTTTATGTGTATTGTGGGACCAGCAATTCATTAATAGCCGCCAGTAGTTTTAAATGACTTTTTTTCCTTTGAAATGTCATTTTTCTGTCAGACTGTTCTAAACATGGGAAATATACACCCCTTTACAGGCATACTATAGACACCCCCCAGGTACGAAATTTAAAGGAATATTACACTTTTATTGTTTCTCTTTAAGCATTATTAAAATCACTGCTCCCAAAAAAAACGGCCGTTTTTAAAACTTTTTTTTTTGCATTGATCCATGTCCCCTGGGGCAGGACCCAGGTCCCCAAACACTTTTCATGACAATAACTTGCATATAAGCCTTTAAAATTAGCACTTTGGATTATTCATGTTCGTGTCCCATAGACTTTAACAAATTTTTTGCCTGTTCGCAAGTTCTGGTGCGAACCGAACAGGGGGGTGTTTGGCTCATCCCTAGTAAGGATGATACTTCCCAATGATCACCAATGTAAGGAGCATTCTTCCCAATGATCACCAATGTAAGGAGCATTCTTCCCAATGATCACCAATGTAAGGAGCATTCTTCCCACTGATCACCAATGTAAGGAGCATTCTTCCCACTGATCACCAATGTAAGGATCATTCTTCCCAATGATCACCAATGTAAGGATAATTCTTCCCAATGATCACCAATGTAAGGATAATTCTTCCCAATGATCACCAACGTAAGGAGCATTCTTCCCACTGATCACTAGACATGTGCAATTTGATTTGCTCCGAATGTAAATTGAGACAAATTTTTGGCTATTAGGAGATTTGGATGTATGCAAATCTCCTCCAAGTGAAATAGTAACACGTTTTGTTTAAATTGGTTTAATTTCATATTGTATATTCATTTTCTAACCAATTCCACATTTTCGGAATGATTCTAATTCAGATCGGTCGAAAAATGATCGTCCAATTGTGACATAGTTACATAGTAGGTGAGGTTGAAAAAAGACACAAGTCCATCAAGTCCAACCAATGTGTGTGATTATATGTCAGTATTACATTGTATATCCCTGTATGTTGTGGTCGTTCAGGTGCTTATCTAATAGTTTTTTTAAACTATCGAAACTACCCCGACAACCCTGGCCAGTGGTTGTCAGGGTCTACGGGCGGGGGGCTTATCGGAAACTGGAAGCGCCCATTAACATGGGGGCCCCCAGATCCTGCCCCCTGCCATGTGAATGGGTATCGGGAACATCCTACCACTACCCATTCACCAAACAGTGAAATGTTAACAAAGTACAAGAGCCGGTTTTTGACAAGTCCTTTATTAAATAAGAAGCCCGGAGCCATTATTATTATTATACAGGATTTATATAGCACCAACAGTTTACGTAGTGCTTTAGAACTTGGGGGTAGACAGTACAAATACAATACACTTTAATACAGTAGGAATCAGAGGGCCTTGCTCCTTTAGAGCTTACAATCTATGAGAGAAGGTCAAGAGATACAAGAGGTAATAACTGTGGGGGATGTGCTGATTGAGAAGATAAATGTACAGTTGTTAGGAGGATGGGAGAGACTCTGGAGAAGTCCTGAAGGCGAGCATGGGATGAGGTGACAAGGTAGTTTGAGAGCAGGAGGTCTTGGGAGGAGCGAAGAGAACGATTAGGTTGGTATTTTGAGACCAGGTTAGTGATGTAGCTGGGGGTCAGGTTGTGGATGGCTTTGTAAGTTATAGTTAGTATCTTGAATTTAATTTGTTGATTGAGTGGCAGCCAATGGAGGAATTGGCAGAGGGGTATAGCAGACGTTGAGCGGTTTGTGAGGTGGGTGAGCCTGGCAGCAGCGTTCATGATGGACTGAAGTGGGGATAGCCTATTTAGAGATAAGCCAAAGAGGAGGGAGTTGCTGTAGTCAAGGCGAGAGGTGATCAGGGAGTGGATTAGAAGCTTTACGGTGACATTGGTTAGATAGGGGCGTATCTTGGAGATGTTGCGGAGGTTGAAGCGGCAAATTTTGGAACTGTCATCTCCCAGTGCCGTCATCTCCCGGTGCCGTCATCTCTTCCGGTGTCGCCCCTTGTGACGTCACAAGAGGCGGGCTCTCCGGGCGACGTTTTAGGATGGCTAAGCCCAGTGGCTATATAAGAGGTGCCGGACAGTGAGGACATCACAACAGAGGAAGACAGCTTCAGGACAAGACTGGCTTTTTTTGTTTTTAAGGTAACCGGCGGCAAGGAAGAAGACAGTGGCGGCGAGGAAGAAGACAGTTGCAGTGAGGAAGAAGACAGCAAGACAGTGACTGCGAGGAAGAAAACAGTGGACCCGAGGAAGAAGACAGCTCCGCAGGAGAAGACAACACAAGAAGATGACACCGGGAGATGGCGGTTCTGGGAGAAGATGGGTCCAGGCTTCTTATTTAATAAAGGACTTGTTAAAAACTGGCTTTAGTATTTTGTTAACATTTCACTGTTTGGTGAATGGGTAGGGGTACGATGTACCCGATACCCATTCACATGGGGGGTGGGATCTGGGGGCCCCCTTGTTAATGGGGGCTTCCAGATTCCGATAAGCCCCCCAACCGCAGACCCCGACAACCACCGTCCAGGGTTGTCAGGGAGAGGCCTTTGTCCTCATCAACATGGGGGCAAGGTGCTTTGGGATGGGGGGGCGCAGAGCGGGGAAGCCAGCTGACAGCTGATGACTCATTGGTTGTTAAGGACATGGCAGCTGGCTTCCTGGCCCCCTCTTTAGCAACCAGCTATATACAGTGTTTTAAATGAAAAAAAAAAGGCAAAACATGTCAAAAACCCTGATGTGAATCTGGTGTGATTACACTGAAGTCTATAACACGCAAAACATGGAAAAAAGTCCGAGACCCTTTCCAAAAATGTACCAGACTCAAAACACATACATGTGAACTTGTATCATAGATAGCCATCTTAAATGGACTGTAGTGCGTTTCTGAAAACTGCAAAACGCACTAGAAAAAACGCATAGGTGTGAACCTAGGGTAAAAGAATGCAGACCCTACAATTTTTCCCCATTAGAGCCCTGCAGGTGCAGCAGCTGATTGATGATTACAAAATCACTCCCATCGAGATTCACATGGACACAGACAAGTAAACAGTGATTTCTCCAGAATAACAAAAGGTAGGACTCTGCAACAAAGTTTGTTAAAATCCATGCAATGTGCAGATTACCAATAGGGGAATGTTTTGTTTTTTTTTCAACAAAAGTGGAATAAAAAAAAAACAGAATAAATAGCACTGTAAGGGCTCTTTCACACATGAGGTTGGTAGGTGGTACATGTTCTTACTACCCCCAACTACTACCCCCTTCAGCTGCAGAGGCAGTGGCCAGGGGGTATACACACAGCGGCCGTGATGCCTTGCTTCGTGGCCACGGCAGAAATGATACTCCCTATTGCTTTCGGCAGGGGCCCTTCAAATAGGGCCACTCTGAAAGCGCCCTGCAGCCATGTGCAATGCCTAGTGCGGTGATCAAGGGGTTAAAGCAGGTGATGAGGCAGTACAACACCTTCTTACTACCTGTCAAATGCTCTCTGAATGTGGATCGCTGCTGCTTTGTAGTGGCTGAGCGTTGTCAACCTAAAGGAGGAAGATATTATTATACAATATACATCCTTTTAATACTACCGGGGGCCACAGAAAGACACTTAGAAAATGTATGGATTTGGGGTTTACATATTGGGCTCCATTTGCCAAGGAACAGAAGTCAGGCCAGTGTGCCTAAGTCTTTTATCTAGAATAATTCATAGTTTTACGAAGCACATCTGTGTCATTTCTGCTTAGCTTACAGCACATTTAAATTGTTTATGAGTCGAAAGGAGTAAATAGTAAACTTCAAAGAATCTCAACTGAGACAGCGAACCCGAGAAAAAAAATCTTGACAGAGCGGAGAAGGGCTTGTATCATTTTCTAGCTTTGAAGACTCAGAGTTGGAGTTTGACTATAAAAAAAATAGTACAGTGATATGTAATATCAAAATTAATAAAGATGGTTCCACTGCTACATATGGCTGAACATCTGGCCATCGCCTTCTCATTTGTTTGTTATATCTCATTGCCGGCAGCAGGGATTAGAACGAGAAGGTCCTTCAAGAGGACCTGGTGCCAGATGGGGGCCTACTTTTTTGCAGGTTGTTTCTGCCAGTCAGCGGTGGAAGGATTTGGCGGTACTTCTTTTTCTAACCAAAGAATACAAAGAATGCAATAAGCACCTTCAGGTCTCCGCATTGAACTTCAGTCAGTTCTAAGCCTAATAACCTAATTCACAGTGTGGTGGCATCCAAAAAATGGCAGCTTGAGGCTACAAAAGCAGATAGTTCACACCTCTGGATTTTATCACTTGGCTCCCACTGGTGCCTGTCACTAGACTTGAGCACATATTCAATGATATAAGTTCTGTTGAGCAGCAAACTGATTTGCACCTCTGCAAAGAAATATACATGGTTTCTCGGATCCTTGAATCATTTACGGATCAAACAGATCTTTCTGCATATATTCAAATGTATATATTCAAAGGAAAGATATAATTGAAGCGCAACCCCACGTAGGAACCGCTGGTGAACTGGGATCCCCCACCCTGCACAGCGAGGCACACCAAATTTCCACAGTTTTCTAGAGTCAGAAAACAGTCCATTACTTTGTTTTTTGTATTTTATTGAGGGGATAAAACTTGGATGGGGATAGGGGTATTATGGGATGCCCACTTGACTTAGAACAACTCTTCAGGGACAACTTTTCTATATACAGTCTATATACACTCCACTTCTTCCTCCAGCACACATGCTTGCAGATATCCCAGTTGACACACTAGCAACAGTTAGATTTTGAAGCAAAAGCCCTTTACAGGAAGGGACCTCGGGCCCCTTTGTTGTGTAGCAAAACGTCAGTGCCCAACTTCACATCTTGTGGCTACTAATCCCAGCACCACCTCTTCATGCACTGCCAGCCCACCTGCTGCAGCTGCCTCTCTCACTAGCCCTCCTGGCTACTTCACACAGGCCTCCCAGACTGCACACTCACCAGCCCACCAGGCTGACTTCTCATGGAGACCTTCTGGACGTGCTGACTCTCTCTCTCTCTCCTGCTGTCCTCAAACTTGCTCCCATGCATCGAGGCAAGGATATGTGTTTTAAAGGATCCATCCAGCATCTGAGCCCCAGGCCCGAGGTCACCCCCCCAGACTAGGGGGCTACCCTCAAGCGCCACTGAAGCCCTCCTGAGCACTCCTTCTCAATTTTCCACCCAACTGGCCCCTGCTGGCATGACCCAGGAGTATTTAAGAGGTGCTCGCCCCCTGCCAGCCCACTTGGCCAGGGATTGGCTGGGGCCTCATCAATACTGCAAGCAGCCGCTCGTAGCCTTCCACCCATTCTTCTGGAAGCTTCTCCAAGGTTCCAGAAAGTAGGGGGAGGTACCAGAGGGGCTGCTTGCTGAGTCACTCGACCATGACCCAGATTCAACAGTCAGTGTTGATGGAGGAATCCCTCCCGCAAAGCCATTATGTTCTCCCAGCAGCCCCATTTCCGGCAGGAGAACTTAGTAATTATTACTAGCGGCCATAACAGCCACTAGCAATAATCGCATGCGAAATACAACATGCTGCTTGTACCTAAGTTGATTGATCGATCAACTTGGGAACACTCAGCCTGCCCATATATGGTTCGAATCTCGGACGGTTCCTGCTGAACCAGCTGAGATTCAAACCTTCTATGGCCAGCCTAACACTGCAAAGCAATAGGTAGAACCCAAGGATGTATCGAGCAAGAAATGGCTTCCCCAATGTCTGCATTGCAAACTGTATGTAGAAATTGAGTTTATAAAGCTCTAACACAAACTGATCACTTTACATCAGATTGATTCTTTTTGTACATACATTTAAAATATTATTGGAAATTCTTTTTTGTAAATCAAAGATGTGGGAATTGTTGATTCTTCAAATTAAATTATGACTAGTTTGAACGTGGTTGTGCACATAAATCCGCCTCGCCTAGACTAGTCCACCCACACTGCAGTAGAGTAGAAGCACTGCTACCAATCCCACACTTCATGAAGTGCTGCACTATAGAAACAAAGACATCCCAGGAGTCAGGTAGGCGATGCACCTACATCTGCTGGCTTCCTTCAGTCACATCTACGCTGGCAACTCCATTCTGAGGTTGGCTGATTGCCTCCCGAATTACGTGTCACTTTCTTCATTCCTGCATTAAACAGACGGCAGTCTTGGATAAGACAGATTAGGCAAAATTTAAATGTTGTACATATTTAACTATATGTAGTCAAGGCTTTTTATCTCAGAGAATAGGTGCAGGCAGTGGCGTCGCTAGGGGGTGGCTTTTGGGGCTATAGCCCCGAATCTGGGGCCCATAGCCCCGAGTCTCTGCAGTAGTCCCCAAGGGGGAGGCTCTTTGGAGACCCAGATGTAAGTGGGGGGCTCTCTGGGGACCCTGATGGAAGGGGGAGGCTCTCTGGGGACCCTGATGTAAGTGGAGGGCTCTCTGGGGACCCTGATGGAAGGGGGAGGCTCTCTGGGGACCCTGATGTAAGTGGAGGGCTCTCTGGGGACCCTGATGGAAGGGGGAGGCTCTCTGGGGACCCTGATGTAAGTGGAGGGCTCTCTGGGGACCCTGATGCAAGGGAGGCTCTCTGGGAACCCTGATGTAAGTGGGGGGCTCTCTGCGGACCCTGATGCAAGGGAGGCTCTCTGGGAACCCTGATGTAAGTGAGGGGCTCTCTGCGGACCCTGATGTAAGGGGGAGGCTCTCTGGGGACTCTGATGTAAGGAGGAGGCTCTCTGGGGTCCCTGGTATAAGGGGGGGGGGGCTCTCTGGGGACTCTGATGCAAGTGGGGGGCTCTCTGGGGATAAATACACACACACACTTATATTACTGTATATACATGTGTACGCCCGCCCAAGCATATGACTTTCTTTACTACGCTGCTATGGGCTCTAGCCCCAGATCTTTTGTAGACCTAGCAATGCCCCTGGGTGCAGGTACTCCCTCTTTCCGAGCCACCTCTTGCCTCCTCCCCCTACCCACTTCTGAGCACTGTCTCCTCTTCCCACCTTCCATTACTGTCATTTTGGAGAATACAGAACCAAGTATCATTTTGTGATAGTACAATAAATAATTTGTATGGAGTATGTTAATGATAACAAGAAAAGCAGTAAAATAGATCCCCTGCAGCAAACAACAAGACCCCCCCCCCTCCGCAAACAACAAGACCCCAACCAGCAACAATAGATCCCCCTGCAAGCAGCAACAATAAACCCCTCCCTCAGCAATAGATCTCTCCCAGCAACAACTGACCCCCCACAACAATATACCTATACTTTACCTCCCAACATTTTGAGATGGGAATGAGGGACACCTACTAGCAAATGTATGCAGGCATAGGACACGCCCCCTGTCACACCCCCTTAAAGGAGAATTAACCAAAAAAGGTTAATTAAATCAGCAAGTGTTTTTTTTCCACTACTATTCCTTTATACTGGCTTTCCAAAACCAATATATTAGAATTTGGATGAAAGGTTTAGCACTGGGAAACACTTTTTAAAAGATAAAAAGTGCATTTTATATACAACTATGTGGATTAAACCAAAATGAGGGACACATGAGGGGGAAAGAGGGACAGAGGGACATTGTTCCAAATCAGGGACAGTCCCTCGAAATCAGGGACAGTTGGGAGCTATGTATACCCTCCCTCAGCAACAATAGGTCCACCCTAGCAACAACAGACCCCCTTCACCAGCAACAATAGATTTCCTGGCAGCCAGCATCAGTAGACCAATCCCTAAACAGTAGATCTCTCCCAGCAACAATAGGTCCCCCCGCAAAAAATAAAGCCTCCCAGTGACAATAGATCCCCCCAGTAGCCAGCATCAATAGACCCTCCACCACACCCCAGCACCCCTTTCCATTACATGCATTTAGTCCTGGAGGTGCGTTCCCCTGCATTCCAGCTGAAAAAAATCCCTGTATGTAGTCAATGGTGAGGTGATGACATCCCTTTGTACAATTTTTTTGGTTGAACATCTGCGTCATTCTGCGCGTATCCTAGAATTGTCTATATTTACAGTGAAAAAATGTAAAGTGGACCTTCAGTCATTTTTTCATCTTTCCATCTATTAAATCTTCTGCCCTTGTTGTTTTAACTGTGGATAGTAAAACATTTTCTTTCTGCCAGTAAATACCTTATACAGCGCACTTCCTGTTTCTTGTCTGGTCATTAGCCTAGGCTTATGACATCATGCACAGCTCTCTCTCTCGTGAGAATTTGCCAGGAAGGAAGGGGGGTGAGTCATAAGAGAGCCAATGAGAGCTGCAGAGCTGGAGGTGTGTCTCTGTGTGTCTGTGTAAATCCAGGAAGTGAGCAGGCGGCAGCTTTAGCCAGACTCAGTGGAGAGAGATTACTGCAGCATATTTGGCAAGTACAGAACCACAATATATATAAAATAATATGCAAAGTGGTTGGAGGGAAGCTTCAGAATGGCAAAGATGTTTTTATTACAAATTATGTGAGCAGACTGCAGTTCTTAAGTTGTCTTAAAGCTTTTTTTTTTTTAAATAGCACCAGGGTACTTACATTGAATGAGAAGTGTCCCTTGTGCTGTTAGCTGCTCTCTTAGTTCTTTTAATTTGAAACTGGTATTTGGAACTGTTCATAATTTCCTCTACCTCAACTAAGGCCCCTGTTCCAGCTGAAGAAAAACAGCCCCAAAGCATGCTGCCACCACCATGCTTCACGGTGGGTATGGCGTTCTTTTGGTGATGTGCAGTGTTGTTTTTGTGCCAAACATATCTTTTGGAATTATGGCCAAAAAGTTCAACCTTGGTTTCATCAGACCCGAACGCATTTCCCCACATGCTTTTGGGAGACTTCAGACGTGTTTTTGCAAAATTTATCCAGGCTTGGATGTTTTTCTTCATAAGAAAAATCTTGCCACTCTACTCCAGAGCCTAGACATATGAAGAATATGGGAGATTGTTTTCACATGTACCACACAGCCAGTACTTGTCAGATATTCCTGCAGCTCCTTTAATGTTGCTGTAGGCCTCTTGGTAGCCTCCCTGACCAGTTTTATTCTCGTCTTTTCATCAGTTTTGGAGGGACGTCCAGTTCTTGGTAATGTCACTGTTGTGCCAAATTTTCTCCACTTGATGAGGACTGTCTTTACTGTGTTCCATGGTATATCTAATGCCTTGGAAATTCTTTTGTACCCTTCTCCTGACTGATGCCTTTTAACAATGAGATCCCTCTGATACTTTGGAAGCTCTCTGCGGACCATGGCTTTTGCTGTAGGATGTGACTAAGAAAATGTCAGGAAAGACCTACTAGAATAGCTGAACTTTATTTGGGGTTAATCAGAGACACTTTACATGATGGCAGATGTGTACTGACTTCTATTTAACACAAGTTTGAATGTAATTGCTTAATTCTGAACACAGCTACATCCCCAGTTATAAGAGGGTGTGCGCACTTATGCAACCACACTATTTTATTTTTTTATTTTTACTCCCCCCCCCCCCCCCCCCAAAAGATTTTAGTTTGTTGTTCAACTGAGTTGTACAGTTTATAGTTCACACTAAAGGTGGAAAAAGTTCTGAAATGATTTATCTTTGTCTCATTTTTTTACATCATGGAAACCTGACAACCTAACTGTGGTGGTCATTTATTATATATTGTACATTAACCACCTACGGATCGCCCGCCGTCGTTATACGGCGGCTGTTTGAAGGAGGATATCGTTGTTATGACAGCAGCTAGCTGCCATAACCCCGGTATCCCCGTCTTGTAGCGGTCCGCTAC
The DNA here is from genome assembly GCA_037952925.1 of Lithobates clamitans. Classification (NCBI taxonomy): domain Eukaryota; kingdom Metazoa; phylum Chordata; class Amphibia; order Anura; family Ranidae; genus Lithobates; species Lithobates clamitans. The sequence continues at coordinate 1,350,675 of JBBGZY010001572.1, read as the reverse complement.
AAGATAAAAGTGGTCTCTTTGGCGGATTCACCGCGAAATCACTTTAATCAGTGGCGGGAGAGGCCCCCCCCTCCCACCGCGATTCGGTGCCCTCCGCCACTTACCGGAGCCGTCGGCAGCGGCGGAGGCGAGTGCGTCCTTTCGGTAGCTGGGTATGGAGACGAGTGAGGGGAAGATGGCCCCCCACCCGTCTCCACACAATTGCTGGGCGGAAGCGACGTCAAAACGTCACTTCCACCCACAGCTCTTAAAGGGCCATTTTTTTTTTAATAATTTTTTTAAATTACAATTTTTTTATTTTTTTTTATTGCATTTTAGTGTAAATATGAGATCTGAGGTCTTTTTGACCCCAGATCTCATATTTAAGAGGTCCTGTCATGCTTTTTTCTATTAAAAGGGATGTTTACATTCCTTGTAATAGGAATAAAAGTGACATTTTTTTTTTTAAAACAGTGTAAAAATAAAAAATAAAAGGTAATATAAAAAAAAAAAATTTTAAACGCGCCCCGTCCCAACGAGCTTGCGTGCAGAAGCGAACGCATACGTGAGTATACGTGAGTGTCGCTGTTAGCGGCGAGATTGACACCTGCGAGCTGCGTCGCGGGAGCCAGCGCCGAGCTCTGTCGCTCCTCCAGCTCACCGCTCCCAATGGATTCCTATGCTCTGTCGCTCCTCCCGCTCTCAACCCCCAATGGATTCCTGTGGATGCGCGGCATCTCGTGGGGACAGCGAACGCGAGAAGCACAGCCTCGCAGCGGTGATGGGATCGCGCTGGAAACACAATATCAGTGGCAGGTCCTGTAAGTGTATATTTTGTGATTATGTGATATTATCTGCCTTCTGATATACTACCGTTTTTCCCCGAAAATAAGCCCTAGTTTGAAGTGCTTGTGTGCTTTTCGGGGAAACACAGTGTCTCCGATCTCCTGGATGTCGGCGGGGATCTCGGCCCCCCCTCCCTGCAGTGTTCAGAGCGGAAAACACAGCTTGGGGCAGACCATGGTAAAGCCAGGTGTCGGCGGGGGATCTCGGGACCCCTCCCTGCAGTGTTCAGAGCAGAGAAGACGGGTTGGGGCAGGCGATGGAAGCGCCGGGTGTCGGCGGGGGATCTCGACCCCCCCTCCCTGCAGTATTCAGAGCAGAGAAGATCGCCTGCCCCGAGCGCCGATATACAGTAAGGTTGTTTGCACAGTTGTATTGCAGCAGCACCTTTTGCATTATATGGTCCTTTTACTGGTATGTTCATACTGGGAATTCCTGCATGGCAAGCCCTACCCCAAAAATAAGCCCTAGTGTGTTTTTGGCGTCCAAAATTAATATAAGACCCGGGCTTATTTTCGGGGAAACATGGTATGTAAGATCACTGGATTTTATTTTCATTTATGTGGTTTTAGACCACGGTTTGTAAGTGTGTTTTATGGCATTTAGTATGTTTTATAGAAAATAGACTGCTTGTTTTTTCATATGTCTATTTAGAGCAGGGCGCCACTATAGATCACTATATATACATATATGAGGATTTTTTTGCATGCAGACATCACACACTACAATTAGATGTTTATGCATTTTTTGTTTAAATCAAATACAGATGAAACAGTTGACCATGTGCCTTTTGCATAATGCAGTAAGATGGCTATGGAGGAAGTCACAGAACTAACATTGCATAAACGGTCCTACACCCTGGAGGCTGAGCATAAGACATCCAGACATTGAGTACACTGACACATACTGCTGAACAAGGAGGGAAGAGGGAGGATAAGTTCATGTGCTATCAGCAGCGGAGGTGTGAATCACATACAAGTGTTTCTCCTCAAACAGCTTCTTTGCATACCGAATCCTCCGATTTGCAGTTATTTATAGATTACGGAGCATCACTGTATTAAATAAATGATGGCAAAGTGTTAAAGTAGTCTTGGAAAACCACTATGAATTTGCAAATACCAGTAAAAAAGATGAATGTTTTTTTTGCTGTAGGCAGCTATTGTGGCCTGTGGGTCCCCTTATGGCAAACCTATATAGCTAAAAGTGGGCAATCAAAGCTCAACATATGATGAAGATACTCCCAGTGCAATCCATGTATAACTGCCATTGGTAATCCAGATCAATAGGTAGATGACATTAAAAGAAAATGGTTCACATTTCCTGTAAAAGTTCAACTTGGCCCTGAACCCATCCAGTGTCCAAAGTCTGCCACATTGGCCAGTGTGTCTACCCATTCCATTACAGAACTAATATGAGGGTTTAGCAAGCAGGAGAAGCAAATCTATCATATGATCAGCTTGAACTGCCCTGGTTTGTCTCATAACATGCAATGGTGAAATCCAGGCCCTCCTCTGCCTGTGGAATGTCCACCTCCATAACTAAGCACCCTGGGCTGGGCCAAACTACGATCTGTTACCAAGAGGTTTTGCTAGATGTGCAGAACTTGGAATGATCCCTTCCCCCTTCTTGTATCTGCCAAGCTGAGGCAAGCTCTTTCGTAGCCTGCACTCCCATCGGCTGTTAACGGGCATGGACTGACAGGAGCCTGGAGCAGCACCTCTATATTTTACTGTGGATTTGCAGAAATCTGGGATCTGGTATACATTTGCCAAGAACAGGTTAAAGCATGGCCCCCCAAAACTTTTTAAACAAAGAGCCAATTTAATGTTCTCCAGGCTTTAGGGGAGCTGATTGTGGCCAATAGAAGTAGAAAATCCCATGGGCGTTACTTGTCTGTGGGAGCTAACAATGCCTCAGGATTGGCTGGTCAGTAGGTGTAAAAAAAAAATAACCTAGAACTTGTGGTTTGTGGGAGGAGAACCAATGCCCCATTGTTGGTGTCAGTAGGAGGAATAGTGTCCCGTCATTGGTATCAGGTGAAATAATAGTGCCCTATTATTGATAATGGAAACAAGGAAACACCGCTCCAGGTGGGTGGATCCAGGTGAGCTGGGATAAGGACTACTCCCACAGGTGCAAGCTACGGCCCGCCTGCCGTGCAAAGTATATAGAAACAGGGCGGCACAGTGGTGTATTGGGTAGCACTCTCGCCTAGCAGTAAGAAGGGTTACTGGTTTGAATCCCAACCACGACACTACCTGCTTGGAGTTTGCATGTTCTCCCTGTGCCTGCGTGGGTTTCCTCCAGGTACTCCGGTTTCCTCCCACACTCCAAAAGACATGCTGGTAGGTTAATTGGATCCTGTCTAAATTGTCCCTAGTATGTATGAATGTGAGTTAGGGACCTTAGATTGTAAGCTTCTTGAGGGTAGGGACTGATGTGAATGTACAATGTATATGTAAAGCGCTGTGTAAATTGACGGCGCTATATAAGTACCTGAAATAAATAAAAAATAAAATAGAACAGGAATGGCTGCACACCAAAGTAACAAAAAGTCGTTTATTCTTCTTCCATAAAAGCAAAAGTGTCACACACCACAGGACAGTAACAAGTGCATCAGGTAGACGCCTTTTTCACGCAATTACATTATGCATGAATAAGCACAATGTAATCGTGTGAAACGCATCTGCCTGATGCACTTACTGTCCTGTGGTTTGTGACACTTTTGCTTTTATGGAAGAAGAATAAAGCACTTTTTGTTACTTCGGTGTGCAGCCATTTCTGTTTCTATACCCTATTATTGATGACAATGGAGCGAATTGTGCCCATCCTTCGGGGTCATTGAGAGAATTATGCACTATTCTTTGTGTCAGTGGAATAAACATTTCTTCATCATTTGTGTCAGAGGGAGAAATAGTCTCTCATCATTGGTGTCAGTAGGAGGAATAGTGTCCTATCATTGGTATTAATAGGAGGAATAGTGCCCAATTACAGTGACAGTGGAAGGAATTTTGTCCATCCTTGAGGGTCAATGGGAGGAATTATACACCATTCCTTGTGTCAGTAGAATAAATTGTTCTTTATCATTTTTGTCAGAGGGTGGAATAGTGGCCTATCATTGGTGTCAGTGGGAGCCATAGTGCCCCACCATTGGTGTCAGTGGGAGCCATAGTGCTCCACCATTGGTGTCAGTGGGAGCCATAGTGCTCCACCATTGGTGTCAGTGGGAGCCATAGTGCTCCACCATTGGTGTCAGTGGGAGCCATAGTGCCCCACCATTGGTGTCAGTGGGAGCCATAGTGCCCCACCATTGGTGTCAGTGGGAGCCATAGTGCCCCACCATTGGTGTCAGTATGGAGAATTGTAAAAGTAAGACAAGAACAAAGCTCCTAGTTCTCTCTTTCCAGGCCCCCCTGGGAGCCCAGTTGGCAAATACAGACTTTCCAGCTTACAAGTACGGTTCTCTGTCACCCCCTCCCTCCTTCTGTCTCTCTGTTGCTTAGAAAGGCTTAGCACATTGCAGTGAAAGATGTGGCAGTGGTGGGATGACAGAAATCCAGCCCCAGACATCTCAAGGTAAAAACGAAAGAACTAGTGAAATGTACTGAAGAATCTAACCGTTCTCTACTCTATATGAACCTGAAATAAAAATGTAAGGTTCTGCATTAAATACACATATAAAATGACACACGTACACTACACTGTTGCTCCAAATATGATAATATATTAGAATATGATAAGAAATAAGAAAGAGCTATGTTTTAAATCTAGTACCTCATCTCAACCAATCAGAATGATTATCCCAAACTCATTAAAGCTGAAATCTGGTTGGTTCCCAGAGGCAGTTGCAAATCACAGCACTCTGCCCCCGGCACTGTCTAAATCTCTTGTACGGAATGACAGACTTCTGTACTTTGTAATAATGTTTCTGTGTTAAGATGTATTCTGCAATATTAGCTGATTCATGTAATATTTAATATTTAATACTCATATCAAATTATAATATTTAATTATCATATCAAATTATATTATGTAATACTCATATCAAATTATTATAATATGTACTTTTTTTTAATAGTTTAAAAATCATACTAATCTAACATAAATGTTTTTTTAAAAGGCAAGAATCATTTTTATAAAATAATGTATTTTTTTCAACCTACTGCATGAGTCAGGGGACCTCAACATGCTGTTGATTAAATAAATTAACTCAATAAATAAACAAATATAATAATAAGAATACGAATAATGATAATAATAATAATAATAATAATAATAATAATAATGATAATAATTATTATTATTATTATTATTACTATTACAAATAAATAACAATAATAATAATGATTATTATTATAATAATAATATTATTACAAATAAATAAGTATATTATATATACTGTCTATAAATATATGTACATTGCTTTAAAACTTAAATCCAAAGCAAATAAGGCTTTCCGCTCTAAATAAATCAATGAATGGAACCACAGCCTATCCAATGAAAAGTTTTTTGTGTTTTAATTATTTTTATTCATTTATCAAAAGGTTACAAAACACAATACTTCACCATAAAATACATCATAAATTCCAAAAAACTTTAAATCTCAGACATGACATAACATAAATACAAAAACATACATATTTATATAAAAGTTGTATCACCTAAAACCTTATCATAGTTACCAAATATATCAAAATTCCCAGATTCTTTCCCCCATGAGAGGTGGAGACACCCTGGTTCTAAATCCAAAAACTCTGTCAGATCCTCCCCCAGGAACAAATCTAGGGGGTTGCCAGGCTTATCTATCTGGTCTAAACTCCCCACACCCCCCTATTCCATCACCCCCCTCCCCCTTTCATCACCCCATTACTTCCTAAGACAATGGTTCTCAACTCTTGTCTGCAGGAACCACTAACAGGCAAGGTTTTCAAGGTAAGTGAAATACCTATGTAGAGGGTTATTTACTGTAAGAGCGGCAAGGATGTGGAATTCCCTTCTACAGGCAGTGATCTGAGCGGGGAGCATCGATAGTTTCAAGAAGCTATTAGATAAGCACCTGAACGACCACAACATACAGGGATATACAATGTAATACTGACATATAATCACACGCATAGGTTGGACTTGATGGACTTGTGTCTTTTTTCGACCTCACCTACTATGTAACTATGTAACATCACGGGTGATATCACATGCTGCTCAGTGATTGCAGTATTCTAGTCTGCATCTCCCCGAGGTAATACATAAAATCTGGCCTGTTAGTGGGTCCTAAGGACAAGAGTTGAGAACCACTGCCCTAAGATGTGGCAAAACCAATGAAAAGTTGTATCTGTTAGTAAAAGTTTTTACAAGTAAAAGTGTCATTGAGGTCACCGTGTGCACAGATACAAGACCTACAAACTTAATTGACTCTAAGTAAGCAGTACACACTCATATCTCTGGGCATACAAGGCCAATGAGTATCAAAGAAATACCATCCCAAGTTTCACCTTCTCAGCCAAAGCGTCACCTCTTCAAAGTCAACTTAGTCTGTCGCTATCGACGTGCCGTCACCTAAACAGGCATTTTTTTTTCTGCTACAACCTGGCTGCATTCATAAAATCCCCTGCAGCATGTACAATCCACAAACCGGCTAAACTAAATACGAAGACCTTCAATCTTTCTTCACCCTAAAACCAAATACTTCATCCATCTTTGTCCTATCTTGCCATTCCCATTTCCTTGGAAACCATAAAATGCAATAGGCATATAGTACTGAACACAAGCAGCTGGATTTAGAATTAATCTTTTTAAAAGCCTTGCATGCAAGCACTGAAGCATCTTATTTGTCATGGCCTAATTATGACTGCAACAATTCACAAATCGATACGGCCCGTGCATTCATCTCTACTTGGCAGAGGTCCGTTTTGATGCTAAAGGTTGATAACACAACACGAGCTGAGCATGCAGTTGAGTAACAATCAAGAGAATAAAAAAAAAAAGCCGTCTCAACCACCTGTAATAGAAGATTTAGTCTGGCTCGCTATTGCAAAGTGCTCGTTTGAGCAAGGGAGACATCTTTTTGCCGATGGGTTTTCACACCGTACGAAGGAAGAGACAGGATCTTGCGAGCTCTTACCTTGACGTTAGTCCTCAGTGCACAATAACATGCAAAAAACATTGCAGTGAATAAGGAACATATGGACCCAAAATCAGCTTCTTTTTTGCAGCACGAAGCATCGAAGCTCAGTCCCCAGCATGAGCTGCTTGGGAACGTTCTGTATTGCTGTGAGTTTGATATTGCATTGATCTCTGCTTTTCTGACTTAAAAAAAAAAAAAGAAGCGAGAGAGAAAAAGAGGGAGAGCTATGTCTTAAAGGCACTCCATGAAAGAGTCAAATCTCTCTTCTCTCCATCCTACCAACTGATTTTTTTTGCCCAGAAATTTCAATTAGGAAAAAAAAAAATATCAGCCACACAACTTGAGACGTCTGCTTTTTTTTTTTTTTTTTACCAGTCTAATTTTTTTTTTTTTTTTAGAGTCAAACGAAGAGGGATGGGAAGGGAGGGAGCTAAATCAAATCATTAAGGTGAGAAATTGAAATGTAACCAGTCTTGTAATAGTGATTTGCTTTGATGTTTCCCTGTTTAATATTTCACAAATTGAATTAATTTTGCATGACGTGAAATTAAAGAATCAACCATTTCTCTCTCTTTCTCTTCGGAGAGATAGTGAAGACACTGTACTATTTTTTTTTTTTTTCCTTTTGCCGCTCTTAAAGTGGCAACCCCCTAGTTAGCGAGGAGTTTCACAGGCGACGCGTCTTTCTTAGCGACATAGGTCGCTTACTTAAGAGCAGCTGATCGTTATCCAATCCACAATTTGTACAAGGCATCTCAGTTACACTTCACCCCCCCCCTTCATTCAGCTCTTAGAAAAGATCCTCTAAATGCAGGGGAAGCTTTTGTTAATCTAATAGAGAATATATTATGCTGAGATGTATTAGGAAGAATCAATGTTCTTTTGGAGACCTACTTTCTGCAATTGTTAATCATAGTCTTGTAAAAGAAAGCTCGACTATGACAGGTTATTATTGATAAAGCAAGACTTTTTTTTTTCCTCTGCTTATTTTACAAGAAATAATTGGCATCTTCTAAACTGCTCTAGAAAGTCTTGGTAGTACCAAGTAAAGTAATTGAGCCGATAACAGACGAAATGAGAAAGTTTATTCTGGGAGCTGATATTCATGAGAATGTAGCATATTAAGAAGTGACATTATTGGAAACCAAGAATATTGATAGTACAGGCTGTAGTAAATTGATTGCATTGATGTGGAGGTGGTAACAGTGATGTCACTGATCTCACGTGAATGAATAGGCTACATTCTCAGTGGTGTCACTGGTCTCTAGTGAAGAGATAGGCTACATTCTCAGTGATATCACTGGTCTCTAGTGAATGAATAGGCTACATTCTCAGTGATGTCACTGGTCTCTAGTGAATGGATAGGCTACATTCTCAGTGATGTCACTGGTCCCTAGTGAAGGGATAGGCTACATTCTCAGTGATGTCACTGGTCTCTAGTGAATGGATAGGCTGCATTCTCAGTGATGTCACTGGTCTCTAGTGAAGGAATAGGCTGCATTCTCAGTGATGTCACTGTTCTATAGTGAAGGGATAGGCTGCATTCTCAATGATGTCACTGGTCTCTAGTGAATGGATAGGCTGCATTCTCAGTGATGTCACTGGTCTCTAGTGAAGGGATAGGCTGCATTTTTAGTGAAGTCACTTGTCTCTAATGTAGGGATAGGCTGCAATGGCAATGATTTTACAACCTCAGGCAAATGAATAGGCTGAATTCTCAATGATGTCACCAGTCTTTAGAAAATGCCCCTGGTCTCTAGTAAAGGGATAGGCTGCAGTTTTAGTGAAGTCACTTGTCTCTAATGTAGGGATAAGCTGTATTGTCAATGATGTCACAACCTAAAGCAAATGAATAGACTGAGTTCTCAATTATGTGACTTGTCTCTAAAGAACGATAGGCTACATTCTCAATGATGTCACCAGTCTCTAACAAATTGTTAGTTTGCATTCACAGTGATGTCTCTAATGATTGGATAGGCTTTTTAATAGTAATAATATATTACAGTACAATTTAGTACAGAAAGAGTATATTACAGGAGTTGACCATGCATAATCACTGAGAAAAGGCTTCATCGACTACATTAGTGATAGGCTGTTTTTTTTTTTTTAACCACATCAGTATCAGCCAGTAATATCCTTTCATTATCAGGTAATTTCTCCGTTTTCAGTGCTGTCATAACTGACAATTACTCAATCATGCAACATTACACACAAATTTATTTTTGATTTTTTTTTTTGTTTGTTTTACCAGATAAAGGTTTCTTTTGATTTTTTGATTTTTTAGTTTAACCTTTGTGGGGTTTTTATTTATTTTTTTATTATATAAAGGAAAAAAGACTGAGAATTTGAAAAAAAAACTGCTTCCCCTTATGTTATATATCATACAAATGTCAAAACTGTAAAAAAACTCCATAAATTACCTCTTTTTTAAGTAGTCACCTCAAGGTAATTCGGTTTTTGCCACCAATTTTTGGAAATAAGCAACCTGCTTGTATTGAAGGGGTTAAAACATGGTGCACTCATTGTGCAGGTCATGCACAGAGGGGGGAGGAGGGGTTAATGTACAGATTACTTACAATAGAAGGATGGAGATGAAAGGCTTAATATACAGATGTGCAAGGTAGGTGGAGGGTTGATATACAGGTCAGATCATAGAGAGGATGTGGTGTGACATATACAGAAGCGGGGTGATTGACAGTAGGACTGGGGGGGGGGGGGGGTGTCACTGTATTGGATTGAACACTGTATTGGAAATTTCTTTCCTCCCACAAAAAAGTGATCAACCGCCAGTAAGTGAGACATGGCTGCAGACGGCAGACTGTGTTTACATTCTGTGATGCTGTGACTAGTCAACTTCCATTGGCTCTGAACCTTTTCCCTGTGATCTGCTGTGTCCAATCACAGTGGGGATCACAAGACTGTGTGCACAGGACGTACCGCTACACCCTCCTGGAACAATAGGGGAGCGCGACCGGATGTATATTCATAGTGGCCGGACCGTAAGAGGTTAATATTTTTTACTAATTTCTTGTGAATGAATAAGTGAATAAGCTGCATTACTGGTGATGTCAATGGTCTCACAAACTGATAGGTTGCATTCTTAACCACTTGCTGACCAGGCTGTTTCTGTAACTTTTTAGTTTAAATGAGTGTATGTTTTTTTGCTAGAAAATTACTTAGAACCCCCAAACATTATATATAGATATAGATATAGATATAGATATTTTTTTTTTGCAGAGACCCTAGAGAATAAAATGGCGATTGTTGAAATATTTTCTGTCACACTGTATTTGCACAGCGGTCTTTCAAACGCAGTTTTGTTTGGGAAAAAAACACACTTTAATGAATTAAAAAACAAAAACAAAACACAATAGTTACCCCAATTTTTTGTATAATGTGAAAGATGATGTTATGCCGAGTAAATAGACACCTAACACATCATGCTTTAAAGTTGCGCATGCTCGTGGAATGGTGACAAACTATGGTACTTAAAAATCTCCATAGGGGACGATTTAAACATTTTTACAGGTTACCTGTTTAGAGTTACAGAGGACGTCTTGTGCTAGAATTATTGCTCTTGCTCTAATGATCATGGTGATACCTCACGTGTGTGGTTTGAATACCGGTTTCAGATTGACTTACGTATGCGTTTGCTTCTACGTGCGAGCTCGTGGGACAGTGTGCTTTAATTTTATTTATTTTTTTCTTATTTGTTTTGCTTTTTATTTTGACACGGTCCTTTTTAAAAAAAAAAAAAATCCCTTGTAATAGGAAAAAAAGCATGACAGGACCTCTTAAATGTAAGATCTGGGGTTAAAAAGATCTCAGATCCTATATTTACACTAAAATGCAATAAAAAAAATTAAATGTCATTAAAAAAATAAATAAAATTTTTCCCCTTTAAGAGCATTGGGCGGAAGTGATGTCGCTTCCGGCCTCCAATGCTATGGAGCCGAGCAGGGGGCTGTCATTCCCTCACTCAGCATCCAGGCAGTGAGGGGAGAGGAACCGATAGGCTCTGCCACTACGGACGGCTCTGGTAAGTGGCAGAGACGACCGGAGCGTGGCGAGGGGGGCGGGGGCCTCTCCTGCCCCCGATAAAAGGGATCTTGCGGCGAATCTGCCACAGAGACCACTTTTAAAGAGGGCAGTCCGCCATTTTTAAAATATCAGGGTTTTGGCAGCTAGCTGCTTCCATAACAACGGTATTTAATGTCAGTAGTGATATATAAAAACGGCGACTTGTCCTTAAGTAGTTAAAGTAAAAGGAAAAAAAATTTGGACATCTTGACTTAAAAAAAAAAAAAATCATATGTTTATACCCGAGAAACAGAAGTGACGTCAGAGGTCGCTCAAGTCCTCCAAGGCCATAGAGCCGAGTTGGGGCCATCTAGCCCTCACCCGACTTCCTACCCAGCAAACAGTCGCATTAGATTGCTTCTGGGTCTTTCCAGGTTTACTGGAGCCATCGGTAAAGCCCGGAAACGACTCAGAGTCACTGGGCACCTCTCCCGCCGCCTCTAAAAGTGAAGCTGTGCCGAATGCACCTGCGGGACCACTTTTATCTGTCATATTTTTACTATGGGTTGGTCAGCTTAATCACATCATGGTTGCTAGCAAATGGATAGGCTGCATTCTCAGTGAAGTTGGTAGTAGATGGACTGAAAAGTTGATTTCTTAATTGTGTTAACGCAGTAGTAAATGCCACTTGCTCACTTGTACCTAGAGGTAAGCTTATAATAAAGCTTACTTCTAGGTACAAGGATGATGTCCTAAACATGCATAGCAAACATGCAATGCATACTAGCACATTATGCCATTAACTTGCAGGGGGATTTGTTTTTTCCTTTGAAACTTTACTACCGGTACTGCTTTATCTACTTTCTTGTGAATATGTTACCATCAATCTTCATCTTTTTGAAATAGTTAGATGAATATTAGATAAGACCAAAAAATGATTCTCTCTTCTTTGCCATAAACTAATATTTTCAACCCACTAAATCAGAAAGTGCAACACTTTAGTAAAAAGGTAAAGTATCCATTCCCAACCTTTGGATGGTAGGACTGAAGAATAACTTTTCAAAGCTATTTTCGGGTTAAACCAATTGGAGTCACAAAAGGGAGGGCTTAGCAATACCTTAGCCCTAGAGTAGGGCAAAACCCGACGTTGGATAGGTTATCAAGCCACTTAAGTGGAGGGATTTCTTCCAACATGCATGATGGGTAACAATGAAACAGATACAACTTTCACAAGGTAGGGATGCTTCTAAATATGAAACAGATACAACTTTCACAAGGTAGGGATGCTTCTAAATAACAAAGGTATTGTAGGGTACAAGCAATAGTTTTAGCTTTATGACCATTACAGAAAAGCTCTACACCAGCCTTTCTCAGCCTTCTAACATGAAGAAACCCTTGAAATATTTTTTGGCTTCAAGGAAGCCCTGCTAATAATTATTATTTTTACAGCTCACAGTACATCAGTGTGATGGTCAGTGTGACGAATGTGCCTTACATTTGTGATCATTGTGAAAAAGTCCCCCCCCCCCCCGTACAGATGGATAAAAAGGTCATTGGTGTCACTGGTTACTCATCTGAGAGGAGGAAAACGCATATTGCCAGAAGAACCCCTAGCAACCTCTGGAGGAACCCTAGGATACTAAGGAACCCCGGTTATGAAATCCTGCTCTACACCATTACCAGCCATCCCTTTAGTATGCCTTATCCCAGATAGCAAGGATAACTTGAATTGTAGGTCTTGTTAACTTGCTGCACATTTTCACTGGCAAGTTGTACACTTGCAGAGCACTTGAAGTTCTAGTTGACACTTTTGCAATTTGTAGCAAATTTGCGTGGCAAGTCTCTAGCAAGTCCAAAGTTGCAGTGGTGAGTCTACAGCAAGAACTCTGCAGGTCACAGTGACCCCTGTGGTTGGATGACTATTGCACAATATAACAAAACCACAACTTGCAGCAGACTTGCAGAATATCTGCAAAGAAATCTGGAGTCATGCAATGCGGACTTGCTGCAATTGTATGTAGCAATAACTCTCGGTGGAGCTGCTGGTTTAAAGCGGGCTGTTACCGTCACCTTCGTTACCTCTATTTCACCAGAACCGGGTCTAGGGTCCCGTTGAGTTTAATACCAGACAATGTAGGCACCGGACACTTGAGTATCTTTTCCAATGCTTTAATAAACGTAAATTGCAGGAAGTAGCAGGAAAGAGGTAGAAGAAGAGTTGCAGGGAAGTTCAAATACCTTTTCTTAGTGTAGTATTAGGAATTGAAAGCTTGTAGATGTACTCTCTTTTTAGAGTTGAATCTTTGCCCGCCTGGATAGGTTTCTCTCACTAACCTAGCAGCTAGTACGTAGCACGAACAAAAGTCTCTGCCACAGACTTGATTGGAACAAAACCCGTCCGATCCTCTGCCACAGGATGTAATGGTTTACAAACAGCGAACACAGCACTAGAACCTTTAAGCCTACCCGGCAGTACTATGCGGTTGTATTACTTTAGGATGCGTCCTCCAACTGAGTCACCAGGCCCCTCTCCAGACCAGCACTCTGCATGATCCTTCCATGACGGGCCCTCCCCTGGGATCTTCTCAGTTGTCCAGCTTCTTCCCGTAGGACAGACAGCCCAGGACCATTCCCTTGCCGCTGTGGTAGGCCCCAGACAGGCTTCTGGGCCCACCCACACGCTGCAGCAACGTGGGCCTCCCGGTCGGAGGACCACGAGGTAGTACTCCTAGCACATACCTGTTGGCCAGGAGGGCCAGCAGGTGGAACGAAAGACGAACCCCAAAACATGGCATCTGTCCCATAAATACCCTCTCCCAGAATGCAACTCAGAGGACCACCTCCACCGAGTTATCTCCGGGACAGAGGAGCACTCATACGCTTCAACCTGTTGCCTTTCCAACACCGACCCATGGTGACAACGACACCCACAGGCACAGTGTGAAACTTCATGCAACTCAGCCAAGCTGGAACAGAGGCGAATCTGACTATAAACAGATAACCCACTAAATTTACCTATAAGCAGTAGATTGAAAATCTACCAGTGCTACATGTACAACAAATTTGTGAAGCCTGGCAAGTCTAGCAATAGCTAGTCATTTTCAAACTTGCAGCTCAATTGCTTGCTATCTAGGGCAATGCTCTTCACCAGCCTTTATCAGTTTTTTTAACATGAAGGAACCCTTGAAATATGTTTTTGGCTTCAAGGAACCCCTGCTAGTAATTATTATATTTACATCTCACAGTACATCAGTGTGATGGTCAATGTGAAGAATGTTCCTTACAGTTGTGATCATTGAGAAAAATTCACCCTTGCAAATAGATAAAAAGATCATTGGTGTCAGTGGGTACTCATCTGATGGGTAGAAATTCCATATTGCCCGAGGAACCCCTAGCAACCCCTGGAGGAACGCTAGGGTTCCACGGAATGCTGGTTGGGAAATCCTGCTCTACGCCATTGACAGACACCCCTTTAGTATGCCTTATATGCATGTTGATACAGTATGCATGGGTGTAACTGTTAACTTGGTAGATATGTATAGGCAGGGTGTCTGTACCTCCACAGGGCTTGGTATGGCTAGTTTGTGGACCAGCAATCTAATGATTAGATAGGACATTGATAGTAAACCAGTAGGTTATCTATAATAATATACATTGCCTTGAAAAAGTATTCATACCACTTGAAATTTTCCACATTTTGTCATGTTACAGCCAAAAACATAAAAGTATTTTTTGGGGATTTTATATGATAGACCAACAAAAAGTGGCACATAATTGTGAAGTGGAAGGAAAATGATATATGGCTTTCAACATTTTTTACAAATAAATATCTGAAAAGTGTGGCGTGCATTTGTATTCAGTCCCCTTTACTTTGATACCCCTAACTGAAATCTAGTGAAACCAGTTGCCTTCAGAAGTCACCTAATTAGTAAATAGAGTCCACTAATTTAATCTCAGTAGAAATACAGCTGTTTTGTGAATCCCTCAGAGGTTTGTTAGAGAACCTTAGTGAACAAACAGCATCACGAAGGCCAAGGAACACACCAGACAGGTCAGGGATAAAGCTGTGGAGAAGTTTAAATCAGGGTTAGGTTATAAAAAAATATCCCAAGCTTTAAACATCTCATGGAGCACTGTTCAATCCATCACCCGAAAATGGAAATAGTATGGCACAACGGCAAACCTGCCAAGACATGGCCGTCCACCTAAACTGACAGGCAGGGCAAGGAGAACATTCATCAGAGAAGCAGCCAAGAGGGCCATGGTAACTCTGGAGGAGCTGCAGAGATCCACAGCTCAGGTGGGGAAATCTGTCCAGAGGACAACTATTAGTTGTGCTCTCCACAAATCTGACCTTTATGGAAGAGTGACAAGAAGAAAGACATTGTTGAAAGAAAGCCATAAGAAGTTTTGCAGTTTGAGAGAAGCCATGTGGGGGACACAGCAAACATGTGGAAGAAGGTGCTCTGGTCAGATGAGACCAAAATTGAACTTTTTGGCCTAAAAGCAAAACGCTATGTGTGGTGGAAAACTAACACTGCACATCACCCTGAACACACCATCCCCACCGTGAAACGTACAGCCAGAGCTACAATGGAATGGTTTAGATCAAAGCATATTCATGTGTTAGAATGGCTCAAAATCCAGACTCAAATCCAATTGAGAATCTGTGGTGAGACTTGAAAATTGCTGTTCACAGACGCTCTCCATTCAATCTGACAGAGCTTGAGCTATTTTGCAAAGAAGAATGGGCAAAAATGTCCCTCTCTAGATGTGCAAAGCTGGTAGAGACATCCCCAAAAAGACTTGCAGCTGTAATTGCAGTGGTTCTATAAAGTATTGACTTAGGGGGGGGCGAATACAGTACAAATGCCCCCCACACTTTTAACATATTTATTTCTAAAAAAAAAAAAAATTGAAAACCATTTATAATTTTTCTTCCACTTCACAATTATGTGCCACTTTGTGTTGGTCTATCACATAAAATCCCAATAAAATACATTTTACGTTTTTGGTTGTAACATGACAAATTGTGGAAAATCTCAAGGGGTATGAATACTTTTTCAAGGCACTGTAGCTACATAGATAATCGGTGAATCACCAGAAGTTAAAATAATTTAGGCATAGATGGCACCAAAGGATAAGACAGGGGCATAGTCAGGAGTATAGCAAGTGAAAATTGCCATAAGCTACCAGTGTTGGGGCAGGGGAACTACCCTGTTTCCCCGAAAATAAGACCTAGCGTGATTGTCGGTGATGGCTGCAATATAAGCCCTACCCCCCAAATAAGCCCTAGTTAAGGTCCTTGTAGGTCTTATTTTCAGGGTAGGGCTTATTTGGCTGTAGGGCTTATATTGCAGCCATCACTGACAATCACGCTTATTTTCGGGGAAACAGGGTATAGTCATTGATCAAAGCAAGGTCAAGGCAGGCTGAGTTTAGGTCAGGACAAGCAAGGCCAGCACCAAAAACCAGTCTGAGAAACAGCAAAGAGACACAGACATTTTTTTTTTTTAGAGCACAATAATCAACATTAATAAAGAGCCAAATATATTGTGCGTTATTACACACTTTTTCATTTCCAAATTACATTTACAAAGAGCAGACTGGTAAAATGCCATTGACAGCAATAATTAAAATGTTTCTGTTTGATCTCCTCTGCTCTAAACAGTGTCTTTTTTTTTTACAGATTTACTATCACTGGAATTAAGTCATAATTACATTAAAAATTCAACTTGGACTTGCAAGAGAATTTCCTTTGCTGACCTAAATATTACACAGCCCCGGATTAACTGCTCATGTTTAATTTAAAGCTGTCACTCGGAGTGTTGAAACTTTTTTTAAGCCATCATTTTGTGACTGTAAGCAGAAGTTGCACTGTACGACCTGGTGATTGTGGCCAAAAAGACTGCAAGATAATCAAAAATGTCAGAGCTTTTTCGAGCAGTTTCTGACAAAAGTACCAAGAGGTGAAGAAAACGAAGTCATGGAAAATAGAATTTGAAAATGGTAACGGAAATGTAAGGAGGGCGAGTTTCTACATTTGGAAGACCACAGATTGGCTCAAGGGCTTCCCAGGTGCCATCCCACTGCTCAATGTCAGATGTGGGCCTTCTGTATAGGGTGATGACCCTGAGAACCAAGAAAGATGCCATATACGGATGAAAAGGAGAGCTGGTTTTTGTTGGTTGAAAGATCTCAAATGTGGTGGTGGTGGGCCAGAACACAAATACACAGGACACATAGTTACATAGTAGGTGAGGTCGAAAAAAGACACAAGTCCATCAAGTCCAACCTATATGTGTGTGATTATATGTCAGTATTACATTATATATCCCTGTATGTTGTGGTCGTTCAGGTGCTTATCTAATAGTTTCTTGAAACTATCGATTCCACATCCTTGCCGCTCTTACAGTAAAGAACTCTCTACGTAGTTTAAGGTTAAACCTCTTTTCTTCTACTTTTTAATGATTGGCCACGAGTCTTGTTAAACTCTCTCCTGCGAAAAAGTTTTATTCCTATTGTGGGGTCACCAGTACGGTATTTGTAAATTGAAATCATATCCCCTCTCAAGCGTCTCTTCTCCAGAGAGAATAAGTTCAGTGCTCGCAACCTTTCTTCATAACTAAGATCCTCCAGACCCTTTATTAGCTTTGTTGCCCTTCTCTGTACTCGCTCCATTTCCAGTACATCCTTCCTGAGGACTGGTGCCCAGAACTGGACAGCATACTCCAGGTGCGGCCGGACCAGAGTCTTGTAGAGCGGGAGAATTATCGTTTTATCTCTGGAGTCGATCCCCTTTTTAATACATGCCAATATTCTGTTTGCTTTATTAGCAGCAGCTTGGCATTGCATGCCATTGCTGAGCCGATCATCTACTAGGACCCCCAGGTCCTTCTCCATCCTAGATTCCCCCAGAGGTTCTCCCCCCAGTCTATAGATTGCATTCATATTTTTGCCACCCAAATGCGTTATTTTACATTTTTCTACATTAAACCTCATTTTCCATGTAGTCGCCCACCCAATTAATTTGTTCAGATCTTCTTGGAAGGTTTCCACATCCTGCGGAGAAGTTATTGCCCTGCTTAGCTTAGTATCGCCTGCAAATACAGAGATTGAACTGTTTATCCCATCCTCCAGATCGTTTATTAACAAATTAAATAGGATTGGTCCCAGCACAGAACCCTGGGGAACCCCACTACCCACCCCCGACCATTCCGAGTACTCCCCATTTATCACCACCCTCTGAACTCGCCCTTGTAACCAGATTTCAATCCATGTACTCACCCTATGGCCCATGCCAACGGACCTTAATTTCGTACTGTAAACGTTTATGGGGAACTGTGTCAAATGCTTTTGCAAAATCCAGATACACCACGTCTACGGGCCTTCCTTGTTATAGGGCAGTATTTCTCAACCTTTTTTTCAGTCAAGGCATCCTTTAAAATACCACACAATCTTGAGGCAACCCCATAATGCAGCAACATGCACATGGGTAGGATGCTCAACTTTAGCGGTGATTTATTCCCCCACAGAAAACACACCTTTGCATTCTGGTACTGACTAGTATTCCAATGTTTCTCTTCTCCCTCAGTTTCTCTCCCCCACTCAGCTAATGTGACCACCCCAGTGCTGATGGAGAGGGAAAAACAAGGATGCTCTGCAGGTGCTGGACGTCCTCCTTATCAACTGATGATGTCATTGGTTGTTAGGACACTGGTGGCTAGAAGGTTGTAATGGTGCACCGTGAAAATCTGTGGCTTTATGTAACTAATATGCAGGCTTGATCCACCCGCGCCCTTGTATACAATTTTCGGACAATTTTCAGGCATTTTGCCAAGGCATCCCTGAAGATGCCTGAAGGCACCCCTGAAGATGCCTGAAGGCACCCCTGAAGATGTCTGAAGGCACCCTGGTTAAAAAAGGCTGTTATAGGGAAATGTAGGCATGTTCTACTAAATTTGACAGATCAAGACAAGGTGGCTTGGTATACACTTAAAGTGGAACTATGGGAAAAATAAAAATGACATATACGAGGCAGTCTGTCACACGCACTAACATATCAGTCTTTGTTTCCCTTAGCATAGTAGCATAGTTTTATTTCCTGTTGATCATGCCAGTAGACCAGGAGTGTCAAACTTAATTTAAATGTGGGCTGCATCAGCATTATGGTTGCCCAAAAAAGGGGCTGGTTGTATCTACTCTTTATATCATATTATAAAATTACTTCTGCATTTAATTTGAGCACCCCCCCTCCCTTTTACATCAGAAGAGTCCCCCTCCATCAGAAGAATCCCCCACCCTCCCTTACATCACAGTGCACCCCCCTTCCCTTGTACGGCTGCTGGGAAGAAGCTGGGGGGCAGAGCTGGGAAGCAGAAAGTGCAGGATCTGGAGGAGGACCAGAGGAGGGCTGGAGTCAGCTGCTGAATGTTGAGACCAGGGAAGGCAGAGGTGAGGGGATGCTGCAGCTGCACATACAGCCGCAGGATCTGTAGGGGGAGTTCTTTCCTCCTCTCTGCTGCCAACTGCTGTGATGGAAAAGCAGAGACGAGCCTCTACCGCGATTGCACAGAGAAGTTCTGTCCTCCTCACTGCTGCCGACTTCTGAGACATAATGGGGGCTCAGGCAAGGGGGGGGGTGCAGCAGCTGCAGGAAAGGTGCAAGGGCCACATGAAATGGCCTAGTGGGCCAGGTTTGGCCTGCAGGCCTTTTGTGTAATACACACATAATAAAACCATTTTTTTTCCTTATCCATTATTGCTTAATCGGCTAAAATTAGGGCCGTGGGTGGCCCTGCAAGCACCATCCAGCTTGACAAATGTTGAATGAAAAGTCAACTGAACCAGGCAGAAAATGATCAGCCGAACAGTGTCTGCATCCTGTCTGATGCAATCACTGTTCAGCAATGCCACTGTATTCTGGCAGTTGCAGATCTCATCAGGGATGGCCCGTCCATTGTGGGCGCACGGGCGCCGCCCCCCTATCCATGCAGCAGGGTTGTTTTTTTTTAAGCACCTGATTAGAGCCTAAGGCTCTAATAGACTACAAAAAAGAGTGGGCTCGGGATGCAGAGCATTGCGTCTGGAGCTCACCCAGTTGCATTGCAACAGCAAATGAATATTCGCTGTTTCAACGCCGATCCTCCTCCCGGGCCAATTGGGAAGTGGGTCTGATACCCGACACCCGATTGGCTAAAAGAACAGGCAATCCTATTGGACGCCTAGGAGGAGGGGAGGAGACGCATGCCGGAAGCGAGGAGGAGAGGAGCCGCTGGCTGATGCCTGGATACCTGATCCCCGCCGCTGCTCCTCGGGAGATTTTTTTTATTCTGCATTAAAAATATTAAAAAAATAAAATTAGACATGCTATCTGTCAATAGAACTTAACCAAAAAGTGCATTCTATGCATCCAAAAATATAGAAAATATACCAAATCAAATCATTATTCAACCAAAAAATAATGTCAAAGCAATAACTCCAAGGCCAATAATAAATACCGTATATACTCGAGTATAAGTTGTTCCGAGTATAAGTCGAGGCCCTAATTTACCACAAAAAAAATGGGAAAAACTTATTGACCCGAGTATAAGACGAGGGTGAGAAATGCACAACTACTGTAAGTGGAAAAGAGGGTCAACAATGCCCATTTGCAGCATCACTGTGCCTATTTGCATGCCTCACTGTGCCCATTTGCAGCCATAGGTCCCCCGAACTTCAAACTCAGTAGTTAAGGGTTCCTAGATGCCCCCTAGCTGCAGCCAAAATTTGGGGTCTCTGAACCCAAAGGGTCCCGAAAAATGATTGCTGCAGATGGACACAGTTGACCGAATTTGGGGCTCCGTATCTCGGGGCCACTTAGTGCTAAGAACCCCAAATTTGGTGTGCAAACCCAGTGGAACTAGCTCCATAAAATTTCAAAAGCTGGGGTTTCTAGCACCAAGTGGCCCCGAGATACAGGGCCCCAAATATCAGTTCAGAAAATGTCAAGCACTTTTCTGCAGCAGAGAATGACATTTTCCGAACCGGTTTTGGGGCCCCGTATCTCAGGGCCACTTAGTGGTAGGAACCCCAGCTTTTGATATGTTATGATACCAGTTCCACTAGGTTTGCACACCAAATTTGGGGCTCCTAGCACCAAGTGGCCCTGAGATATGGGGCCCCAAAATCGGTTCAGAAAATGTTAAGCACTTTTCTACAGCAGAGAATGACATTTTCCGAACCGATTTCGGGGCCCCGTATCTCGGGGCCACTTAGTGCTAGGAACTTCAGCTTTGGATATGTTGTGGTACCAGTTCCACTGGGTTTGCACACCACATTTGGGGTTCCTAGCACCAAGTGGTCCTGAGATACGGGGCCCCAAAATCGGTTTGCAAAATGAAAATTTTTGCTGCAGAAAAGTGCTTGACTCGAGTATAAGTCGAGGGGGGCACTTTCAGCACAAAAAAATGTGCTGAAAAATTCGACTTATACTCGAGTATATACGGCATGTTATCCCCTCCGATTCTGCAACATGTCTGGTTGACGAACAGATGTTCAGAAATTAACTGAAAATCGCAAAATGAAAAGCGCGAAATGAAAACCGCAAAAAGAAAAGCGCAAATCAACACTCACCAAACTTCTACCAACACGAAATTAGCAGAAGGAGCCCAAAGGCTAAAGAGCTCAAAAACCACATAGTACGTCACTACGTTCGTAATTGTTGGCCAACATTTGTGTGACCGTGTGTATGCAAGACAAGTTTGAGCCAACGCCCTTCGGACAAAATTCCACGGTTTTGTTGCCGGAAAGTCCGATCGTGTGTACGAGGCATTAGTGTCAATGAGCAGTTCTTTGTGCACAATATTAAAATGTTTCCTGACATGCGATTTGGTTTGAGGGACCTGGGAGCTGTGTATGTGTGTCCTCATACATCTGTGTTGCTGCACTAATCCTGTGTAAGTCATTTCAGAATCTCCTACTGGGCTCAGCACAGATGCTTTGCCTGTGGCCACCCTCCATGCAATGGTCATTTAACAGAAGGCAGAGCAGACGGCAAACTTAGGCCTCACGTCCAGCTTCTTCATATATTGCAGAAGACTAAGGAATGACATACTTATTCTGAAATGACTGTCATAGATATACTGTAGGGGCCGCATGGTGACCCATTGGTTAGTACTTGCAGCACTAGCGTCCTTGGTTGCAGTCCCAACCGACCAGGACATTGCCTGCATGGAGTTTGCATTTCCTCCCTGTGTTTGAGTGGGTTTCCTCTGGGTATTCCGGTTTTCTCCTACACTCCAATAGCATGCTGAAAGGTTAATTGGCTTCTGACTAAGCTGGCTCTAGTATATGTGTATGTGAGACAGAGTCCTTAGATTGCAAACTCCTTGAGGGCCGGGACTGATGTGAAAGTACAATATGTAAATTGTCAGCACTATATAAATACCTGTAATAATAATCTGAGTCTCCCTGTAAAATCAGACTCTAAACCCCTTTCCACTTCATCCAAAATGTATTCAGAAAATGATGAGCCATATAACGTGTTACAAATTGTGTGTTTACAAATGATAAATGTATTGACTCAAAAACCCATCATAAATACTAAACAACCTCATACAAAAATACATAAAACAATGCAGAACAATGCTGTCCAAACTGAGGCCCAGGGGCCGGATGTGGCCCTTTGCTTGCCTTTATCTGGCCCTTGGGGAACTATTCCTTTCACTGATATGAGACACTATTGCTTCCCCCTAACACAAACAATAGGACACTATTTCTTTCACTGCCACCAACAATTGGGCACTATTCCTCCCACTGACACCAATGATGGGGCACTATTCCTCCCGCTGACACCAATGATGGGGCACTATTCCTCCCACTGACACCAATGATGGGGCACTATTCCTCCCACTGACACCAATGATGGGGCACTATTCCTCCCGCTGACACCAATGATGGGGCACTATTCCTCCCACTGACACCAATGATAGGGCACTATCCTCCCACTGGCACCAATGATGGAGCACTATTCCTTCCACTGACACCAACGATGGGGCACTATTCCTCCCACTGACACCAATGATGGGACACTATTCCTTCCACTGGCACCAATGATGGAGCACTATTCCTCCCACTGACACCAATGATGGAGCACTATTCCTTCCACTGACACCAATGATGGGGCACTATTCCTTCCAGTGACACCAATGATGAAGCACTAATCCTTCCACTGACACAAATTATGGGACACTATTCCTTCCAGTGACACCAATGATGGGGCACTATTTCTTACACTGACACCAATGATGGGGCACTATTCCTTCCACTGATACTAATGATGGGGCACTATTCCTCTCACTGTCACCAATGATGGGACACTATTCCTTCCACTGACACCAATGATGGGGCACTATTCCTTCCACTGACACCAATGATGGGGCACTATTCCTTCCACTGACACCAATGATGGAGCACTATTCTTCCCAGTGACACCAATGATGGGACACTATTCCTTCCAGTGACACCAATCATGAAGCACTAATCCTTCCACTGGCACCCGGTGATCGACATCTGCTGTGTTTATTCACAGCACAGCCAGGCTGCAGGCAGTGCACACCCCACTCCCGGAAGTGTCAGATTACATACTAGGTACATGATCTGGCGCAGCAGAGCAAGAGCATACCTCCCAACTTTTTGAGATGGGAATGAGGGACATCTAACGGCAAAAGTATGCAGATATAAGACACACCCCATGCCACGCCCCCTTAAGGGGGAATTGTACAAAAAAACAAGATTGGTTAAACCCACAAGTGCTTTTTTTTACCACTAATATTCCTTTATATTGGCTTTTGGAATTTACAAATCAGAAATCATATGAAAGGTTTAGCGCTGGAAAAGACTTTTTGATAGATAAAAAGTGCATTTTATATATAACTGTATAGATCAGACCAAAATGAGGCGGAATGAGGGACAGAGGGACATTTCTCCAAATCAGGGACAGTTGGGAGCTATGCAAGCGGTTAATCTTTTTATGTGATCAGAACCAACAGTTGCCGGTCCCTAAGGGGCTCAGGGGCGCCGCCCCTCTAATCTCCATGCACCGGCCCCTAATCTCCATGCGCCGGCCCCTAATCTCCATGCGCCGGCCCCTAATCTCCATGCGCCGGCCTCTAATCTCCATGTGCCGGCCTCTAATCTCCATGTGCCGGCCCCTAATCTCCATGTGCCGGCCCCTAATCTCCATGTGCCGGCCCCTAATCTCCATGTGCCGGCCTCTAATCTCCATGTGCCGGCCCCTAATCTCCATGTGCCGGCCTCTAATCTCCATGTGCCGGCCCCTAATCTCCATGTGCCGGCCTCTAATCTCCATGTGCCGGCCCCTAATCTCCATGCGGAGATGCATGGATTTCTACAGGGTTTTCTTTTTTTTTTTAACACATGGTTAGAGCCTGATGCTCTAATAGGCTTCAAAAAGTTTGGGCACGAGCCCACCCTTTTGTGACATTAGCGAATCAACATTCTCTATTGTCTTCCTGCTTCTACCCCCGGCCAATCAGGACAGGAAGTGGGTCCTAAGACCAGATTGGCCTGGTGGAGAAGCCGGGGAAGCCGCCCACGACCTGGATGGGGTAGATGGGGGTGGGCAAGCGGGCGGGGGGGATTTGTTTTCCTGCCCCCCCCCCAAAAAAAAAATGGAGCACCAGCCACCACCTATCAGAACTTGATTTAAATCTGATTTGTGGTTTTGTACAACAATTCCCGTTGTGTTGGTTTCTACGCATACCATAGGGTCTAATATTTTTCACGGTTTCTCTCTCTACCTAAACAGAGGGACAAAATATTCATTTTACAGGAAAGCTACAAATAATTTCAGAGATTTGCAAAAGGAAAGAGAACAAAACCAGTACAGTTCATATGAGGTTTTCAAACTGTTTCCTATTGGGAATTTAACAGAAAAAGAAAAGATTGTCGGAACTCAGGCCTTATGCCGCGTACACACGGTCGGACTTTTCGTCTACAAAAGTCCAACGGACGCTGACGGACTAAAGTTGGCTGGTAATCCGATCGTGTGTGGGCTGCTTCGGACTTTCAACGTACTTTTTTAGCCTCAAATCCGACGTACTTTAGATTTGAAACATGCTTTAAATCTTTACGTCGTAACTACGACGGACCCCGAAGTCCGCTCGTCTGTATGCTAGTCCTACGGACAAAAAAACGACGCATGCTCATAAGCAAAAACTAAACGGAAGCACTCGGTCTAGTAAAACTAGTGTTCGTATTGTAGGTAGCACATTCATCACGCTGCAAAATCTGTGATCGTTGAATGCAGCGCATTTTATTTCTTCTTTACGAATGCTCTAAAGAACGAAGGTGTTTTGCTGTTCATAATCAGAGTTCTCCCAAACTGATTTCTGAATTCTTTTTCTCTTTGATCTCATGAATGATATAGTATGCTTTTTATAAACAATGTTTCCATACTAATAATACTTTTTCCCTTTTTTTTTTTTTTTATGTTTGTAAAGTTACCACAAAGAACCCATTATTCTTTTTTTTTTTTTTTTCTAGTGATTATTTTTTAATTTTTAGATAAAGTTAACCCAAAGCACCGTTTTTGTTTATGTATATATTTTTTTTTCAAGACTTACCACTTGAACATTCTTAACATTAGTAATGTATTTTTGGTGTTTTTTTTTAAAACTCAATGAGATTGTTGTCCCTTGTTAATTTAACATTGTGTGTAAAATCAATGATTTAAAAGAAAACACATAAAAGTCTTTTGCTAAACTCAAAAAAGATCCATTTATTCATGGTCAAAATAAAATAAAGAGGAAGTCAACGCTGGAAAAAGTCGGTGTACAAGAAAATTGGGATCTTGAGGAGTCCATATAAGAGGGAGCACAATCTGGTCCAAGAATCCCAGAGATCAACAGCACCAGCAGATGATCTAGATGTCCCCAGACTGTGGTCCTACAACAGCCTGCGTCTTCTGTCAGACCAGACTGAACCCAGGTCATCACTTTCTTCTCTTCCCTGCAGCCTTTCCTCCACGCTGCCCTGCAGCCTTCCCTGCAGCCTTCCCTGTAGCCTTCCCTGTAGCCTTCTTTTGAGGCTGTGGCTCTGGTGTTTCAGTTGTGGCAGGAGGAGGAGGAGGAGGAGGAGGAGGAGGAGGAGGAGGGGGGGGGGCTGCCTCATGTAGTTGGGTGTTTTTGGTTAGCGTGCCCTGCAGCCCCTTATGGATTGTTTCCCCAAATAGGCGCTCACAAATGAGGCGCTGCTCCCAATCCATCTGAAGAAGCCTGCTGGCTAAGTAGCAGCCATAGGCTTCTTCCGCTTCTGGGGGGCTTGTTAAAAAACGGGTGGCCTGTTGCATGAGGCGCAGGGATGCGTCCTGTGTGACCATCCCCTTCTTGGCCCTTTTTTTGGGAAGGTGGAGGGGAGGCACTTGGGATTGGGTGAGGCTCCTACTGGGCCCAGCCACCTCACTTGGCCCAGCCACCTCACTTGGCCCAGCCACCTCACTTGGCCCAGCCACCTCACTGGGAGCAGCCACCTCCTGCCTGACACTGGGCCCAGCCTCCTCCAGGATGATGGTGAATCCGGCCTCCTCCAGGCTGTCCATGGGCCCGGTCTCCTCCTGCCTGCCACTTTCCCCACATTCCTCCTGGATGGACTCATCCTGTGTATAAAAAAAGGACAATAGTTTTAGTTTCTTTTTTTGGGTTCATCAATGACACACAGTTTGCTTCTCATGACTAGCAAATTCAATGTGAATACATCTCTTTAATAAAAGAGTCTAATCAGACACCCTAATTATTTCAAGCAGGTGCCAAACATATTTAGTCACTACTATCATTTGATATGTATACACAATTTGGAGTGCTAAATTATTTGAGACAATTATAACATCCAGTTAACATCATTAATATTAGTACAGTAAATCTTTGTTAAAATAATTTACCTGACTCCAGATGGTCATATCCGGTTCATCCAGGATGGAAGACCCAGCTTGCTCCTCATCAGCCTCTGCTGGGGTGGAGGGAAGGGTGGAGGGAAGGGTGGAGGGAAGGGTTGAAAGTGATGCCCTGGCTTCATTCTGGTCATCAAGAAAACGGAGTTGTTTGTAGTACCACAGCCTGGGTACATAAACATCATCTGCTGATGCTCCTGATCTCCTTGATTCCTGGATCTTCCTATGCTCCCTTTTATACATGTTCCTCAAGACCCCAATTTTCTTGTACACTGTCTCCATTGTTGCTCCAGGGATGGTCTCCTGGACAAAGGACAGAAGTCTCTCCAGCGTTGACTTCCTCACATGCTTGTTATAATACTGAGGGTGTTTCACCTCCCACAAATTCCTCATCTCTCGATACTTTGAAATAAAAGAAGTAAGGAACTCTGGATCCTTCAATAGGGGATTCATTATATCTGGAAAAGAGAAAGTCACAAGACCAAAAAAACTTATTATATGTTTCTGCTAACCCCTCATCATCTTCTCCCTATGTAGGCCTCATCAATCTATCAAGCCATATAGGCCGCTTGCTACAAAGTCATGACCATAAACCCCCCCCAAAAAAAATATATATCTCAAATTACCTTCGTTTTGGAACGTCCTGGTCCACTATCACCTACGCACAGAACGTACGTACGACACACGCGAAAGGCCCTCCTTTATACACTACGCATGTGTGAAACTCCGCCTGCGTCGCCCGCCCCTGACGTTCGAAATGAACTCATGTTCTCCGCCCCCTAATTTGACGCACAGAACGTACGTACGACACGCGCGAAAGGCCCTCCTTTATACACTACGCATGTGTGAAACTCCGCCTGCGTCGCCCGCCCCTGACGTTCGAAATGAACTCATGTTCTCCGCCCCCTAATTTGACGCACAGAACGTACGTACGACACGCGCGAAAGGCCCTCCTTTATACACTACGCATGTGTGAAACTCCGCCTGCGTCGCCCGCCCCTGACGTTCGAAATGAACTCATGTTCTCCGCCCCTTTTTTGTTACGGCGCGTAGTGGAGTTAAAGAATGGCGGAGACACCTGAAATGTTGACGACCTCAGGTAGTGGAGACAGCCCGCAGGCTGGAACGTCTGGAACGTCAACCAAATCTGTGAGGCCTAGATTTAAGGCCTCTAATATGAGTTTCAAAGAGATGGTGGAGATGGTGGCCATTCTTCGCAAAGACGACTATGATGGCAATTATGGGCCGTACGCACGGCCAAATTTGCGCAAGGCCAAAATCATGGCAAAGGTCGTGGACACTTTGCAGGCATCATTTGGGGTCCAGCGCTCCAAGGATCAATTGCGCAAAAGATGGTCTGACCTGAAAATCAGGGAGCCGGATCAATACCGACGTATCCGGAAAGTTCTTAAAAAAAGTAAGTACTTGTCGTGTTTTTCTCTTGTGTTTATTACCTTGTATACTGCTCCATGTGCTTTTCCTTTCTATACGATTTTTGTTCATCGTTCTAAACGATCTTTGAAGAAACCTCGTTACATATCCATATCTATATATCTATCTCTCTATCTATCTCTATCTATCTCTCTATCTATCTCTCTATCTATCTCTCTATATCTATCTCTCTATATCTATCTCTCTCTCTATATCTATATAGATAACAATATAAATATATAAAAATATAAAAATATAAATATATAAAAAAATATAGAAATATATATATATATAAATATATATATATATATATATATATATATATATATATATATATATATATATATCTATATATATATATATATATATATATCTATATATCTATAATATATCTATATATATATATCTATTATATATCTATATATATATATATATTATATATCTATATATATATATATATATATATCTATAATATATCTATATATATATATATCTATATATATATATTATATATCTATTTTAAATTCTCTTAATTTTTTGGATTTACATTTAGTTAGATATTTAGAGATTTTGTTACAGATATAGAGAGAGATCAAAAGATTATTAACTATATTTTGAGATATTGATATCTATCTATCCGGTATGTCTTTATAATTTGAAATATTGAACTAAAATAGGAACTCTACACAAACCACTTCACTACAAATGTTGGAAAATTATTATGTCCTAAAATATCTGTGTGCTAATTAGATTACTAATTTTTTGTTTCACATAGGGGAAAAATCACTCAGCCAACCAAAAGAACACAGTCCACCCCAAGCAAAACAGGATTGGGCAATCAGTCCAAGTCCCATTGACGATGTGGAGGAAGGAGAGGTGGGCGACATGGGCACCCCACCAGGTGAGTGTCTGACACACCAGCTTACGTTAATCTATGCATGGCTGCCTTTTGTTTAATTGAATTTGTCTACTCTATTTTAGGGGATCTGCTTCATTCAAGCAACAGTGACACCCCCGAGGATGTGGAGGAATTAGGCTACATGGCCACCCCACCAGGTCAGTGTCTGAGACAACAGCTTTAGTTCTGGTAAGGTAAACTATGTATGTGTGCATATTTGTAAAGACATTTTTTGGTTTCATTCCACTTTAGGAACAACAAGAAGTGACCATTTCACCTCGGAAAGTGCCCAACGTCTAATTGGTCAAATAATGGGCTGGAATCAAGACATGGATCAAATGCGTAATAGGCTGGATCGTATGCAGCAGGAAATGAAGGACATGATTGATGTTTTGGGTCGAATCTAAATGCCCTTTTTTAAACCCCAAAACATCAATCATGTCCTTCATTTCCTGTTTTGCTGACCCCATTCTGGGCCTTCTCTTTGTTTTTTTGGCCTAACATAAATGGCTGTTTAACCTAATGTCAAAAAGGAGGGCTGTCAAAAATCCACAAAAAAATAAAAATTGATTTTCTAAAAAACAACCAAAAAAAAAAAAAAAATTGATTTTAAAAAACCCAAAAAAATAAAAAAAAGTGATTTTAAAAAACCCAAAAAAAAATAAAAAAAAGTGATTTTAAAAAACCCAAAAAAATAAAAAAAAGTGATTTTAAAAAACCCAAAAAAAAAAAAAAAAAAGTGATTTTAAAAAACCCAAAAAAAAATAAAAAAAAGTGATTTTAAAAAACCCAAAAAAAAATAAAAAAAAGTGATTTTAAAAAACCCAAAAAAAAATAAAAAAAAGTGATTTTAAAAAACCCAAAAAAAAATAAAAAAAAGTGATTTTAAAAAACCCAAAAAAAAATAAAAAAAGTGATTTTAAATAACCCAAAAAAAAAAAAAAAATTAATTTTCAAAAACCAAAAAAAGTAAAAAAAATTGATTTGAAAACACCAAAAAAATTAAGAAAATTAATGTTAAAAAACCCCAAAAAAAACAAAAAAAATGATTTTAAAAAACAAAAAAAAAAAAAAAAAAAGAAAACTTGCTTTTAAAAAAAAACAAAACTTGATTTTCCAAAAACAAAGCCTGTTTTTGAAAATCCAAAAGCCCAAAATATTTTTTTGTGGATTAGGTAGAAATATTTCAATATAATTATATTTTGCTACATCATTAAGATACCATTATATTTTTGTCTCGGAACATTTTATACTAAATGCAGAACTGAATGCATACCAACCATTAATAAAAACATCTCCTTTTATAGGATTTTAACAAATGTGTGGTTTGTTATTTCAAGGCTCAGTATCAGTTTGGTTATAATTGTCAAAAAGTTGTTTACAGTGGCAATGGAGCTTATTTAGACATTTTGAAAATTCTAATACAGTTGGCACTACAACTGCTCGACCATAACCTAGGAGACAGCCCAAAAGAAAGGCAAGCAATAAATATAATGCCAGATTTCAGCAATATTTTTTTTATTGTAAAAAAAATTATATATCCTGGCCCATTGCAATGGCCCCCCTACCCATAAAATAATCAACATATTGCTGTCTAACCTGACGGGAACTTTGGGGGGCCAAGCCAGTACGGACAGTATCCAGGCCTGTAAGGTTGGCTTCTATTTGTCCGGCCTCAGGCCCAACTGTGCCTATATAATTGGCAGAATGCTTATTTAAAAAGTTGTGCAGAATGCAGCATGATAAAATTATAAAATTAAGTTTGTATTCCGCCAAATTAATGGCTGTTTGAAACAGGCGGAACCGGCTGGCCAGAATTCCAAACGCATTCTCAACCACTCTTCTAGCTCTGGCCAGCCGGTAATTAAAAACCCTCCTCTCCGGGGTGAGGGTTCTTTGGGGGAATGGCCTCATGAGGTGCTTGCTCAGAGCGAAGGCTTCATCGGCAATGAAGACAAAGGGGAGTCCTTCCACGTTATCCTCATCAGGTGGCAATCCCAGGCCACCACTCTGGAGACGCTGGCAGAACTCCGTCTGGGCAAATACTCCTCCATCCGACATCCGGCCATTCTTCCCCACGTCCACATATAAAAAATCATAGTGTGCCGACACCACCGCCATTAAAACAATACTGTGGAACCCCTTATAATTAAAATAATATGACCCCGAATGGGGTGGTGGCACAATGTGGACATGTTTCCCATCTATAGCCCCTCCACAATTGGGAAAGTCCCAACGGCTTGCAAAATGGGATGCCACAGTCTGCCATTCCTGTGGCGTTGAAGGAAACTGGGGAATCAAACAAGAAAACAAAAATCAATTAATTTGGAAGCTAACATTGCAAGAAAATTAGACAATTAAAAACATTATTCCCCAGCATCAGTATAACATTCAATAATTTAATTCTTCTGGAATAACTAATATGGAAAAAGGCACACTTATCAGATTGCTCACCCCCTCTGATAGAACATTGATTACATTTTAGGGGGTTGTGAAATCCCCAAAAAAAATTACTTTAACAACACGCAGGAATTTAGGGATAACAAAGGCTACAAGACTGCAGTTGTCGCACTCTGCAGGTGCAGTTGCAAACCAGCTTACAGTAAATGAGGTAATGTCAAAAGGCATTCATGTTGTAAACAGTACACAATCACATGCAAGGGCAATTAATGAAAACACTTTGAGGCTTGCATATGATTTGATGATGGAAATCAGCAGAGCTTCTGCTCATTTACTAAAGCAATGGAACAAATGCACTTGTAGAGTGCACATGCATTTTGCAAAGTGCAACATAGATTTGCTTTAGACAAATCAACACCACAGAACATTCAAGCAAATTTTAACGAGGGTGGGGGTGGGGGGGTTGTGAAATCTAGCTAATTGCTAATTAGCAGCACACTATTTGGAGTGAGTTCAGGTGGGGGGGGGGGGTTGTGAAATCTAGCTAATTGCTAATTAACAGCACACTATTTGGAGTGAGTTCAGGTGGGGGGGGGGGGGGGTTGTGAAATCTAGCTAATTGCTAATTAGCAGCACACTATTTGGAGTGAGTTCAGGTGGGGGGGGGGGGGGGTTGTGAAATCTAGCTAATTGCTAATTCTAAGCACACTAAATACACTCCAACAAAATACATTCAAAATGAGTAGACTAGGTGGATATGTTCCCATCACTTCATGCTGGGAAGGTTATTGAAGGAAACTATACATGCATGACAAAAAATAACAGGAAAAAATCCCAGCATGTGTGAGGATAAAAAGGGGACATTCACACTATATTGCAATGATGGGAAGTAGTGTTTGAAGCAAGAAATACATTACTTTATCAAAGATTACATAAAAGAACATGTGATGCTAATAAACTAAAAATAGCTTACCTTAATATAGTCCTTCTGCAGGACCTGTATGATGGCAGAACAGGTCTCTGGGATAATGATCCCCAGAGCCTGGGGGGAGATGCCTGTCGAGAACTTAAGGTCCTGCAGGCTTCTCCCTGTGGCCAAATACCGCAAGGTAGCGACCACCCTCTGCTCCGGAGTGATGGCTTGCCTCATGCAGGTATCCTGCCTGCTGATATAGGGGGTCAGCAAAGCCACCAAACGATCAAAAACGGGGTCCGTCATCCGGAGAAAGTTCCTGAAATCCTCAGGATTATTCTCACGGATCTCACGGAGCAAAGGCATGTGACAGAACTGGTCACGCTGAAGCAACCAATTCTTGGTCCATGAACTCCTCCTCGCCCTGTTCATGGACTGGTCTTGGGCTGAAGAATAAACTACAGCACCAAGCACATACAATGCACGAGCTCTACGACGAGTACGTACAGGTAACATGGCTTCAAAACGGTCGGCTGGTCAGAACGCACTAAACAGAACGCACTGAAGAACAGCAAGGCCTGTGAAGAACGACCTGAAAATCAGGAACGAGCGGCCAATAAAACAAAGATTTCTCAATGCCAACTGACCAAACGCACTGAAAAGCAGATACAAACCTCACAAGCACAGACTGAACACCAGTTAAAACGAACTGAAAAATACGAGTCTCACAAGCGCGAATCGTCTCTCACCAAACTTCTACTAACACGAGATAAACACGAGATTAGCAGAAGGAGCCCAAAGGGTGTCGTACGGGCTATTGAACTTCCGTTTTATAGTCTCGTCGGACTTGGTGTACGTCACAGCGTACTAAACTGGCGTACTTTTGTGTGGTCGTGTGTGGGCAAGTCCGTTCGTAAGAAAGTCTGCCCCAAGTCCGCCGAAGGTACGCCGGAAGTATGTCGGACAGACTGTCCGACTTTTGTAGCTGCAAAGTCCGACCGTGTGTACGCGGCATTAGAGTTTAATCATTTTATTCATCGCCAGCATATAACATTCTGCTGAAAGATTAAAATAAAAAAAAGCATCAATTATTAAAAAATAATTTCCGTAATCGAATGTTTTATATAAGAGATACGTTAACTTAAAAAGAAGTCCCAAAGAAAAAATTCTTACAATGGTGAGAATCTTTTTTTTTTTTTTATCAAAAATTCTTTTTTACTTTTTTCATTATATAAAAAAATTATACGTCTTCCAGAGGGAAAGCAAAGCAATGCTAAATAGGAGAAATGAGACGGATTATGAAAACTTACTATAATTAGGCAGCTACATTTATATATTTCTCCCTCAGCTGCTCTAAAGTAGCACTGCAACAGAAAATGCCTTCCTCCGACCACTTCTTTATTGTGCATCTGTTTGGAGTGAGAATCTGTTTCAACGTGAAAATCTGTGTCCCTTCCAGTGGTAAATATGTAGCAGTGGCGGCCCGTGCATTGTGGGCGCACGGGCGCCGCCCCCCCCTTGACACCGCCGCTGCCCTCCCCATTCATGTGTCCGGCCCCTTTCAGGACGCCGGACATATGAATTACAATTGCAGGGATAGGCGGGGGGGAGTGTATTTTGAAGCACCTGATTAGAACCAGAGCCTCTAAAAGGCTTTAAAATAGGGTGGGCTCGGGGCGCAGAGAGTGAGCCCTGATCCCACCCAGTTGTGTGACACTAGCGAATTAATATTCGCTCTTCTGCCACATTCATTGTCCTCCCGGCCAATCAGGAAGCACCTATTGGCCAGGGAGTCTTATGACTCCCTGGCCAATTGTGTCACAGGACACACTTCTGGGTTCAAATCGGCCGGAAAGGAGAATGCCTGTGTCCTCGCTGGAGCAGCCCGGCTCCTCCTTCTCCCTGCCTCCGTGTCTCCTCCATGCCTCCACTAGGTAAGGTGATCAGTGCTGGCTGTGTCCCGGGAGGGGGGGGTGTTGTGGGGTGATCGCTGCGGGACGTGTCAGTGTCTGGGGGGGAATGCTGCAGGTGAGGGGTGATCGCCGCTGGCCGTGTCCATGTCACCCGCCGGGGGGGGGTGCTGCAGGATGATCACCGCTGGCCATGTCTGTTTCTTTGTCTGGGGTAGTTGTGTTGGTTGTGTGGTTGTGCCGCCCCCCCAAAAATTGTAGGCACCAGCCGCCACTTTGTAAATGTGCAAATCTGTCTTAGCTGGCTGCCCAGGAAGAGAAGGGGTTGCGAACAACGAACAAAAACTGTTGCATATAGTTCATTAAGGCCTGGTTCAGGTGCATTTTACGTTTTTCAATACACGTTTTTGATCCATTGAAGGCTATAGAACCAAAAAACCAAAAACCCAGGAAAAAGTCCCTGGCCCTTTCCATAAAATGCACAGATGTGAACATGACCCATAGGAAACCATGTTGAATGGACTGTAGTGTGGTTCTGCAAAACGGAAAACGCATTAAAAAATGCATAGGTGTGAACCAGGCCTTAGTGTCCTTGACCCTGATTTGCATCTAATTTTGTCGCTAATCTGCTTTAATACATGTCTCCAAATGAAGTGGTGAAAGCAGCATAATGTACCTGCAATAAAAGCTGTTTTACATGTGTTTTGTTATTTTGTAGTACTTCTTTGACTTGAGTTACTAAGACAATTTAAAATCATACTAAAGCTCCCATATTTATAGCATAAAACTATTGGACATTTTTTAAATTGCATTTACACTGGTCAGCCATAATTTTATTATGACCACCCACCTAATATTGAGTAGGTCTCTCTCTTTTTTCACAAAAACAGCCCTGACCCATTGAAGCACAGACCCCACTAGACCTCTGAAGTTATGCTATGGTATCTGCAGAGCTGTGGATAGAGGTACCATTGGTCCTCCTGTATGGGGCCCTGGCAAGCTGGGGACCCAGGCAGGAGGGTGAATCAGATATGGGAAGGGAGGGTGATCGGTGCGGCAGGGGGCAGTTACTGGGACCGAACCCCTATATGGTTCTCTTTGCAGCAGCTGAAAGCTGGCTTCTTCTCTTCTCCCTCCCGCCAGCTTTCAGCTGCTGCAGAGAGATCCATATAGGGGTTCAGTTCCAGTAGCTGCCCCCTGCCGCACCGATCACCAAGCCTTCCCATATCTGATTCACCCTGCTGCCTGGGCCCCCAGCTTGCCAGGGCCCCATACAGGAGGAGGGCTTATTCTGTTGCCCCCTCCCCCCCTGCACCGATCACCCTCCCTGTGCACCATACCTTTCCCCCTGTTACCTGCCCCCCCGCACCACCCCCGCAGTGCTGCGGGTTTCCCTCCTCTCCTTCCCACCTGCAGCTGCAAGCACACAATAGGGTCCTTCAGGATGGAGAGTGGGAGAAGGTTTCAGTAAATATATAATATTTACCAGCCCCTTCCTTTCCCGAATGAACGCAATGAGTGATCAGTACTGATCACCCACTGTGTTCATTCATAACTGAAGCATAGTAAATTGTATTTATTTGGGGGGAGGACCCTGTAAGTTTGTCTGTATGGGGCCCTGTGGTTACTAACAGCAGCCCTGGGTATGTGGCACCAAGCCCTCAGTAGCAGATCTTTTAAGTCCTGTAAGTTGTGAGGTGGGGCCTCCATGGACCAGGCTTGTTTTTCGAGAAGATGTGCAATTGGACAACGATCTGGAGAATTTGGAGGCCAAGTGAACATCTCAAACTCATTGTTGCGATCCTCAAACAATTAATGAGCGATTGTGGTTCAGTGTGGCAGGGTGCTGAAAGAGGCCACTGCCATTAGGGAATACTGTTTTCATGAAGGAGTGTACTTGGTAAGTAACACTGTTTAGGTAAGTGGCACATGTCAAATAACCTCCACATTGCCTCCACCGGCTTGCCTTCCTCCCCATACTACATCCTGGTGCCATCTTATCCCCAGGTAAGCAACACACGCGCACCCGGCCATCCAGTTGATGTAAACGAAAACATCATTCATCAGACCAGCTCATCTTCTTCCATTGCTCCGTGGTCCAGTTCTGATGCTCATGTGCCCATTGTAGGCACTTTTGGCTGTGGACACGGGTCAGCACGGGCACCCTGACTGGTCTGCAGTTATGGAGCCACATACACAACAAACTGCAATGCAAATTTTTCTGATTTTAACACATCAACTTTAGGGACAACATGTTTACTTGCTGCCTAATATATCCCAATTTCAGATGCCATTGTAACAAGATAAACAATGTTATTCACTTAACCTGTCACCTATAATTTTTAGGGTAAATTAATCCTCAATAGATCTGAACTGCAATGTCTTTCAGTAACAGTACTGTACCCCCCAGTAATACAGCTTTATCTAC
The DNA here is from genome assembly GCA_037952925.1 of Lithobates clamitans. Taxonomy (NCBI): domain Eukaryota; kingdom Metazoa; phylum Chordata; class Amphibia; order Anura; family Ranidae; genus Lithobates; species Lithobates clamitans. Next base: position 1,313,783 of record JBBGZY010001572.1, on the reverse strand, counting down.
AGAGGACAAGTCTGAAATGTACAGAACCTAAAGTACAACTAAAGACTCCTGTATGGCAATCTAAACAAGTAAACAAAATATTTCCTTCACCTTCCCTGTCTGCAATGCTGTATCCTAGCCTAGGCCGACAAGGCCCAGGCCTAAGGCATCACTTTGCAGGGGGGCAGCACGGAAAGAGTCCCCGCCCGCTTTCGCTACACTGTTATTGTAGCACCTAGTCTTATGGGGCGGACTGGGCTGAAGGGAAAATTAGTCTAGCGCCCCCATAAAACGGCCTCACTGCTTCCTGTATGTGGGCGGCTGGCATTCCGCAACTGTGAGGAGGGGTGTGCGCTGCTTCTAATTTTGACTGTCCTATTATCCTGGACCACAAACCTTCCTCACTGTGCTCTATGTTTTCTGCTGCACCATTGGCATGGTTGTATCTTCTTAGTCCTCTCCATAATATTATCAGAAATTTGTGCTTAAAGTAGAACTATAGGCAACAATTTTTTTTTTTCATCTTGGATAGAGTAAGGGAAGGTTATAACCCCTGTCAGTTTATTTTTTACCATCCCTGTCCCATTGCAGAGATTTCCCTTCACTTCCTGCCCCATAGCCAAACAGGAAGTGAGAGGAAATCTATGCAAATTAAGGGAATCCATCCCCCCCAGCCCCCCAGAACTAGTGTCCCCACTCGAAAATTTCAGGGCGGGTCTTAAACAACAAGGGGTGTGGTCTTGACAGGAAGGGGTGGGTCATATTTAAATTAGGTGGTGCACAGGTTTAGTCAGGCCTAGGGCAGCACAAAACCTAAATACACTACTGCCTGTCTGGGCCAAATCCTCCTTCATTTTTGTCTCATGCACTCCCTATCCCAGACACTGCAGCTCACAGTGGGAGGGATTCAGTAACAGAGACAGTTCTGTCCATCCAGAAAGCAGTGGGCAGGACTAGGTGTGGCCAGGAGCTAGCCATGTCTCCTGCCACATTTCATTTTCTGATCACTGTGATGAAAGCAGGCACAACCTACATGGGAGTGGCAACTATGCTCTGAAATCAGAAACAGTGCAGCATTGTTGCCATCCCATCACATGAAGTGACATTGGGGAACACTGGTAGGCTCAACAGGTATTTGCAGGATTTGCAAGTGGACTTGGATTAGAAAAATGTAAATGCAGATGGCCTTATAAATAATTTCTGCAGCACATATTTTTAATTGGGGAGGCCACAGGTACAGCCACCATTTTTCTTTTATCTAAAATGATCTATTTGTGCTTTAAAAATGCTTTTAAAGTTTCTAGGGAATGCAACACTTCCTAGATCTTAATATTCTTAGCCGCTGCTCCTCCTCCCTCTCACTAAACCCTTACCCTCTCCTCCAGATCCCAGCACAGCTTCACGAGACCTAAGCCGACAAGTCTGAGGCACCATGCAGGAGAATCCAGATTACTGATTTTCTTCCTCTGCTAATCGGGAGTTGTCTGCAGTAATTTTCCATATTATATAAGAAGCATGTAGGCAGGTGCAGTCTACTTTCTCCACTGTAGGTGGCGCTCATCTGCAGCGGCATTGCAGTTGCAGGGTAAGTCAAGAGGAACATGGGTCCTCTATGATTTCCTGGGTCACTGGGTAAACTATCCGATTGAATGCTGCTATCCCATGTGACTCTGGCAGACATCTTGGGTCAGGCAGAGCCTATTTAAGATACCAGTAAATGTAGTGAGTGCACCAATCAATGTAGTAGCTGGCACGCAAGGTGACTGTATGAAACCTTGTGATAAAAACCCATATACCGTATATACTCGAGTATAAGCCGAGTTTTTCAGCACATTTTTTTGTGCTGAAAATGCCCCACTTGGCTTATACTCGAGTCAAGCACTTTTCTGCAGCAGAGATACGGGGCCCCAAAGTCGGTTCGGAAAATGTCAATCTCTGCTGCAGAAAAGTCCTTGACATTTTCTGAACCGATTTTGGGGACCTGTATCTCGGGGCCACTTGGTGCTAAGAACACCAGCTCCGGTTCCTCGCACCAAGTGGCCCCGAGATACGGGGCCCCAAAGTCAGTCAACTGTGTCCATCTGCAGCAATGTCATTTCGGGACCCTTTGGGTCCAGAGACCCCAAATTTTGGCTGCAGCTAGGGGGAATCTAGGAACCCTAAACTACCAATTTTAAATTTCGGGGGACCTATGGCTGCAAATGGGCACAGTGAGGCTGCAAATGGGCACAGTGAGGCATGCAAATGGGCATAGTGAGGCTGCAAATGGGCATTGTTGAACCTCTTTTCCACTTACAGTAGATGTGCATTTCTCACCCTAGGCTTATACTCAAGTCAATAAGTTTTCCCAGTTTTTTTGTGGTAAAATTAGGTGCCTCGGCTTATATTCGGGTCGGCTTATACTCGAGTATATACCGTAATAAATGTGCAGCGCTTAGTAAAAGTGACATATTAAAAATATACAATTATAAATTGAATAAAGCAATCCAAGTGATGGTGAAATAAGGTTATATGCAACTGTAAGAAAAGTCCATAAAATGTAAAAAAGTCTATCTAGTGTGTAATCTATAGGTATACTATGAGCTCACCAAAGGTCAAAGAGAATCAGGCAAAGAATGATATCTACCAAATAACAGCAAAGTACGTGACGAATGGCTGTACGAGTGAAACTTCACCCAAACTATGCACCAGCAATGAGACATGCACAGGCTTCAATAAATGATCATTGGTCAGTCATCTTCAGTTTATCACATGGGCAGCATGGATACTTGCTTCCAAAAAGCAGCGAACTAGGTACATAAAAACTCGCCATCCAGGAGCCCAGAGAAAACTTACATAGTGTGTAGTATTTATTGTAGAAATATTACAAAACCATATATGCACTGCAGCACAATAAAAACAAGCGAGGCATACTTAGGGCTCATGGTTGTGATGTGATTGTCCTTCACCCGAGCTCTATTCATTAATACATTGTACCTTTCTTAAAACAGTGATATTACAATTTCCGGTCATGCCGCCCCTTTCCAATATGGCAGCTCGAACACTTCCAGTTAAGATTTTTTTTTTTACATTTCCGTCATGAGAGCTGGCTATTTAAGGGGATCAATCACTGATGTCAGCTATCCCTTGATAACATGCGTGTGCACAAAACATGTCGGGAGGGACCTACGTGCTGACGTCAGGCCGCCGCATCCATGTGCTCGGAGCGACGGCCGCCATTGTATGTGTGCCTAGCTTGTTTTTTTTGTGCTGCAGTACATATATGGATTTTTCATATGTTTACAACAAATGCTACACTATGTAAGTTTTCTCTGGGCTCCTGGCTAGTGAGCTTTTTTTGTTCCTAGTTCGCTGCTTTTTAGAAGCAAGTACAGTATCCATGCTGCCCATGTGATAAACTGAAGATGACTGACCAATGATCATTTATTAGATAGTTACATAGTAGGTGAGGTTGAAAAAAGACACAAGTCCATCAAGTCCAACCCATGTATGTGATTATATGTCAGTATTACATTGTATATCCCTGTATGTTGCGGTCATTCGGGTGCGTATCTAATAGTTTTTTGAAACTATCAATGCCCCCCGCTGAGACCACCACCTGTGGAAGGGAATGCCACATCCTTGCCGCTCTTACATTAAAGAACCCTCTACGTAGTTTAAGGTTAAACCTCTTTTCTTCTAATTTTATTGAGTGGCCACAAGTCTTGTTAAACTCCCTTCTGCGAAAAAGTTTTATCCCTATTGTGGGGTCACCAGTACAGTATTTGTACATTGAAATCATATCCCCTCTCAAGCGTCTCTTCTCCAGAGAGAATAAGTTCAGTGCTCACAACCTTTCCTCATAACTAATATCCTCCAGACCCTTTATTAGCTTTGTTGCCCTTCTCTGTACTCGCTCCATTTCCAGTACATCCTTCCTGAGGACTGGTGCCCAGAACTGGACAGCATACTCTAGGTGCGGCCAGACCAGAGTCTTGTAGAGCGGGAGAATTATCAATTTATCTCTGGAGTTGATCCCCTTTTTAATGCCAATATTCTGTTTGCTTTGTTAGCAGCAGCTTGGCATTGCATGCCCATGCTCAGCCTATCATCTACTAGGACCCCTCAGGTCCTTTTCCATCCTAGATTCCCCCAGAGGTTCTCCCCCCAGTGTATAGATTGCATTCATATTTTTGCCACCCAAATGCATTATTTTACATTTTTCTACATTGAACCTCATTTGCCATGTAGTTGCCCACCCCATTCGTTTGTTCAGATCTTTTTGCAAGGTTTCCACATCCTGCGGAGAAGTTATTGCCCTGCTTAGCTTAGTATCGTCTGCAAATACAGAGATTGAACTGTTTACCCCATCCTCCAGGTCGTTTATGAACAAATTTATTGAAGCCTGTGCATGTCTCATTTCTGGTGAGTGCATAGTTCGGGGTGAAGGTTCACTCGTGCAGACATTCATCATGTACTTTGCTGTTATCTGGTAGATATCATTCTTTGCCTGATACTCTTTGATCTTCGGTGATCTCATAGTACACCAATAGATTACACACTGGATGGACTTTTCTTACAGAGCCTATTTAAGACCCCGGCTCTCAGGCTTCACATGTGGGTAGTGTAGGACAGTATTTCTCAACTCCAGTCCTCAAGGCACCCCAACAGGTCATGTTTTCAGGATTTCCTTTAGATGGAACAGCGGTGGTAAATACTTAGGTAGTGAAACTGATCAAATCACCTGTTCAAAATAAAGGAGAGCCCGAAAACATGACCTGTTGGGGTGCCTTCAAGACTGGAATTGAGAAACACTGGTGTAGGGACAGGGGACAGTGATTAGTGGCAGGGAGAGGTTCCAGATGAGTAGGGAAAGGACAAGGACATTCCATCCTTCCTGTACACCTCCTCATTTGGGTACGGTCTGGCCAGGCCGTATTCTGCCCTTTTAAGACAGACACTATCGGCATGACGAGACGTGCTCTGCTACACAACGCTGTTGCATTCTGTTCACTGTTGGGCGTCTTCCCACTGGGCTTGTTGTGTACCGCTGAACTTTTACATGAATACAAATTCTGTTCTCTGCAACTGGAGTCTTTACTGCCGCAGCACCATGCCGTAACTCCCTACAAGCACAGTGTGTGATTTCCTGGCTTTAAGATAGCAAATGAACAGCTCTCACTCTTGTAACTCTGTGCACCGATCTGATGACTAGTGAAGGAACTCCACAAGTGTAATGTACAGTTAGCAGGGCACATTAAATGACTTGCCTGTCTGTTTAGGCTCAGGTTTTTTTCACAGCTGGATTTATCTGGAAGGCCCACTTGAACACCCCAAGCCATCTTGTTGCATGTAGTGGCAAATGATGTGGATATTTAATTGCAGGTATGTAAGATAGCAAGCAATTTTCTCTGCTGTGTTTGTTCTAATTACCTGTAGATGTATATTTATGTCTTAATCATACCATCTCTGCAAGAGGGACCTTGCTATAATTATACCATGCTTCTAAACTGACATCAGAAGCAATATACTTCAATCATTCCAAGTGCCGCATCCTTGCATTAACCCTAATCATTGTTTTATATCTACTGTATATTATTTTAAAGTGTATGCAAAGGATTTTTTTTTAAAATCCATCCCTCCTTAACCACTCCAGCCCCAGAAAGCCCCATCGAAGCTCCACCAAAGCCTCATCAAAGCCCCACCAAAGCCTCACCGAAGGCTCATCGAAGCCCCATCGAAGCTCCACCAAAGCCTCATCAAAGCCCCACCAAAGCCTCACCAAAGACTTATCGAAGCCCCATCAAAGCTCCATCAAAGCCCCACCAAAGCCTCACCGAAGGCTCATCGAAGCCCCATCGAAGCTCCACCAAAGCCTCATCAAAGCCTCACCAAAGCCTCACCAAAGGCTCATCGAAGCCCCATCGAAGCTCCACAAAAGCCTCACCAAAGGCTCATCAAAGCCCCATTGAAGCTCCACCAAAGCATCATCAAAGCCCCACCAAAGCCTCACCAAAGGCTCATCGAAGCCCCATCAAAGCTCCACCAAAGCCTCATCAAAGCCCCACCAAAGCCTCACCAAAGACTTATCGAAGCCCCATCAAAAGCCCCATCAAAGCCCCATCAAAGCCCCACCAAAGCCTCACCAAAGGCTCATCGAAGCCCCATTGAAGCTCCACCGAAGCCTCATCAAAGCCCCACCAAAGCCTCACCAAAGACTCATCGAAGCCCCATCAAAGCTCCATCAAAGCCCCACCAAAGCCTCACCAAAAGCTCACCGAAGCCCCGTCGAAGCTCCACCAAAGCCTCATCGAAGCACCAAGCAAAAGCAAGGTGTAAACAGGACTGTAAGCTAACCATTTTATTTAGTGACAGGGACTTTGACTGGCTTTCAGAGAACTTTAACCACTTCAGCCCCAGAAGAATTGGCTGCTCAATGGCCAGGCCATTTTTTGCGATACGGCACTGCGTCGCTTTAACTGAGGATTGCGTGGGAATGCAACGTCGAACCCAAACAAAATTGACGCCTTTTTTTCCCACAAATAGAGCTTTCTTTTGGTGGTATTTGATCACCTCTGCGGTTTTTATATTTTGCGCTATAAACAAAAAAAGAGTAACAATTTTGAAAAAAACCCTTATTTTTTTACTTTTTGCTATAATACGCATCAAAAAAAAATCAAATTTCTTCATCAATTTAGGCCAAGATGTATTCTGCTACATATTTTTGGTAAAAAAAGAAAAAATGCCAGTAAGCGTATATTGATTGATTTGCGCAAAAGTTATAGAGTCTACAAAATAGGGGATAGATGTAGGGACTTTTAACTGTTTTTACTGGTAATGGCAGTGATCTATGATTTTTAGCGCTACTGCAACATTGCGGCGGACAAATCTGCCAATAAGTGACACTTTTTGGGGACCAGTGACACCAATACAGTGATCAGTGCTAAAAAAAAAATGCATTGATCAATGTATAAATGACACTGGCACTGAAGGGGTTAACACTAGGGGGCGATCAAGGGGTTAACTGTGTTCCCTGGGTGTGTTCTAACTGTGTGGGGGATGGGCTTACTGGGACAACACAGAGATCGCTGTTCCTGTTCACTAGGAACAGCAGATCTTCATATTGTTCACTGTCTGAACGGTGATCTGCCTTGTTCACAAGATCCCTGTTCTGCCTCTCTGTACCTTGATCGCAGGTGGCCGGCGGACATCAAGTCTGCGGGACCCGCGCTTTTCATTAATTCTACACAGGCTTACCTCACTCTCTTAATAGCTGTTTAAAGACTGCTCGATTACTTCTGCCTTACTTCCTGGTCAGACTTTAGGTCATGACACAGGAATGAGTTGACCAGCTGATCTCATTAGCACACACCCTCAGCTGGTCAACTCCTTCCTGTGCCATGACCTACAGTCTGTCCAGGAAATAAGGCAGAAGTAAACAAGCTGTGTGTTTAAACAGCTATGAAGAGAGTGAGGTAGACCTGTGTAGAATTAATGGAAAGCTGTTTTATTTTTGCAAAAGAAGTACATTAAATGCTATATTGGTACATAAGTGAGCTGGAGGTATGGGGCGCCTGAGCCGAACAGCGCCTATCGTCGGCGTTCGAAAATGCACGGAAAGGCCCGAGGACAGTTCGGCTGACCTCGGCAAACCTCGGAAAGGTTCGTGAACGGAGTCTTTCCGAGGCTTGTCGAGGTCAGCCGAAGTGTCCTCGGGCCTTTTCGGCCGTTTCCAAGGCTCTCCGGCGCCCCCCCGCCTCTGGCCGAATGCGGTATTGCATCCCATTGAAGTCAATGCGGAACAAATTATTTTCATTTCCATTGACTTCAAAGGGAAAACTCGCTTTGATATGCGAGTACTTTGGATTACAAGCATACTCCTGGAATGGACTATGCTGGTAATCTGAGGTTCCACTGTACTTAGATTTTTTTTTTTTCATTCAAATAATAAAAGTGTCATCATCCACGTACAGAAACAGGGACAATGTAAATTAAATATTGCGTGTTTGGTATGACTTTAAAAGCAGGGTTCATTTCTCCAAGAAGAATTGGATGTTATCCGCGAATCATCAACTTTCACTGTTTGGCGAACCAATTTGCTTGCAGATTTAGATTCCCAAGTAGCCTGAAAATTAGAGCATTTACTTGCCATTTAAACACTTAATAGTTTACTTCTAGTGATGAAATATTTGCTCATTGAATGTGTGATAAAGGTTAATCTGAAGATTGTTTTAAACGATTGACAGCATTAAGCCACAGTAAATAGTTCATTAGCAGCACTGGGTCCCAAGGCTTGAATGACTACAGAGAAAAGACATTTAGCTTCTGTATTCCAATGTTCAACAAAGTAACAAGGCTGACACAGGACACAGGGAGATGTTTATGCTTTTCAGCAGAGAGCGGAATGGAAAATCAAGAAACATAGAGACTTACAAATGGAAACAAATACAAATCTGAAGACCACATAAGTCTTGGTGTTATCAATATCTGGTGTCACTTATGACAGTTCCGTGTCCTAGAATGAACCTCCAATAAAAGGTCTCCTGTAAGGGTTAGTTTACACTTGCTTCAAAACATGGCTTTGGACACGCTTTGTTAACCACTTGCTGACCAGCCGCGGTCATTATACTGAGGCAGGTCAGCACGATCCCGCCAACCGTTGTAGCTTTACGTCGGTCCCTTTAACCTGTACATCGGCAGAATGGCACGGCTGGGCAAATGGGCGTACCTGTACGTCCCTTTAAATGTGCCATCACATGTGCGCCACCGGCGGGGCGCGCGCGCCAGCCGAGACCTCTGTGAGTTGGGTCGCGGATTGCGCGGACTCTATCGCCGCGGGGATACCTGTGATCGCCTCACTGAGAGGAAGAACGGGGAGATGCTAATGTGAACAAGCATCTCCCCGTTCTGCCTAGTGACAGTGTCACTGATCTCTGCACCCTGTGATCGGGAGCAGAGATCAGTGACGTGTCACACGTAGCCACGCCCCCCCACAGTTAGAATTACTCCCCAGGACATACCTAACCCTTACACTGCCCCCTAGTGGTTAATCCCTTCACTGCCAGTGTCATTTACACAGGAATCAGTGCATTTGTATAGCACTGATTGCTGTATAAACGACAATGGTCCCAAAAATGTGTCAAAAATTTCCGATGTGTCCGCCATAATCAAAATCAATAAGGTGATTTCGCGCACAACAAAAAAAGTGAAAATGAAAATTCAAATAGTACTACAAATAATGTTCAAGTGCCAAAAACTCATAAAAACGAAGTAAGGTGAGCAATGATGAAAATCAAAAAATAATAACATCCAAAATAAAAACCAGTGTAGTGGATCAACCGATAATATATATAGTCAGTCAATAGACAGGTCCAATCGTGCTGGGATTGGATGGGCTCCAAACATAGGGTGGATGATGTAGACAGCAATAGGTGACATCTGTGTGATAATGTGCTCACAGAGCCCTTACCTCTAGAGGCATAGGTAAATGCCTTAGTGCTCCAAATGGTAATAGATGATGGGGATCGAGTCCTCGGGTCAGTAGATGCCAATCGTCGAGCTAGGTCAGGCTCATTTCCGGGTCCAGGTGTATAATGCAGGGAAGTCACGAGGGGTCGTGACGTAACGCGTAGGACCCACGTCAGCTCATGCAACCGGAAGCTCTTACTCTGACCCGGTTGTTTACATTGCGAACCGGAAGTTTTGTATTAGGTAGCGGCGGAACGCCGCTGTATGCTGTACTGTTTTGCCTATATGCCCTGTACAGTGTTTTTATCATTAAAAACTGGATTTTTTTACTACACCATTGGAGGCTGTCCTTTTTTTTCTTTTCCCTGCATTATACACCTGGACCCGGAGATGAGCCTGACCTAGCTTGATGATTGACATCTACTGACCCGAGGACTCATCGATCCCCATCATCTATTACCATTTGGAGCACTAAGGCATTTACCTATGCCTCCAGAGGTAAGGGCTCTGTGAGCACATTATCACACAGATGTCACCTATTGCTGTCTACATCATCCACCCTATGTTTGGAGCCCATCCAATCCCAGCACGATTGAACCTATCTATTGACTGACTATATATATTATCGGTTGATCCACTACACCGATTTTTATTATTTTATGATTTTCATCATTGCTCACCTTACTTCGTTTTTATGAGTTTTTGGCACTTGAACATTATTTGTAGTACTATTTGAATTTTCATTTTCACTTTTTTGTCGTGCGCGAAATCACCTTATTGATTTTGTGTATTGGTTGATTGGTGTACACCTTAGATTTTGCAGCACTTCACACAGTACACATTTGTAGTACACACTTTTTTAGCACACATTTTTAATAGCGCAGAGGTTCACTTATATTGTGTCCGCCATAATGTCGCAGTCGCGATAAAAATCGCTGATCGCCGCCATTACTAGTAAACAAAATATTAGTAAAAATGCCATAAAAATATCCCCTATTTTCTAAACGCTATAACTTTTGCGCAAACCAATCAATAAAGGCTTGTTGCGTTTTTTTTACCAAAAAATATGTAGAAGAATACGTATTGGCCTAAACTGAGGAAAAAAAATGTTTTTTTATATATTTTTAGGGGATATTTATTATAGCGAAATGTAAAAAATAATGCGTTTTTTTCAAAATTGTCGCTCTTTTTTTGTTTATAGTGCAAAAAATAAAAAATGCAGGGGTGATCAAATACCACTAAAAGAAAGTTCTATTTGTGGGAAAAAAAGGACGTCAATTTTGTTTGGGAGCTACGTCGCACGACCGCGCAATTGTCAGTTAAAGCGACGCAGTGCCGAATCGCAAAAAGTGCTTTGGTTTTTGGCCAGCAAAATGGTCCGGGGCTTAAGTGGTTAAGCGGGATAGCTGGCGCGTGCCCATTGCACAGCGGGGGGGGGGAGCCAATGCTTGTGACCGCCTTCTTCTGGATCAACTGTGGGGTATAGGATTGGGTATATGGGATTGTATGATATTTTTTATTTTGTTTTTATTTATTTTGTAATGGTTAAACTAGATAGACTTGTGTCTTTTTTCAACCTGACTAACTATGTAACTAGGTAACTATGTAACTAATGAGAAAATTTATTTGAATGCAATAAATAAAATTAATTCAAATTAAAAATGGAAACATATTGCGATAAATACAGTAAGGTATAAAAGTGAAATAAGATGAGGATTCCTACGTAGGCTGCTTTATAGGATAGACTAAAATAGATTAGAAAATAGAAGAACAGAATATAATAGAATAGAAAATAAAGAAATAGAATAGAATAATACAGAATAGAAAACATTCTATTCTACTTTATTCTATTCTTTTCTATTCTATTTTGTTTTATTCTATTTCATATTTTTCTATTCTATTATTGTTAATTCTATACTATAAAGCAGCCTATATAGAAATCATCATCTTATTTGACTTTGTATACCTTTCTGTATTTATTGCAATATGTTTCCATTTCAAATTTGAATAAATTTTTCGAATTTCAAATTTATATTCAAATTAATTTTCAATTTAAAATTTATTTTTGAATTGAGATAATTCATTTCATTCTAATTTATTTCAGATTCGTTGAAATTCGTTACTAATGTGACTTGGAAAATCGGACATATTCGAATCTCCGAATAATGAAAATTTCATCCAAATTTTGATTTGTAACAAAACGAATTGCACATGTCTACTTCATGTACCCAAGTGCATGACTTCTAAATGTTCCTCCAACAGGAGATCTTTAAATCCAGCAGATTGAAAGCATCAATTCATAAAGCACTCATCTACAAAAGGGTTTTGCGACTCAAACACATTATGATGTTTAGTAGATGAGTGATGTATGATCTGATGTGTTAATTAACCTGTTGGATTCTGAAGTACTCCAGCACTGGCAGCTACACTCACCGGCCACTTTCTTAGGTACACCTGTTCAATTGTAAATCACATGGCAGCAACTCGATGCATTTAGGCATCTAGACGTGGTGAAATCGACTTGGTGAAGTTCAAACCAGGGAATGGGGAAGAAAGGGGATTTAAGTGACTTTGAATGTGACATGGTTGTTGGTGCCAGACTGGCTGGTCTGAGTATTTCAAAAACTGCTGACCTACTGAGATTTTCATGCACAACCATCCCTGGGGATTACAGAGAATGGTCCAAAAAAGAGAAAATATCCAGTGAGCGGAAGTTGTGAATACTGCCTTGTTGATGTCAGAGGAGAATGGGCAGACCGGTTCGAGATAATAGAAAGGCAACAATAACTCAAATAACCACTCGTTACAACCAAGGTATGCAGAATACCTTCTCTGAATGCACAACACATCAAACCTTGAAGCAGATGGGCTACAGCAACAGAAGACCGCCTTGGGTGCCACTCCTGTCAGCTAAGTACAGGAAACTGAGGCTGCAATTCACACAGGCTCACCAAAGTTGGACAATAGAAACTTGGAAAAACGTTGCCTGGTCTGATGAGTCTTGATTTCTGCTGCAACATTCAGATGGTAGGGTCAGAATTTGGCGTAAACAACATGAAAGCATGGATCCATCCTGCCTTGTATCAACGGTTCAGGCTGGTGGTGGTGGTGTAATGGTGTGGGGGATATTTTCTTGGCACACTTTGGGCCCCTTAGTACCAATTGAGTATTGTTGCTGATCCATGTCCATCCCTTTATGACTACAGTGTCTACCCTTCTTCTGCACCATGTGACAAAGCTCCAATCATCTCACCACTGGACAATGAGGTCACTGTACTCCAATGGCCTCCACAGTCACCAGATCTCATCCAATAGAGCACCTTTGGTATGTGGTGGCCGACAAATCTGCAGCAACTGCATGATGCTATCATGTCAATATGAACCAAAATCTCTGAGGAACATTTCCAACGCCTTGTTGAATCTATGCCATGAATGAAGGCCGGTTTAAAGGCAAAAGGGGTCAGACCTGGTACTAGCAAGGTGTACCTAATAAAGTGTCTGGTAAGTGTATGTCCCTGATTCAACATAGACTGCTATGCAAAAGATATAACCTGTTGTTATGCTACTGCTTCTTGCCCACTTTGAGACTTTGCTGCATTCACACTCTGTGACCCCTCTCTGGTCCATTAGCCATGTATGTTGAGTGCTATGGGTTGTCTGTTGAGTGTTTTTCATTGGTTGATGACCCCTTGTTCCTCACTTTTGTTGGAACGTACTTCATTTTTTCTATAAAAGACATGTCTAAGGTTCGTCCCTATTTACCACCCCTGTGTGTGGGAAAGCGCTTCCTGGCGGTTCCTGGCTGCAGTTATTGAGGCACTACCAACTATAATGTGCTATGTTTTGTGAACCATCACCTACAAGTTCTATTCGCATGGACAAGAGTCATAACACGCAAAGCCGTGATAACCAGATACATTTTGACTGTATTAGATTTTAATGTTCTAACTGTGACTGGGTAGGAGGCCAAGGTGAAGGACACAGGTCATGGGGTATTGTGCCTGCACTGCTTAAAGAAAATTGCTCAATAAAAACTGACTCAAACACATCCAGCTCATTTTGAAGTGACTGTCGAAAAAATGGTTAAATCTCTTAGCAGTAAGAGATTAAGACTGCAAAGATCTAGTCTAAAAGATATCAATGGGAGTGATGGAGTGTTTATTCTGAAGTTGGGAGGGTGGAACTAGGCGTCTAGCATAAGGCACCGCAGCGATCAGAATCAGATCAGCGTTATACATTTAAAAGCACATTTTAGGCATGTGACAAAATAATCGGAACCTTCAGCATCAGAATTCCGTGTGTACCCAAGGTTACGCAATAACTAAATACAGCCTTGTGTATGATGCTGGAGCTAAAATAGCTCACAGCATGTAAGCGGTTTCCATGGAATCCCAATGCTGACCACAAGAATCGTCATGAAACTCTAGGGTCCTTTGCTGGCTATTCTTACATCACCACATGCTATGTGATATTATTAAATGAAACTCCAGCATTGCCAGACAAAAAAAAAAATTCTTCCAGGTCAGGACAGCAGCTCAGCACTCCTGCCTTGCATCACTAGGGTCCTCCGTTTGAATTGCAATCAGGACACTACCGCATGGAGTTTGCATGTTACATAGTTATATAGTAGGTGAGGTTGAAAAAAGACACAAGTCCATCAAGTCCAACCTATGTGTGTGATTGTATGTCAGTATTACATTGTATATCCCTGTATGTTGCGGTCGTTCAGGTGCTTATTTAATAGTTTCTTGAAACTACCGCCTGTAGAAAGGAATTCCACATACTTGCTCAGATCTTTTTGCAAGGTTTCCACATCCTGCGGAGAAGTTATTGCCCTGCTTAGCTTAATATCGTCGGCAAATACAGAGATTGAACTGTTTACCCCATCCTCCAGGGAGTCACGTGTCTTCATCCCCCTGATGAAGACGCGTGACTCCCTGTGTGGAAGACGCGTAGGGGAGGGGCCAGGACGGAGCGATCAGCACAGAGCTGGGTTGTGGAGCTCTCACACCCCGCAGCACGCCGCACAGCCGTCTTTTCCTATGTTATGTTTGGTGCACATGAGCACCTTATAAATGTGAGTACCCCATGTGGGGATTGGATGTGATTTTAATAAAAGTATCCTACGGTATTATACTATATTAGCCTTTTTCTTTTATATGGTCTGATGTGAGTGGAGCCATAAAGAATCTAGTGTGGGAATCAGCTGTACCTAATACTGAGCCCAGGGGTGGCTCCAAAAGCGTGTATTGACACAATTAAAACCTGTGTCACACGCTCCAAGGTGAGCGCAATCACATTGGGGGTCACCAAGGCACTTCACAGCATGTTTTTCTTTGGGCACATTTGATTCAAAACCGGAACTTTTTCTTTGAACCATCACCATTACACTGACTTTTATTTGAACTTGGTCACTTTATGTTACTGGATTGGAAGATTTTTTCACGGATGTGATTTGAACACCTTTATTAGGGCGATTATAGTTTCAATTCGCCCACGCATGTGATTGATTTACTCTGTTTGTGTTTTACGAATATATATATTGTTTTATTGAATTTTTTTTCTTTTTCATTTTAATCACAGTGGATCTACATATGTGTAACATTTTTTAGCATATACACCTTATTAGGAATGATTATATTTTAATCACTGTGGATTGTATATTTATCTTATTACGTTTTTCTATGCACATTGCACTTTGTGATTTATTGCACTAGATATATTTTTTAGTGTGTTTGGGCATAGGATTCACACAGCAGGTGATCTTAGTAAGTGATTAGAGCTTTAGGATTCACACAACAGGTGATCTTAGTAAGTGATCAGAGCTTTAGGATTCACACAGCAGGTGATCTTAGTAAGTGATCAGAGCTTTAGGCTCTATTTGATTTGCACGCTTTATTATCTATGATTTGTACTTAGATTTACAGTTATTCAGTTACACCCCTAGGCGCGGCGCATTTTTTTCATATATCATTTATCGCACGGTCATGAATACGTGATCTGCGCCTGCAGCCGGGTAGCTGTTTGGTTGAATTTCCATTAAGGCACTGGATAATTGTGGCTCGCAAGATTTTTTTCCATAATTAAGAATTATCTTGCCTTTGTGCTGTGTGTGGTGAATAGATGAGCTTGGGTGTGTTATTTGGATATACCGTATTTATTGGCTTATAACACGCACCTTCCTGAAGTTTCAGGAAAAAAAATCTTAAATTTTAAATAAAGAAATGTGAAGCAAAATAAGGGTCAGTGCCCATCAATGCAGCCTTATCAGTGCCCATCTGCAGCCTCACAAGTGCCATGAATGCAGCACCCACCTTATTGCCATGAATGCACTCCATTGCCATTAATGCAGCACCCACTCCATTGCCATTAATGCAGCACCCACATTGACATGAATGCAGACTCACCATTGCCATCAGTGCAGCCTGATTCATGTCCATCTGCAGCCTTGGAGGAGACAGGGAGGGGGCGGGACGAGCGCCAACAGACATACAGGGGAAACTCCTGTTTTTATCGGCAGCCTCTTTAATTGAAAGTCCTGCCTCCTATGATGGACAAAACAGTTGTCCAATGGCAGTGCAGGAGATGGGACTTCCTTTTACACAGGACGCCGTGTAAACAGGAAATACTCCTCTCATGTATGCACGGCACTCGTCCTGTCCCCTCCAAGGCAGTCAGCATATCTATCTTTTGTGGCCCCGGGCGCTCAGGGATTCGTTGGCGGCCACAAAAGATATATATGTCAAAATTACCAGGCGGGCCATCCGAAACCGCGGGCCGGACTTTGGACATGCCTGCTCTAAACTTTTCCACAGCTATGTAAAAAGAGTGAGCACATGATTGGCACTTTTTGTTTACAAGTAAAAATCTGTATTTTCTGCTAGAAAAATACTTAGAACCCCCAAACCTTTTGCCATGTTACAACCAAAAATGTAAATGTCTTTTATTGGGATTTTATGTAATAGACCAACACAAAGTGGCACATAATTGCAAAGTGGAAGGAAAACGATAAATGGTTTTCAATTTTTTTTACAAATAAATTTGTGAGTGTGACGTGCATTTCTATTCAGCCCCCTTTACTCTGATACCCCTAACTAAAATCTAGTGGAAACAATTGCCTTCAGAAGTCACTTAATTAGTCAATAGATTCCACCTGTGTGTAATTTATTCTAAGTATAAATACAGCGGTTCTGTGAAGCCCTCATAGATTTGTTAGAGAACCTTAGTGAACAAACGGCATCATGAAGGCCAAGGAACACACCAGACAGTTCAGGGATAAAGTTGTAGAGAAGTTTAAAGCAGGGTTAGGTTATAAAAAAATATCGCAAGCTTTGAGCATCTCACGGAGAATTGTTCAATCCATCACCTGAAAATGGAAAGAGTATGGCACAACTGCAAACCTACCAAGACATGGCCGTCCACCTAAACTGAAAGGAGAGTATTAATCAGAGAAGCAGCCAAGAGGCCCATGGTAACTCTGGAGGAGGAAATCCACAGCTCAGGTGGGAGAATCTGTCCACAGGACAACTATTAGTCGTGCTCTCCACAAATCTGGCCTTTATGGAAGAGTGGAAAAAAGAAAGACACTGTTGAAATAAAGTCATAAGAAGTCCCGTTTGCAGTTTGCGAGAAGCCATGTGGGGGACACAGCAAACATGTGGAAGAAGGTGCTCTGGTCAGATGAGACCAAAATTGAACATTTTGGCCTAAAAGCAAAATGCTATGTGTGGCAAAAAATGAACACTGCACATCACCCTGAACACACCATCCTCACCGTGAAACATGGTGGTGGCAGCATCATGTTGTGGGGATGCTTTTCTTCAGCAGGGACAGGTAAGTTGGTCAGAGTTGCGAAGATGGATGGAGCCAAATACAGGGCAATCTTAGAAGAAAACCTGTTAGGGTCTGCAACAGACTTGAGACCAGTGGCGGCCCATCCATAGAGGACGCATGGGTGCCTCCTCCCCGTATTCATGCGTCCGGCCCCCAAATCTACATATCAGGGCGCCGGACTATGGATTCCAATGGGGGGGTTAGAAGCACCTGATTAGAGCCAGAGGCTCTATCAGGCTTCAAAAAAGGGTGGGCTTGGGGCGTAGAGCACTGCGCTCTGATCCCACCCTGTTGTGTGATGATAGCAAATTAATTTTCACTGTTTTCACACTAAAGTTCCTCCCCGCCAATCAGGAGGCAGGTCATGAGACCTGTTTCCCGACTGGCCAAAGTGTCAGCCAATCCTATTGGATACCTAGCGCTTAGGAGGAACAGAGAGGAGACACACGGCGGAGGAAGCGGACACCAGAGGAGGAGAGGACACCACAGCCCGCCAGCCCTAGATCAGGTAGGCGCCTGACTGCCAGCCTCCCGGCAGTCAGAGGGGGGATGGTGTCAGTGCCACACCGCGGGCCACCGGGGGGTGCTGTCTTTTATAAAATATAAAAGATGATGTTACGCCAAGTAAATAGATACCTAACATGTCACACTTTAAAATTGCGCACGCCCGTGGAATGGCGTCAAACTACGATACTTTAAAATCTCCATAGGCGACTGCTTACATTTTTTTATAGGTTACCTGTTTAGAGTTACAGAGGAGGTCTAGCACTAGAATTATTGCTCTCACTTTAATGTTTGCAGTTATACCTTACATGTGTGGTGCGAAAAACCGTTTACATACGCATGAAAACTTACATATGCGGAGGGATGGGGGTGATTTTAATTTTTTTTCTTAATTATTTTATTTTTTAATTTTTACACTTTACCTTTAATTTTTTTATCACTTTTATTGCTATTACAAGGAATGTAAACATCCCTTGTAATTTAAATAAAGGATGACAGCTCCTTTTTATGTAGAGATCTGGGGTATATAAGACCCAAGATCTCTCCTGTACCTTTGAAACAAAAGATTTTAAAAAAATGATCTTTTGTTTTTTAACAAAAAAAGGTTTACTTCTGCCCTAGACCAGAAGTGACGCCATGAAGTCACTCCGGCCCTCCTAGATCATAGTGGGATCAGAGACGATCTGGTCTCTGTTCACCTCTGTGACCAGCCACGAGAACCCTCTGATCATTTCCTAGACTCGCCAGTAAAATTGACGGTAAGCCAGAGAAACACTGTAGAGTAGTGAAGGGGTGGGGGGGAGTGGTGAAAGGGGGGGGGGGCTCCCCTCCCGCTGCTTCTGAAAGCAATCCAGCAGCTAATTAGCCACTCGGACCACTTTCATGAGAAAGAGAATCTGCGGTTGAAAAATAAAAACAGGGGTTATGGCTGCTAGCTTCAGCCATAGCCCCAGTAAACCACTTGCAAGCTGCAATGCTTATATATATATATATATTGTGGTTGGCAAGTTTGTTGAACTAGAGCCTATCCTCTCCGTAGCCCAAACACCAGCAAGCCTTATAGCTTCATTGCTACCTGTCAACCTTATGCCCTGTACACACTATAAAATCAGGTAAACATTTTCGTCCGTGGAACATTCGTACTATTTTCTGATAGTGTGTACACAACTTTCGACAGCCGATTCCGACCTTCCGAACGAAAATTTCCGAAGGGACAAACTTCAGAATTTTTCTCGTATGGGAACAGAACGAACAACTTTCTTTTAATGTGTACCGTTTTCATACGAGAAATATCAGATACGAAGGACTGTGCATGATCAGAAACAACAAATAACAAAAAAAAGCCTTTGTCGTACGAGAATTTTCATACTTTATTTATTTATATCCCGGTTCCGTCTTGCTGTGAAACATTGAGGAAAATTGGTTGATCTTTTGCCCGAATTTTCCATAGTGAGTCCAGGGCATTACTCTTCCTGTTGCATTGATGGCTAGCAATTTTTCCAGTTTTTTTTTTCAAATTTGAGGAACTGATCAATTATTTTTTTATTCACTTGAGATGTGACTTTGTACTTGATAGAAAATGTGACTACTCCTCTAGGGAGGAATCAGTTCCCAAGCAC
The DNA here is from genome assembly GCA_037952925.1 of Lithobates clamitans. Lineage (NCBI taxonomy): Eukaryota > Metazoa > Chordata > Amphibia > Anura > Ranidae > Lithobates > Lithobates clamitans. The sequence continues at coordinate 1,294,401 of JBBGZY010001572.1, read as the reverse complement.
AGCCCCCTTCCTCCCTCCAATCATAGTTCTCCTCTTATGGGAACATTTTTGTTGGAATGGAATGGTCTGGCGAAAGACCAAAAAAACCAAACCAAACCAAAAAAATGAGCCTTTGCCCTTACCAACCTATCAGATTGCTTGTTTTTTTTTTTTTACCCAAAAGTTGGTACTTTGATAAAAGCCTATTAGCTGCACAGTTCATCGTTTTTCTATGCAGCACATTTGGTTAACCATTATTAAATCAATTTTTTGCAAACGACTGTCCACTTTTTTTTATATCAAGGTAAAAAATATTTTGATGGTAAGAATTTTGGTCTTTCCTCTATACTGTACAGCCAGGTCTGGGTTAGATAATTCACTACGAAGCTTCCAACAGATGGAGAGACTGTGTAACAATCTGTAAGTCATTCTAAAGATTGTAGACACTAGGATGCAAAAAGCCCACCTTCCTTTACACATCCCACTACACGATGAGGGGGTGGTGCACGGGTTGCCATGGCAACCTCCTCCTGTCTACCATCACAGCCAAAAAAAAAAAAAAAAAGACAGGCCTCTCACTTGAAATAAACTTTTGCAACAGCCTTTTTATCCCCACCCCAGCCACGGTTCTTTCCTGTATTTTCTCTTCTAAAAATATATTGCGGCTTGATGATTTTTTTGGCAGCAATTCCGGATGTTTCTTTTTTTTTTTTTTTTTTCTTTTTCAGGCACACAAACTTTTCAGTATTCTGGTTCGTGCATGTCAGGCAGGAAGCTTGTCAATTAATATTCAGAGATGTTTTCTTGTATTAACAGCTGATTTCAATGAATATTAATAGGGTTTGTTAGTAATGCATTTCACCCCTAAATATCTTGTTACTAGGAATTAATTAAAGGCAGGATCATCCATATTCCAGTAATTTTTTTCCTATTACAAAGTAAAACAAATATTATTTTAACCCCAAACGTGGCTTATGTATGAGTTCGAGAAAACGCTGCAGAGGACGTAAACCCACAGGTCGGGGCCACTGTAGGACTGCTGAAAGTTTCTCTGGGTCCATCGAAAAACCATCAGTGGAAATGACATAACCCAGGAATTTAACCTGTTCACGATGGAATTCGCACTTCAATTTATAATAGAGATTGTTCTCTCTTCGTTTCTGAAGCACATGACAGACATCTGTGTGGTGGCTCTCCAGGTACTTGGAAAATATGAAGATATCGTCGAGATAAACCACCACACATAACTGCAACAAATCTCAGAGGACATTGTTTAAATTCCTGGAAAACTGCTGGGGCGTTACAAAGGCCAAAAGGCATTCCGAGGTACTCATAATGGCCTGTTCTGGTATTAAATGCAGTTTTCCACTCGTTGCCCTCCCTAATCCTCACAAGATTGTATGCCCCTCTCAAATCAAGCTTTGTGATAATCTTTGCTCCCTTGAGGAGGTCAAATAACTCCGTAATCAACGGAATCGGATAGGCATTCTTAATTGTGAAACAACTGAGACCCCTATAATCAATACAAGGTCTCAGTTCACCACTCTTCTTCTTCACAATGAAGAAACCAGCACCAGCAGGAGACGAGGATTTGTGGATGAAACCTCGAGAAAGTGCGTCTGTAAACATACTCTTCCATGGCCTTATCCTCCAAGACCGACAAAGGGTAAACCCGGCCATGAGGGGGTATGGCACCAGGTTGAAGGTCAATTGTGCAATCATCAAGACCGGTGTGTAGGCATACTTTGTCAAAGACATTGCTAAAATTGCGGTACTCCTCCGGCAGGGCACTGATTGGCACAGATTGGGCACACTGGGCACATGTGGATGGCCATGGGGTACATACCTGGCCATCCACATGTTGCCCCTTCCCTGGTGGTCCTAGTGGCGATCCCTGGTGGTCCAGTGTGGTGATCTGAGGGGGGGCTACGCTGATAAACAATCAGCGCAGACCCCCCCTGCCAGGAGAGCTGCCGATCGGCTCTCCTCTACTCGCGTCTGTCAGACGCGAGTGAGGAAGAGTCGATCAACGGCTCTTCCTATTGACATCGTGATCAGCCGTGATTGGAGACGGCTGATCACTTGGTAAAGAGCCTCCGCCGGAGGCTCTTTACCAAGATCGGTGTAGCGGTGTGTCAGACTGACACACCGATCGACCGATCACCGCGATGCGTGCCCCCGCAGGCACGCGGCGGCATGTTATCCTGCTGTCATATGACGCCCAGTCAGGATAACTGAACCACTTCCCGGACGTCAATCCGCTATAGGGCGGGCGGGAAGTGGGTAATTTGAGATCTGGGGTCAAAAAGACCTCAGATCCCACATTTACACTTAAATGCAATAAAAAAAGTTCGTTTTTTCGATTAAAAAAAAATTCCCCTATAAGGCCGTTGGGCGGAAGTGACGTTTGATTTTGCTTCCGTCGTCCAACTTCATTGAGTTGAGTGGAGGCCATCATTCCCTCACTCGTCTCACAGCCTCTGAGGGGAAAACATTGGATCGTCTCTGACGCTACTGACGGCTACGGTAAGTGGCGGAGACGACCAGAAAGTGGCAGGAGGGGGGTGGGCACCTCTCCCACGGCCGATAAAAGTGAATTTGCGGTGAATCTTGCCATTTCAGAAAATACCGGGGTTACAACGGTATTCTACATCAAAATACCAACGTATAACGAGGGCAACTGGTCCGGAAGTGGTTAACAATTTCCCATAACAGTTATATTCAATGCATGCCATGAATGATAACTCCCACATTTGCTTGTGCTAAGATGGCAGCTTCCTTGGCTGTAAAGGAGAGGAGGGTTTAGTTCCGCTCTAACTTGAAGCTTGGAGGGACGACCAGCTTAGGCAGAGTGATGTGGTTTCTGTGCTTATTTGTGTCAATGTAGCAGCAGAAACATCTAAATGATCATAATGTTATCTTTCACACATTAAAGTGGAGTTCCACCCACTTTTACAACTCTTCAGCATCCCTCACTAAACTGTGCACTGTAAACAAATTGGATATTTTTTTTTTCTCAGCACCTACTGTATATCTGCTGTATTCATTTTTCACTTCCTCCTCCCTGGCCGTGGCCCATTGCATCATTTCCTGTTTGCAATGCCTTCTGGGAAGGGGCAACAACTTCCTCTGACACTGCCGTTGCTATGGAAACCTGACCTGAAACCTATTACACAGCCTGTGCTGCACTGAGCATGTGCAAGATCCGCAAGGAAGAGATCCAGGAAGAAATACAGTCTGGCTTCAGATGCCCACACTTAAGATGGCCACGGCCTGCTGTAAGTTTATAAAATAACAAACTACTGCTATAAACTAACAAAACAGACCTTGGTTTACAGACTAACTTTACTAGAATACATTAAAGTGGGGTTCCACCCAAAAAAACAAAAATACCTGAAAAATTCTAAAAAAAAAAAAAAAAAAAACATTTGGATATATATTTTTTTTAACTTACCTCTAAATGCCTGTTGCTATGTGGTCCCTCATAGTCTGCCTCTTCCTTTGCCTGGGCTGGTGACATCACTTCCCCCTCGGCACAGGAAGGACTCGGCTCTGCTCCCTCCCTCCTGTCAATCATCTGGGACCCATTACAGGTCCCAGGTGATTGAGCGGCCAATCACGGCGCACGGCGCCGCTCGCGCATGCGCAGTGGGTGCCAGGCTGTGAAGCCACAGCCCGGCGCCCACAGTTGAAATGCCGGCGCCGACGAGGGGAGGGGGGGACGAGCGGGGCTTCGATCCCCCGCATTGCTGGACCCAGGGACAGGTAAGTGTCCAATTAAAAGTCAGCAGCTGCAGTATTTGTAGCTGCTGACTTTTAATTTTTTTTTTTTTAATGGACCCCCTGGGTGGAACTCCTCTTTAAGCTTGTGTATTATAGGGGTATTTTTATTTAAAAAGTATAATTTCGGCGGCAACACCACTTTAACAATAAAAGATTATTGCTGTTCACACAAAAAGCTTTAGAATAAGAGTTTGTTAGAGTGAGGGCCTAATGGAGAGGGAAACCCATATTCCACACACTCCACATCTGGGGGGCACCAGACCGATATATATTAGAACGAAAAAAGGATGTTGATGTTTTGTGATTCACATATGAAGGATTAAGCCTTGAAGAAGCAGTAATGACCGCAAAACATGTTGGCAGATCTCGTACAAGTCATGTGATACTATATTTGATATATGTGTGATATGCTCTCTACATAGATATTTGGGCTTTAGTTGCCCCTTTGTTTGTTTCTCTTTTATGAACACTATATATATTAATAAATAAACTTTTTTTATCTTTATAATAATGATTGGTGTGTATATATACAGTTGTGCTCAAAATTTTGCATACCCTGGCAGAAATTGTGAAATTTTGGCATTTATATTGAAAATATGACTGATCATGCCAAAAACTGTCTTTTATTCAAGGATAGTGATCACATGAAGCCATTTATTATCACAAATACGTTTTTGGCTCCTTTTAAAATTATAATGATAACAGAAATCACCCAAATGGACCGGATGAAAAGTGTATATATAACCTGGAATGTTTGGCCTTGGTACAGACACAGAAGGTGGCACACAGAGGTTAAAATGGCTACACATTTGTGGCTTTTTAAATCACAATTAATGTCTGTGTATAATTAATCAATGCGTTTGTTAGCGCTGACATGGATGCACTAAGCAGGCTAGATACATGGGGAGCAGAAAACAACAGTCAAAAGACCTGCGTAACAAGGTAATGAAACTTTAAAAAGATGGAAAAGGATATAAAAAGATATCCAAAGCCTTAAATATGCCAGTCGGAACTGTTCAATCATTTAATAAGAAGTGGAAAATTTGGGGATCTCTTGATATCCAGCTAAGGTTAGGTAGATCAAGAAAGATTTCAGCCACAACTGTCACAGGAATTGTTCAGGATGCAAAGAAAAACCCCACAGGTAACCTCAGGAGAAATACAGGCTGCTCTGGAAAAAGATGGTGTGGTTGTTTTTAAGGCGCACAATAAGATGATACTTGAACAAAAAAGAGCTGCATGGTCAAGTTGCCAGAAAGAAGCCTTTACTGTACAAGTTCCACAAAAAAGCCTGGTTACAATATGCCCAACAACACCTTGACATGTCTCATTGGGCTTTTTTTGTGGCATTAGCGCAGTAAAGGCTTCCTTCTGGCAGCTCAACCATGTAGCTTTTTTTTAAGTATCCTTGAATTATGTTTCTTAAAAACAACCACTCCGTCTTTATGGAGAGCAGCCTGTATTTCTCCTGTGGTTACCTGTGGAGTTTTTTCTTTGTATCCTGGGCATTTCTTCCACCAGTTGTGGCTGCAATCTTTCTTGGTCTACCTGACCTTGGCTTGGTATCAAAAGAGCCCCTAATTTTCCACTTTTTAATAAGGGATTAAACAGTACTGACTGGCGGATTCAAGGCTTTGGGTATCTTTTTATACCCTATTCCATCTTTATAAAGTTCCATTACTTTGTTACGTAGGTCTTTTAACTTTTCTTTTCTACCTCCTCATGGCTCAGTGTCTAGCCTGCTTAGTGCATCCATGTGCAGACTTCCAACCCAAGATTTGCCGAGGTCAGACGTGCTGTACTCGGGTCTTTCCGTGCATTTCCAAACGTGATGTTCAGCTCTGCTCGGCTCCGGCGCCCCCCCCCCCACCTCAGGCCAAAAGCGGTACTGCACACCGCTCTGGCCTGAAACTTGCCAGTTTTGCGAGACAACACTCGCAAACCGAGTTATGATTTTTAAAAATACAGTGCTCGTATTGTAAAACGCTACTCGCAATCCGAGGTCCCACTGTACTTTTTTTGTTCTAAGCTTTAGAATAACTTTATGATAAGGGACAGAGTAGCCAAGCCACAGGGTTGTGGATAAGAATTACTAACGATTCCCTGAAATGTGCTTTTTCCTTATAGATGAATGTGCATAACAGCCGCTATGTACAATGTACAGTGATAGTTTTGTCACCTTTATATTGTGTGTAATCAATATAGAGCAAGCTTAATTTTCTCCAAGTCTGATGCTACGACGAGCGAACGGCTCCATTTCATTATATTAACCACTTGACATCCGCGCTATGGCCGAATGACGGCCACAGCGCGGACCTGAATTCCCGGGAGGCCGTCATATGACGGCCTCCCCTGTGCACGCGCCCTGCCGAGCGCGCTGTGATCACCGAGTCACTGAGACTCGGGTGATCATCGATCCAAGTAAGGGGCCGGTCCCGGCCCCTTACCATGTGATCAGCTGTCAGCCAATGACAGCTGATCACATGATGTAAACAAAAGATCGGTAATCTTTTTTTTTTTCTACTCATGAAAAAAAAGCCGATCACCGGCTCAGATGTGAGGGACATCGGTCCCGAAGTGGAAGAGGCACATCTGCCTCATCAGTGCCACCTAATAGTGCCACCTAACAGTGCCCACAGTGCCACCTATCAGTGCCCACAAGTGCCACCTATCAATGCCCACAAGTGCCACCTATCAATGCCCACCTGTAGTGCCAATCAGTGCCACCTAGTAGTGCTGCCTATCAGTGTAACTGATCAGTGCCCATCACTGCCATCCATCAGTGCCCATCACGGCCGCCTCATCAGCGTACATCAATGAAGGAGAAAAATTACCTGTTTTAATTTTTTTATAACAAAATATAAAAAAATATTTTTTTTTTTTTTTTTAATTAATTTTTTACATTTTTTTAACAAAAAATAAAAACTGCGGAGGTAATCAAATACCACCAAAAGAAAGCTCTATTTGTGGTGAAAAAATGATAAAAATTTCATTTGGGTACAGTGTTGTATGACCGCGCAATTGTCATTCAAAGTGTGTCAGCGCTGAAAGCTGAAAATTGGTCTGGATAGGAGGGGGGTTTAAGTGCCCAGTAAGCAGGTGGTTAAAGAGACACAAAACCCAGATTTGCGAAGGAATACATTTTGCCTGGCGAACAAGGAAGTTCCGGCTAATAATATTGTTAGCTGTTTGCTGACTACAAGTTTGTGCTGTCATCATGACGAGGGGCTGACAGCGGAGGCTCCTTCGGGATCTGCACTGGGGCAGGTACAATTTAATGTCTTTATTAGTGATGGAACAGATGGCGTGGATGGGACTGCGTGCCTTCTGGCAACAGACACCAAGCTCTACTGCAGAACGCTTTGGGAAATACAGAGAAATGATTAATAGTTTACATAGATTAGGAGAACGGTCAGTGGATGCTTATCAGTGACAGCTTTGTGGCTACAAAAGATAAATATGTTTGGTCTTAACCACTTCAACCCCAGAAGATTTTACCCCCTTCCTGACCAGATCGCTTTTTGCGATTCGGCACTGCGTCGCTTTAACTGACAATTGCGCGGTCGTGCGACCTTGTACCCAAACAAAATTTACGTCCTTTTTTTCCCACAAATAGAGCTTTCTTTTGGTGGTATTTGATCACCTCTGCGTTTTTTATTTTTCGCGCTATAAACAAAAAAAGAGCGACAATTTTGAAAAAAAGCAATATTTTTTACTTTTTGCTATAATAAATATCCCCCAAAAATATATAAAAAACCAAATTTTTTCCTCAGTTTAGGCCGATATGTTTTCATCTACATATTTTGGTAAAAAAAATCGCAATAAGCGTATATTGATTGGTTTGCGCAAAATTTATAGCGTCTACAAAATAGGGGACAGTTTTATGGCATTTTTATTTATTCATTTTTTTAATTAGTAATGGCGGCGATCTGCAATTTTTATCGTGGCTGCGACATTATGGCGGACACATCGGACACTTTTGACACTATTTTGGGACCATTGTCATTTATACAGCGATCAGTGCTATAAAATGCACTGATTACTGTGTAAATGACACTGGCAGGGAAGGGGGTAACCACTAGGGGGCGAACAAGCAGTTAAATGTGTCCTAGGGAGTGATTCTAACTGTGGGGGGATGGGCTTCAACTCACATGACAGCGATCACTGCTCCCGATCACAGAGAGCGGTGATCTCTGTCATGTCACTAAGCAGAATGGGAAAATGGCTTGTTTACATAGGCACTTCCCGGTTCTGCGGCTCCATGACACGATCGCTGGAAAACCGGCAGACATCGAGTCCGCGGGTCCACTGGGCACAGTCACGCTGTATGGGGCGCGTGCCCGCTAGCCCCGCCAATTAAAGGGGACGTACAGCTACACCCATTTGCCCACTGCTGCCATTGTGCCGACGTATATCGGCGTGCGGCGGTCGGCAAGTGGTTAAATAACAAACATATCATACTTACCTCCACTGTGCAGCTCGCTTTGCACAGAGTGGCCCCAATCCTTGATTTCTGGGGTCCCCCGGAGGCTCTCACGGCTCCTCCCTGCATCAGCTAACCCCCTAGGAGAACGCTCCATACACACGAATGCCAGACTCGGCCCCGCCCCCCACGTCATTGGATTTGATTGACAGCAGCGGGAGCCAATGGCTGCGCTGCTATCAATCTATCCAATCAAGAGTCGGGACCCCGTGGAGATAGAGACAGCGCATCACCGCTGAGCGAATTCCAGGGCTCAGGTAAGTAAAACGGGGGGGCTGGGGGGCCAGTGACTGCCAAAAGTTTTTTCACCTTAATGCATAGGATGCATTAAGGTGAAAAAAAACCACGAGGGTTTACAACCCCTTTAAAGCCCAACTGAACTTTAAATCAATCAGGGGCGGATCCAGAGTCAAGTCTCAGGAGGGGCACTGCCAGAAAATATATTTTTTGGGGTACATCTATCGGGGAAATGGCTGGTGTTGGCGCTTCAATCATCACGGCACCATGGTTGTTATGGTGTCAGGATGATTGAAGCGCGTTATTACTATAATTACATTGTTATAAAAAATTAAATAGTTTAACTCACCATAATGCAGAATCAGTGGGAGCACCGAGTGTGTCACTTGCCACGTCACCTGTCACCAGATGCAGATTGTCACTTGCCACGTCGCCTGCCACGTTGCGGATTGTCACTTGTCATGTCACTTGCCACGTCGCCTGCCACATTGCGGATTGTCACTTGCCATGTCACTTGCCACGTCGCCTGCCACGTTGCGGATTGTCACTTGCCACGTCGCCTGCCACATGTTGCGGATTGTCACTTGCCACGTCGCCTGTCACCAGATGCAGATTGTCACTTGCCACGTCGCCTGTCACCAGATGAAGATTGTCACTTGCCACGTCGCCTGCCACATGTTGCAGATTGTCACTTGCCACGTCGCCTGTCACTTGCCACCTGCTAAGGTGGTCTCTTGTGTCCCAGAGACAGGCAGCAGAGAGATGATGTAATCTCTCTGCTGCCGCAGCTGCCTGCATGGAGGAGGGGAAGTTGAACTGCAGGGATGCAAGGCGGGCGCCGGGCGGTGAGAGATTATGTCATCTCTCTGCTCCCCTGCCCGCCGGCTCCCTGATTGGCAAGCAAGCAGCAGCCCGCCCACAAACACATTGAGCGGCACATGTCAGTCAGCGGCGGCTCTCTCTCACCTATGGAGCCGCCCGGCGGCTCCCTCACTCACGGAGCCGCCCGGCTCCTCCTTCACTCACGGAGCCTCCCAGCTCCTCCTTTACTCACGGAGCCGCCCGGCGGCTCTTTCACTCACTGAGCCACCCGGCGGCTCTCTCACTAACGGAGCCGCCCGCCGGCGGGCTCTCTCTCACACCCTGCTCTAACAGTCACCCGCATTTCTCGGAGGGGGCAATTGCCCCGTTGCCCCCCCCCCCTGGATCCGCCCCTGAAATCAATTAAATGCATCATTTCAGGTGCATTAAAATAAATAAGGTGTGCAAAGTCTTACATGTTTCTTTAGAAAGCAGCCACATCCTGAGTAGAAAAGCCTGTCCCCTGCCAGCATGTTGTAGAGAAAGATCCTTGCTTTCTGTGTGGAAGCAGTGGTCTCTCTGCAGAAGTATGACACATCCTCTGAGTCAGAGCTAGAGCTCTCCAATCAGCAAGTAGCACCCTTACCTCTCCCAGAAAGCTGTGTGTGCTGCTAATTTATTATTATAAGGTGACCAATGCAAAAATGTTAGAAAGTTAAACTTTTCATTACTTTACTTGCTAAACATAGGGATTGATTTACTAAAACTGGAGAGTGCAGTTTTTGTTCTGTTCAACTTTTACACAACTTTTAATAAAGATTTGATTGTGAAAAAAATTAAAAATCTGGCACAGCTCTGCATAGAAATCAGTTTTGTTTTTGTATTTTTGTCAAAGCTTAATTGAACAAGCTGAAGTTAGAAGCTGATTGGCTACCATGCACAGCTACACCCAATGTTGTACCCTCCTGTTTTAGTAAATGAATCCCATAGTGACAGCTTAAAGAGGAACTGCAGTCTGCTCACATAATTTGTAATAAAAACATCTTTGCCATTCTGAAGCTTCCCTCCAACCACTTTGCATAATATTTTATATATACTTTGATTCTGTACTTGGCACACATGCTGCAGAAATCTCCCTCCACGGAGTCTACATAGCTCCCAACTGTCCCTGATTTCGAGGGACTGTCCCTGATTTGGAGCAATGTCCCTCATTCCTCCTCATTTGTCCCTCATTTTGGTTTATCTATATAGTTGTATGCAAAATGCACTTTTTAAGTATCAAAAAGTGTTTTCCAGCGCTAAACCTTTCATCTGATTTCTAAATCGCTGCATTTGTAAATTTCAAAAGTCAATATAAAGGAATAATAGTGGCGAAAAAGCACTTGTAGGTTTAACCAATCTTGTTTTTTTTTTTTTTGTTCAATTCTCCTTTAACAGGGCGTGGCAAGAGGTGTGCCCTATGCCTGCATACTTTTGCTGATAGGTGTCCCTCATTCCCATCTCAAAAAGTTGGAAGGTATGTGTCTGTCTGCAACCGCTTTACCTGTGGGCAGCTGAAGCTGCTGCCTGTTTACTTCCTGGATTTACACAGACACATACCTCCAGCCCTGCAGCTCCCATTGGCCCTCTTATGACTCACCCCCCCTCCTTTCCTGGCACGAGAGTGAGAGAGAGAGCTGTGCATGTTGTCATAAGCCTAGGCTTTGACCAGACAAGAAACAGGAAGTGGGCTGTATAAGGTATTTACTGACAGAAAAAAAAAAATGTTTTACTATCCAAAGTTAAAACAACAAGGGCAAAAGATTTAACCTCCCTGGCGGTTTTCCCGAGTGTGGCTCGAGGTTAAATTTCAGCACCATTAGCAGTAACCCCGAGCCACACTCGGGATTGCATTGCAGGATCCTGGTGCAGGTTACTTGCTTTGTCTCCGGGATCCTGCGATGTCCCCCCTGCTGTGTCCGTGGGTTCTGTCCTCCTCTGAAGCCTCTCTGTGCCAGGCTCCGTTCCCTGCGAGCGTCACAACGCACAGGGCGGAGCCTGGCGGCAAATTCAAAAAATGTAAAAATCATAACACATACAGTACTGTAATATTACAGATTACATTACTGTATGAAATCATTTCACATCCCTTTTGTCCCCAGTGCTTTGTCCAATGCCCTGCATGCAGTTTTATGTTATATATACTGTTCTTTCTGCCTGGAAACTGGAGATTGTCCATAGCAACCAAAAAGTGTCCCATTAAGTCAAAAGTGGTTTTAGACCAGCTAGAAAACAGCGATAGTAAATTAAAACACTTGCAGAATTGAGCGATAGTGAATCGTGGGGAATTTATTTTATTATTATTATATTATTATTTTTTTTAATTATTTACATTTATTTATTATATTATAATTTATGATTTTGTGTTTCAGACTTCATCATACCCGGGATATCTACTAGACTCTTGTTTGGACAGATTTAAGTGTGTTATTGCTAAGAATTACAGACCTACAATATAAAACACCAAATTTCCATGCAAAATAATTGTACCGCTTTCAGCACCTAAAATCCGACATAATCATACCGCCAGGGAGGTTAATAGATGGAAAGATGAAAAAATTACTGAAGGTCCGCTTTAAGTCAATAGGTTTGTTTGGAGACAAACCCAAGTGATCATCATGATGGATGGGCTGTTATGGCAATCACAGGATCAGGAACCGACCAATGGGGTTCCCCCATAATTAGTGTGAGACCAACATGGTCAGTGGCGGCACAGTCTCGAGAAGCGCACACAGCTGCCCGCCACTTGTTCCACAATAGAACGTTGATTAATACTCTCTTGGCATGGGGCACCACGCTGAGGAATGTAGATTTAGGGAATGCAATCAGGAACGCTTTAATTATGCTACTAGGTACAAAACTGGCTCTCCACAAACATTTTCTTAATGAAATCATTTGTATTTTGCAAACATATTCCATAATATGTACAATGTCCTAATGATGAATAATTGGGGTTTGCAATGTACTTGGATGTTAATAAGGTATTTGTAAATGTAGGATTTATTTATTTATTTATTTATTTTATTGTTTCTGCAAATCAAATACATTTTAGTATCTTTAGTTATTTTTGTTCTTTGCACAGAAAAACAACAAACTGTTCAATTAAAATAATACACATAATTTTGTTTTCGCATGGTTTAGCACAGGATTAATGGGTGACAGGGTGACATGTTATGTTATATCACACTGTTTAAGTGCGTTATATACGCTTGTTTGAAAGTTTCTATGCATTTTAACATTTTTATTTCTGTGAATTATCACAATAAGTTGTTTCACTGACACAACAGTAATGTGTAAACGTTTGTACCAAATTGTAATGTAACTGTAATGTCTGCCTTCATTTTGTTAAGCGCTGCGCAAACTGTTGGCGCTATAAAAATCCTGTATGATAATAATAATAATAAACTACATGCTATATTAGTTGGAAATTAATTATGCAGTGGCTTATCTGTTCCTATATGTCTGTTTTACTGTATTATATGCTCTATCAATGATAACATACAGTAGGCGAGATTAACCACTTGCCGATCGCTGCACGCCGATATACGTCGGCACAATGGCAGTGGTGGGCAAATGGGCGGTGATAGCAGGCACGTGCACGCACCCGCCGCGTATGGCGCGGCCATGCTTGCGGGACCGGTTGACTCGATGTCTGTCGGTCTCCCGGCGATCGTGTCACGGAGCCTCAGAATAGGGAGGCGCCTATATAAACAAGGCATTTCCCCGTTCTGCCTAGTGACATGACAGATATGTCCTGTCATCGTGAGCGGTGATCGCTGTCATGTGACTTGAAACCCACCCCCCCACAGTTAGAATCACTCCCTAGGACACACTTAACCCCTTCATCGCCCCCTAGTGGTTAACCCCTTCCCTGCCAGTGTCATTTACACAGTAATCAGTGCATTTTTATAGCACTGATCGCTGTATAAATGACAATGGTCCCAAAATAGTGTCCGATGTGTCCGCCATAATGTCGCAGTCCCGATAAAAATCTCAGATCGCCGCCATTACTAATAGAAAAAAAAAAAATTAAAATAAAAATGCTATAAATCTATCCCCTATTTTGTAGACGCTAAAACTTTTGCGCAAACCAATCAATATTCGCTTATTGTGAAATTTTTTTTACCAAAAATATGTAGAAGAATACATATCGGCCTAAACTGAGGAAAAAAAAGTTTTTTTATATATTTTTGGGTGATCTTTATTATTATCTGTGTCACTTTAACTGACAATTGCGCAGTCATGCAACGTTATACCCAAACAAAATTGACGTCCTTTTTTTCCCACAAATAGAGCTTTCTTTTGGTGGTATTTGATCACCTCTGCGGTTTTTATTGTTTGCGCTATAAACAAAAGAAGAGCGACAATTTTGAAAAAAACACAATATCTTTTACTTTTTGCTATAATAAATATCCCCCATTTTTTTTTTAAAAAAATGAATTTTTTCCTCAGTTTAGGCCGATATGTATTCTTCTACATATTTTTGGTAAAAAATATCGCAATAAGCGTATATTGATTGCTTTGCGTAAAAGTATTAGCATGTCCGGCACCCTGCATGTAGATTAGGGGGCCGTGGCATGGACGGGGGAGGCGGCGCTGTGCTCTCCCTAATGGACAGACTGCCATTGATCACACCTATATGAGCTTGTCGAACATCCCATGCCAAAGCTATGGGGATTATTTTGGATTTGTGCCCCCCCCCCCATACCTTGGCACTAACACATTCTTCACTTACTTGGGAAGGATTTCCACAAGGTTTTAAAAGGTTTTGGTGGAAATTTTTGCCAGTTCAGCCGAACGAGCAGTTGTTGGGTCAGGTACTGATGTTGAACGAAGATTCAACTTACAGTCAGTGTTCTAATTAACTAAGATGGAGGTCAAGGCATTGTGCAAGACACTGAAATTCCATCACACCAAACTCATCAAACTCATCAAACCATGTGTTTATGGAGCTGGCCACGTGCTCAGCATGATGGAACACATAAGGGCCTACCCCAAAACAGCTGTCACAGGATTGAGAGCACACAGTTGTCTAAAATGTCTTTGTATGCTGTAGCATCAAGGGTTTGTGTCAACAGGCTTTGGTCTTGTGTTGATGGCACGAGTTTGACATCAATTGAGACACTTCTGAGATGATTCAAAGATCATTGATAGGTGCATTTGACCTGCAGTTGACCTCTTCTGACCTGCATTTCTGGTTCAAGCAAGTTTTGCAGTCCCATTGACTTGTAGAGGAACACAAAGCCTACTTGGTACAAGCAAAAACCTGTTGACATAGGCCCCTAGGTATCTTACGTAGGGGCAGTTGTATGGCTGGTAAAATCGATTTAGCTGAGGTTTTACCCCACAGACCACCCAACTTAAGACTACCATACAGTCAGAGGGGGCTGGTCACATGCTGCAGTAGCACCATATTCAATATGGCATGTCAAGTTGACAGACAGCAAAATTCGCCCAATGGCATAAGCATAGCACCACAACAACAAGCAAAATGCTTTGCTCATGGCTTTGGCACATTAGACTCATTAAAAACAAAAAAAACAAAAAAACAAACAAGAATTCAGGAGGCGGCAATTGTGAACATGGCCCAACAGTACCCTTTACTGGAATCATTTGGACAGATGTCCACAACATTTGGCCATATAGTGTAACTGCCCTGGTAAGATGATTGTTTGCTTCTCCAGAGCTGATAATATATTTATTTAAGCAAACCCTGCAGTATATTATATGAATATATTGCTTGCATATATTGTATCACATATTACAGTTTGTACATATTACACCTTGGCTGTCATTTCCACTCACCTGACGAAACTCGTAAAGGGAATCCTGGACTTAGGAAGTCAGGTGAAGAAACCACAGAGGAAAGGCATTGATATTTCAAACAGAGAATAGTCTATAACACAGTTGGTACTTTTGACTGCTGTTTGACTTTGTTCTTGCTTCAGGGGAAATCTCCTTTAGATTTGAAAGTTCTTTTCATCTGCTCAAATTTATAGAGAGTCCTTAATATGTGTCATTAACCTCCGCTTGGATCATCTCGCTAATTGATAATGGGCTAATTGCCATTGTGCCTTAGGGACTTTTATCATGCTAAATTGGAAAATGTTGCTTTTTGATATTGGCAACGCTAATCCGGGGTAATATCTTAAGCGGAAGGAAACTGCATTGAAACGCTCAATGTATCCCAGTTATATCCTTCCACTATGGTTGCCAATGGTCCCTTATCAGCAGCAATGTTCTTTATTTTAATTACAATTAACTGTTCCATTCCCAAATTGTTTTTAGTAGGCAATACCGAAATAATGAAAAATATCTGCTGCGGAATCTGTGCCGGAATCCTATAGTGCTGGAATTTGAAAAGGTCAGCCTAAAGCTGAACATTCATTCTTTGTGTAGATGTTGGAGAGTTTAAGGGTCAGTCCACCCAAAAGTGATATTAGTCTGGTGGGTCTCTGAGTTGTTATATGTTTTGAAAACTCCTACAGAGACCACCCTACCATGATTCTCAGCTATGTTCCTGCCCGGCTATGGAGTTTTGGGTGTTACCGCCTAACTCTTTGTTACATTTTCTATAATTTAAAATGTTCCAAACAAAGGGTCTGTCCTTCGGGGTTTAAGGGGGGCCGGAGTGTGGACAGTAGAAAATCCTTGGTTCTAGTGGGAGGAAACTTTTCCCTTTGTTGGTATTCAAGGGGGGAACAGTGCTCCATGATTGGTGTCTGTGAGAGGAATGGTGCCCCAATATTAATATTCGTAGAAGTATTGGTGCCCTATCATTGGTATCAGTGGGAGTAATGGTGCCCCATCATTGGTGTCTGTGAGAGAAATGGTGCCACATCATTGGTGTCAGTGGATGGAATAGTGCGCCATCACTGGTGTCTGTGAGAGGAATGGTGCCTCATCACTGGTATCTGTGAGAGGAATGGTGCCCCGTCATTATTATCAGTGGGAGTAATGGTGCCCCATTATTGGTATCAGTGGGGGGGACAGTACCCAGTCATTGGTGTCTGTAAGAGGAATGGTGCCCCATCATTAGTATCAGTGGGAGTAATGATGCCCCATCATTGGTATCAGTGGGAGTAATGGTGCCCCATCATTGGTGTCTGTGAGAGAAATGGTGCCCCATCACTGGTATCTGTGAGAGGAATGATGCCCCATCATTATTATCAGTGGGAGTAATGGTGCCCTATCATTCGTGTCTGTGAAAGGAATGGCGCCCCATCATTAGTATCAGTGGGAGTAATGGTGCCCCATCATTGGTATTAGTGGGAGTAATGGTGCCCCATCATTGGTGTCTGTTAGAGAAATGGTGCCACAACATTGGTGTCAGCAGATGGAATAGTGCGCCATCATTGGTGTCTGTGAGAGGAATGGTGCCCCATCATTATTATCAGTCGGAGTAATGGTGTCCCATCATTGGTATCAGTGGGAGTAATGGTGCCCCATCATTGGTGTCTGTTAGAGATATGATGCCACAACATTGGTGTCAGCAGATGGAATAGTGCGCTATCACTGGTGTCTGTGAGAGGAATGGTGCCTCATCATTATTATTAGTCCGAGTAATGGTGCCCCATCATTGGTGTCTGTGGGAGGAATGGTGCCCCATCATTATTATCAGTCGGAGTAATGGTGCCCCATCATTGGTGTCTGTGGGAGGAATGGTGCCACAACATTGGTGTCAGTTGATTGGATGGTGCACCAAGGGCCAGATAAAGGCAAGCAAAGGGACCACTGATCTAAAACAACGGATGGTGAGAGCCAGTTATAATGTGCACAGCAGCTGTGCAAAGCCAGGAATTGAGCAATAGACCCCTGAGATGTAGAAGAAACTATCAGAAGGATTTAACTCTCCAGTATTTATGACTGGCATGTCTGTTTTAGGTGGACTGACCTTTGACACCACCTATTGTTTCCATACATCTCTCAAAGCCAATTTTGATGCTTGAAGTGTGCAGTTGAACCTGTACTAAAGTTATCAGGTTTGCACAGTTGCCACAATTTGGTGGTCCCGCTGTAAAGAGGATCTTAAGAGAATGTTTCTCTTTTTTAAAGTCCCTGTTTTTTCTACCCTCTCTATGGCTGGTGGCTTTCCACAATTAAGAGATAACACATGTGTGGCCTAGTGGAGCCGATAGGAGACCGGGGTTCCCCCAAACTAAAGATAGTATGGCTCCAATGGCTGTGTGCAATAATCAATGGTCCTCCGTGTGGAGAAACGGACCTAAAACAAAGAATTCTCATGGAAGCTTCCATAGTGGTTAGGGACAAATACTTTAAATGAAGAGTTACGAATGTTCCTTCTGCACAGAAAAAAAAAAAAAATTCAATAAAGAAAGTTCAGAGTTAAAGAGGAGCTTCAGTCTCCCCCCGAAGCCAGCAGCTACAAATACTATAGCTGCTGACTTTTAATATAAGTACAGGACAATTATCTTCCAGGGATCCAGCACTGTCCTTACCCAAACCAATAAGTCAACGGGCTTATGGTCCCTAGCGCTGGCATCTTAACTAAGGGAAACCACTGGGTTTCCCACTTCGCATGTGTAAGTCGCGCTGTGCCTTGTGAATAACCCTGCAGTCTTCTGAGACCTGTGATGTGTCCCAGAAGGCTGTGAGCGAAGGGAGGGGGGAATAGGGGGTGGAACCAGTACCAGGTACCCCCCAAAAAAGAGAATAAGTGCCAAATGTGAAAGAGGAGGGGAGGTAGGAGGCAAGCAAGTGAAACTTCCCCTTTTTGAGGAGGTGGCAGGATATCCTCGAGCTTTAATCTACACAGAGGTACATGGCAGGGCTGCCCCCTGTCCCCTCTTTTGTTTGCCCTGGCCATAGAGCCTCTAGCTGCCCTTATCCATTCTAATACTAATATACAGGGATTTACAGTAGGTATGGGGAACTTCATGAAAAAATAAGGATGTATGCCAATGATACTATGCTGTTCCTCAGTGATACATCTACTTCTCTACGAGAGGCTATGACGGTGATAAGGGAGTTCAGGGTGTTCTCCGGTTTGGTCATAAATTGGACTAAGTCTTGCATTATGTTGCTGGATGTGACACCTGGCCCCTCTTTACTGACCATACAGGAGATTCCGCTTTCCGGTTCTTTTAGATACCTAGGCATACATGTTACCCGCTAGACTATGTCAGACTTAATCTGACCCCTTTACTCAATCGCTGATCGGTTAAGATATGGAGCAGGCCAAAGATATCTCAGGTGGGACGGATAAATCTTATAAAGATGATTATGATGCCACAGTTGCTCTATATGACTACACCAGTGTTTCTCAACTCCAGTCCTCAAGGCACCCCAACAGGTCATGTTTTCAGAATTTCCCTCAGATGAAATGGCTGTGGTAATTACTAAGGCAGTGAAACTGATCAAATCACCTGTGCAAAATAATGGAAAGCCTAAAAACATGACCTGTTGGGGCGCCTTGAGGACTGGAGTTGAGAAACACTGGACTACACAATACCCTCATGGTCACCCCGTTGAAAACGTTCTGTATTATAAACTCAACCTTTAGATCCCTAATCTGGCAATCTAAACCAGCTAGAATAAAATTGGAGCAGCTACAGCGTCTGAAAGAAGCTGGTGGACTGGCATTGCCCAAACCCTGGCTCTATTACTTAGCTTTACAGTTACAGTACATAGCATGGGTAGTGCACCCCCCGCAAGAGCTGCAATTAAACTTAGTAGACTCTTCTGCTAAACTACTTAGTTTCACAACGGGGTTGGGGGTGGCGGATGTCTAATAAACTTTACCCTACCTATATTCTTTTTTCTTTTTTAATTGTATTTTTATTAAATTTTTACAAAGAAAAGATTACAGAACGTTTGAATACAGGAATGAATCAAAGGTTTAAAACTCAAAAATAAAATGTCCACAAAGGCCGGACACAGAAGTGTACTGCACATCTTAATATAAAGAATGTACATCAACTTATAAGCATAACAAAAACATATACAGAGGTCATACATGTAAGGCAAAGCTGATTTAGGGTATATAAGTATGGTAAAAAAAACTCCAGAGGGTATCAATTTACTGTATACCTGGGAGGGATGGGAAGGGAGCGAGTCTCTGCAAGTAGAGTCAGAGAGTGGAGCATGAAGATTTCAGGACTCGATGGACGAAAGTTGTGCCCCATATTCCAAACTGTCCCAAGGCTCCCAGATTTTGTCAGATTGGGGTATAGTATCATGCACAATGGCCCTCATATATTCCATTCTGCGATTCTCTGCAATAAGCTGAAGAAGTCTAGACCATGGTGGGGGAGTATTGGATAGCCAGCATAAAGGAATCAGTCTTTTAGCAGCAAGGAGGATGTAAGAAATTAGCCTATTCCTTTTTAGTAATACCTGAAAAAGAAAGGCCCAGTAAGTAACGTAGTGGGTCAAGCGGTAGAGATAACGCTACCACTTCTGTATTAGCAACATCACCTCATGCCAAAAGGGCTGTATCAGAGCACATTGCCAAAAGATGTGAAATATAGACCCCACAGCCTGCCCACATCGCCAACAGTTAGTTGAGCTTGAAGGGTCATACTTATGGATGATTTCTGGGGTCTTCTACCAGTGCATGAGGATCTTAATGGATCCTCATGCACTGGTAGTACACATTTGGAAGACCTAAAAGTGGAGGACCAGATCTTATCGCACATCTGAGAGCTGATGGGCCGACCTATCAGATGGGCCCATCTTCTCATATACAAATGCGTGTCCTCAGTGAGGGGGGTTGACTCCTGGATGATGTGGTAGATGGAAGAGACCAAATGTAGTTGGCAGGGGCCCTGTGCACATATATATTCAAAGAGGGTGGGTTTTTCAAGAGTCAGAAGTGGATCCTGAGAATGAAAGAAGTGCCTAATTTGCATATAAAAATGAAACTGGTGTAGAGGTATGTCAAAATTTTCGCGAAGGGAATCAAAAGCATGAAACCTACGAGAGATTGGGTGGACCAAGTTTCAGAGCTGAAATAGGGAATTATTTATCCAAAGGATAAACTATCAGGTATAGATGGATTAAATAACACATTCGTAAGAGGAGAACACAGGCAAGAAAGAGAGAAGTTCTTAAGGCATTTACGCCATATGGTTATTGTGAAATTCATTGGTGCCGTACATTGACGTCTAAAGATGGGTTCCATATAGGGCAAATGAGACTAGACTAGAGAGCATGGATGAACCGGATACAACACCCTGTTCTCAATGTCAGCCCAGTGACTAAAAGCCTGTAAGCTGGACCAGGAGGCAATGACCCTTAGGTGTGAGGCATAATAGTATTTAGCAATATCCGGTGCCCCAAGGCCCCCACTAGATCTCAAAGCAAGGACAACTGAACTTGCAATGCGATGTGCCTTACCATTCCAAATAAATCTCTGAAAACTTCTCTGGATGGCCTTAAGTTAGGAAAGGGGAATGGCAACCGGTAAGGTTTCAAAGTATTATAGGAGCCTAGGCAGGCTGGACATTTTCAGTACATTAATCCTGCCAAGGAGGGAAAGGGGATACCTAGTTCAGCTTTGTAGAGATTTATTGATATCTGCAATCAAGGGAGGGTAATTTACCGAGTTAAGGGAGGGGTAGGTGGGAGTAATATGAACTCCCAGGTATTTAAGGGAGGTGGAGCCCCACCTATAGGGATAGGATTCCTTGAGTTGAGACAGTGGTATGTGTAAAGGAAGGGCTTCGGTTTTTGAAGTGTTTATCTTATAACCAGAAATGGCCCGAATGAGGACAGAAGGTTGTGTAGTGAAGGTAGGGACAACACCCCTACCTATGTTCTTATGCAGAAAATTTGGGAAAAGGTCAAGATGATGCAGGATGTACAGAGATTTACCAAATACAGCTCCATCTGGGATAACAACTACTTTCTGGAAAAAGCTAAACTGCACTACGGCACAAAGTGGAAACACTTTGGGTTTTCTCACCTGACCCACATCTTCCGAGATGGGAAGCTGAGGTCATTTTCAAAACTTAGAGAGGCCTTTCGACTCCCCTCCACAATGCACTTTTACTACATGCAGCTTCAGCATGCGCTCAGGGCGCAGGGAGGAGGGGATCAATGGGCCTTGGATTCTACTTCCGTCTTCAATTATTTGTTTGAGGTCACCGCCTATAAAGGATTTATCTCCTGTAGCTTTGCCATGCTCCTCAACCTGTTCCATAGGGACGCGCCATTGTGCTGTTACTCGTAATGGCGTCGATCAGCGATTCACTGTACAAATGACACTGGCAGGGAAGAGGGTTAACATCAGGGGCGATCAAAGGTTTAAATGTGCTCCTAGAGAGTGCTTTCTAACTCTGGGGGATGTGTTTTGACTTGGAGAAGACAGAGATCCGTGTTTCTGGTTAGCAGGAACACAAGATCTCCATCTTCCCCTCTCACAGAACAGCGGTCTGCCTGTTTACATGCCTCTCCTGAGAACGATCAGGGTGTCCTGTTGGACATCGCTTCCACCTGACACGCTGATTGGCTCCCGCTCTGTTCATTCACAGCGGGAGCGGGTCACCAGTGGCACGCGCACGCCCCAGACCCAGTGCACGAAATCACTGTACAGGTACTTGATTTTGCGCAGGAGGGCCGATTTGCCGCAGTATATCTGCATGGGGCAGGCCATAACTGGTTAAAGAACTAAAATCCAATCTAAAGAAGTAAAGAACTGAAATCCAATAGATAGATCTAAAGAACTGAAATCCAATGTATAGAATGGCTAAATGATGCTGGACCTCCTCCAGCCAGGAAATGAGCTGGGCACTATCTGATTTGCTACAGCTTCCAATGCACACTGTGTGAGTGTGCAGTGTGCAATTTCAGTGCAGGAGAGGAGAATGTACAACTTTGCAGGACTGAAGGGAAGGCTGGATTCAGCTTTAGGCTACACTGGCATCACCATGCAGACGACACCTAAGCAAAAGTAGCAGTCTGTTTGTTGATGAGTGATGGTGTTATAATTTCATTCATCTCGGTTGATTCTTGGAAAATAACAATCCCCAGCTACGTATGTGTTCAAGGTCACCCAATTTCTGTATTTATCATAGATCTCGACAAATTGTAGATAGAAAACAAGTTAAAGTGACACAAAAGATCGTTCGCTCCCGCCTTGACTTCAAACGCTGAGACAAAAACTTTGATTATAATTGCAATTTGTTCCAGATGAAAATCCGTAAGTGGTACATCACCCGCAATAATCAGATAACAAGTTCTGGAAGCCTCCACAGCGCCTTCGGCAAGGGGTAATGATAAATTATCATCAGATATTGTTTTTAGACAGATGTGTGATGGAAACTACAACATCCTTCACAAGAACACTGAAGAACAATTTCAAGCTTCAGTCATTACATAAATAAACAATATTAACTCTTCCCAACCGGTGGGAGCCAGCCCTTTAAAAGTTCATAACAGCAGAGGCGTGACTTGGGCTTCACAGTCATGTGATCACTGTAATTGGCTGTCACAGTGTAGCAACCTCTACTAGGTAGGTGCTAGAAGTTAGGATTTTTGTAGTACAGGCTAATTTAGAAAAAACATTTTTTAGTAAAAATTTGCCATAGCAGCCATTTATTACCAATTACCAACATATCAACAATCCTTTGAACAGAAATATAATAACGGTGATGATAATGACCAGGGTTGCCGATCCTCTGAGGCACTAACGAACCAACACAAAACTTGTATCAGCGGAGACACTTAAAGATCCTCAGCTACAGATCTCCGCCTCAAGGACAATACCAAATGCCAAAGACCGTCTTTGATAACGTCCTATGACGTCACGCTCGCACGTCACACCCGGAAGCGCTGGCCTGGAACGCAAAGTTGGAACGCACGCATAAGGACTGGCTTCCTGGTTCTAATCTTGTATATGGCCGTGCTGTACTGGGTTCGTTGCTGTTTTTATGGATTTAGTTTTTAAATAAATTGAGCCTACTACACTACGGGAGTCCCTTGTTTCTTTTTCCCGGGAGGAGAGGACTGACTGGTGCAGATAAGCACACGGAGGTGCCCAGGGCTGGAGTGCATGTCGGGGGCCCTGAACAGGAGTGCTGGAGCGGGATCACGGAGGTGTAGAGTACGAGCTGAGACATCCAAGGGGATCATCCATCCAAAGCCACCCACTCTATGCTTATTACCCCTGTAGGGGTGACTACTGTTGGTGAGTGGGGGCACACTGGGGGAGCACCTGAAGTCACCAGATTTCATGAGCACAGAAGTCACATTTTTTTCCCTTATTTTCTACATTTGAATTATACACGCTGGGTAAAGACACCCTTGAAATCCCGGACTGGATTATAAAAAATACAATATATATGATTTATATGGATTTTTCACATATATTATTTTCGCACAGTCACATGGTATTTTGGTTTAAGCTGTAATATTCGTCCATTATTAACCTTCACCAGGATTAGAGGGGATTGGACATACATACATATACATATACATATACATATACATATATATATATATATATATATATATATATATATATATATATATATATATACACATATATATATATATATACACACACACACACACACATTTTTTGGACACTTATGCATTTACCTAGACTGGTTCTCAATTAGGGTGTTTGCACTGTGAAAATAAGTTTTTCAGGTGTATTTTTGAAGCATTTGGTATAGTTTATTGTATGTTTATATTATTTTCATGCACATATATAGGAACCTGTCTACTCGCATTGAGATGTGCACTTGAGATTGGGTTTAGATGCACTGGGTTTCACATTTTTATCATTTATCCCTTACTTATATACTGTGTCATTTCAGGTAGCGCCACATCCCCATTTTTTCTCTTAATAAATACCAAATTTCTGCTGACACCTCCATTTTCACCAATTTCCATTAAACTACCGTTAACTGGGATTACACAGAGGACACCATAGTCTGATGTTACACAATACAATTTGGATGCCTCCAAGGACCCCAACTGCCATGCCATGACAACTCCCAACAAGTCCACCATCTACAGGGCATGACTGCTGAGGCGCAATGGGCCCGGTACAAATTAAATGTAACATAAATGTATTGGAAAACCTTCACCCTTGCCCCTTTGCCCAATTAAATCAACACACTTACAACCATTAGGTTGGAAAGGGCAAGGCCACAGCTTTATTAAAATCCAACACATAACATGTGAACACTTTTAAACCAGTGCCAGTCACAGTTGTACTGTGACTACACAATTCCAAAGGGGGCCTGTCCTTACTATAAGTGCTGGACAGGCCACCTACTTCCGATTTCCATCAAGGGCATAGCCCATTACAGCCACTTTTATGCTGGCAAGGTCAAGAAAGCGCAGCTTGCTGTGATATACAATAGAAAAAAGGGGCGGGAGGGTGGGCTGCTCTTCCAGCCACGTTCCTCGAAAGATCCAGCATTCCCTGGGAACAAAACTTTCCTGAGCTCAGGCTCAGCCCATCCCCCATAACAACCAATCCCTGGTGACCACTCAGCCACCTTGTCCTGCACCTGGCCATGCCCCCATCAGTCAAGGCTCTCTTTCCCTGGGGGGGGGGGTTCAAGAGGCCTCCAAGAGGGTGGGAAGTTTCTTTGTCGTCCACTTGCCTCGAAATGCTCACAGACCTTGCGTCCCCACCTCAACATAGTTGCTGCCCCTTCCTATCCATTCTTCCACCAATCTAGGTATGTACCCCTTCTCCTGAACTCTTGACCATACTATTTATTTTAACCCTCTGACTCCTGTACTCCCCTGCTAGCCCAGTCATGCCAGCCCTTTTTTGCCTATTTCTATTTCTTTTTTTTTGCTTCGGGCCAATCTTTAGGGTGTGTACCTTTAGGCTCAAACACATGGTGCCAATCACTATGTTCATTCCGGAAGGTAAGGGGCCGGTAAATTACATTACCACTTCCCCTACTCATCCAGACACGTCATTTGTGTGTGCCCACAGCAGCAGCAGCGGCCTGGGGAATAGGGAAGCTGGCAGTGCTGCGGGCAGCATGGTGTGATTGGGCACACCTGGCACACCCTGTGCGCACACCTATGGACTTGTTACCTTAAAAGTACTGTTGTAATAATAATATAATACCTACATAAGCATCATTATGAAAAAAAAAAAAAACTTTAATGCACTGAATAAACAGACTAGTTACTTGGAAAGATGATCAGTATATCGTTTTGTGTCTGTTTCCTACTGCTGTCATTATTATTATTTGGAACCACTGATTATTATTAGGATAGCAGTTGCCTATCTATAACATTTCCAAGACAAGAGATAGTGCTGGCCTTCCTTATGACAAAGTCCAGCATGGTCTGCAGAGTTACAAAAACATGTCCTGTACTAAATGCTTATTTGTAAAATGAAGGTGTCATTAAATAAATGCAAAGTAAAGGGAAATCAATGGGCTTCAAACACAACAAAATTTCCCAAAATGTCGATGTTTTTTTACAATATTTGTTTACAATCGTTTTTTATTTATTTTTTTTTACTTTTTTTTAGGAGCCCCGTTGGGGGGCTTTGGCGAAATATCTCACTTTAGAGACAGAGAAAGGGACCAAGGAAATACATTCACTTTCTCTGCAGCCAAGAAGCAGGGGGAATCTGTACAGCACAGGGTGATTAGGGTGTGCCTAGGCACACCTGGCACACCCTGTGCGCACGCCTATGGTTAGGGTGCTGTTCAATATGAACGGCACTGCAACACATCAAAGTGTTTCCACAATGTATAAATGTAAATCAATGATTATTATTTCAGATGTGACCAACACTGGAGGGAAACTGCAGCATTTTCTCCAGGAGAGGTAAATATTCCAGCCTTTTCTAAGCTGGTTATACACCAGTAGAATTGTGTTTGAAATGTTTAGTTTAACCAGTTCAGCTCCAGGGTAAATTTCATTTTTTGCATACGTGTAAAAATCTTAATTTTTTGCATTAAAATTACTTTTCTGAAAGCAGAGGCCCTGTTGAAAAAAAAAAAAGAGGATAGTTGCAGATTTTTATTATATATAATATTTGTGAAACTGTTTAATAAATGCAAATTTTCAGTTAAAAACACATTGAAATGAATTTAAGTGCAAACAAACACACTATAATACCAATTTTTGGTAAATATAAAAGCTAGGGTTGCGTTGAGTAAATAGATACCAAACATACCAAGACTTAAAACTGCACGCGCCTGAGATAGACAACTGGATGACCACTAGCTCCCTCAAACTCAACGGATCAAAAACAGAACTACTTCTCCTACAAGCTAACAAAAATTCCAAAATAAAGACTACATGGACACCTCCCACCATCCTTGGACAGACCATCTCCCCAAGCACCAAAGTCAAAAGTCTTGGAGTCATTTTTGACTCAGAAATGACAATGGATGCACAAATAGGATCAGTGGTGAGCGGATCCCACCATCTCCTCCGCCAACTACGCAGACTAATCCCCTTCATCCCAGAAGAGGACAAAGCGGCAGTTGTGGGAACAATCATCAATTCCCGACTCGACTACGCAAATTCGCTCTACGTAGGACTACCCCAATATCAGCTTGCGCGCTTACAACTCATCCAAAACACGGCGGCAAGACTGTTAACAGGGAAAAAACCCTGGGAATCCATCTCCCCCTCCCTAAAGAGCCTACATTGGCTAACCGTGAAGAAACGGATCACATTCAAGACCCTCTGCATCACCCACAAATGCGTACAAGGAAACGCCCCACCATATCTCCGCGAGAAAATAAAACACTACACACCGACTCGCAGTCTTCGATCAGCTAACCAAAACCTCCTTACCATTCCCAAATACCGCTACAAAGCAAAGGGAGAACGAAGATTCGCAGTCCAAGGACCTCAACTATGGAACGCTCTTCCTACCAACATCCGCATGGAAGAAAACCACCAGGCCTTCAGGAAAAACTAAAGACCTTCCTTTTCTGAGAAGCTGACATCAGAGAATGCATCCAGCGCCTTGAGGCGATTCAGTTCGCATTTGCAGCGCTTTATAAATCAATCATTCATTCATTCATTCATGAGATATTGCAAAAAACTATGATACCCAAAAATCTCCATAGGTGATGTTTTAACCACTTCAGCCCCCCAGGAAGGATTTACCCACTTCCTTACCAGGCCATTTTTGGCGATACGGCACTGCATCGCTTTAACTGACAATGGTCGTGCGATGCTGTACCCAAACAAAATTAATGTCCTTTTTTTCCCACAAATAGAGCTTTCTTTTGGTGGTATTTGATCATCTCTGCGGTTTATTTTTTTTGCGCTATAAACAAAAAAAGAGCAACAATTTTGAAAAAAAACACAATATTTTGTACTTTTTGCTATAATAACTATTGCCATTTATTTTTTTTAAAAGCTAATTTTTTCTCAGTTTAGGCCAATATGTATTCTTCTTTATATTTTTGGTAATAAAAATTGCAATAAGCGTATATTGATTGGTTTGCGCAAAAATGATAGCATCTACAAAATAGGGGATAATTTTATTTTTTGCGCTATAAACAAAAAAAAGAGCGACAATTTTGAAAAAAATAAATAAATTTTTACTTTCTGCTTTAAAACATTTCCAAAAAGAAAAATGTAAAAAAACAAATGTATTCACCAGTTTAGGCAGATAGGTATTCTTCAATGTATTCAATGTATTCTTCTACATATTGTTGGTAAAAAAAAAAAAAAAAAATCGCAAGCAGTGTATATTGATTGGTTTGCGCAAAAGTTATCACATTTACAAAATAGGAGATAGATTTATGGCATTTTTATTATTATTGTTATTTTTTTTTTTACTAGTAATGGCGGAGATCAGTGATTTTTAGTGGGACTGCGGACAGATCGGACACTTTTTTGGGAACCAGTGACATTATTACAGTAATCAGTGCTAAAAATATGCACTGTTAATGTGCTAACGACACTGGCAGGGAAGGGGTTAACATCAGGGGCTGATTGACTCCCCCGCTCGCCCACAAAAGCCCGTTCCCGCATCGACGAACGAGCCACCTTGCCGCAGTATAATGGCTGGTTGGGAAGCGATAAAAGGCCTGTGCAGCTCATCAGTTTAGAGATAACCAGGAGCTCTTGTAATAGAATTATTGCTCTCACTCTGATGTCTGCGGCGATATTTCACACATGCTTGTGGGGCAAGGGGGGGTTACGCCAATTAAAGAAAAAAAAAGTTTTATTAAATTTTATTTTTTAAAACGTTTTCATTTTATTTTAAATATTTATTTGTTTTTACTTGTTTGCTGTTGCTTGATTGCAGTAGCAGCCATCAGCTTGTGATTAACATTTTGCTCTGTAGCTGAACTGGGTAAAGAACACTTTGAATTTGTAATCATTCCTGGAGTCAAATCGACATTTAATTTAGACCGCAGTAATATGAAATTCGAAGTAGATGGATGGCATGTTCTCGAATTAACACATTTCTAATAGTAAATGTGGTTTTCTTTCTGTAAAACCCATGACTATGGTATTAACCATGGCTTGTTACCTGCTATGCCAATAAACCCACCCACCCTTACCTCTAATGACCATGCCACATGTGACTAGGGTCAATTGGCTGTAGCAGCCGTTTTATTAACCAAATATATAAATATCCAATAATTAACCTATCAATAACCTTTTAAACATAACATACAGCTTTATTAACGATAATGGAGCCCAAGGTCCCAATGGCATAAACCAGAACCATACCCGCTAGTCACTTCTAAGGTCTCTAGTCGCGGACCATCGACTCAGAGACAATTGGCAGGTACCCGTGCCAACTGAGAGCCGTACCTCAGACAGGTCCCTACACCATACCTTTTAAGTGCCCAAATGACCTATAAGGACCTTGCACCCCGCCAGGTGCACCACTTTTCTCTTGGGGACGCTCCAGCCCCCAATCCAACAGGAAACTTACCTCAACATGTAGGGCGGGAGGTGGGAAGCTGTTCTACTCTCTTCCCGTTCCGACTAAAGGCCGCCACCCTTCCTCATACGGCGTCACTTCCCCCTCCAAGGCTCCACCCACATCTCTGTCCCCCACTGCACGCCTCCTTCTCCTTCCTCTGTACCTAACGCCCCGTTAACCTCTGTCATGCCAGCCCTCCGTTATGGCTTTGGGGTTGACTCCAGGCCTCTCTTTTGTTCCAAATTGTATTGTTAAAAGGAGAAGTACAGCCAGACCTTGTTTGGCTGTACTTCTCCTGTGGATCACAGAAGTGTAAATCGTTCTGCACTCCTGTGACCTGTTTTCAGCTGACAATGGGCTGAAGCCTGTCGTCAGATGATGGTACAGAGCCGGTCCAGGCTCGGAAAAGATCCTGACCATATGGTCAGGATCCACCCAGAAGCCTGGACCGCCACCTGGCTCAGCGGCTTCCTTTTTCTCCCTCCTCCTCAGCGACCAATCAGGAGTCTTCTTTGGGGTCTCACACCTGCTTCTGATTGGCCGGATTGAGGATCAGTGTTTCAATAGCGAATATTCATTCGCTATTGTATCACACTTGGGTGGGATCGGAGCGCATCCTCTATGACCTGAGCCCAACCGATTTTAAAGCCTATTAGAGCCTATGGCTATAATCAGGTGCTTAGAAAAAAAAAAAAAAAAACAGCCGCTGTAATTCATGCACTCGGTCTCCTGAAAGGGGCCGGATTCATGAATAGGGGGTGGCCGTGCAGCCATGGATAGATTCATGCTATGTATAAATCTATCCATTGCATATGGGGGGGGGGGTGAAGTGGAGAGAGGGGGTGGCGCCCAGGCCCGGACTGCCGTAAGTCACCAGCATTCTGCTCACGGGGCTCTAAGAACTGAGTGATCAGCAGTCTTTGAATGCTTGGTTCTCAGTCTTAGAGCCGGCGAAGGACTCATGCTGCATCCACCCAGGTAAGTATTATTTAAAAATATCTTTTAAAGTGATATTAAAGGTTCGATCAATGGTGGCCACTCATGCAGGGCGCAGGGGCGCTTCCCCCCCCAATACATGCGCCCTGCCTCTAATCTACATGCAGGATGCCGGAAAACCTGCCAAAGCGGCGACTTGGATGGGATAAGTGCAGGGCTGGCAGGCTCGGGGGGGGGGGGGGGGATGGCCCCCTGAAAAAAAAATAAGCACCAGCCACCACTGGGCACAATTTTATTTTAACTAAAATGCCAAACATGTCATACTTACCTGCTTTGTGTAATGGTTTTACACAGAGCAGCCCCGATCCTCCTCTTCTCGGGTCCACCACCAGCTCTCCTCTTCTTCTCTGAGTGCCCCCCCATAGCAAGCTGCTTGCTATGTGGGTACTTGTGCATGCCCACTCCCAAGCCCCGTTCTCTGTCTCCATTGACAAATTCAGCCCCCCCCGCACCCTACTCCATAGCTCCCAACTGCCCTTGTTTTTGAGGGGCTGTCCCTGATTTGGAGCAATGTCCAACTGTCCCTCATTCCTCCTCATTTGTCCCTCATTTTGGTCTGATCCATATAGTTGTATATAAAATGAACTTTTTATCTTTTAAAAAAAGTCTTTTCCAGTGCTAAACCTTTCATCCAAATTCTAAATTGCTGCATTTGTACATTTTAAAAGCCAATATAAAGGAATAGTAGTGGTAAAAAAAAAAAAGCTCTTGTGGATTTAATTAACCTTTTGTTTTTGGTTAATTCTCCTTTAAGAGGGCGTGGCAGGGGGCGTGTCCTATGCCTACATACGTTTTCTAGTAGGTGTCCCTCATTCCCATCTCAAAATGTTGGGAGGTATGCTACTCACTGGCTGTGATTGACAGCAGCAGGAGCCAATGGCTTCCGCTGCTGTGTGTGTTTGAGCCAATAAGGAAGGAGAGAGCCGATAGAGCTGCTCTCATTCACATCGCTAGCTTTATGTTGGCGTTAACATTCAGGTCTGCTGTAATCCTACGGCAGGTGGACTTCAGTAACAATAATAATATTTGACCACTCCATTTTCCACATACTGTCAAATCTTAATTACACATGTCATGCACAGCGTAACACAATTAAAAACCAAGCCTAACATGCCTGTCAACCGCCACTGAAGTGTAATTAGAGCTACGTAATGATTCTTACAATTTAATTACTTGTAAATCGAAACTGGAGGCGACACACATGAAAAAATTGGATTTTTCTCTTTTAATTGCAAGTTTGAGATGAATATGTACTAAAGAGTACCCTCTGCTGTGTTTATTTGATTAGGTGAGGAATTAAGTCTGGCATAAAGTAAATTGCAGAAAATCTATCTTGCATTAGCAGAATTTGCTATTCATAGGTGCTTAATTTGCACCTGATTTTAGCAAAAGGGAAATGCTTGAATGCGGAGGAAAGCCGATCTCACACTCCGGATGGAGGCGTTTTATACATCTTGATTGTTAGACTACATATTTAAAGCTGAACTCCGGAAAAGTCCAATCATGGGTAGACACAAGTGGCATGTGTATTCCTACTTGAATCTTCGTATATACCCACTTGCCGACCAGCGCACGCCGATATACGTCCTAACTTTGAGGACGGATATAGTTGCTGCCATAACCCCGGTATCCTCGTATTTGGCGGGCGGTCGGCTACAAGATAAAAGTGGTCTTTGTGGCGGAAAGCGGTGCCCTCTGGCGCTTACCGGGGCCATCGGCAGCGGACGGAGGCGATCCGGTTCTTTCACTGGCTGGGCATGGAGACAAGTGAGGGGAAGATGGCCCCCACCCGTCTCCATGACATTGCAGGCAGAAGCGGCATCAAAACGTCATTTCCACCCATAGCTCTTAAAGGGCCATTTTTTTTTAAAATCATTTCTTTTAAAGGACTTTTTTTTTTTTTATTATTATTGCATTTTTGTTTAAATATGAGATCTGAGGTCTTTTTCACCCCAGATCTCATATTTAACCTCCCTGGCGGTATGATTCTTTCTGATTTTAGGTGCTGAAAGTGGTACAATTATTTTGCATGGAAATTTGGCGTTTTATATTGTAGGCCTGTAATTCTTAACAATAACACACTTAGATCTGTCCAAACCAGAGTCTAGTAGATATCCCGGGTATGATAAAGTTTGAAACACAAAAACATAAATTATAATATAATAAAAAAAAAATAATAATTAAAACAAATAAAAATAAATAGTAATAAAATACATTTCCCCACGATTCACTATCGCTCAATTCTGCAAGTGTCCTAATTTACTATCGCTGTTTTCTAGCTGGTCTAAAGCTATTTTTGACGTAAAGGGACACTTTTTGGTTGCTATGGACAATCTCCAGTTTCCAGGCAGAAAGAACAGTATATATAACATAAAAATGCATGCAGGGCATGGGCCAAAGCACTGGGGACAAAAGGGATGTGAAATAATTTCATACAGTACTGTAATCTGTAAGATTACAGTACTGTATGTGTTATGCTTTTTACATTTTTTTGAATTTGCCGCCAGGCTCCGCCCCCGTGCATCGTGACGCTCGCAGGGAACGGAGCCTGGCAAGGAGAGGCTTCGGAACATGACACAGCCCGCGGACACTGCGGGGGACATCGCAGGATCCCGGGGACAAGGTAAGTTTACAGCACCAGGATCCTGTGGCTCGGGGTTACCGCTAATGGTCCTGAATTTTAACCCCGAGCCACACTCGGGAAAACCGCCAGGGAGGCTACGAGGACCTGTCATGCTTTTTTTCTATACGTGAGTAGCGCCCGCATATGAAAACGGTGTTCAAACCACACATGTGAGGTATCGCCGCGATCGGTAGAGCGAGAGCAATAATTGTAGCCCTAGACCTCCTCTGTAACTGAAAACCTGCAACCTGTAGAATTTTTTTAACACTGCCTATGGAGGTTTTTAAGGGTAAAACTTTGTCGCCATTCATCAAGCGGTCACAATTTTAAAGCGTGACATGTTGGGTATCAATTTACTCAGCGTAACATTATCTTTCACAATATCAAAAAAAAAAATTGGGCTAACTTTACTGCTGTCTTATTTTTTAATTCAAAAAAGTGTATTTTTTCCCAAAAAAGTACGCTTGTAAGACCGCTGCGCAAATACGGTGTGACAGAAAGTATCGCAACGACCGCCATTTTATTCTCTAGGGTGTTAGAAAAAAAATGTAATAATGTAATCACTGTATAATGTTTGGGGGTTCTAAGTAATTGTCTAGCAAAAAAAAATGTTTTTAACTTGTAAACAACAAATCTCAGAAAGAGGCTCAGTTCTTAAAGTGGAGGGCCACCCTGAAAAAAAAATTACACCAAAAAGCCTAAAAAATAATTTTTGTAAAAATTTAAAAAAAAAAAAAAAATTTACCTAAAACTTACCTAAACCCTTGTTGCTAGGCAGTCTTCCTAATCTGCCTCTTCCTATTCCGTGGCGTGTTCTGCTCCTCGGTGAACGGCCCCGTTGTCTTCTGGGAACTGTGTGTGTTCCCAGAACACCACGGGGCCATTCACAGAGCGCTGCGCCGCTCGCGCGTGCGCAGTAGGAAACTGGCAGTGAAGCCGCAAGGCTCCACTGCCTGTTTCCCTTACCTAGGATGGTGGTGCCAGGACCCGAGAGCTGAGGGACGGATCCACCTCGGGCGGCCAACATCGTGGGCACCCAGGAAAGTAAGTACTTATTTAAAGTCAGCAGCTACAGTGTTTGTAGCTGCTGACTTTTTTTTTTTTTTAGGCCGGAATCCCGCTTTAAGTGGATACTAAGGAGTCTTGTTATAAAACATTTGTTGCACAAATGTCAGAAGCATTCTTACAAGCTGAAGGAATCACAGTATTTTTTCTAAGAGAATAATGCCTGTATTGTTAGCTCCATCTAGTGACCAAAATGCAGTATAGTTTTTTTTTTTTAATATCTCAGAAAACTAATGCATTTTGACCATTACATGGAGCTGGTGATACAAAAATATGATGACATTTTGTTCAGCTTGCACGAATACTTGTGACATTTGTGCAAGGAATGTTTTATAAATCAATCCCTAAGTGTATTTTTGTTTTCCAGATCCGCACAGTAATCTAGTGAGAAACTTTGTCTTTGTGCAAGAGCTTCCTTTATTAACCACTTGACCTCCGGAAGATTTTACCCCTTTCATGACCAGGCCATTTTTTGCTATTTGGCACTGCGCTACTTTAACTGCTTCAGGACCTGCTGCCGTCATTATACTGCGACAGGTTGGCTCTCCTAAGCGAATCGCTGTAGGTGTACATCGTCCGCTTTAAGAGCGATAGGGGGCGCTCGCCCCACCGCGATGCTGGAGCCAATGCGTGTGGCCGGCGGTCAAAATGTTCTGCCAGCCACCCATGATCGCTCCACAGAGAGCCAGAACAGGGATCTGTCAATGTAAACAGACAGATCCCCGTTCTGACAGGGGAGGAGAAACAGATTTGCTGTTCCTAGTGATCAGGAACAGCGATCTCTCGCCTCCTCCAGTCAGTCCCCTCCCCCCACAGTTATAAACACTCCAAGGGAACACACTTAACCTTGATCGCCCCCTAGTGTTAACCCCTTCCCTGCCAGTGACATTTACACAGTAATCAGTGCATTTTTATAGCACTGATCGCTGTAAAAAAAAAAAATAATAATAATAAAAATGCCTTAACTCTATCCCCTATTTTGTAGACGCGATAACTTTTGCACAAACCAATCAATATACGCTTAGTGCAATTTTCTTTTACCAAAAATACGTAGAAGAATACATATTGGCCTAAACTGATGAAGAAATGTGCAAAAAATATTGTTTTTTTTTTTTTTTTAAATTACGCTCTTTTTTGTTTATAGCGCAAAAAATAAAAACTGCAGAGGTGATCAAATACCACCAAAAGAAAGTTCTATTTGTGGGGAAAAAAGGACGTCAATTTTGTTTGGGTGCAACGTTGCACGACCGCGCAATTGTCAGTTAAATTGGCATGTGTATTATATACTGTTTTGTACTAATCATCCCTTTGTTTCTTATCCCAGCCTTGCAGGGATTAGAAACAGAGAGATTGTTTCTTCTGTACAGAGCCCTGTGTTAATTGTCAACACAGGGCTCTGGGCTGTGATTGGACACAGCCGATCCGCAGGTCCCGGCCATGAATCATTGGCTGGGACGTGCTGACTAAGTCCCGCTGTGTTCAATCACAGCAGAGCCGGCAGGTGGAGGCGCACACGCACCCCATGGACCCGGAAGAAAGCTGCAACCTACAGATATGTTACAGTGCCTGTACAAGCCACCCTACTTCAGTATATGTACTGTGGAGGGTAGGCAAGTGGTTAAGACCGGTCACTTCTGCTCACTCTCTGCTTGTACAAAGTGATTGGTCTTGTCTCCTCCCCCTCCTGTAGTTTTCTGCAGGCAGCCTGTAGTGGGCGGGGCAGCTGGGTCAGAAAAAAAAGTAGAACATACTGCATTTTTCCTGCATTGGATTTTACTAGAAAGATGTAAAATGCATCAAAAACACACTGAAACTCACCTAAGAGCACAAAAACTGGAACACACATTGCTGTTTAAGGTTAAGAAAAAAGAGGGGGGAAAAATGCACTGGACTGCAACAAAAATGCACCAAAAACGCACTGAAACGCATAAAAACGTGTCAAAAACGCGCATGCAAAAAAGCTGGAATGAGGCAAAAATGTGCAGTTAAAGCGGAGTTTTGCCATTTTTTTAAGTCAGCAGCTACAAATACTGCTGCTGCTGACTTTTAAAATATGTACACTTACCTGTCCAGGGCGCCCGCGAAGCCGATCTGTCCCTGGGCTGTCGGGTGGAGGCGCCGCCATCTTCGGTAAGAGAATCAGGAAGTGAAGCCTTGCGGCTTCACAGCCTGGTTCTCTACTGCGCATGCGCGAGTCGTGCTGCGCGTCCTCACTGGTCCCTGCTATCTTCCGGGACCTGTGTGTCTCCCAGAAGACAGTGGGGGAACGGAGGAGGGGCCGGACATGGCGTAGATCACCGTGGAGCCTGCGGTGATCTATTCCCGGAAGTGGGAGCAAATACCTGTATTATACAGGTATATGTTCGCCCCTCCCCCCTGAAAGGTTCCAAATGTGACACCGGAGGGGGGGGGGGATCCGAAAAGTAGAAGTTTCAATTTTGGGTGGAACTCTGCTTTAAGCTGTGTTTTTTCTGCCTGCCACTCCCCCCCAGACTGACATTGCGACCCCCCTAATACAGGAGGTATGTTACTGACCAGATCACCAAGTGAAAAAAGCCTTAAAAAAAAGGAAAACGAATGTAGCCACCACATCCAATAATTGGTAAGCTTCAATACACTACATATTTTGGTTTGGGGTTTAATACCATTTCAATGTATGTACACAAAAAGTTCGAACACAATCATTTCTTGTAGCTCATAAGAACCTTTAGAATGTTGACCATCTAAATGTTCTGTTGGCCATCAGAATCCTTAAAGTGGAGTTCCACCCACTTTTACAACTCTTCAGCATCCCTCACTAAACTGTGCACTGTAAACAAATTGGATATTTTTAAAAAAAATTTCTCAGCACCTACTGTATATCTGCTGTATTCATTTTTCACTTCCTCCTCCCTGGCCGCGGCCCATCGCATCATTTCCTGTTTGCAATGTCTTCTGGGAAGGGGCGGCAACTTCCTCTGAAACTGCCGTTGCTATGGAAACCTGACCTGAAACCTATTACACTGCTTGTGCTGCACTGAGCATGTGCGAGATCTGCAAGGATAAGATCCAGGAAGAAATACAGTCTGGCTTCAGATGCCCACACTTAAGATGGCCACGGCCTGTTGTAATTTTATAAAATAACAAACTACTGCTATAAACTAACAAAACAGACCTTAGTTTACAGACTAACTTTACTAGAATACAATAAGCTTGTGTATTATAGGGGTATTTTTATTTAAAAAGTATGATTTCGGCCGGAACACCACTTTAATACATTTTTAAATCACGGACAGTAGGAATGATAGTTGGAGGTTGATTAGCAGCCAGAAATGTCCATTGACCCACTTTTCATACCTAAACCAATATATTATGTGAAGACGTTTTTGGTCTCGTAGTTATCTAGCAAAATGCAAATAAGAGTTTTGAATCAAAAGCAGAGAATAAATTACACAGAACTCATGAACTTTTAATGAAATGTCATCTTCTAGACTTTTTCCAGCACTTGGAAAAGACATAACGTTATGCATTGTTGAGATGATGAAAAGAACAGAGGCGAAAAAAAACCTCAGAATTTGAAAATTAGATTCTCAAATCAATACTGATGAAAAACAGGGACTTGTGAAATGGAATGTAACAGATAAGAGTCTTCTAGAGACGCAAATAGTATCACGGAAAGGAAACTCTGTTGTGACAGTCCGCTCCAGACTCAAAGAGCATCCGGGGGGAACGTTTCAGAAATTTCATTCAGTAATCAGTTTGAGGAAAGTAAAACTTTTTTGAAATAGGGCACTTTATTTTACAAATTTTGGCCAAACTGTCTTTTATTTTGGATGGAGTGTCTGCCTAACTGTCGCTCATTTGGAACAAATTCCCTATGTCTCTCTTTTTTCTTCTCATCTGTCCTTCTTTTTTGTCTTTTTTTGGTCTGATGTAAACTTCAACAGTGTCATTGAACACTGATGCCGTGTACACACGAGCGGACTTTCCGGCATTCTTGGACAATCCGATCGTGTGTAGGCTTCGGCTGACTTTTTTTTCCCAAAAATCTGCCGGACCTAGATTTGAAACATGTTTTAAATCTTTCCGTCGGACTCAGTTCCTGACGGAAAGCCCGTTCGTCTGTATGCTGGTCCGACGGAAAGCCTGTATGTCTGTATGCTGGTCCAGAACACCAGGAGAAGAGGCCAGAGAGAGCGGAGAAGAACCAACCGGACGCCGGGATAAGAGGAACCGGAGGGGCCCCCGAAGCCGGAAGAAGACCCCCGAAGCCGGAGGAAGACCCCCCGGAGCTGTCTAATAAATTATTTTAAAAACCTGTGTAGTGTGTTTTATTATTGACACTTTTTCCCTAGGTAAATGGGTAGGGGTACCATGTACCCCATACTCATTCACATAGGGTGGGGGGCTGGGATCTGGGGGCCCTCTTATTATAGGGGGCTCCCGGATTCCGATAAGCCCTCCCGCCCGCAGACCCCGACAACCAACGGCCAAGGTTGTCGGGAAGAGGCCCTTGTCCTCATCAACATGGGGACAAGGTGCTTTGGGGGAGGGGGGGCCCCGTAGGGCGCCACCCCTCCCCCAAAGCACCCACCCCCCATGTTGAGGGCATGCGGCCTGGTACGGTTCAGGGGGGGGGCTCGCTCGTCCCCACCCCCTTTCCTGACCGGCCGGGCTGCGCGATCGGATCGGGGTCTGGTATGGATTTTAGGGGGGACCCCACGCCGTTTTTTCGGCGTAGGGGGTTCCCTTTATAATCCATACCAGACTTAAGGGCCTGGTATGCCCCGCGACGGGGCTCGCAAGGTGTCAATCTCGCCGATAAAAGCGGCGACAATCACTTCACTTCTTTTCTAGTCCCGTCATACCCGAGTCACGCTCAAAATGAACGGACTTGGCCATGTGTGGGCAAGTCCGTTCATTCTGAAAGTCCGCTGTAACTCTAGCGTCGGAAAGACAGGCGGACCTAGCCTGCCGGAAAGTCCGGCCGCGTGTAGGCAAGTCCGTCCGTTCAGGTAGTCCGGCGGAAAGACCGTCGGACCAAGTCTGCTGGAAAGTCTGATCATGTGTACGAGGCATAATGCCACGGGGTCAAGAGTCCGACGGAACGAATCCGTCGGACAATTTGATCGTGTGTGTGGGCTTCATCGGACCTTTTCTGTCGAAAAATCTGACGGAGCTTAGAAATAGAACAAGTTTCAAATCTTTCCGACGGACTCAATTCCTATCGAACAAACCGTTCGTCTGTATGCTAGTCCGACGGACCAAAAACGACGCAAGGGCAGCTATTGGCTACTGGCTATTGGACTTCCTTTTCTAGTTCTGTCGTACGTCATCACGTTCAAAACGATCTGACTTTGGTATGATCGTGTGTAGGCAAGTTCGATTCAGCGGAACTCGGTCGAAAAGTCCTTTGGCGTTCAGTCCAACGAGAAGTCCGCTCGTGTGTACGCGGCATAAGCCTTCCATCCAACCTCTAAATCAGCCTTTCTCAACTTTTTCAACAGAGCAACCCTTGAAATAACATTCAAGTCTCAATGAACCTCTGCTAAAAGTAACTATATCTCAGGGTATTTTTTTCTCAGACAATAGGTGCAGGTACTCCCCCCTGTTACATAGTTACATAGTAGGTGAGGTTGAAAAAAAAAACAAGTCCATCAAGTCCAACCCATGTGTGTAATTATATGTCAGTATTACATTGTATATCCCTGTATGTTGCGGTCGTTCAGATGCTTATCTAATAGTTTCTTGAAATTATCAATGCCCCCTGCTGAAACCACCGCCTGTGGAAGGGAATTCCACATTCTTGCCACTCTTACAGTAAAGAACCCTCTACGTAGTTTAAGGTTAAACCTCTTTTCTTCTAATTTTAATGAGTGGCCACAAGTCTTGTTAAACTCCCCTCCACTAAAATTTTTTATACCTATTGTGGGGTCTCAAGTATGATATTTGTAAATTGAAATCATATCCCCTCTCAAGCGTAACCCCCCTCTATCCACCTCTGCACTGTCCCTTACTTCCACCCTCTACCCTCTCATCCTATGCATTAAGGTGAAAAAACTTCTGTCGCGCTCTTCCCCTCTCCCCATTGTCTCTGCTCTTTATTGGATAGATTGATAGCAGCGCAGCCATTGGCTCCCGCTGCTGTCAATCAAATCCAATGACTCAGGTGCCAGGGGGTGGAGTTGAGTCGTACATTAGGCATCTATGGACGCCGAATGCTGGACTCGGGAGCAAGCCAGCAAGGTAACCCACCAGGACATCGCTTCTCCTAGGGGGTATATGATGCTGGAGGAGCTACCAGCACCCCCGGGGGACTCCAGAACAGGAGGATCGGGGCCACTCTGTGCACAACGAACTGCACAGTGAAGGTAAGTATGACATGTTTGTTATTTAAAAATAATAAAAAATGAAGCCTTACAAACACTTTAG
Source organism: Lithobates clamitans (assembly GCA_037952925.1). Classification (NCBI taxonomy): domain Eukaryota; kingdom Metazoa; phylum Chordata; class Amphibia; order Anura; family Ranidae; genus Lithobates; species Lithobates clamitans. The sequence goes on along the minus strand of JBBGZY010001572.1, from coordinate 1,254,126 downwards.
GTAATCCATATGGAATGTGTTAATAATAACAACAAAAAAAACAGATCCACTGAAGCCAGCAACAATAGATCCTCCCCAGCAACCACAGAACCCTTCCAGCAACAACAGATCTCCCAGGAGCCAGCAACAATGGACCTATTACAGCATCAATAGATCTCCCAGGAGCCAGGAACAATAGACCTCTCCCCTCTATAGTAGATCCCTCCCAGCAACAATTGACCCCCTAGCAACAGTAGACCCTCCTCCCCCACAACAATCCTCCCAAGCAACAACAGACCCCTTCCAGCAACAATATGTTTCTCAGGAGCCAGCAACAATAGACCCTTTACAGCAACAATAGATTCCCCAGGAGCTAGCAACAATAGACCCTTTACAGCAACAATAGATTCCCCAGGAGCTAGCAACAATAGACCCTTTACAGCAACAAAAGATTCCCCAGGAGCCAACATTACTATAATGATCCCTCAACAGAAAATCCCCACCAGCAACAACTGCCCCGCCAAGCAACAAAAGACCCTTCCCAGCAACAAAATATCCCCCACCAGCAACACTAGACACCCCCCTTGGAACAATAAATCCCCTGGCAGCACCCATTAAATACATTTAGTGCTGGAGGTTCCGGAACTGTGAAGCTGATTGGCTACCATGCACAGTTTCTGAGTGCACCAGTTTTACCAGATCTTCCCCGCAGTGTACTGCTTAGAGTGTTGCTCACACATACTGTGCTTGACTTTGGGAACATCATTCAATCTATTTGTAAGAAGCTCCACTAGCAGACACCAAACAAGAGAGGCTGTCAGTAGTCAGGCTAGTAGAAACATGATTTTCGGTTTAAGGTAAAAGTATATTGATATTTCTTAAAGTATGGGGGCGGTGGAGGTCAGGTGAGGATTTAGGGGAGGTTACAAATTGTGGAGATGTGCTTTAACATGCTTCGGGTACTGGGTACTGGAGGATGAGGTTCAGGGATGTGTAGTCAGGGGAGGCAGGTAAATCTTTCTTGGTCTACCTGACCTTGGCTTGGTACCAAAAGAGCCCTGAATTTTCCACTTCTTAATAACTGATTAAACAGTACTGACTGGCATATTCAAGGCTTTAGATATCTTTTTATATCCTTTCCATCTTTGTAAAGTTTCATTACCTTGTTATGCAGGTCTTTTGACTGTTCTTTTCTACCTCCTCATGGCTCAGTGTCTAGCCTGTTTAGTGCATCCATGTGCGAGCTAACAAATTCATTGACTATTTATACACAAACACTAATTGTGATTTAAAAAGCCACAAATGTAGGAAATTAACCTTTAATTGCCATTTTAACCTGCGTGTGCCACCTTCTGTGTCTGTACCAAGGCCAAACATTCCAGGGTATGTAAACTTTTTATCAGGGCCATTTGGATGATTTCTGTTACAATCATGATTTAAAAAGGATCCAAAAAAACTATGTGATAATAAATGGCTTCATGTGATTGCTATCTTTAAATAAAAGACAGTTTTTTGGCATGACCAGTCATATTTTTAATATTGATGCCAAAATTTCACAATTTCTGCCAGGGTATGCAAACTTTTGACCACGACTGTATATATTGTTTTAGCAGACACCCTTTTATGTTACACGGTATTTGCGCAGCAACTTTTCAAACACATTTTTTTTAATTTCATGAATTTAAAAAAAAAAAAACACGAATGTTTGGCTGATTTTTTGTATACTATGAAAGATTAGTTTACGCCGAATAAATAGCTACCTACCATGTCATGCTTTAAAATTGCGCACACTCGTGGAATGTCGCCAAACATCAGTACTTAAAAATCTCCATAGGTGACGCTTTAACTTTTTTTACAGTTTACATGTTTAGGGTTACAGAGGAGGTCTAGTGCTAGAATTATTGATCTCGATCTAACGATTGCAGTGTATGTAACCTGTGTGCATCTGGCTCTGATACTAGCCAGTGCCTCACCAGCCACTCACCTCGCCGCACGTCCCTGATGAGGTGTCTAAGAAGCTTTCAGAAGGTGGAAAGCATAAAGCCTCATACACACGATCGGATTCTTGGCCAACAAAACCGCGGACTTTTGTCCGAAGGTCGTTGGCCCAAACTTGTCTTGCATACACACAGCCACACAATTGTCGGCCAACAAATACGAACGTAGTGATGTACTACGTGTTTTTTCAGCTCTTTTGCGCCACCCTTTGGGCTCCTTCTGTTAATTTCGTGTTAGTAGAAGTTTGGTGAGTGTTGATTCGCGCTTTTCATTTCGCACTTTTCATTTTGCGCTTTTCAGTTCGTTTCTGAACGGCCGTTCGTCAACCAGCCATGTTGTGGAATCGGAGGAGATAACGTGTTATTTATTATTGGCCTTGGAGTTATTGCTTTGATATTATTTTTTTGGTTGAATAATAATGATTTGATTTGGTATATTTTCTATATTTTTGGATGCATAGAATGCACTTTTTAGTAAAGTTCTATTGGCAGATATCATGTCTAATTTTATTTGTTTTCTTTTTTTAATGCACAATAAAAAATAGTGTAGAATAATACTTGGCTATGTGTTTTACTTCAAATGACAGTTTGGGAGTGGGCAGTTACATTTAAAAAATACAATGTAAAATTAACAAGGGACACCAACATAGTTGTATCTTTGATCTTAAAAACTACGGGTGAATGGTGTTGTGGTAACCCCCCCCAAAAAAAAACGAAAAAAAAAAAAAAAAACAATAATATTATTCTTGATATCACTAGAAAATAAAAGCCTTTGAAAATTAGTTTGCAATAACTCCATCAATATCACCAGCAAAGCAGCTTCATTATTATCCCATTAAAGAAGAAGAGAATTGTGCGGCGCATTTGGAGATTTCATAATTTGCCGCGTCACGAATGTTAATTCTCCACTATGAACGCGAGTTTACAAGACCGACCGCTTCCGGCTCGTCCTTGCTTCCGATCATACGTGTTTGTACTTTGGACTTTTGTCTGACGGACTTGTGTACACACGCTCGGAATATCCAACAACAGACATTTGTTCGCAGAAAATTTGAAAACCTGCCAGCCAACATTTGTTGGCGGAAAACCTGACAACAATTGTCCGATGGAGCGTACACACGGTCGGATTTACCGCCAACAGCCTGTCATCACGCATTTCCTGTCGGAAAGTCCGATCGTGTGTACCAGGCTTTAGAAAAACCTTCGCTCATGTGGTACTGCTTATTAACAGAAAAGAAAGGTGGCGTGGCATTGCAATATAATCTGCAGGCTCTGCATAGTGATGTAAACCTTTAGCCATGCTGCTTTGCACATGTGCATGAAGAATGGAAGCACAGATCAATAAATATTTTGGTAGCTAAAAAAGATCCCGTGTTGGTTGTTCAGCTCTGCATTTAGTGTGTGGTTGGGGTTCCTCTTTATTTGATGTCAGGTGAAGGAGGGGTGTAGGAGATTGATTTTGCCTGGAAGGATTACACAGTGTTAAGTAAAATTAGGTATGCTCTGTTAATGTGCCAGCCTGCATTATCTCAGCCAAGTGATATCTGAATATGAGGAGGACACAGAATAATAAATGACTAGGAATGGATTTTCTGGGTCACATACTTGCTTGGTAGACACCTGGTTCAGTTTCCACCTGGATAAAAAATATCATTGTAATTAACATTTTCCTTTTTTTTTTTCTGCTTTCGGGAAAATTAAACCCAAAGTATAGGTTAGATTTAATTACTCAGTGTAATTTTCCTTCAGATGGCTTTATTGTGGCTGTTAAAATTTACCTGCTGGTAACAATGTAACGAAATACAAAAAAATAAAAGGTATTAAATCTAATCGAGGCCGGAGGAAATTATTATGCTTTCCTTGTTTTGTACAGCAGCCTATCATTACATGTTCTAGAACTAAGTAGAGCGATTTCTTCAAAATTGACTTTGACGCAAAATTATAATTTTGCATTCGGTGTAGTTTTGCGGAAGCTTATGCCAAGTTTTGAAAAAAATAAATAAATTCTCTTTATTAAGTGGTTGTATTTTTTTTTTTTTTTTAGAGGGGGTTTGTTTGAAGAACTTTCTCTCTGCTGCTCCCCCCCCCCCTTTTAAAAAATCAGCGATAATTAAACTTTTTTTTTTTTTAGACAATTTATTAGTCTTACCTCTTATGCAGTGTACACATGAGCGGGCTTTGCGACCAGACTGGTCCGCCGGAACGAATCCGTCAGACAATCCGACCGTGTGTGGGCTTCATCGCACCTGCAGCGGACTTTTTCGGTCGAAAATCAGACGGACTTTAGATTTAAAACATGTTTCAAATCTTTCCGACGGACTCGAGTCCGGTCGAAAAATCCGCTCGTCTGTATGCTAGTCCGACGGATGAAAGCCAACGCTAGGGCAGCTATTGGCTACTGGCTATGAACTTTCTTATTTTAGTCCGGTGTACGTCATCACGTACGAATCTGTCGGACTTTGGTGTGATTGTGTGTAGGCAAGTCCGTTCGTTCAAAAGTCCGTTGGAAGTCCGTCGGAAAGACCATCGGACCTTTGATGCCGAAAAGTCCGACCATGTGTACACGGCATTAGGTACCCTTTTTTATGCTTTCCAGTAGTCTGCTGGCTTTGCTTGCTGCAGCTTGATATTGCATGCCATTGCTGAGCCTGGGTTCCACAAGAATCCTTTTTTTTAGTCTAGATTCTCCCCCTAGCGTGTAATTTACATTCCTATTTTTAGTTTCTAAAGTGGATTACTTTACATTTATCAGTATTAAACCTCAATTGCCATGTAGATGCCCACCCATTTATTTTATCAAGGTCTTCCTGTAAGGTTGCTACAGTGCCTTGAAAAAGTATTCATACCCCCTTGAAATCTTCCACATTTTGTTATGTTACAACCAAAAACATAAATGTATTTTATTGGGATTTTATGTTATAGACCAACACAAAGTGGCACATAATTGTGAAGTGGAAGGAAACTGATAAATGGTTTTCAAATGTGTTTACAAATAAATATATGAAAAGTGTGGGGTACATTTGTATTCAGCCCCCCTGAGTCAATACTTTGTAGAACCTCCTTTCACTGCAATTACAGCTGCAAGTCTTTTTGGGGATGTCTCTAACAGCTTTGCACATCTAGAGAGGGACATTTTTGCCCATTCTTCTTTGCAAAATATCTCAAGCTCTGTCAGACTGGGTGGAGAACGTCTGTCAACAGCAATTTTCAAGTCTTGCCACAGATTCTCAATTGGATTTAGGTCTGGACTTTGACTAGGCCATTCTAACACATGAATATGCTTTGATATAAACCATTCCATTGTAGCTCTGGCTGTATATTTAGGGTCGTTGCCCTGCTGGAGGGTGAACCTCCGCCCCAGTCTCAAGTCTTTTGCAGACAGGTTTTCTTCTAAGATTGCCCTGTATTTGGCTCCATCCATTTTCAGCTGTGACCAATTTTACCCGGCGGTAGCCGATCAGCTGATTCCGCAGACTCTTTGTCAGCCAGCACCAGCTGATTGTTCGGTACACAGGCAGATAGGCAGTCTGCCTATGTAAACAAGGCAGACTGCCGTTCTGTCAGTACAGAAGGCATGGATCCTGTGTCTCTGCAAAGCAGGAACACTGATCCATGCCTTCCCCTAGTAAAAGCACCTCTCCCGCTACAGTAAAACACAGGCTAGGCACACAGTTAACCCTTTGATCGCCCCGTTGTTAACCCCTTCCCAGCCAGTGTCACTAGTATATTTTTAGCACTGATCACTGTATTATGCCCTGTACACACGGTCGGATTTTCCGACAGAAAATGTGTGATAGGACCTTGTTGTCAGAAATTCCGACCGTGTGTGGGCTCCATCACACATTTTCCATCGGATTTTCCGACACACAAAGTTTGAGAACTTGCTATAAAATTTTCGGACAACAAAGTCTGTTGTCGGAAATTCCGATCGTGTGTACACAAATCCGACGCACAAAGTGCCACGCATGCTCAGAATAAATTAAGAGACGAAAGCTATTGGCTACTGCCCCGTTTATAGTCCGGATGTACGTGTTTTACGTCACCGCGTTCAGAACAATTGGATTTTCTGACAACTTTGTGTGACCGTGTGTATGCAAGACAAGTTTGAGCCAACATCCGTTGGAAAAAATCCTAGGATTTTGTTGTCGGAATGTCAGTTCAATGTCAGACCGTGTGTACAGGGCATTAGAGTCACTGGTTCCCAAAAAGATTCAAAAGTGTCAGTGTCCGATTTGTCTGCTGCAATATCACTGTCCCGCTATAAGTCGCTGATCGCAGCCATTACTAGTAAAAAAAAAATGAATACGGTACATAAAAATTCCATAAATATATTGTAGACGCTAGAACTTTTGCGCAAACCAATCTATATAAGCTAATTAGGTATTTGTTTGCCAAAAACATGTAGCAGAATACATATTGGCCTAAACTGATGAAGAAATTAGATTTTTTACAGTTTTTTTATTCGATATCTTTTTAAGCAGAAAGTAAAAAATATTGTTTGTTTTTTTTTTTTTTTTTTTAAATTGTTGGTAATTTTTTTGTTTATAGCGCAAAAAATAAAAAAAACGCAGAGGTGATCAAAAAACACCAAAAGAAAGCTATATTTGTGAGAAAAAACAGACACAAATGTTATTTGGCTACAGTGTCGTATAACTGTGCAATTGTCAGTTAAAATAACGCAGTGTCCCCATTAATTAGAGCATCATTACTGGCTTGGAAGAAGTACACACGGGACACACCACCTAACCAACCCTCACATGCCCACCCCATCCCTCTTAGAGCACTAGCAAGTCAAATCCCGAATCTTAGGATCCAGCACTGGCACACCTATGGAATTAACTCCCTACTAGATCTCACATCTCAACATCCTTAAAAACCTTCAGACAAATTTCATCTCTACATGCATATATGCATGTAAGGATCAGCCACTTCCTTATAGCTTCTAAACTCCCCCATGTAGTCTCAATCCCCAAAACACTCCACAGATTCTACTCCCAGCCCACATACCCAAAACATGGTATATCCTCAATATATGCAGCTTTAAATGACCAGAGACCCTGCTCCCAACTTAATACCTCATCGAAGTGGGAAGCAGAATTGAATCTCAGTACAACCCCTACCATGTGTCAGAAGGCCTTCAAATACACATACGCAGCATCCCATTGCTCCAATCATTGAGAAACCTATAAAAAAAAACCTACACAGATGGTACCTAACACCCTACAGATTATCAAAAATTTACCAGAATTCTCCCCCTACTTGCTGGGGGACCTGCGGCAGTATAGGTACTAGAGCTGCACAATTAATCGTTAAAAAATCGTGATCTCGATTCAACCCCCCTGACGATCTCTATTGCAGAGTTTGCCGATTCTTTCATATAACAAGTGGAGAGACTTATCTGCTCACTCAGCTGTCAAAAGAAAACATCCGGGCAGACTGCCAAGTTTTTAACATGAAACATTGTATCTAACTCTTCCTTCTTAGATCAAAGGGATAAACTTCTGTGTGTAAAGAAAAAATCCAAGCAGTCCGCCAAGTTTTTAACAATGTGTAAATGCAGGAAGTTTCACAACTTAAAGTCTAAATCTTTTTCTGACCCTTGCTTCTTAAAGTTAAAATCAATATTTTTTGCTAGAAAATTACTTGGAACCCCCAAACGTTATATATATTTTAGCAGAGACCCTAGGGAAAAAATGTCAATTGCTGCAATATTTTATATCATACTGTATTTGCCCAGCGGTCTTACAAACATAATTTTTTGGTAAAAAATACACTTCAATGAATAAAAAATAACGAAATAGTAAAATTAGCCCAATTTTTTTTGTTTTAATGTGAAGGATGATGTTACTCCGTGAGAATCGTGAGAGATTCGTGATCTATCTTCTAAGCCAAAAAATCGTGATTCTCATTTTAGGCAGAATCATGCAGGTCTAATAGGTACTATTGCACATCTTCTTTGGTTTTGCAGATCCCTTAGCTTCTTCTGGAGACAAATCTTTTCCTTAATTTCCTCTATAACACAGATCTCTTCAGCACCCACCCCATTATTAGCCTTACTCCACTTGGCTATAAAAAAATTTCCTCCCAGGTCATGAGTGGTAATAATGCATCTCCTACTTGCAACAAAAGTAAATATTACTAGACACTGGAGAACTACAGAACTGCCCTCCCTGGCGTCTACACTTGCAGAACTCAATCTCCAATGTGAGATGGAGAGAACAGTAGCTAGGAAAAATTTAGCCATTGACAAGTTTCTTTTGAAGTGGTCTTCTTGGCTATCACATTCTATATGTACTGTACAAGTATAATGTTTTTGTTGTATCTTCCTTCTATAAATGTACTTTACCGGTATGCTGGTACTTCCATTCCCCCCCACTTCCTTCCCTATCCCTTCCCAACCCCAACCCCCTTCCTCTGGAGCCTCCCTCACCAATATCTCTGCCTGTAAGCATATTACACTGACCTGTATTGAATTTACTTAACTTGTCAATGTTATAAGTATGTTTTATGAGTTATTCTTTGTTATGCTCCAGTTGGAACATCTGCCAAGATTTACCATGTAATGCTAAATATGTTTTTTGAAAACTCAATAAAGAATATTTAACATAAAAAACGAATGCAGTGCCGTATCGCAAAAAATGGCCTGGTCATGAAGGGTCATGAAGGGAGGTAAATCTTCCAGGGGTGAAGTGGTTAAACAAAACTGGTCCCAGGATTGAGCCCTAGGGTACCCGGCTCACAACTCCAGACTATTCCCAAGATACACTATTTATCACCACCCATGCAGTCCTGTATCCAGGCAGGTACAAGCACTATCGTCAATGCCAACAGACCTCAATAGTTAATGTAAAAACATGTTAAAATATAATATAGTGGGGCTAATGAGGGGCCATTTTTTGATACATGAACAGATCTATTGTAATTGAAAGGAGTTTTTTCGCATCAATCAGGGAACATTTAAAGCCCATTGTACCCTTTAATAACCCTCAAAATCACATTTATAGTACCTGCCTTATTAACTATAGTGCATTTAAACTTAACAGAATTGTGCCAATATTTCCCCAATTTTGATGCAATTTTCACTCTCAATTTTGCTTATCCAAGTCAACAACTTCAGAGAAATTAACTTGGCCATTTAGAATCTCCTGCAAGCCCTTCCTCCAACCCATTTACAGTATATTCCCCTTTGCTATATTACACCACTGGAACTGTTGCATATACATTGTGCTTAATGTGACCTCCTTCCAGGGTGTGGCGCCCATGTGTCAGCGACCAATCAATGGACTTAAATGCAGTCACTGGCACAGTACAGCATAGCATGCTAACTGAAATATTAAATGGCATTTTACCCATTGCACGTACCACCAGAGGGGCCGATCTGATGTTTGTGCCTGAGTACATAGCCTGAGGTGCACGTTTTCCAAAAACACTGTTCCCTTCTTCGGACATGGTGTTTTTGAAAGCAAAATAGATTTGGTTAGTAACACGAAAGATAGCGCCTACACTTTTACTTTCCTGCTACTTTGTATGCTTAACACGGCACAACACTTAACTGTTGGGTATAAAGTTGTGACTAGCCGAGTTTAGGAGGGTTGATAACCCAAAAGTGCACTTATCCATGTCCAATTCCTGTGCACTTAAATTGTGTCCTGATCAACCCAATGCATATTCCCATACTTGGCTGAAAGTTCTCCCATTTCTCCCCAGCCCTACCCCAGAGGGGATCTTTACTCTTTGGAAATCAGATAGGAAAATTAAACTTTAGAGTTAAAACTTTTCTTAAGCTGTCCGTCAGTTCTGCTGAGCAGAAATATTTTTCTGTTCCACAAGAGCTGGCAGATGTTTAATTATTCTGCGTGCATATTGTAATGATAAAATTGCTTATATACAGCTGACATGAGACAAATTATACGTGTACACCCTTTCTATGGTGATGGGAAATTGATTGATTCCCTTTGAATACTTAAGCATAACAAATCCATACTGGGAGAAGGAGATTAGCCATGCATCCAAAAGTCTGATCAGAAAATAGAAGTTGCTCAAGCCTGAGCTATTACAAGGAAACAAGTCATGCCATTATTTTTCTGTTCATCTCTTCTTATTGTTATACTATCACAAGTTGCAGAGAGCCGCTGGTTGAGAGCTGGTGGACTTAAAGTCGACCTGAACTCAGAAAGTGAAGATTTGCTATCTTTTAGGGAACATCTAGAAATGTTGTGATTCTGCAGTAGCATGAAAAATCTACCTTGTCTTGATTTCCCCTGAAACGTGGCAGTGCACTTCAAGTGCCTAGGCACCAGTGGCGGCTGGTGCTCAAAATTTTTTGGGGGGGCGTAAACGAACTGAAAAATTCTGAAAAATACTGAAACAAAAACATCAATTGCAGCCACTGTGCAGACAACTGTGCCCAGCAAATACAGCCACTGTGCCCATCATATGCAGCCACTGTGCCCATCATATGCAGCCACTGTGCCCATCATATGCAGCCTCTGTGCCCAGCAAATGCAGCCAACTGTGCCCATTATATGCAGCCAACTGTGCCCATCATATGCAGCCAACTGTGCCCATAATATGCAGCCAACTGTGCCCATAATATGCAGCCAACTGTGCCCATAATGTGCAACCTCTGTGCCCAGCAAATGCCGCCAACTGTGCCCAGTCAATTGCAGCCTCTGTGCCCATAATATGCAGCCACTGTGCCCAGCAAATGCAGCCAACTGTGCCCATCAGTTGCAGCCTCGGTGTCCATAATATGCAGTCACTATGCCCAGCAAATGCAGCCAACTGTGCCCCATCAATTGCAGCCTCTGTGCCAATTATATGCGGCCACTATGCCCCCCCGCCCGCTTGCCTGCCCGCTGTCACCCCACCGTGGTGGTGGGTGAGGCAGCGGGACAGGCGGCGAGCTGTGGGACTAGTGGCACAACAATGGCTCCTGTGTCTTCTTCCTGTTCTGCTAGGCAGCCAATGAGATCGCCTCTGCCTTCAGCCTATCAGGTGACCAGCATTACATCTGCTGCTCCTGATTGGCTGAGAGGCAGTTCTGTGTTAGCAAAGCAAATATTCAATTGCTTTGCTAACACACCTGGGTGAACTGCGAGCTCAACTGATTGCGCTCGCAGTTCACCTTTTTTGAAGCCTATTAGCGCCTATGGCGCTGATCAGGTGCTTCAAAAACACCCCCCGCCGCTGTAATTCAGGCGCCCAGGGTCTGCAACAGGGCCGGATGCCTGAATAAGGGGTGGCTACAGGGCCCATAGATAAATTAATGCAATGCATGAATCTGTCCCTACTACACAGAGGGGGTGGCTGGAAAAGGGGGCGGCGCCCGTGCACCCTTAATGGACGCACTGCCACTGCCAGGCACTCAGTGCCTTGAGCCTCATAGCTCTATATTTTCAGTGTGACAACATCTAAGGCACTGCTGCCTCTGACTACTAGTGTCACCAGATTTGGAGTAAGATTCCGTGCTGCCACTACTGTGTCATTCACTGTTCTCCTTACTGGAAGAAAGCTGTAACTGAAGACCTGTGCTACAAGGATCCCCCTGCTTCCGCCTTATTCGTTATGTAGGTCTGTGCTTCCTCCACCCTTCCTGTTGCTTCTTAATCATTACCCCACCAGTCATTAAATCACCAGTCATTGGGGGGGGAGTCTGACACAAGGAAGCAAAGCTCTTCTCCTTTACGAAGATGGCCATACCAACAAAGAGACGTGGAACAGAACAAGACATGGTAAGTCAAAAATGGTGAAAAGATCAGCTGCAATGAGCCCACAGACAACACTGGCAACTAGTCCTTTGTCTTCTGCTTGCCTTTTTGAGCAGAGATAACACTCTTCAGTTCCTAATTAATTTATGCAGTGTTTGACCCAATGGAATAATGGGGATTCTCAGTGTCACTAGAGTGAGATAAGGGTTTATCCAAAAGAATAAAGGCAAGAGTAAATATCCCAACTTGCAGCCCTCAAGTCTTCCCCACTAACAACAGTCAAACAAACCAAAGCACCAAGGCATTCAGTAATCTAGCATCAGATATATGTTTTCAGATTAAGTAACATGTAAATATAACACTTACAGGTTTGTATTACCTCTCATACTAATTAACCAAAAGGTAAGTACTGCAATATTTACTTAAAATATGCAATCAAGCTCACTAAAATGACATTATTCATCTCCTTTGATCATAAACGTATTTAAGAAATTAACATAACCCTGAACTTACCTTTTAACCTGAGCCCGGTTTCTGATCTTAACCCACAACCTCAACTTACACCTTAAACCTAACCTTAATGTTGAACTTAAACCCTGACCCATAACATTAACATATGCAATAATTGTTTAACAAACTGTAATGTTATCACAAATTATTATTACAATGAAAATTGGGCCAATACTAGCACTGGCAATACTTGTGTGCCTCAATATATCTCTCCTGTAATACAGGAATAACAAACAATGTTTCCAATCGACTGTGCTGAAAAACCTGAAGCCAATGCCATTGATCCGTCAATGTAAGTAGTGTACAAATTTATCATGAATGTAGCGCTACCCCTGAAGGAGCTGCTGTAATTCAGCTGGATCTTCCCTAGGAATAGTGCTGGGGCAACTAGGCATACAGAAACATTAAACTTGTTGCGGGTCAAAAATCAGTCTATGTTTCTTTTTTTTTTACGTTTAAAGAACTTGGGATGGGGGGGAGGGTTATGGGATACTTCAGATTCTCTGTTGTTGGTATGAGGTCACTTTGCTCAGTCTCCGTGTGTAGTGTATGCAGTTTCAAGTACAGATAGAATAACTAAATCCCTTCTTTGGAGGCTATCCCAAGCAGGAATTTTGTATGCTTGTCCACCCAAAGGAATGCAGCACACAGTCACTAAAACCCAGGGCTTAGGTCAGTACTTACAATGTCACAGGATCCCCAGATGTCTCCTTACAGTATCCACTGGACACTCTTCATTGAGTCCTACAGACCAGGTTCCCAAGTGGGGAATCCCTTGACTAGCTCTAAAATGGGATCCTAAGAAATAGGCTGCCCAGCTCTGCCACAGCTGGGATCTTGGTGAATGACTGCTGGGCTCGGGATAGCTGCGAGTGAGATAGTAAGGAGAGTAAGAAGGACCCCTGCTGTTCTACATCTCAGACTATTTATATGCCTCTCAAGCCACCTTCTGGGTACACCCCCCCAGGGATTGGATGGAGCACAATAAATATTCAGGCTGAGACCTAACTTGTTTCACTCTATGTATCAGAAGCCTCTAGTAGACAAGGGAAAGCAATCAAACCTGAAGTCTGTGAGACCCAGAACATCCAAAAGCAATCAACAACTGCTCCACTGACTACAGAGGAGTCAAAGAGAACTAAATTAGTCTGGCTTCCTAGCAACTTAACTAGGAAGCTACTACATGAAATATATTTTCCTGGTTTCTTGTCCATGGACAACATGTTGTATAAGCCCAACATCTGCCTAAATCTTTATGCCTTTACCGCAGATGTAAGAAATACTTCATTAACCTCTAAGGTGAACTAAGGTTGCTATTAACACATGACATAAGTCCAGGCAGGCTTTGAGCATAGACCTCGTTCTCTACTCACAAGATGATGTTTCATTATAAATCTTTGGAAGAAATTTAAAATAGTAGGAAAACAACATTACATACATTGTACAGAATGAGATGTCTAAGCACTACAGTCATGTATAAGCTTGTTAGACATCCCAATTCAAAGCCATTGCGGCTATAACAGCCTCCACTCTTCTGGAAAAACCTTCCATAAGTCTAGGGGGTATATCTATGGGAATTTGTACCCATTTAGCCAAAAGAACATTTGTGAGGTCAAGTACTGATGTTGGATGAGAAGATGTGGCCCACATCCTGCTTTTCTATTTATCCCAAAGTTATTTAGTAGGGTTGGGACCAGGGCTCTGTGGAGGCCAGCAAACCTGTCAAGCCATATCTTTATGGAGCTGGCTATATGTACAGGATATAAAGCTAGAACAGAGAAGGACCTTTCTTGAACTGTTGCCACAAGGTTGGAGGCACATAATTGTTGTTGTCTTTGTACTGTATGTCTTTGTACTGGTGCTGCTATGTGTGCAGGTCTATCATGATTCAATCATTAGGGCACAATGCTTGAACGGGAAAGGGCTTTCCCTAACTGTTGTCACAAGGTTGGATGCACATAATTATTTAAGATGTCTTTGTTCTGTATGTCTTTGTGCTACTGCTGCTATGTGTGCAGGCGTATCACGATTCATCTGACCTAGTCACATTCAATCACTTAAGAGATGAATGTGCTACTAATGACAGCATATTGAACATAAATAATGCAATCAATAATTTAGAGCCTTGAATAAGATAACATACTAAAACCTTGAAACATGTTAGCTTAGATTACAACAATCAAAAAAAGCATCTTTGAATGCCAACCATTTTTCCAATGTAGCACCCTCCTAGCGTAAAATGCTAGGCAAATTAATTTTTTGGCTCCTTCTGTACTGAAGAGAGCAGTGATTGTTTGCTCTGGTCTGTTCAGGGTGAGAATTTGACCGTTTTTTGCTTCTGGAAGAAGTTTTCAGGAATGTGGGGCTGGGAGAGTCAGATGACCAGACTAAATATGTATCATTCGCTAGTCAATACCTAGAGGGGATTGCCCAGAAGGTGGCTGCGGATCTGATAAATAGTTTGGAGCTCTGGAGAGTTTGTTCTTTCCTCCTCAAGGAAGGTTCCAAATCCTCTGGGGCTACTGCCCCCTTAGGCAGACTATAGACTGTGTAGCTGTTCTTTAGGATCTCTGCTAAGGACCGGAAACAACCTGTGGTAAAAGCTGGCTATTGGACTTCACCCTATGGGATCTGGTCTGTAGAAGGATTGTCTCCCTCTTAGTTATGTGTCCGGAGAAAGCTGGAAGGTGTGCAGCTGTCTTGGGGACTTGTGAGTAATGACCTCATCAAAATATAAAGTGTAAAGCAATAAATCTTCAAAATATAAAGTGCAGAGAAATGAATCATCCAAAAATAACATGCAAAGGTGCAACTAATAGTGCATAAATAAGTCCATGTATCAAAATTCCTCACATCATTCAAAAATATGTGTATATAGTACATTAATGAATGAACAAAGTCCCATCACAGAACATCCAAAGCATGTAATCTTCCAAGGGATATCACATGTGCAAGAAAGGGGAAAATGGACTCCACCACCAGATAGTAGTTACCAGGGGCCTCTTACCAGAGCAGTTGGGATAACGATTATATTGACCAGACACGCATGTGGTACATTTCCAAGGTTAATTACCACTGGGGGAGTCGACCGCTTCTCAGCAGCTAATGTAGTATGGTACCGAAAGATAACATACATGTCCATCATGAAGTCAGTTTTAAAAGCTTTTACCTTTATTGTAAAGCTCTTAGTGCTTAAATTGGCAAGCAATCTAATACAGCAGAAATAAGGCAGCAGGCTGATGGTTCGCATAAAAAAATTGCCGGCAGTGGCTGGCAGGTCATGTGTGATGACGCCATAACAGGCCATGTCACGGCGTCATCACGCATGACCTGCTGACAGCGTTTATTCCATGTGAACTATCAGCCTGCTGCCTGATTTCTGCAGTATTAAATTACTTGCCAAGTGAAGCACTAAGAGTTTTACAATAAAGGTAAAAACTTTTAAAATGGACTTCACAATGGAGGTGTATGTTCTTATCTTTCGGAACCATACTACCCTTCCCCTGCATCCCAAGTGGGATTTGTGCATGTGAGCTCAGAGAAGAGTGTCCTCCTGGTAATGTGCAGCACTTTGGAGTGTCCCATGCCTTAACTCCTTCTCCCATCCTAAGTTCTTCAAGCAATAAACCTCAAAAACACATCCCCTAGACTGAGTTATTGAGCTGGTGTGTATGGACTGGTACTTGTGGGGACGGGCAGCTTCTGTACTATTTGAAAAGAGACAGTAATTACCAGAAACTTTTACGGGGTCTAGTGCATTACCCAAGGTTTATTAAAGGAAGCCAAATTAATACTCACAAACGACAGAAGTAATAAGCATGACACTCTCTGATGGTCAATCAACGTGGCAATGAAAGACCAAACAATTGGCGATGTTGGCAGGCTGACGCATTTCGGGGATGCATCCCCTTGCTCAAAGTATTAATTTGGCTATTTGGTTCCCTGGGTAATGCACTAGGTATTTGCACCCCCTGTGTGTTCTTTTACAGCTCTTAGTTGGATTCCCTTCTCTGAGAAGGGCTGCACTACTGAAGCATTGTTCCTGAGGTTACATAGATCATATGTTAATCGCGGACTGGTGACCATCCTTTTGAGCACTGGAAAAATAGTTTGTTTAATTTCATGTAAAATTTTTAGGATGGGGAGGGTCCCACAAGACTATGGAAGAGCCCTGGGACCATCCATTTTTTTTAATACAATTCTGAGTGACTTTAAAACTCAGAATTCTGATGTTGAAACTCTGACTTTTTATTTGAGAATCCTGACTTTGAAACCCAGAATTGTGATTAAAACATTTTAGGATTGCTCAACTTGTAATCTCAGAATTCTGACTTTTTAATCTCACAATTCTGACTTTGAAACTAAGAATTCTGACTTTAAAACTCAGAATTGTGTTTAAAACATTTTAGGATGGCCCGGGGCTCTTCCATACAAGACAACTGCCAGAACTGGGGCTTAAAATTAAATCGGTTGACCAGATGGTCACATGCTTGAAAACGGCTGCCATTTCCAGGGGACTCCACGCATGCCAATTTCTCTACTTTCTAACCTGTACTTTTACTTTGCTATGAATAGAGGTTGTGGATTCCATCTTCACCTGAGAAAGTCTGTTACAATTAATCTTCTTGGCTATATTTCACTGGCATTCGGGTAATAATTTCTATGTGCCAATTTTTTTCTTTAATCAAGATTCCTGATGCGTGGATGATTTCCTTCTCCCAATATTAGACTTTTACGCTCAAATGTCCAAAGGGAATAAATCCATTTTCTGTCTTGATACGAACTGTGCACATGTGTAATTTTCTCATGTCAGGTGTGTATAAGCACTTATATCATGTATGCAAATTGAATAATTTAACATCAGCCAGCTTCTATGAAATATAAAAAAGTATTTCTGTTCAGGAAAACTTGTGTGCCTAATTCCCTGTGAACACAAAGCCATGAATAGTAACACGAAGTAAATGTAATGAAAAAGCAACAAAAAGTAATGAAGTCAATTTTTTTTTAAAGTGTCACTAAACCCACAACAGTAAAATCAGTCTGTCTATGCAGTAAAGCATGCTTGTTATACTCACTATGGAACCTAAGGGGTTAATCCTCTGTATTGTGTAAAAAGGCTGTTTGATCCTGTCTTCTCTGATCTTCACCTTCTTCCAATGTCTCCAACTCATCTCCGAATATTATTGAGGGAAGGGGACAGGCTGCACATGCTCAGTTTGGTGAGTATTGCTAAAGAGTTTTTTTTTTCTTGCAAGAGTGCATGTGATCAGCACAGGGCCAATCAGCACTGGCCAGACAGAGGGTCAGGGGTCCTGCAGCCTCATAGGACAATCAGAGGAGAATGAAAACTCCTCCTACAAGCTTTAACTACACACTGATGGAAGTCACAAGATTGCTCAGACTGCTGATGAGAAAAGGTACTTAGCAGTATATATTTACTAAAACTATTGCATTTCCATGTTCTGTGTATGGTGGGAGACCAGATCGAATGAATGCAGGCTCCTGGGTTTAGTAACATTTTAAAGCTGATGTACACCTGATCACTAAAATGTCATGCATGCGTTAAAGCTGAATTCCAGGTATGATTTTTATTGAGTAGTTAAGTATACATATTCCATACCTGAGGGACCGCTGTGAAAGTGGAGAAGCACTGTAGTAGTCACCTCTACCGTCGCTGTTGTCCTGTGCCCTTAGACATACAGCTTCACTTTACAGAGAACACCCAATCCCATGCAAGGAAAATTTTTAAAAATGCCTTTTTGCTTGCACATGATTGGATGATGGAAGTCAGCAGAGCTTCTGCTCATACACTAAACTTTGGAGCAACTGCACTTGCAGAAGGCAACTGCACTTTTAAAAGCACACAGTCTATTTGCCTTTAGTGAATCAACCCCATAGTGAACAAAGGAGATCACTCGCTCGATACAGTTGCCATTCACAGAATGCCTTGTATGGTTTTTTTTTCTATGAATACAAGACGTCCTCTGATTGGACAACGTGGAGATCATGACGTCACCATCCTGCCTCTCCACCTCCACCAATCAGAGAATGCAGCGATCACTGTAGTAGCAGTGACTACTACAGTGATTCTCTGCTTCGACAGCAGTCCCACGGGTATGGAATATGTATACTTATGTAGCAAGGTGGACTACAATCGCAAAGTACAGTGATTCTCCATTATTTCTATATATTGTATTGTCCCTCTAGTGTCCAGTGTTACTAACTGACATATTTGTGAGCCAAACCAAAGGGATTGTGGGATTGGTAGATCCTCAGAATGGTAATTGCTCCGCATGAGTATATACCTGGACAGGGATCTTTGCTACCATCAGGGAGATTGCTGGGGGGAGCTATAAAAAAAGCTAAAGACCCCCCCACGCTCTCTTCCTCCATGGCGTTGCAGATGAGCAGGTAAATCTAAGCAGTCCCCAAGGGGGTTGTGCTACACTTACATTGGTCCAAGCTTGACCAACATGAAGCATTAAAAGGCATCAAAAAACACACATAGAAACGCACAAAACACACTACAAAACCACACATGTACATGCATTTTTTACGTGTGCTTTCTGTGCGCTCCCTTTGTTTATGGGGCCATAATTGCACTATGCTGCACCAAAAGAAGCACCTGCACCTTTTTAAAAAGCAAACTGCACCACGGTGCATTGATGTCAACTATTAAATATTAACCACTTCAGATCCGGAAGATTTAGCTTCTGAATGACCAGGCCATTTTTTGCGATTCGGCACTGCGTTGTTTTAACTGACAATTGTGCGGTCCTGCAGCGCTGCACCCAAACAATATTGACACCCCTTTTTTCCCACAAATAGAGCTTTCTTTTGGTGGTATTTGATCGCCTCTGCGGTTTTTATTTTTGCGCTATAAACTAAAAAAAACACAATATTTTGTACTTTTTGTTATAATAAATATCCCCATTTTTTTTTTTTAAAAAAAAAGCTAATTTTTTTTCTCAGTTTAGATCGATATGTATTCTTCTACATATTTTTGGTAATAAAAATTGCAATAAGTGTATATTGATTGGTTTGTGCCAAAGTTTTAGCGTCTACAAAATAGGGGATAGTTTTATAGCATTTTTATTATTATTTATTTTTATTTACTAGTAATGGCAGTGATCTGCGATTTTTATCAGGACTGCGACATTATGGCGGACACATCGGACACTTTTGCCACATTTTTGGGACCATTGGCATTAATACAGCGATCCGTGCTATAAAAATGCATTGATTACTGTATAAATGTCACTGGCAGGGAAGGGGTTAACACTAGGGGGCCTTGAGGCGATTGAGGCGATTCAGTTCGCATTTGCAGCGCTTTACAAATCATTCATTCATTCATAGGGGGCGATCAAGGGGTTAACTGTGTTCCCTATGTGTGTGTTCTAACTGAAGGGGGGAGGGGACTGTCTAGGGGAGATGAAAGATCGCTGTTCATACTTAGTATGAACACACGATCAGTCTCTTCTCCCCTCAGAGAACCGGGATCTGTCTGTTTACACAGACAGATCCCGGTTCTCGCTGTGTCATGAGCGATCGCAGGAGCCCGGGGGTCATCGCGCGCACCGGGCGCTCGCATCGGCTCTGGGGGCGCACCCCTGGTGGCCACAGGGCGAAGCGACATAACATAACGTTGTTTCGCCCAGCCGTGCCATTCTGGCGCAGTAAAACTGCGGCGGCTGGTCAGCAAGTGGTTAACTGATAATCCTGTCATTGTTCAAATCCTTCCTGTCAAAGGGTCTCCCATCTGTGTTTTTGCATTGTCCCCCTCCCTGTCACACGAGCTTCTGGAATGATTAGTACCTCAGCTTGCACTCTATTTCTGCTGTGTGTTACTAGGGGGGTCACATGCTCTCCCATACCTGGAAGCACCAGGTATGTCACTTCCCAGCACTTCACTTCATTGGCCCTTCAGACAGCCATAGCGTGCGAATCCGGAAGGAAGAACAGGTAAAGATGGAAGTCCTGGCACGGGTGACAGCGCACCACTGGAGGCATCTACTTCACAGGTAAGTCTGTCATAATGTGCTCGTGTGCGGTACTACCGCCTTAAAGTGATTCTAAAGGCAGAAGGTTTTTTTATTTTTTATTTTAATGCATTCTGTGCATTAACCCTTTCATACATAAGCCTTTTTCTGACAATTGTTGCTTACAAGTTAAAATCCGTATTTATTGCTCGAAAATTACTTAGATCCCCCAAACATTATATCTGTTTTTTTTTAGCTGAGACCCTAGAGAATAAAATAGCGATTGTTGCAATATTTTATGTCACACGGTATTTGCGCAGCGGTCTTTCAAACGCAAATTCTTTTGGAAAAAAGACACTTTAAAAAAAAAAAAAAAAAAAGTTAAGTTGGCCCAATTTTTTGGTATAATGTGAAAGATGATGTCACACCGAGTAAATAGATACCAAACATATCATGGTTTGAAGTTGTGCACACTTGTGGAATGGTGACAAACAACGGTACTTAAAAATCTCCATAGGCGACCCGTTAAAACTTTCTACAGGTTACCAGTTTAGAGTTACAGAGGGGGTCTACGGCTGGAATTATTGCTCTCACTCTGACAATTGAGGCGATACCTCACATGTGTGGTTTGAACACCATTTACATTTGCGGGCGCTTTACGCTTTAAATGTTTTTTTTTTTTTTTCTTATTTATTTTATTTATTTATTTATTTACACTGCCTCTTTAAAAAACGAAAAATTCGGATCATTTTTAATGTAAACATCCCTTGTGACAGTAATAGGCAGTGACAGGTACTCTTTATGGAGAGATCTGGAGTCTATGAGACCGCAAATCCCTCCTTTGCACTTAAAAGTATTAAAAACGCCAAAATCTGCGTTTTTCAATACTAGGGATTTTTAAAAATTGGCGCCATTTGGCAGCCGAGTAAACCGGAAGTGATGTCATGACATCGCTTCCGGATTACTAGATTTAAGACCCGATCAAAGCCGATTCCGGCTACAGTCAGGTCTTTGGCCAGCCGGCGGTTGTGTTGGCTGGTCGCTCGAGCCTCCCAATGGGACAGGAGAGCCGTGGAAGGCGGCCGGAGGGGGCGGGTGGCCCTCCTCACCCACTCCTTAGGATAACAGCCGAGCAATTTTTAGCCCCATCAATTGTTATGCCAAGAAAGCCAACCGCTGGCTCTAAAAAATGGTGATGCCTGCAGCTGCAGGCATCACTCCGGTACAAACCCTTCAAGCTGAGAACATATATTTGCCTACGGTAGGCGCAAAAAACCTTCTGTGTGCAGCAGCCCCCCCAATACTTACCTGAGCCCCATCTCCATCCCGCCATTTTGCACGAGAATCTCGGCTGTCCGGGACTCTCCCTCCTCATTGGTTAAGACAGCAGCAGGCGCCATTGGCTCCCACTGCTATCAAAGTCAGTAAGCCATTGAGGAGAGAGAGGGGGCGGGGACGAGCTGCAGCTCCGTGTCTGAATGAACAAACTGAGCAGTGGCTCACCTCGGGTGCCCCCATAGCATGCTGCTTGCTGTGTGGGGCACTCAACAGGAGGGAGGGGCCAGGAGTACAGAAGAGGGACCCGAGAAGAGGAGGATCGGGGCTGCAATGTGCAAAACCACTTCACAGAGCAGGTAAGTATAACATGTTTGTTATTTTTAAACAAACAAAAAAAAAAAAGCAAGACTTCGGTATCAGTTTAAAGGACTTTGAATTTCTGGCAGGATCAATGGGTATTTTTCTCTGTATGCAAAAAATTTACCTGAAAAAATAAAGTAATGCAACCACCACAGCTATGGACAGGAAAGCTGCACAATTATATTTGCTCTCGACTTTTGATAACCTCTAGTTGAGTTGATTTCTACTCAGTGGTTTTGATTTACTAAAACCGGAGAGAGAAAAATCTGGTGCAGCTGTGCATGGTAGCCAATCAGCTTCTTTTTTTTTTTTTTTTTCTAACTTCTTTTTTTTTTTTTTTCTAACTTCTTTTTTTTTCTAGCTTCTAACTTCAGTCTGTTCAATTACGCTTTGACAAAAAAAAAAAAAAAAAAAACCTGGAAGCTGATTGGTTTCTATGCAGAGCTGCACCAGATTTTTCACTCTCTGGTTTTAGTAAATCAACCCCAGTATGACATTCCACTATATACAGATGGCCACTAGAGGGAGCGTTTAAATTCTGAAACACAGCATAATATGGAACATCAAGAATGCAAAAATGTCAGTTACATAAAAAACTTACTTTCAGGAGTTACAATGCTATAATGAGTTGGTGTGTTATCATTCATCATTTATACAAAAAGAGGAACAGTGTAGCGCTGGACTAATGAAGAGGGACACATATATTGATATCTGTAATTATACAAGGACCCATAAAGTTATCATGAGTTAATAAGTGATACTAAACAATAATCATTGTGATGCTGGTTTAAAGTGATCAGATGTGCATATATAATGAAAACACATGTGAATTATTCATCTGAAATCTACATCATCATGAAATAATAAAAACACATACACAGAAGTGATGGTCCTTATAAATGTGAGTCCGTACCCTAAAAGGTGTACATAAAGAAAAAAATACAAAAAAAGTACAAAAAAATGGACAATAAAGTTCATAAGTGTCTCAAATAAAAAAACTGAATCCAACAAGCCGCCTCTTAAAGGGCAACATACAGGTACGTGATTCTGCCTCTATGTGCCCTTCTGCCCTTCAGTATATCTGCGTGAGGCCATCAGGAAGCCGTTAAAAATAGAAAAACAGTAAGCTGACCTGGATTATGCTTTACGGAAAGATGGTGCGTGTCTTAAGGGATAAACAACCGCTATTGGATAAAGTATGGAACCCCTGGCTCTCTTATCTATGGGTCCCGGATACCTAGAGGTGGTCTCCTCGGCAAGATGACGTTGGATTCCTGGATTGGACATCCCTTGTGTTCCTCTTCTTCCCCTTCTCTTCTTTTCTCTTCCTTCTTTTGCTCTTTTGAACTCTGGGGACATCCTATTTACCACGCCCCCCATTTGCAGCCCAGACCCACAAAATCATGACCGATTTTATCACACCCCCATTTTTAATGAACCTGAAAGATTCGGTCACAGACTTTGGAATAAGAGGCAGATGTTCAAGGTAAAAAGACAAAGAGGTTGATTTACTAAAGGCAAATGGACTGTGCACTTTGCAAAGTTGCCCTCTGCAAGCGCATACCTCCCAACATTTTGAGATGGGAATGAGGGACACCTACTAGCAAATGTATGTAGGCATGGGACACGCCCCCTGTCACGCCCCCTTAAAGGAGAATTAACCAAAATTAAAGGTTAATTAAATCCACAAGGAACTTTTGTTTACCACAACTATTCCTTTAGATTGACTTTTAAAATGTACAAATGCAGCAAATAAGAAATTGGATGAAAGGTTTAGCACTGGAAAACACTTTTTTAAAGATAAAGAGTGCATTTTATATACAACTATATAGATCAGACCAAAATGAGGGACAAATGAGTGGGAAATAGGGATAGAGGGACATTGCTCCAAATCAGGGACAGTGCCTCGAAATCAGGGACAGTTGGGAGCTATGCAAGCACACAACCAGTTTCCTACCAATCATGTGCAAGCAAAAATGCGTTTGTTTTTTTTTGTTTTATTTTCCTTGCTCCTGATTGGGTATTCTTTGCAAAGTGAAGCTTTACCTCATTCACTGAACTCTGGAGCAACTGCACTTTGCAAAGTGCACCGTCTTTTTCCCTTTAGTAAATCAACCCTACAGACATACCTCCCAACATTTTGAGATGGGAATGAGGGACACCTACTACCAAACGTATGTAGGCATAGGACACGCCCCCTGCCACACCCACTTAAAGGAGAATTAACCAAAAAAAAGGTTAATCAAAACCACAAGGGCTTGTTTTTCACCACTACCATTCCTTTATATTGGCTTTTAAAATGTACAAATGCAGCAATTTAGAATTTGGATGAAAGGTTTAGCACTGGGAAACACTTTTTGAAAGATAAAAATATAAAAAGTGCATTTTATATACAACTATATAGATCTGACCAAAATGAGGGACAAATGAGGAGGAATGAGGGACAGAGGGACATTGCTCCAAATCAGGGACAGTCCCTCCAAATTAGGGACAGTCCCTCGAAATCCGGGACAGTTGGGAGCTATGCTATAGGTATATGTCTACTGTGTCTAAACCCATATAATAGTATTACAGTATATATATATATTGTGTATACAAAGTATAGAGACATAAGGTAATGGTATACTTATATGACTCAGCCCTTGGCATCCAATGCTGTTCTTTTTTTTATTTCTTGGTAATTGATATATTTTTTGCATTTGTAAAGTACATTTCGCATCCTGTTCTCTGATATGTCCTATGATCTCATTTCTGAGAATAAATACCATCGGCATCACGAACATTTGACAGGCGCATGCATTTCTATATGATTCACTTTTTGTAAAGAATTCAGTAATCCCTTTTAGAACCTTCATCCCTCAGATCCTCCCACCTCATTCTTAATGCCACGTTTCTTATTAAAGTTTATGAAAACCTTAACAATGAGTTTTTTCTTATATCTGTTTAGGAAGTGCAAAAATATGTTGATTCTTCTAGAAATCTTGTAAGCTGATAACTTCCTAGGCAATGTCATCTCAATGTTAGCAGAAAGTGTGTTAGGACTACAGAACACATTCCCTTTATGCTATTGAGAAGAGGGGGGGGGGGTCGTCCTAACTAAGGATGAGCCGAACACCCCCCCCCCCCCCCCCCAGTTCGGTTCGCACCAGAATATGTGAACAGGCAAAAAACTCGGACAAACACACGAACACCATTAAAGTCTATGGGACAAGAACATGAGAAAAAAACTGCTCATTTTAAAGGCTTATATGCATAGTATTGTCATAAAAAGTGTTTGGGGACCCGGGTCCTGCCCCAGGGGACATGGATCAATGCAAAAAAAAGCTTTAAAAACTGACATTTTTTTGGGAGCAGTGATTTTTTTAATGCTTAAAGTGACAATGTACCCCGCTACCAAGTCACATGGGGGGCTTGGATCTGGGGATCCCCTTGTTAAAGGGGGCTTCCAGATTCCAATAAGCCCCTCGCCCGCATAC
The DNA here is from genome assembly GCA_037952925.1 of Lithobates clamitans. NCBI lineage: Eukaryota > Metazoa > Chordata > Amphibia > Anura > Ranidae > Lithobates > Lithobates clamitans. Next base: position 1,228,837 of record JBBGZY010001572.1, on the reverse strand, counting down.
CCCCACAACCACCGGTCAAGGGTTGTGGGGATGAGGCCCTTGTCCCCATCAACATGGGAACAAGGTGCTTTGGGGTCAGACCCCAAAGCACCCTTTCCATGTTGAGGGCATGTGGCCTGGTACGGTTCAGGAGGGGGGGGCGCTCTCTCATCCCCCCTCTTTACCTGCGGCCTGCCAAGTTGCATGCTGCCAAGGGCCTGGTAATGGACTGGGGGGGGGAACCCGTGCCGTTTTTTTCAATGAGTTTATATCTTTATTGCCGAGACCCGACAATTCATTATAGCCGCAATCAGTTTTGAATTACTTTTTTGCGTTAGAAATGTAATTTTGCTGCAGTACTGTTCTAAACACGGGAAAACTGTGCCACTTTACGGGCAGACTAAGGGGACCCCCCAGGCACGATATTTAAAGGCATTTTTTTATTTTTATTGTTTCATTTTAATCATTATTAAAATCACTGCTCCTGAAAAAAACGTCAGTTTTTAAAACTTTTATTTTGCATTGATACATGTCCCCTGGGGCAGGACCCCGGTCCCCAAACACTTTTTATGACAATAGCTTGCATATAAGCATTTAAAATGAGCACTTTTGATTTTTCATGTTAGTGTCCCAAAGACTTTAACAGTGTTCGGCGGCTTTCGATTTTGCCGCAAACACTGCATAATGTTCGTTGTTCGCCGAACGGCTGAACAACCAAAGTTCGGCCCGAACTTATGCTGGGGCCGAACTGTTCGCCTATCCCTAGTCCTAACATATGTTCTGTCCCTGGGTGGCAACGCTGCCCCTCCAGAAATATGGTATGGGGAGTGAGCTTTGTCACATTTGAACAAGATGTGTGTAATGGACAGAATCATCAGGTAAAAATACAGGAAAAAAATACTGGAAAAAAAAAACGAATATACTACAATATATGCAATTTTTGTTTCTAGGTTTAGATAAAAGAAAAAAAAAAAAAACTTGCGACTGGTACAGTGTATGGCTAAGGGCTCGTTCATGCCAGAACCAGTGGCGTCTGGTGTCTTTTTTTTTTTTTTTTGGGGGGGGGGCGAAACAATCCCCCCCGCTTGCTTTCTGTCTGCCGGTCGGTCCGTCACTTACCCCCATCTAGGTGGCAGGTGGCGGGCAGCAGGCAGCGGCTCCTGTGTCTTCTCCTCCTCTTCGCTTCCGCCTTCTGTCTCCTCCCCTCCTCCTAGGTGTCCAATAGGATCGCCTGTCCTTTCAGCCAATCAGGTGAAGGGTCTCAAGACCAGCTTCCTGATTCGAGGAGGATCAGTGTTACAATAGCGAATATTCATTCGCTATTAAACAAACCTGGGTGGGCTTCGGTTTGCATTCTCTCCGCCCTGAGCCCACCCTATTTTGAAGCCTATTCAAACCCCCCCCCCCCCACTGGAATCCATGCGTCCAGCTGAACACATGGATGGGGTGGCGGCACCCATGCTCCTCACCCTTTCATGCCTAAGCCTCTTTCTGACATTTGTTGCTTACAAGTTAAAATCAGTATTTTTTGCTAGAAAGTTACTTAGAACCCCCAAACATTATGTAGATTTTTTTAGCAGAGACCATAGAGAATAAAAAGGTGATCGTTCCAATATTTTATGTCACACGGTATTTGCGCAGCGGTCTTTCAAACGCAATTTTTTGTGAAAAAAATACACTTTCATGAATTAAAAAAAAAAAACAGTAAAGTTAGCCCAATTTTTTTGTAATATGTACAAGATGTAAAAGATGATGTTACGCTGAGTAAATAGATACCTAACATGTCACGCTTCAAAAGTGCACACGCTCTTGGAATGGCGACAAACTACGGTACCTAAAATTCTCCATAAGCGACGCTTTACGGTTACTAGGTTTGCGTCACAGAGGAGGTCTTTTGCTAGAAGTTTTGCTCTCACTCTAATGATGGCGGCGATACCTCACATGTGTGATTTGAACACAGTTTACATTTGCTGGCGCAACTTACATATGCGGCTTCTTTGCCGTGCGTGCTCGCAGGGACAGGGGCGCTATAAAAAATGTATTTCTTTTTTTTTTTCTTATTTTTTTTTTTTTTTACATTGTCACTTTAAAGAAAAAAAAAATTCTGATCACTTTTATTGCTGTCACAATTAATGTAAACATCCCTTGTGACAGTAATAGGTGGTGACAGGTACTCTTTATGGAGGGATCGGGGGGTCTAAAAGACCTCAAATCCCTCCTTTTTATTCAGATCCCCAAAAACTGCGATTCTGAATACTGTAATTTTTTTTTTTAATCGGCCCCATTGGCAGCCGAGTAAACTGGAAGCGACGTTAAGATGTGTTTTTACATAGCCTTTCCTGCTTTGTTCCAGTCTCAGCCTAGCCGGCAAAAGTGCCGGATCGTGGATCGGGTACCGGTGGGACGGGAGGCCCGGGAAGAGCAGCGGAAGAAGGCGGGAGGGGGGGGACGTCCCCTCCGCCTCTTTTAGGATAACAGCCAAGCGGCTTTTACCCACATCTGTTATTATCCCTAAAGAACCAACCGCCCCCTCTAAAAAATGGTACCGGGTGATGCCTGGTATAACCCCTTAAAGCCAAGGCCACTTTTGTGCGTACAGTTGGCGCTAAGGGGTAATAAGGGTCGCCCCTGACCAGAACGCAATGCGGGAAACCCGTATTCCATGCGTGTTTCCTGCACCCCGTTCAAAATGCAACAAACACACTGTGTTAGCCTGTATCAGATCACATCGTATTGCAGTACCACCTGCACCAGTCCAGTGTGTTTTTATAAAGTTGCACATGTACTACTTATTGTGTGATCCAGTGTGACTTCACCCCATTAATTTGAATTGCATCAGAATCATACAGGAACACGGGCCCCATTCCTGTGCAATTCAGGTGTGAACTGGCCTTAAATGATGCACTCTGCAAGAGCAGTAGCCCCAGAGCTTAGTAAATGAGGGGAAGCTCTGCTGACTTCCATCATCCAATCATGTGCAAGCAAAAATGGTGTTGTTTTACAGTAAATCAACCCCTATTTGTCTTTAGTAAATCAACCCATATTTTAGTAAATCAACCCCTATTTGTCTTTAGTAAATTAACCTAATTTTAGTAAATCAACCCCTATTTGTCTTTAGTAAATCAACCCCTATTTTAGTAAATCAACCCTATTTGTCTTTAGTAAATCAACCCCTATTTGTCTTTGGTAAATCAACCCCTATTTGTCTTTAGCAAATCAACCCCTATTTGTCTTTAGTAAATCAACCCCTATTTTAGTAAATTAACCCCTATTTGTCTTTGGTAAATCAACCCCTATTTGTCTTTAGTAAATCAACCCGTATTTTAGTAAATCAACCCCTATTTGTCTTTCGTAAATCAACCCCTAGTTTAGTAAATCAACCCCATAGGGGTTGATTTACTAAAGGCAAATAGATTGTGCACTTTGCAAAGTGCAGTTGCACTCCTAAGGTGCAGTTGCTCCAGAGCTTGGTAAACGAGGCAAATTTTCACTTTGCAAAGAATATCCAAAACTTGTGCAAGGATTTTTTTTTAAAAAACAGCATTTTTGCTCGAACATGATCGGATGGTGGGAGTCAGCAGAGCAGAGTTCATTTACCAAGCTTTGGAGCAACTGCACATTGCAAAGTGCACAGTCTATTTGCCTTTAGTAAATCAACCCCAGAGCATCACACTGACATTGCAACTGATGCTGCAACAGTATAGATGTTTGTTTTGTTGGATCTCCACACTTCGCCTTTAAGGCGATGATGGTGTCTCCTTTGGCAGGGAGCATCTTTTGGTACATGTTTAGGGCAGCAACAGAGTCAATTTAACTAATGCATAGCACAGACTCCATACATTCACATTCATCCTGGTTTATTGGTGGAATATACGACAGGCTTGTCTGACTGCCAGAAATCAGACGCAGAATTAATTGGATTTTATCGCCTGTAGTGAACTCGGTGGCTGAAGATTAAACCCCTCTTTCTAAACCAAGTGACACGGCGCTGTCACACATGAAAGGTGCACTGCAGGCGGGAAAGGTTATGTCGATATTATTCCATATTAAATCAATTCTTTATGAACACGAGTAGATCAAGACCGATGACCTTATTCATTACGGCTTCTGTGGACTTAGAGCGGACAGGAAAATGTATTTTATCCTCTTAGCCTCTGCACATGAATTATAGTGCAAACCCCCTCCAAGCCACATAAAAAATACCTTCTTACTGTACTGTAGCACACACACACACACATATATATATATATACATATACAGTGCATCCGGAAAGTATTCAGAGCGCTTCACTTTTTCCAAATTTTAAGCCTTACTCCAAAATGGATTAAATTCATTATTTTCCGCAAAATTCTACAAATAATACCCATAATGACAACATAAAAGAAGTTTGTTTGAAATCTTTGCAAATTTATAAAAAAAAATAATAATAATAACAAGTATGCACAGCCTTTGCCATAACACTCAAAATTGAGCTCAGGTGGATCCTGTTTCCACTGATCATCCTTGAGATGTTTCTACAACTTGACTGGAGTCCATCTGTGGTAAATTCAGTTGATTGGACATGATTTGGAAAGGCACACACCTGTCTATCTAAGGTCCCACAGTTAACAGTGCATGTCAGAGCACAAACCAAGCCAGGAAGTCCAAGGAACTGTCTGTAGACCTCCAAGACAGGATTGTATCGAGGCACGGATCTGGGGAAGGGTACAAAAATTGTCTACAGCATTGAAGGTCCCAATGAGCACAGTGGCCTCTATCATGTGAAAATGGAAGAAGTTTGGAACCACCAGGTCTCTTCATAGAGTGGGCCACCCAGCCAAACTGAACGATTGGGGGAGAAAGGTCTTAGTCAGGGAGGTTACCAAGAACCTGATGGTCACATTGACAGAGCTTTAGCGTTTCACTGTGGAGAGAGGCGAACCTTCCAGAAGAACAGAAGAACAACCATCTCTGTAGCACTCCACCAATCAGGCCTGTATGGTAGAGTGGCCAGACGGAAGCCACTCTTTGGTAAAAAGCACATGACAGCCCCGCCTGGAGTTTGCCAAAAGGCACCTGAAGGACTCTCAATGAGAAACAAAATTCTCTGGTCTGATGAAACAAAGATTGAAATGGCAAGCGTTATGTCTGGAGGAAACCAGGCACCGCTCATCACCTGGCCAATACCTTCCTACAGTGAAGCATGGTGGTGGCAGCATCACACTGTGGGGATGTTTTTCAGCGGTAGGAACTAGGAGACTAGTCAGGATCAAGGGAAAGATGAATGCAGCTATGTACAGAGACATCCTTGATGAAAACCTGCTCCAGTGCGCTCTGGACCTCAGACTGGGGCAAAGGTTCATCTTCCAACAACGACCCTAAACACACAGCCAAGATAACAAAGGAGTGACTACGGGACAACAGTGTGAATGTCCTTGAGTGGCCCAGCCAGAGCCCAGACTTGAACCCGATTGAACATCTCTGGAGGGATCTAAAAATGGCTGTGCACCGACGCTCCTCATCCAACCTGATGGACCTTGAGGGGTCCTGCAAAGAAGAATGGAAGAAACTGCCCAAAAATAGGTGTGGCAAGCTTGTAGCATCATACTCAAAAAGACTTGAGGCTGTAATTGGTGCCAAAGGTGCTTCAACAAAGTATTGAGCAAAGGCTGTGACTACTTATGTACGTGGGATTTTTTTCATTTTACATTTTTAATAAATTGCAAAGATTTCAAACAAACTTCTTTCACGTTGTCATTATGGGATATTGTTTGTAGAATTTTGAGGAAAATAATGAATTTATTCAATTTTGGAATGAGGATGTAACATAACAAAATGTGGAAAAAGTAAAGCACTGTGAATACTTTCCGGATATATACAGAGGGGTGCAGCATACTTCTGTCATTTATTCAGTCTATAGGTAGGTACAAATTAACAGTTACTGTTACTTTGTACCTTGCTATGGACTGAATAAATGACAGAAGTATACTGTAACTCTCTGTTTGGATTTATATATATAGGAGGTGTGAGTGGGTTATTCTCCTGTCACACTATTGGCCAGCAAAGGCCATGAATGCTGCTTCCTACAGATTATATACTGTATATAATATATACTGTGTATGTAGAACTACCCCTGAAGGAGCCAATTCCTTCACAGAATTATTGCAGAGGCCCTGGCAGTCAGGTGCACATCAACAGTCTATCCATTCAGGATCAGCAATCAGTCTGGGGCAATGGTCAACACAACCTTCTTTTGCACCAGGGACCGGTTTCGTGGCAGGAAAAATTTCCAAGGATCGGGGGGGGGGGGCTGTAGGGGCGGTATGTGACGGGATATTCATGGAGTCGGTACTCAGCTCCCCTTCACACCACAACCACCCATTACAGCACATTCCCTCCCTTTACATCAGTGTCCACAGTCCCCCTTAACAGCTACAGAGGTGGACGGAAGGGCAGGAGAGGCCCAACTTATCATATTAAGAAGCCAGTGAAGACTCCCGCCCTCCGTGCAGATCTCCAGCTCCTACCGCCCGAGAGAGGAGACACAGACATAGCTGCACAGCGGGAGGCAAGTGTTATACATACATTGAAAAAGGTATCTACAGGCTTGGTGTGAAATCATGGCTGGATCAGATCTATAAACATATCCGTGAAAAGGCAGCACTAGGATGCTTCAATTTGAGGTGGTCTCAGTGCACACCTGACTGGCCCGCTCTGGCCGAGGAACTACATCCCCTCTTTCTCCCCTCCCCCCTTACATGTCCATACTGGCTTGGGGAGTAACAGTTGGTCTTTGAGGACGGTGGCAAATGTGTGGTTTCACATGTTTTTATATGATCGCTTTTCATTTCCACTTGCTTGAGAACCCTTTTATTACATCATAATATTCGCAGAGTTGATCCTGAAGAAGAAGCCAGTTGACTTTGAAATGTGTTGGACACAATATGCGACCTCTGCATAAAGATTAGTTTATATGTATCATATTATATGATCCTGTGTTCGCTTTACTATATTGAATTTTAAATATTGTTCTGTGTACCCAATTTTACTGTACTGTATCTTTAATAAAATGTATACATTTTTATAAGAAAAAACGAATACCTTCTTGAGCCTTTAAAGTCCCACCTTGTGGGGGAATTATAATTCTTGATAAAGATTCCACTATAGAGATGTGGCCAACATAACAAGAAAACCTCTAAACCATATTATGCTCTCCAGCTTCCTCATCACCCCCTTCCATGCTCACCTTCAGGACTTTTCCTAAGCTTCAACCTTCCTCTCGAACTTCCTAACTCAATCTGTCTCCAACTCTGTCCGTCTTTAGGCAATCCCTGAAAACTCATCTCTTCAGGGAAGCCTATTTTATCTGTAGCCAACTGAATTGTACTTTATCAACTCATCCCCACATATTTATTAGCTCTTGTATCACTTGCCTCTCCCTTTTAGATTGTAAGCTCTTAGGAGCAGTGACTCCTAATCTTCTTGTCTTGTAACTGTACTGTATCCCTTTGATTTGTAAAGTTCTGCTGTTGGCGCTGTATAAATCCTGTATAACAAAATATAATATCAGGCCAAATGTTATACTTCATCACAGTTCATCCGCAGTCATCATATGGTCTCGATTGGAAGGACCTTGTGTGGTGGCAATCTGTTGGATTTAGCCAATCAGCTTGGATTCACCAATGAACCACAGATTTGGTTATGACTCAAATGACCTATGACTCTTTCAAATGTTGAGTATCCTACTGTAATGTGATTGTGGATCTTAGCAGAGGGGTGATGCAAAATGTGAAATATGGTAGGGATTTCCTTCCAAGGATAATTTATTTTCAGTTATGCAGAAATGTTCCCGCGTCATGTACATCCCGTTCTTGGTAAATAAACTCACTTGGACGGTAGTACATTTACATTGGCAGGAAGTATTGTCAGACAGCAAATACATTAGGAGAAATACAGAGAAGAAATGTATATTTGCAGCCAGAAGGCAATGTTGTAGCTTAACTCTGTGGCATACAATGGCATTTTTTTTTTTACAGAACAGGGAGTATTGGGAAATGTCTTGGGGACACAGACAAAAACAAATCATAATTGTATTAGAGGGGGGAAGGGTTATTTCTTACTTCATAAGTCTTAGGTTTCAATTCGCAAACACACATAACAGTCTTTATTTATTCAGCTCTGTAAGTACTGGTAATTCACCCACTACTAGTGCTATGATATCACTACCAACGCTGTATCCTTACCTAGGCCGACAAGGCCCAGGCCTAGGGCAGCACTTTGCAGGGGGCAGCACGGAAAGAATCCCCACCAGCTTGCGCTGTTAGTGTAGTGCCAGTCTTATGACGCGGATTGGGCTGAGAGGCAAATAAGTCTAGCGCCCCCATAAAGCGGCCTCACTGCTTCCGGTATGCAGCCGGCCAGCATTCTGCAACTGTGATTTGGGGGGGGGGGGGGGCACTTCTAATTTTGACTGTCCTATCATCCTGGATAACAAACCTTCCTCATGGTGCTATGTTTTCTGCTGCACCATTGGCATGGTTATATCTTCTTAGTCATCTCCATAAAATTATCAGAAATTTGTGCTTAAAGAAGAACTATAGGCAACACTTTTTTTTTCATTTTGGAAAGAGTAAGGGAGGGTTATAGCCCCTGCCATTTTATTTTTTACCATCCCTGTCCCATTGCAGAGATTTCCCTTCACTTCCAGCCCCATAGCCAAACAAGTAGTGAGAGGAAATCTATGCAAATTAAGGAAATCCATTGACCCCCCCCCCCCCCAGGCCCTCAGAACTAGTGTCCCCACTCGAAAATTTTAGGGCGGTTCTTAATTAAGCAAGGGGTGTTGCCTTGACAGGAAGGGGTGGTTCATATTTAAATTAGGGGGTGCACGAGTTTAGTCAGGCCTAAATACACTACTGATCACTCACTAACAGTGTTATTTAACTATCCCGTATGACAAGATCACAAGTAAAATAAATAAATGGTAGAAAAAAGGACTTGACTTTTGCCAAAAGTGGTGAAATTCAGAGCAACTTCAACTCTTCTGGGAAGGCTGTCCACAAGGTTTAGGAGTGTGTCTATGGGAAATGTTTGACCATTCTTCCAGATGTGCATTTGTGAGGTCAGGCACTGATGTTAGAGAGAAGGCCTGGCTCGCAGTCTCCGCTCTAATTCACCCCAAAGGTGTTCTATCGGGTTGAGGTCAGGACTGACTGTCCAGGCCAGTCAAGTTCCTCCACCCCAAACTCGCTCATCTATGTCTTTATGGACCTTGCTTTGTGCACTGGTCCAAATCATTTGGTGGAGGGGGAATTGATGGTGTGGCCCGGTTGTCCGTCAGGGGTTGGGCTTGGCCCCTTAGTTCCAGTGAAGGGAACTCTTAAGGTGTCAGCATACCAAGACGTTTTGGACAATTTCATGCTCCCGACTTTGTGGGAACAGTTTGGGGATGACCCCTTCCTGTTCCAACATGACTGCGCACCAGTGAACAAAGCAAGGTCCATAAAGACATGGATGAGCGAGTTTGGGGTGGATGAACTTGACTGGACTGCACAGAGTTCTGACCTCAACCCGATAGAACACCTTTGGATTGAATTAGAGCGGAGACTGTGAGCCAGGCCTTCTCGTCCATCAGTATCTGACCTCAGAAATGTGCTTCTGGAAGAATGGTCAAACATTCCCATAGACACACTCCTAAACCTTGTGGACAACCTTCCCAGAAGAGTTGAAGCTGTTATAGCTGTAAAGAGTGGGCCAACTCAATATTAAACCCTACGAACTAAGACTGGGATGCCATTAAAGTTCATGTGTGTGTAAAGGCAGACGTCCCAATAATTTTGGCAATATAGTGTATATATATACATGTATATATATATATATATATATATATATATATATATATATATATATATATATATATATATAAAACATTGATATCATAACTACAAGTAATCACAAAGTTATTGCTGGAAAAAAAACGGATCCATAGCAGAAATTTACAAATTGCTCTGGTCAAAGGTTTACAGTTATGAGAGCTGAACTGGTTTAACAGATGCAGGAGGCAAAATAGATTTAAAACTTGTACAACAGCATATAATTTGCTTGTAAGCTGCACGTATACACCTCTATATGCCGCCACCACAGCTTCCATAGTTTATTATATAAGCAGACAGATTTTTGGCAGGACAGTCGAGAAAAGAGTACGAAATGGCAAACCTGACTTGGCAGCATGGAAATTAAGCTTTGCATTAAGTAGTTCCTGCTGTAAATATGTATCACCTCTGAGGTGATCATTTACTTTTAACTCCTGTAACTCAATTCATAGATTGAGGCTTCTGCCGCAGATATAAACTTGTGTTCTGACAGTGGAAGTGATTTTAGTATAGTTTACAGGACAAATGTATCAATTTTGTACCTTGTTAATTCTCTCAAAGTTATACCGAAAATTCTCATAATGCTTCTATCATCAGTTACTGACAGTTTTTTAACAATTGTTCACTTGTGGTAGATATAGAAAGAAAATGTTACAATAAGATTTTTTTTATTTCTTTTTTTTTAATTATTATTTTAACACTGATAAATCTTAAAGAGACCATTTCACCAGATTGTTTATTTCAACCAAAATCTTCCTGTAAGATTATATGTGCATTTTCCTATTTTATTCATTTTATTTACCTGTAAAAGTCTCCCTTTTGTAGATATCAAAAACCCCTGAGGCTGCTGTTGGGTGCCGCCATCTTGGATGCAATGCCAGCAGCCCCAGCAGACCCCAGTATTCCCAGTCTTTCTCAACCTTTCTACCCCAGAGGACTCCTTGAAATAATTTACAAGTCTCAGGGAATATGTGCAAAAAGCAGGTCAGTGGGAAGAATGCTCCTTACATTGGTGATCAGTGGGAAGAATGCTCCTTACATTGGTGATCAGTGGGAAGAATGCTCCTTACATTGGTAGTCATTGGGAAGAACGTGCCTTACATTGCTGATCAGTGGGAAGAATGCTCCTTACATTGGGGATCAGTGGGAAGAATGCTCCTTACATTGGTGATCAGTGGGAAGAATATTCCTTACATTGGTGGTCAGTGGGAAGAATGCTCCTTACATTGGGGATCAGTGGGAGCAATGACCCCTACATTGGTGATCAGTGGGAAGAATGTCCCTTACATTGGTGGTCAGTGGGAAGACCGACCCTTACATTGGTGATCAGTGGGAAGAATGACCCCTACATTGGTGATCAGTGGGAAGAATGCTCCTTATGTTGGGGATTAGTGTGAAGAATGACCCTTACATTGGTGATCAATCGGAAGAATGACCCCTACATTGGTGATCAGTTAGAAGAATGTCCCTTACACTGGTGGTCAGTGGGAAAAATGACCCTTACATTGGTGATCAGTGGGAAGAATACTACTTACATTGGTGATCAGTGGGAAGAATGCTCCTTACATTTGGGATCAGTGGGAAGAATGACCCCTACATAGGTGATCAGTGGGAAAAAATGTCCATTACATTGGTGGTCAGTGGGAAGAATGACCCTTACAATGGTGATAAGTGGGAAGAATGCTCCTTACATTGGTGATCAGTGGAAAGAATGACCCCTACATTAGTGATCAGTAGGAAGAATGTTCCTTACATTGGTGATCATTGGGAAGAATGTTCCTTACATTGGTGGTCAATGGGAAGAATGCTCGTTACATTGGTGGTAAATGGAAAGATTGCCCGTTACATTGGTGATCAGTGGGAAGAATGACCCCTATATTGTGAAGAATACTCCTTACTAGTGTTGGGGAATTGTTCGAGCCAAGCAAACGTTTGGCCTGAACATCGCCTGCTCGCTGAACACCCCGAATTTGCTGGGCGAACATCCTATCGAGCACCCCACAATGCACTACGCATTTCACTATGCATTCTAGGGTCCTAATTGGATGAAGCCTTGCACCTGACCACTGGTCAGGTGCAAGGCTTTCCCAATTAGGGCACAGTGCACTGTCAGAGCCCTTATTGGACAAAGTGACGATGACTTTCTCCAATCTCGGCTCAATTCCCACTGCCCACCCCACACTATAAAAGTTTCCTTCCCATAGGAAGCTTTTGCATTGTGTTGGTGTGGAGATAGATAAAGCAGGGCTCAGTCTGCTACTAGCGAGTTAGTGTGTTCACTTATCGTGACTCTGAGCATAGAGTGTTAGTGTAGTGTTAGTATATTGTGTCAGTATATTGTAGTGTCAGTGTAGTGTGTTAGTGGAGTACAGTGTTTAACACAGCATTATATAACATTTAGTAATGTATAAAGTGCTGAATACCCTTTTTTTTTTTTTGGTTACTGCAGGGTTTTTTTTCTTGGTCTTTTTTTTTGCCCGCTGCCTGCCACCTTTTTTTTTTAAATTGTCAGTCGCAGTTTTTTCTGATTGCGACGCTGGCGTTCCCCCATTTTTTTTATATTTTTAAAATTTTCGTCAGCGTCAGTCATTAATTTAAAGTGCACCAAGCACTACTTTTCATTTAATAAAGTGCATCCAATCACACATTTACTGGTTTCTATTAAATTTGGGCAATAACCCCCCTCCCCCCATCATGTCTGGGAGGCCAGCAAGGAGAGGCAGACTATGAGGGGGCCAGCAGCATCTGTATCCACAGGCAAATGTGGATGTGGTCCGTCCTCAGGCAGGGCACATTTGTTTCTGTTTAGTGATGTTGCCCCTGCTATCCAGCCATAGCATGCAGAGTAGGTGGTGGACTGGCTTACTAAACCATCATCATCCTCCTCCTCCTCTTCCTCACCTTCCATGACCCAAGTTGACACTAGTGCGCAGTCCACCGCAGCTGTCAGATCGGCCTATTCTGCCTCCTTGTCCACAGCTACTCCTGCCATAGCCCCATCATCATGCATGGAGGAGTCAGCTGAGTTATTTGAACACAGTGTCAGCCACTTGCTTCTTGAGGATGCACGGACATTACTTGATTCTGATGTTGGTTCTGAGGTAGAGGAAGGGAGTAACATGAGCCTACAGAGAGGCTGATAAATAACAAATTGGCAGTCATGTTCCCCCAGCCACAGTGTATTGCCAAGTTGGCTCCAGTGATGATGATGAAGGCACCACCAACACCCAAAAAACAATTTTTCCGCAACTGTTTGACAGGGCATCAAATTTAATTTTTTAACAGCAAGGCTAAATTCTTGCTTCAAGCGTTGCCTATGGAGATTTTTTCATTATTAAAGTTTGGCGCCATTCCACGAGTGTGCACAATTTTACAGTGTGACATTTTGGGTATCTATTTACTCGGCATAACATCATCTTTCACATTATACAAAAAAATTGGGCTAACTTTACTATTCTGTTCTTTTTTAACCTGTGAAACTGTTCCCCCCCCAAAAAAGACGCATTCGAAAAATTGTGGCGCAAATACTGTGTGACATAAAAAGTTGCAACGACCGCTATTTTATTTCCTAGAGTGTCTGCTTAAAAAACATATATAATGTTTGGGGGTTCTGAGTAATTTTCTAGCAAAAAAAAATGAATATTTTTACATATAGGAGAGGAGTGCCAGAATAGGCCCTGTATGGAAGTGATTGTGCATGCTTATGGAATGGCGCCAAACTACAGCACTTAAAAATCTCCATAGACGACACTTTAAACATGTTTACAGGTTACCAGTATAGAGTTACAGAGGAGGTCTAGTGCTAGAATTATTGCTCTCGCTATAACGTTCGTGGCGATACCTCACATGTGTGGTGCGAGCACCGTTTACATATGTGCGCGTGACCTACATATGCGTTTACCACTGCGGGCGAGCAAGGGGGGACAGGGATGCTTTCAATTTTTTTTAATTGTTATTTATTTTATTACTTTTTTATTTTTATACTATACTATACTTTTATGTTTTTTATCACTTTTATTTCTATCAGAAGAAATGTAAACATCACTTGTGATAACAATAAAGCATGACAGGTCCTCTTTATGGAGAGATCTGGGAGAGAGATCCTCTACAATGGAAATCATCAGATTTAAAAAAAAAAAAAAGCACATTGATCTAATGCTTTCCAAAAAAAATAGGCGTTGTTTACATCGGCCATGAACCAGAAGTGATGTCTTGACGTCGAACCGGAAGTGACGTCATGACTCCAGGCCTCCTAGGTCATAGAGATGAGCGAAGGCCATCTTTCCTCTGCTAATCACTATGGCCAGCCACTGCAATCATCAAATCAGTTCCCAGGCTTCCCGATGAGCCAGGTAACCCCGAGAAACCACCAGAAAGTGCTGGGAGGGGGCGACCCCTCCCGCTACTTCTAAATACTTCTAATATATTAAAGTGATCCAGTGGCTAATCAGCCGTTCGGATCGCTTTTAGGCGAAAGAGCTGCTGCTGCTGAAAATTTTATTAGCAGGGTTATGGCATCTAGCTGCAGCCATAGCCCCAGTATTCTAATGTAAAATCATGACGTATATTTACAGTTAGGTGGTTTATGGGTTGGTAGAGTAGGGACAGGTACCCTGCCTGTTAGAGACAGCACTAGTGGTAGGGAAAGGTTCCTTATGAGAAGTTACAGCGTAGAACTGCAACTCCTTGGGCCTCACCTCGCTTGGGTGCAAGATGGCCTGGCCATATTTCTGCTCTCCTAACAGACGCTGTCTGTCCATCTGATATCTGTTCTCTTCAAATTATTGGAAACCGTGAGTGCACTTGGTTGGGCAGCCTTCTCACTGAGTTTGTTTTAAACTGTTGCTGTGTTATTTCAATACAAGTTTTCAATTGCACCTGACTGTGTAAATTTTTGCCACCACACCCTGCTACACCCCACCTACAAGCTTCCTCCTTACCCAGCTTGAACCCCAGACAATGGATCTTCGAATAATCCCTCCTAGCTGGGACCTCAATATCTTCACAAAGGCTTCTCTAGTTCTCCTGCCTCAGGGGCAGAGCCCCTGTACAGGAGTCTCCTCCTGTAGGACTAAACCTTAGGAACACTGCTCCTGCTGTCCAGACCTCAGACTATTTATGGGTTCGCCTTCCACCTTCTGGGCACACCTCCTCCAGGATTGTCTGGAATTCCATAAATATTCAGTCTGCTTATTCTGTCCCTCCCCCCACCTATTATGCTTCTAGAAGATTCAAGAATATAGAGGGAAGCAGCAGAACAGCAGCCTGTGAAACATTGAGCAGCCCTAAGAAACCAACCCCTGTTCCACTGTTTACAGAGGAGCTACGCTACCTTTTCCTAGCAGCCTACTTTAAACTGGGAGTGTGCTACATTACATAATATCAAAAATTCAAATAATGTTTTTGTCCTACCACCACTCACCCTTGTGTGATAAGAAGAGAAGCATTTTAATTAGGAGTTTTGTCATTAATGGTTATTAAAAACAACTTTTTCCCAATTCATAAAAAAATTAAATTGCTTTTGATATTTTCTTCCTGGAAAAAAATGTTGCTTGCACACTACTGGGAAATCTATCTTTCACGTATTCATGTGTATTTGACAGCACCACTGAAACCAGTCAAGTGGGACATCTGTGAAGTATGTTGCATCGTTGGCGGAATTAAAAAGCCGTCAGTCAGGACACCAGCATTCCCTTTTATTAAGAAAGCGATCAATTAGTCTTGGGCCAACTGTTGTATAGTGATTACAAAACAGCGACTTGACCAACAGGCATTCTATTGCCATGGAAACAAGGAAGGTCTCTGGGTAGTTATGCTCGATGTTCGGTGGCACCACTGACTTCTCACCACTGACTTTTGTGTCCCGGGGGTTCAGAGTTTGTAAAAATTCCATTTCTATGGAAACATGTTAAGACCCAATGTCAAACAAAACTTTTTTGATTTTTGGGTAGAGTGGAAAGGGTTAAAATTGCTGGCAGGTTCGTCTTGCTGTCTATGACTCCATGGGAGAGGTTTACCCTTCATTTGTGTTCCAGTGACACCAGAACTAAAAAAAAAAAATCTGGGACTGGGTGTCACAGAAACAACAAGACACTGGTGACAATTGAAAAACTTAGGCCTCGTTTACACTTATTATTATTATTATTATACAGGATTTATATAGCGCCAACAGTTTACGCAGCGCTTTACAACTTGAGGGTAGAGAGTACAAACACAATACACTTTAATACAGTAGGAATCTGAGGGCCCTGCTCCTTTGAGCTTACAATCTAAGGGAAGGTCAAGAGATACAAGAGGTGTGCTGATGGAGAAAATAAGTATACAGTTGTTAGGTGGGGGCCAGATAGGCTTCTCTGAAGAGATGAGTTTTCAGGGATTGTCTGAAAGTGGACAAAGTAAGAGAAAGTGGGACAGATTGGGGGAAAGCATTCCAGAGGATGGGAGAGGCTCTGGAGAAGTCCTGGAGTTGAGCATGGGAGGAGGTGACAAGAGAGTTAGAGAGCAGGAGGTCTTGGGAGGAGCAAAGAGAACGATTAGGTTGGTATTTTGAGACTAGGTTAGTGATGTAGCTGGGGGCCACTCATGTTGCCCCATGTTTGGTAGCTCTTCAGGGGGCATTTGACAGGCAGTAAGGAGGTCTTATATTGCCTCACCAATGCCTGTTTTAACCCCTTAAAACCCTGCACCACCTTGCGGTACTGACGGCCGAACGTGGCAGCATGTAATTTTTTTGTCTTTAGAGCCTTCATTGATGGCGTCTTCCTTCTTCATCTTGATGAAATAGGTTCTTCCTGGCCCTCTGGTCTTGGTTTCGAAATGCTAGCTGCAATTCTGTTTTTTTCCAGTCTCTCAAATTATTTTCTTCAATTTCCTGCTGCCTGCCCTGATCTGTGTTACCAGCCTGCCTAAAGGCCAGCTGTTCTGATCAATCACTTCCGATTAGGCTTTTCCCAGCTGTGCTCCCCCCCATTTCACACTATCTTTAAATGAAGTCACAAATAATTCAAACCAAAAGGCTCCAACATGGGAATGTCACAGGATGCCTCCTTGAGGGGTTCCTTTTGAGGACTGGCTGTTCTTTAGATTCCAGGCAGTTGTGGGATGGCTGTCCTGTGCAGTGGCGTCACTTGGGTTGGTGTCACCTGGTGTGGTAAAACATGGTGTAACTCCCACCACCAACCAACCACCCCCCCTTCATTGGGCTCTCTCCTGTTTAGCCTGCCACAGTGCCCCAACGAGTCATTATTTGAGTTACTGTTGCCTTTTTATCATCTTGAAAGAAAGATCATTCTCCTCTGACCTCTGACATCAACAAGGCATTTTTGTCCACACAACCGCCGCTCACTGGATATTTTCTCTTTTTCTGACCATGCTCTGTAAACCCAAGAGATGGTTGTGTGTGAAAATCCCAGTAGATCAGCAGTTTTTTAAATACTCAGACCAGCCCGTCTGACACCAAAAAACATGTCATGTTCAAAGTCACTTAAAGGGATACTAAACCCTCGCTTTTTTTATATAATCCTGCTCCGTTACCCTACTGCACCATGTAATCACTAACCTTCTCTTCCATTTCCGCGTATAAATGCCTTATTTTGGGGTCCATTTTCCCCACTTCCCATTCTTCACTTCTATGGGTGACCCGTCTACAACACCGTTCTCAAGGGGTCTCCCATTCATGCGCACTCCCACCACTGGGACTACATCCCTGCGGGGAGACGCTGGCTGCGCTCGCAGGCACGGGAGCCACCGCTGTCTATGACGCTGAAGCTCCGCCTTCCATGCCCTTTGATTGGCATGGGAATCTGGAGCTCTGGACCGCAGTTCCCGCCTTTCCTCTGCCCCATGGTTTTTGATTGATAGCGGCTCTCAGTCTACAGTTCGTCGCCCCCCTGCTGCTAACTTTGGGAAAGTGAGTGACAGCAGCACCAGCACAACAAAGAATACGGGCGTGCTGGGGAGACGGGAATGGGCGTGGCTGCTGGGAGGTGTCTGTGTACAGAAGGCTGTACTAGATATCCAGAAAAAGGCTCGTTCTCATTCAAGAAGACAGGGAAAAAGTGGC
Organism: Lithobates clamitans; assembly: GCA_037952925.1. Lineage (NCBI taxonomy): Eukaryota > Metazoa > Chordata > Amphibia > Anura > Ranidae > Lithobates > Lithobates clamitans. The sequence continues at coordinate 1,210,945 of JBBGZY010001572.1, read as the reverse complement.
AATGCGCATGCTCGATGCCGCTAAGCATGACGGGAATTGTAGTTCACAAGCACATATGGCATAGCGGCAGGGAGCGCGCTCCAAGACCTGGAAGCTGTGGCAATCTAAAAGGAGATCTAAAGGAGGAAGAGCAGAAAATCGGTATGTAGAAAACATGGAAGATAAACATTTTGGGGGAAAAAATATATGGTAAAAAAAAAAAAATGTACCTTTACAACCCCTTTAAAGTGGTTGTAAACCCTTTACAACCACTTTATACTACAGGCAAGCCTATAATTAGGCTTACCTGTAGCTACACTGGATATCCCCTAAACTTGCACGGTTTAGGAGATATCCCCTGTATTTGCATGTGCCGACGTCATCGGCACATGCACATTTAAGCAAACTGAATCAACGGCGCGTACGTGCCGTTGCTTCAGTTGTACTGTGCCGTTACCGGCAGCTCCCGCACGCATGCGCGGAGTGACGTCATCGCGGCTCAGGCCAATCACAGCGTCGGAGCGACGATACCTGGAAGTAACCCCCCCCCCAGGGAGATGTCGCCCGCCGGAGAGGTGAACAAGGACCGCAGTGGGGGCTTCGATCTCAGGTAAGTAATTCATAATGAGCTAGTATGCTGTTTAAATCCCCCTTTCAACCCCATTCTAATGCTCTCAAACTTCAGCAAGTCATCTTCACCACGTCTAGATATCCTAAATGCATTGCGTTGCTGCCTTGTGATTGGCTGCTTAGCAATTTGTACTACCAAGCAATTGTACAGGTACAAGAGAAGCAAAATGATACCCCAGCTCCACTGCCAATATGATGATCTATAAACTGTGATCCGGTGCTCTAGCTAGGACGTTCAGAAAAGGGCTGGCGACTCGGATTCTCTTGAATAAAAGTCCTTTATTAGGTTACACAGGTACAGGCTACACTGACGCGTTTCGGCTAAGAAGCCTTCATCAAAGCCTTTGATGAAGGCTTCTTAGCCGAAACTCGTCAGCGTAGCCTGTACCCGTGTACCCATGTAACCCAATAAAGGACTTTTATTCATTGATGAAGGCTTCTTAGCCGAAACGTGTCAGCGTAGCCTGTACCCGTGTACCCATGTAACCCAATAAAGGACTTTTATTCAAGAGCATCCGATTCGCCAGCCCTTTTCTGATTCATTTGTACAGGTGTACCTAATAAAGTAGCCAGTGGGTGTCTATGTAAAATGTTGCAAAAACGGTGCTATATAAGTACCTGTAATAGATTAAAAAAAAATACTAGATCAGCTTCTATATAACTTTTTTCTACTTTAATAAAAAAACTCTTTTTTTTTATTTTTTAGATTTTCAAGCATTTTCCAGCATACCATATGCGCAAATTTATTAAACTTTTTTTTAGAATCTCTTCCACTAATACAGCCGCATAAAATATCAGCAATTGTTCTTTTTTTTCATTACCAGTGAAATTTTTATCACCCTTGTTAACAAATAAAAATGATGACAAGTTATAATAGTAAACACATTCTTCTCTTAATATCTTCTGTATTGCTAGATGGGGAGACAAAACTAAATTAAAATATAGCCAGAAAAAGAACAGTTCTAATTTTGCAAACCTAATTGTCTGGATGGGAGACAATAATAAAGGAGAAGAAAAAAAATAAATAAAACATATTCAGCCTTCGCTGAGCACCAATGGGGGAACTTTCATTAGAAAGTGAATTGTTTACACAATAACATCCTTTTCATTGTAATAATGGACAAAAGCTTAGTCTGCACACACAGGATGGAAGAATGGAAATATGACAATGTTCCGATTATTTAAGCATGAATCTCTGCCAATGAAATCATGTCACTCTTTTGTGTTTATTGAGAGAATAGGAACATTTTTAATACTCCTTTAACATACCCTGACAAATTAAGCGTGATTGCAAATATAATCATCTGCCTTTGTCTTGTTTTCCTGTGAGAACAGCAGTGGGATCATCAAAGGGCCTGACAATTCATATTTGCTTCTGTTTGTTTAACTTCTTCGCCTCTGGAAGATTTTACCCCCCCCCCTTCATGACCAGGCCATTTTTTGTGACACGGCACTGCGTCACTTTAACTGACGATTGCGCGGTCATGCGACGCTGCACCCAAACAAAATTGACGTCCTTTTTTTCCCAAAAATAGAGCTTTCTTTTGCTTTCTTTTGTATTTGACCACCTCTGCGCTTTTTATTTTTTGCGCTATAAACAAAAATAGACAGACAATTTTGAAAAACAAGCAATATTTTTTACTTTTTGCTATAATAAATATTCCCCAAAAATATATTAAAAAAATAATTTCTTCCTCAGTTTAGGCCGATATGTATTCTTCTACATATTTTTGGTAAAAAACAAAAATAGCAGTAAGCGTATATTGATTGGTTTGCGCAAAAGTTATAGCGATTGTTGCGCAATAGTTATAAAACAACATGTTAAAGAGCTTTCTTTTCAGGGTATTTGATCCCCTCTGCGTTTTTTATTTTTTGCGCTATGAATAAAAAAAGAGTGACAATTTTGGGAAAAAAAACTATATTTTTTACTTCCTGCTATAAAATATATCCAATAAAAAAATGAAAAAAAATCAAATTTCTTCATAAATTTATCCCAATAAGCATATATTGATTGATTTTGCGCAAAAAAGTTATAATATCTACATACTATAGGATAGGTTTATGGAATTTTTTCTTTTTTTTTTTCTTACTACTAATGGTGGTGATCAGCGATTTTTAGCGGGACTGTGACATTGCGGTGGACAAATCTGACACTAAAGGGTTGATTTACTAAAGGCAAAATGACTGTGCATTTTACAAAGTGCTTAAAGTGCTCCAGAGCTTAATAAATGAGCAGAAACTCTGCTGACTTCCATCATCCAATCATGTGCAAGCAAAAATGCTTTTTTTTTTTTTCCTTGCCAAAAAATTAGTTTGTTTTAGTATTCGTTTCATTCGTTTCATGTTTTTTTTTCGTAAAATTAGTAGATTCGAAAAATCGTAAATTATGGAATTCATCAATTCGTAAATTCGGAATTCGTTAGTTCAAAAATTTTGAAAATTCGGGAAATTTGAAAACTCGGAAATCCGAAAATTCAGAAATTTGACAATTTGGAAATTGGACAATTCGGAAATTTGAAAATCCGAAAGAAAATCCAAAAATCAGAAAATTTCAAACAATAACTAACTAATAATAACTAACTATTAAATTATAGGGTATTGGAATTTCCTTTCAAATTTGTCTGTTAGTCAACGTAATGAATACAAATTTATCTGAAGTTACGAATTATCCGAAATAACAAATGCCGCAAGTTCACTAAGAGACAAATTTGAAAGGAAATTCCATTACCTATAATTTAAAAGCTTAGTAATAGTTAAGTTATTATTAGTTATTATTTCAGATTTTCAAATTTTCGGGTTTTCAAATTTTTGGATTTTTTGTTCTTTTTGAATTTTCGGATTTTCATTCCTATTTTCGAATTTCCAAATATTCAGAAAAATTTGTTAAAAGGGTTTTCGTTATTTCAGATATTTACGAATTAACAAATTTGTCGAAATTCGTTAAAAAACTAATTCGGAATGAAACTAATTGCACATGTCTAAAGTGAAGCCTTACCTCATTTACTAAGCTCTGGAGTAACTGCACTTGCAGAGGGCAAGTGCACTTTGCAAAGTGTACAGTCTATTTGTCTTTAGTAAATCAACCCCTGAGTGACACTTTTTGGGAACCAGTGACAATAATACAGTGATCAGTGCTAAAAAAAAAAAGCACTGTTACTGTACCAATGACACTTGCAGGGAAGGCGGTAACATCAGTGGCGATCAAAGGGTTAAATGTGTTCCCTGGGAGTGCTTGCTAACTGTGGGGGGGAGGTGCTTTGACTGGGTGAAGACAGAGATCCGTGTTCCTGCTTAGCAGAAACACAAGATTTCCATCTTCCCCTTTGACAGAACGGTGATCTGCCTTGTTTACATAGGCCAACCACTGTTCTGTCTGCCTCGGGAACGATTGATGGGTCCCGGCAGACATCGGGTCCACCGGACCCCCTGATTGGCTCCTGCTGTGTCCAATCACAGCGGCAGCAGGTCACCGGTGGCGCCCCTAACCCGATGAAATAAATCACGTACAGGTATGTGATTATGCTCTGAAGGGCCGTCCCGAGCACTTTTTTTTATTAAATCAAAAAGATATGACGTGCAGTGCAAATTAAATGCAAACACAGGCTGAAATTTAACATCAACAACTTTTTTTTTTTTTAATTATAATTTTTTTTTTTTTTTAAACGTTTACAAAAGTGCAACAATGGAGTATGTCAATCATGACAATTACTCCAGCTAGAAGTGACCTCTTGAAGTAGCCACTGTAATACTTTTGGTTATATACACCATTACAACAAGTTAAACTTGGATAGGAACAAAAACAATAAATAAAAATGTTTAAAAAATGAATTATATCATTTGAATTATATTAATAAAAAATATAGTTTAGAGAATTTACGTGTACATGTTCTGCAGCTACTATGTTTTATACCACTGTATTGTTGAAAACCCAATAAATATTTTTTAACAAATAAAATAAAATATATAGTTACGGTTTCTTTCGTTTTCACAATATAAACATAGGCAGCAGCACAGAATTGGGCCAAAAACACAGTAAAGAGCAATTTCAACAACTCTAGTAGGCCATACATTTACAAAAAAAACACATTTTTATGAATGTATGACAATTCATAAAAGCAACACAGCTTACCAGCTATTTTCAGGAAACAGATCCACATGAAAAAAAAGACACAGCCTGAAATACCAAGCATCAGAAGACATAAATTTGAGAAGGTAGTTCAAATTTCAATGCCTCCAAATACAGATTACTGTAAAAAAAAGTAAGATTAAAATTGGGTTTTGCAAAAGAAAAATAACAAACATGTTATAACACAAAATATTATATGGAAATGACCTTCAACAACCCTTGACCAACGACACGTGCGATAAATTACCGCATGCGGTGGTTACCAAACAATTGAAAAAATACTGCGTTCGTTATTTAACGCTAAATTATTAGGGAATTGAACTTTCACAAATGATTTACCGCATGCGTTATTTTACCACATTTTATTTGCCGATATTTAACTCTAATGCCCTGTAAACACAGTTGGACTTTCCGATGGAATATGTACGATCGGAGCTTGTTGTCGGAAATTCCGACCGCGTGTGGGCTCCATCGGACTTTTTCCATCGGAATTTCCAACACACAAAATTTGAGAGCAGGCTATAAAATTTTCCGACAACAAAATCCGTTCTCGTAAATTCCGACCGTGTGTGGACAATTCCGACGCACAAAGTGCCACGCATGCTCAGAATAAATAAAGAGATGAAAGCTATTGGCTACTGCCTCGTTTATAGTCTCGACGTACGTGTTTTACGTCACCGCGTTCAGAACGATCAAATTTTCCGACAACTTTGTGCCACCGTGTGTATGCAAGACAAGTTTGAGCCAACATCCGTTGGAAAAAATCCATGGATTTTGTTGTCGGAATGTCCGATCAATGTCCAACTGTGTGTACAGGGCATTAGTGAATTGACCCCAAACAATGGTGGTTGGTGGTTTTATTTTTTTTGGGGGGGGGGGCAGTAAACTACCTCCATTCTCCATTCAGGCAGTAGAGCAGTGTCAGGGATCTATGTACATTCTACTGCATGAATGGAGAATGGAGGTACCAGGGTCCCCTGTTGGTGAGACAACTCTAGGTCCAGCTTTAGAGGGTGGGCTGTCATCTCCTGAATACTACCAGCTCTTGTGGTGGCTCAGCTCTCAGATACATTTATTAGGCAACTTAGAAGAAAGTGTCAGCTCTGAAGTCTTCAGCAGTATTTGGTCTGAACGGCCACCGGAGGATATCGAAAGATTAAAGGCCCTGGATGGGTATTAACCACAAGATCAAAAGCTTATGCTGGTAAGCTTGCACTGTCTGTGGTGGTGGATTCGCATTGTCTGTTTTGGAAGACCCAGGAGACAGTCACTATACTGTATTGGTGTACACATTTATTCATCCTTTCATTGGAGGACTGTCTATGATCGTTTATTCGTTGGATTTATTTGTCACATGATTCACTTACTGGGACTTTTTTGGTTTTCATATGCCATTATATATTTTTTTAGCTATATGGTTTGAGAGTGCAGCTCCTTATGTGTTTCTATTCATGATACAAGAGATGGTCAGAGACTGTGGATATAACACAAGAGATGGTCAGAGACTGTGGATATACAACAAGAGATGATCAGAGACTGCAGACATGATACAAGAGATGCTCAGACTGTCAATATAACACAAGAGATGGTCAGAGACTGTGGATATACTACAAGAGATGGTCAGAGACTTTGTTGATATACTACAAGAGATGGTCAGAGACTGTGGATATACTACAAGAGATGGTCAAAGACTGCAGACATGATACAAGAGATGGTCAGACTGTCAATATAACAAAAGAGATGGTCAGCGACTGTGGATATACTACAAGTGATGGATAAAGACTGCGGACACGATACAAGAGATGGTCAAAGACTGTGGATATATTACAAGAGATGGTCAGAGACTGTGTTGATATACTACAAGAGATGGTCAGAGACTGTCAATATAACACAAGAGATGGTCAGCGACTGTGGATATACTACAAGTGATGGATAAAGACTGCGAACACGATACAAGAGATGGTCAAAGACTGTGGATATATTACAAGAGATGGTCAGAGACTGTTTTGACTTACTACAAGAGATGGTCAGAGACTGTGGATATGCTACAAGAGATGGTCAGAGACTGTGGATATACTACAAGAGATGGATAAAGACTGCGGACACGATACAAGAGATGGTCAAAGACTGTGGATATATTACAAGAGATGGTCAGAGACTGTTTTGATATACTACAAGAGATGGTCAGAGACTGTGGATATGCTACAAGAGATAGTCATAGAGAGACTGTGGATATACTACAAGAGATGGATAAAGACCGCAGACATGATACAAGAGATGGTCAAAGACTGTGGATATAATACAAGCGGTGGCCAGAGACCATGGAAATGCCACAGGAGAGTGTCAGAGACTGTGAATATGCTATAGGGTTTTTTTGGAGATTGGGGACATACTTCAGGAAACAGTAGACTGCAGACACAATACATGACAGATTAGTGCCTGCAGGGGACACGAGGGCAGCACACAAAGTGAGAAGGGCGGCATGTGCCCCCGGGCCGTAGGTTGGGCACCAGGGCTCTAAGCAGTTTATTTTCAAGCTGTATATACCTTGTTTTTTTTTTTTTACATTTTACTCTACGAAAGATTTTCCATTTCTTTTATTCAAGTAAATGTATTACATTTCTAAGTGGAATATATGTACTTTATGGTACTAAAGCATTTTCAATAGAATACTGTTTCCACCTTTTTTTCATCTTTTGTTCCATCTCAGTGCTGCAGATTTGAATTCAATCTATTATTGTGTCTGGTTTAAGTACCTGAACGTGTCTTGGTTTCAGCCTCCTATTATGCTCAGAACATAAGGCCTCATGCACACTGGTTTCTTGTAAACACTGTTAATCCTGACAGGACAAAAATCAACGTTATAAACTCACCAAAGCCGCGTTTTTTTCAAACCAGTTTAGGCCAGTTTAGCAGAGTTTGGGCGATTATTCATTTAATTGGCCAGAATTTTAATTTGTTCTGGCCATTGAAATAAATAAATGCTGATGTGCCAAACGTGTCTAGTGTATATAGACATGTCTAGGCGCGTTTAACAGCGTTCACCATTTTTCGTGGTCAGAACTGCCTCTCCTGAACGCGATTTTAGAGCGTTCGGAAAAGATCCTCTAAACACCCCTGCTACTAAACTTCTAAAAACACCAATATGTGCATGGACACATAGGACACATAGGATAACAGAGAGGGGAGTTTAAATTGGTAGTAAATGCCACTTGGGCATTTTTTACCTAGAGGTAAGCCTATAATAAGGATTACCTGTAGGTAAAATTAATATCTTCTAAACGTGCACCATTTAGGAGACATTCACCCTGTATGCAGCCAGTTACGTCACCGGCGCATGTGCTCAGAATGTCCGCCATACCTTACCAAAACTTCAGAGCTTCGTGGCAGAACCATGGGTTCCTGTGCGCGTGGAGTGGTGTCTTTGCGGCTCTAGCTAATCACATAGCCAGAGCGCACGAACCTGGAAGAAAGACCGGGGGAAGATGTCAGGCCTTTTAGCGTTGACAGTACAGCGCTGGGGTGCTTAGTTCCAAGGTGAGTATTTTTTTGTTTGTTTGTTTTTCTACAACAGCCACGGTTTACAACTGCTTTAAGGGCAGAAAAATAACCGCCTAAACTCACAAAAACGTGAGTTTAACATCAGCATTGTGTATAAAGGCCTTAGGGAAGAGATTAGAGAGATGGAGTGTAGAGACCAGTCAGGTGCGCTACATTTACAGTGCCTTCAAAAAAGTATTCATACCCCTTGAAATGTTTCACATTTTGTCATGTTACAAAAAAAACAAAAAACGTAAAAGTATTTTATTGGGATTTTATGTGATAGACCAACACAAAGTGGCACATAATTGTGAAGTGGAAGGAGAATGATAAATGGATTTCAACATTTTTTACAAATAAATATGTGAAAAGTGTGCCGTGCATTTGTATTCAGCCTCCTTTACTCTGATGCCCCTAACTAAAATCTAGTGGAACCACTTGTCTTCAAAAGTCACCTAATTAGTAAATAGAGTCCACCTGTGTGTAATTCAGTCTCACTGTGAAGCCCTGAGAGATTTGTTAAAGAACCTTAGTGAACAAAAGGGAACACACCAGACAGGTCAGGGATAATGTTGTGGAGAAGTTTAAAGCAGGGTTAGGTTATAAAAAGCATCCAAAGCTTTGAACATCTCACGGAGCTCTGTTCAATCCATCATCCGAAAATGAGAAGAGTATGGCACAACTGCAAACCTACCAAACATGGCCGTCCACCTAAACTGACAGGCCGGGCAAGGAGAGCATTAATCAGAGGAGCAGCCAAGACGCACATGGTAACTCTGGAGGAGCTGCAGAGATCCACAGCTCAGGTGGGAGAATCTGTCCACAGGACAACTATTAGTTAGACCACAAATCTGGTCTTTATAGAAGAGTGGCAAGAAGAAAGACATTGTTGAGAGAAAGACATAAGAAGTTATGTTTGCAGTTTGCAAGAAGCCATGTGGGGGACACAGCAAACATGTGGAAGAAGGTGCTCTGGTCAGATGAGACCAAAATTTTACTTTTTGGCCCAAAAGCAAAACGCTATGTGTGGCGGAAAACTAACACTGCACATCCCCCTGAACACACCATCCCCACCGTGAAACAGGGAAGCTGGTCAGAGTTGATGGGAAGATGGATGGAGCCAAATACAGGGCAATCTTAGACGAAAACCTGTTAGAATCTGCGAAAGACTTGAGACTGGGGCAGCTTCCAGCAGGACAATGACCCTAAACATACAGCCAGAGCTACAATGGAATGGTTTAGATAAAAGCATATTCATGTGTTAGAATGGCCCAGTCAAAGTCCAGACCTAAATCCAATTGAGAATCTGTGGCAAGACTTGAAAATTGCTATTCACAGATGTTCTCCATCCAATCTGACAGAGCTTGAGCTATTTTGCAAAGAAGAATGGGCAAAAATGTCCCTCTCTAGATGTGCAAAGCTGGTAGAGACATCCCCAAAAAGACTTGCAGCTGTAATTGCAGTGAAAGGGGGTTCTACAAAGTATTGACTCACTGAGGGCTGAATACAAATGCACACCACACTTTTCACATATTTATTTGTAAAGAAATTTGAAAACCATTTATCATTTTCCTTCCACTTCACAATTATGTGCCACTTTGTGTTGGTCTATCACATAAAGTCCCAATAAAATACATTTATGTTCTTGGTTGTAACATAAAATATGGAACATTTCGAGGGGTGTGAATACTTTTTCAAGGCACTGTACATATGCTGCTAATGAACATGCTGACAGGAAGAGAGAGCAGAGCAATGATATCATCAGTTTACTGCTGATCATTCACTGTCCAATCACAGGTTAGAGGCGGGGAGATGATGTGGCTATATTGCTTGACTGCAGGAGAGGAAAGTCAGGTCACAAATTGTCTCTGCTGTCTGGCAGTATGTATTTCAGCTATGTTTTTAGCTTTATAGTGAACCTGACCTGGTGTATTACACATCTCAGGTAACAAGAGTGCTGAACAGCAAGTAGACAGTGATGCCTGCACTATAGAACTGTTGTAACCTAACCTTATCTGGTAACTGTTTTACCTGCCACAAAATTATTAATTTTGTCTACACAGTTTTGTGATGAGTTTTAAACACAACCATGCTACTGTTAATGCTCTGTTACTCTAATGCTGCGTACACAAGGTCAGTTTTTCCGACAGGAAATGTTCGATGGGAGCTTGTTGTCGGAAATTTCCGACCATGTGTAGGCTCTATTGGACATTTTTAGTCGGAATTTCCGACAAACAAAATTTGAGATCTGGATCCCAAATTTTCCGACAACAAAATCCGTTGTCGGAAATTCCGATCGTATGTACACAATTCCGACCCACAAAATTCCATGCATGCTCGGAATCAAGCAGAAGAGACGCACTGGCTATTGAACTTCATTTTTCTCGGCTCGTCGTACGTGTTGTACGTCACTGCGTTCTTGACTATTGGAATTTCCGACAAGATTTGTGTGACCGTGTGTATGCAAGACAAGTTTGAGCCAACACCTGAAGGAAAAAAAAATGGATTTTGTTGTCGGAATGTGCGATCGTGTGTACGCGGCATAATTGTCTCCTTCCCAGACCCTCTTAATTCACACGTGTCATTCTTTTTGATCTGATAGTCCAACCTGTACATTATTGTGTTGCATATATTTAATAGATTTTGCACATGGCAACCAAACCAATGATTGGTTTGAATGTTTTCTAAAAAAAAAAAAAATGGTTAGCTCCTACATAGAGTCTACTACACCCCACAGAGTCTGTCTCACATATATCCCACCCAACACCTCAAGTGCTCGTCAGCGATGTGCTATGGAAGAAGGTACCCTCATACATATGCTGTGGACCTGTCCTTGTATACAGGTCTTCTGGAATGAACTAGTGGCTACCATTAACTCTGTGGGTGGCTTATGGCTTGGCTGAGACCCTCTAATTTTCCTACTAGGTATGACTGACAATATGACAAACACCCGCTATGGTAAATTGTTTACATTCTGTTCGGTGGACCCTAGTGGCCAAATGGAAGGTCCCTCAGCCTCCCACTGTGACGGAGTGGAAGGCGGCTATTAATGTGATTCTCCCACTATACAAATTAACATATACTAGTCGCAACTGCCTAAAAAATTCAACAAAATTTGGTTCAACTGGATAGAAGGTGAAAGAATTACTGTCTGATAGTATCTATTCCTTGCCAACTATTAGGGCTTTTGGGGGGCATGACTCGGAATGGGCTACGTTTCTATACAATGACTATATTTGGCTGTTGCCTTCTGTTTTCCCCCCTTTTTTCCTTTTTTACCTTCCTCCCCCCACCCCCCACCCTTTTTTTTCTCCTAATTACTCTTGGATTATGTGCAAGTTGTCTTTTGGCAAATGTGGATTGGATTCATGCAACTACTGTATTTCCAGGTTGTCATTACTGCAGTGCTTTTTCATGTCTGATCAATGTATCCAATTACGCTGGACATGTAATATGTGTAAAATCTCAAAAAATATTCTTACTGAAAAAAAAAGTGGTAATATTGGTTGGATAATGAATTGTAATAAATTTACCATGAAAATATAAATTTGACACTGCAACCTTGACTCCATCAAATGTCCCACCTGTCAGGAAAGCTCAGGTCAATGGGGGTCATGAAAACCCAACTGGGTCACTGTATCTTGCGACCCTTATGTACACTTTAATAAAAAAATCATGGTTCAAACAGAACACCGTTACATCTTTGTCCGCACCATTGGGTTGGCTCACCTCTAGCTTTGATCGGACACCGCGGTCCATTATCAGACTATAGCACGCCGAAGCAGAAGTCATTAGAGGGACCTGCTGGAATCCATTCAGCAACTGCTCCCGAATACATTGTAAGAAATGAAAACCCCCGTTTGCAGCCCTTTTGGTTTGCAAATGTCTGGATGTTGTTGCCTTGGTAACAAAGGTGAATCCACATTAGCTATTCTTCGGAAGCACACAGGGATCTTGGAGCAGCACAAGCTGATGGGTGATTTATTAACTTCATTTGTTTTGTTTCTGGGCATGGAGACGAGGAGACGGTGTCTCAATAACACCTGAAGATCATTCTGTGTTAATCAGATCTGGACCGGTCAGCCTGCTCCGAGCACGCAGAAGACATATGGTGGGGGGTGAATACAATTAACACTTTTAAAACTTCAAAACAAATGACAACAGGTTATGAATAAAGAATGCACGCTATTTCCAATAAATCGTTTGACAGCTGGGGTGAGAGACAGATATAAATAATGAACCATTTAATTAATATTTAAAGAAGAAGTCCAGGTATGGATATTTGGATCAATGTAACTATGTATATACCATACCTATGCCCCTGGAAGTCACTGAAGTAGACATTGCTACTCCAGTGAGGTGGGGAACTAACATCACACTCTCCAACTCATCCAAACACAGAACACTTTGCATTACTTCAGAAAATACAAAGCATTCGCTGAATGGTGCCCATCTCAAGTGGCTGACCTCCTGTGTTCAGAATGCAGCAGGCCAGCCACTCGGGGCCCAAAAGCATATAGAGATCGTGGATCCACATTATCTACTTCAGTGATTTCCAGCTTCCAGGGAGATTGGCTAGGTTAGGTACATGCACCCATGTTGGACCAATGCAAAAATATCCATACCTAACAGCCATGCACAAGACGTAGGGGCAGCCATCTTTGTACCAATATTTAATGGAAGATAAACCTAAACAGTTTACATCCATACCATAAACATAACGTGAAATGTTTTTCTCTTTGTCATGTTCACTTAGCATATCTAAATTTTGTTTTTGTTTTTAGTTTTCGGGTTTTAATGGATGTCTGTGCCCCCGCTATTTCTGGGACAGAAAGTGATGGAAGATCCAAAACTGTTTTGTTTGGAAGTGTTAGTGAAGCACTGGGCCCCCAGCGTTCGCAGTCCCATTATAAGTCTCTGGTCGCCTCCATTAGTAGTACAAAATAAAATAAAAAATAAAAATTCCAGTATATATACACCATAGTTTGCAGGTGTTAGAACTTTTACGCAAACCAATCATTATACGCTTATTGGGATTTTTTTTATCATAAACGTAGCAGAATACATTTTACCCAAAATTTATAAAGAAAAAAAAATTTTTACATTTTTTTTATTGGATATGATTTATAGCAGAAAGTAAAAAATATTGTTTTTTTTTTTTTCAAAATTTTTGATCTTTTTTTATTTATATGGCAAGAAATAGAAAACGCAGAGGTGATCAAATACCACCAAAAGAAAGCTCTATTTGTGTGAGAAAATTTATATAAACTTAATTTGGTTACAGTGTTGCATGACCATGCAATTGCCAGTTAAAATAGCGCAGTGCCGATTATCAAAAAATGGCTTGGTTATGAAGGAGTTAAAGTCTTCAGGAGCTCAAGTGGATAAAGGAGAAAAAAATAAAAATAAAAGCAGAAAATGAATGCAGCCACCACATCTATGGATTGGTAAGCTGCAAAATATTCAATTTTTGTTTTAGGATTTGGTTACACTTTAAACAGTAAGTTCATTATTAGGTCACTCGTTCCATAGCACCCAATGTAGAAAAATCTTTTTATCCTACGGAGCTCTTGAGCTGATCTTGAAAGTGACACAGCAGCAGAAAGGTGAAAGTCAGGACAGATGGCAGATGGCTTCCATAACAGCTGTTCAGATACAAGTGATTTTCCAACAACTAAACTACATAATGTTTCTGTGAAGTAAAAACACTCTTGTGAATCATTTTCGCAAAGTAAACATGTTGCAGAAGAGAGATTGTGGGTTTATCCAGTTTACATTTATTCAGAGATCAAAGAGTTTCTCGCTGCCATAGAGACAAAAAAAAAAAAAAAAAAATACATAAGAGGCTTAATTCTTCCCTTGATTTGTAATTAACCAAGGCAAAAGGGCCCATTACCCGAAAAGAAACAAATAACTCACAAATAATTATATAACATGCATGCAGCAGCTTGGTGTGTTTGGCAATCGGTACACCTTAAAAAAAAAAATGTGTCCAGTCCATGCGGTCTACACTATATGGCCAAGTAGGAGGGCCTCCCTCCAAATTATGGAGTTCTGGTGTTTAAAGTGAAGGTTACTGTTAATACAGCAACATCCAAATACATTTTAAGTAACTGTATGCTGAAAAACCTTGTAAGGGTTCTGGGCAGGTCCATTTCTGTTCAGTATGACTGTACATGTGTATACAAAGCCAGCTCAAAAAAGATGGGTTGGATGTTGGGGAATATGAGTGGTTTGCTTAGAAGAGTCTGACCTTAATTCTACTTAACACCCTTGAGGTGAACTGGAATGCTGGTTGCGAGCCAAGACTTCTCAACCAATATCAGTACCCAACATCACAAATGCACTTTTGGCTGAATGGACACAAATTCCCACAGAGACAATCCAAATTCCTAAAAATAAAATAAAAGAGATGGATGCGGGACTTTTAATGAGGTGTGTCTCTGTGGGTAGAGGATATTGTAACTTTGATATATTAGTAAAGACTATTAATTGTAGCCAGTCCCCAATGGGTACTCCCTATATTGAATAAACTAAATAAATATTTCTTGTGTACAATATAGGCACAATATAAATATATTCAGTGCACAATAGTCACATATTTATTATTTATACATAAAACGACATAATTGGTACAAAGAACAATAATAGAAAAAAGTATTATACATAATTGTAATAATAAGCAATACATGATAAAAAACATGAAAAGTACAGAATATAGTAAAATGAATTCATAATGATACAAGCTGTAAACCTGGCACCCTTGAGTATGGACTCAACGCGTTTCATGGCGTTTAAAGCCAATCATCAGGAGTAGGATGCTATAAAATAAATGAAATAAAGAATAAATAAGTAAATGGACCTACATCTAGTATATTTAGTACAGAAGGCTCTCCGGCTAGGAAATAGGATGTAATATAATGGTGGTACTTTACCTATGGAATATCTCATGGGTATAAGCCTACAGCTACTGTGTTTGACGAACATAGCCTGGAAAAGTTGATCTCCTCCGGGGGTTGAGGCGGGAGAACCCAGACCAGTGTAATGCCCTCACTGTCCCGCCCGATACATCGGCAAGGCTAGGTGGGAGATCACGAGACCAAACAGTCGGGGGCAGGAGCGAACGACCACAAACAGGAGATCAGGGTGGAGGGTCTAGAGACCCAGGAAGTGGTAAGATGACTATGCAATGGGCACATCCTGGAGTGGAGTGTCCATCGAGAGACCCTGCAATCCATAATCCTAGTAGGTTGTCCAATATACTGTGCTTTATGTCCTCATCCTTGAATTCAGCATATACAAACATCTATATTGGTAGCCAATTACTTTTCAAGGGACATATAGAAGTGAGACAAAACACTGCATATATAAAAAAACATGAATTGGATTATATCATCAGTCCCAGTTCAGAGAACAGACAATAACATGTCAGATTTTGGGGTTTACACAATTGTTTGGATCCAGTGGATATAGTGCAAGGTATATACAAAAAAGTATCAGAATGTATTACAGGACCCCATGCTGGACATCCATAACCCACTAGATGGGCACAAGTCAACCATGTCTGACTGCTGGAACACTGGGTGATAAAGAAAGGACATTGTGATATACACATCATTTTGATGAAATTATGTGGATAAGCCCTGTGCCGTCCCTATTCTGTTGATGTATTGGTGGTGTTGTGCCTTGACCAGGGGCGTTGCTAGGTCTACAAAAGATTTGGAGCTAGAGCCAATAGCAGCAAAATAATGAAAGTAATATATGCTTGGGCGGGCATACACATGTATATAATATATGTGTGTGCGTGTGTATGTATATATATATATATATATATATATATATATATATATATATATATTATCATTACATTTTCACGTCACCTGCCACCATATGCAGATTGTTAAATACAGAGAGGCTAGGGTATATATAAGACAGGCTAGGGTATATAGAGGAGAGGCTAGTGTATACAGAGGAGCTAGTGTATACAGAGAGGCTGGGTATACAGATGGGCTGGGTATACAGAGAGGCTGGGTATACAGATGGGCTGGGTATACAGAGAGGCTGGGTATACAGAGAGGCTAGTGTATACAGAGAGGCTGGGTATACAGAAAGGCTAGTGTATACAGAGAGGCTGCGTATACAGAGAGGCTAGTGTATACAGAGAGGCTGGGTATAGAGAGAGGCTGGGTATACAGAGAGGCTAGGTATACAGAGATGCTGGGTATACAGAGAGGCTAGTGTATACAGAGAGGCTAGAGTATACAGAGTGACTGAGTATACAGAGAGGTTGTGTATACAGAGAAGTTAGTGTATACAGAGAGGCTAGAGTATACAGAGAGGCTGGGTATAAAGAGGGGCTAGTGTATACAGAGAGGCTAGAGTATACAGAGAGGCTAGTTTATACAGAGAGGCTAGTGTATACAGAGAGGCTGGGTATACAGAGAGGCTAGTGTATACAGAGAGGCTGGGTATACAGAGAGGCTAGTGTATATAGAGAGGCTAGGTATACAGAGAGGCTAGGTATACAGACAGGCTGGGTATATAGAGAGGCTAGGTATACAGAGAGCCTAGGTATACAGAGAGCCTAGGTATACAGAGAGGCTGGGTATACAGAGAGGCTGGGTATACAGAGAGGCTAGGTATACAGAGTTTCCCCTCTCCCCTTCCTCCATGGTCTACACTCACCTGCCGCCTCCCCTGCTCAGGAGTTAGTGTGAGAAAGTTCTTCCTGACTCTATGAAATGGGCAGAGCAAGGAGGAGACTCACTCTCACACTCATCTCCTGGTTCTAGATGTCACTGAAGCAAGGAGTGCAGGCTCAGTGAGAGTGCCGCAGCTGTGCACGACAGCGTTGTGTCAGGCAGCCAGTGACATTCTCACGGTAGGGCCGGCCCTGAACTCGGGGCTATGGGCTCCAGATTCGGGGCTCTAGCCTTAATAGCCACCCCCTAGCAACGCCACTGGCCTTGACCTTTCAATTGATACGTGGCAATTATATTTCCCTATGCGGTTGACTTGTGCCCATCTAGTGGGTTATGGATATCCATGTCTTTATGGACCTTACTTTGTGCACTGGTGTGCAGTCATGTTGGAACAGGAAAGGGCCATCCCCAAACTGTTTCCACAAAGTTGGGAGCATGAAATTGTCCAAAATGTTTTGGGATGCTCACGCTTTAAGTTTAAGAGTTCCCACATCATAATCCCAATAATCCCACATCATAATCCCCCCCTCCACACCTTTGGGATGAATTAGAACACCTTTGGGTGAATTAGAGCAGAGACTGCGAGCCAGGCCTTCTCGTCCAACATCAGTGCCTGACCTCACAAATGTGCTTCTGGAAGAATGGTCAGACTTTCCCATAGACACAAAGGGGACAGCCTTCCTAGAAGAGTTGAAGCTGTTATAGCTGCAAAGCGTGGGCCAAATTAATACTGAACCCTACTGACTAAGACTGGGATGCCATTAAAGTTCATGTGCGTCCCAATACTTTTGACAATATAGTGTATATAGAACTTTCTGCCCCATGGGAGAAAGATGCTTTACACCTGATCAAAAGAGCTTTAGATCTACTTCTTCTTTAATTCCAAGGGGTTCACATACCTTTTCTTGCCACTGCATATATAAAATATCCATACTCGGAATTTATCTTTAAAATACTTATATACAGATTAATTGGGGTTGATTTCCTAAAGGCAAGCACACTGTGCATTCTGTAAGTGCAAGTGCACTTTTGCTTGCACATGATTGGATGATGTAAGTCAGCAGAGCTTCTCCTCATTTACTAAGCTCTGGAGCAAATGCCCTTGCAAAGTGCACAGTCTAATTGCTTTTAAAAATCAACTCCATTATCTACCAAAAATTTGTAATTCTGTTCAGTTACTCTCGAAGATTTATGTATTTCACAGAAGAATTTCAAGGGCACTAATAGCATCCAATTCTCTTCATTTGGGCAAAGTAGCAAAGGCTAAAAACACTTAAAACCCATCTGGCCAACGTCTGTTTCTCGTGTAACCCTAATAAAGAGAATTGGATGCTGGGAGTGCCTTTGAAATTCTTTTGTGGAATATATAACAATTGGACTGTTTCAAGAGAGCACAGAGACACGCTCCCATTGATGAGATGGGGAGATGTATGATGGAGCGCCTTGTGGCATATTCTATGAGAAATAATTGGCTCTCCTATGGGAATATCAGCCACAAGATCCACACATGGCATACTATATTTTTTTTTTAACCTCTTCAGCCCTGGAACCCCTTCATGAAAATGCCATTTTTTTTGCAATACGGCACTGCGTTATTTTAACTGACAATTACACAGTCATGCAACGCTGTACCCAAATAAATAGAGCTTTCTTCTGGTGGTATTTGATCACCTCTGGTTTTTATTTTTTGCGCTATAAAAAAAAAGGAAAAAAAAAACCAACAATTTTGAAAAAAAAAAAAACAATATTTTTTGCTTTATTCTATAAAGATAGCCAATAAAAAAATGGAAAAAAATCGAATCTCTTCATCAATTTAGGTCAATATGTATTCTGTTAATAAATTTTGGTAAAACAAAAATCCCAATAAGCATATATTGATTGTTTTACACAAATGTTATACCGTCTGCAAACTATGGGATATAATTATGGAATTTTTATACTTTTTACTAGTAATGGCGGCGATCAGCGCTTTTTAGCAGGACTGCGACACTTCAGTGGATAAATCTGACACTAAGTGACACTTTTTGGTGACCAGTGACACCAATACAGTGATCAGTGCTAAAAAAAAATAAAATGCATTGTCACTGTACTAATGACACTGGCAGGGAAGAGGTTAACATTGTGGTGATGAAAGGGTGCTTGCTAACTGGGGGGGGAGGTGCTTTGACTGGGGGAAGACAGAGATCCGTGTCCCTGCTTAGCAGAAACACAAGATCTCCATCTTCCCCTATGACAAAACAGCAATCTGCCTTGTTTACATAGGCAGACCGCCATTCTGTCTGCCTTGGGAACGGTCGGCAGGTCCCAGCGGACATCGCGGCCACCGGACCCGTATGTGATTTCGCGCTGTGATTTGCCGTAGTATATATGTGTGGGGTGGTCCAGAAGCGGGTAATGGACCACTTTTAAATAATAATAGGGTATATTTGTCATAGCAATAATCCGAATATTGATCTATGCTTACCTGCTATTCTTGTTATTTCTAAATTTTCTCAATAAAAACATTAAAATATAAATAATAATAGGGGGAGATTTTTTGAAAAATGTTACTGTTGCTGTATATTGTTCAAGGCATTAATGTGTTCATGCAGACTTGAAGAGGTATTAAAAAAGTCAATTTTAAAGAAATCTAAATTTTTGTAGTATATCATTTTAAAGCCCAACTGAACTTTTGGTTGCCTTCAGCTAAAGTTTTACACAATTTTAGGGCTGTTTTATATGAGCTAGTTTTATGCTGCATTTGGGTCATTTTGCTTATGAATTGGCCATTGGTTTTTGGGTTGAGACACACATTATAGGTTTTTTTGGTTGTGTTATTTTAAGAATCAACTACAATGGTGTATCAAGACAAAAGTGTGCAAAATCTTACAGTTTGCTTTCTTTAAGGCCCGTACACACGATCTGAAAATCGCACGAAAAATACCGCTTTCGAAGCAAACCTACGATAATCTGATCGTTAGTATAGAGCTTTCAATAGCCGATCATGACAGTCCATCCAATATTATCCGATCGGACAGACGTGAACATTTTCCTCGTGTGATACCAGGTCGTGCGATTTTCGTTTAGTCAAGCAATCTTTCTGCAGAGGTCCAAATGCTCTTGGTTGAGTTAGAGCTAGAGCTCTCCACTGAGCAAAGCTCAAGCTCCCTGCTGAATGGAGAACTTTAGCTCTGACTTGGTAGCATATATAACAGACCTTTTCAAGAAAACAACTGCTTCCACACACAGGGCAAGGGTCTTCCTCTGCAGCATGTTGGCAAGGGACAGGCTTTTCTACTGAGGTTGTGGATGCTTTCTAAAGAAAACAAACTGTTATTCTTTGCACACATTTTCTTTTGATGCAACCTGGAAAAACTGAGAGGCCCGGAGTAAAACCACAAGGCAATAGATGGGGGGCCGGCATGACAGGGGTTAAAGGGGCTTGGACACAGGAGGGGAATAAAAGTTTGGGCTGTTGCTGTACAAGTGAGCTAGATGGCTGATTGGTGTATGGTCAGAGCTGGGTGGAACTTTGGGAAAGTGGTTGGTTGACCAGAAGGGCTGGTCTTCAGACAGAGGTCAGCAAGCAATGAACAACTTCCCACCCTCCCACCCTACATTTGGTGGTTTTTGTTTTTTTTGTTTTTGGGAATTGGGTTTTGGGGGGCAGGGTATTGCAAATTGCGGGCTGCAAGGTCCTTTTAGGTTCATATGGGCACAAAAAAGGTATGGTGTAGGGACCCCGTCTGAGGTACGGCTACCGGTTGGTGTATGTGTACCTGCGAGTTGGTGGTTTTGCGGCTGGAGGCCTGAGAAGTGACACGCAGGTACTGTCTTGGTTTTGATGCCTATTAGGACTATGTGGCTCCATTCTTTAATACACTGTATGTTCAGGTTATGTTATTGATCAGTTAAAGTGGAGTTCCACCCAAAAATGGAACTTCCGCTTTAAGGGAAGGTGACTCCCTGACATGCCACATTTGGCATGTCATTTTTTGGGGGGGAGCGGATACCCTCTTTTTAGAGGGTCCCAGCTCCCCCTTCCTCCTGGAACACCGCGACACCAGTAGGGAGATCACCTCTCCCCCCTCCCTCTCGGAAATCATCTGGGAAACACCACAGGTCGCAGATGAGTGCCCGGCCAGTCACAACGTGCCGCGCGCCTCACAGTCATTTTTTTGCCCATCTCATATTCATGCTGTATTTCCTGTAGAATAGCACAGCACCTGTGTCTTGATTCTTTCTCCAAGCCTATGGACAGGGCATGCCATAGGCAAGGACAGTGCAAGAGCAAATCCTCTACGCCCAAAACTAAGCACAGTCCATAGTTCTGCCTTCTGACATTCACAGAAGGGGGCTCCTATGAACCTCTAAGCGAAATATAAGGATAAAAAAAATACGGCACAGCAAACAAGCAAAACATAAAAGAGTAATACGATTATAATTCCAAATGCACGTCAAAATAACGGGTTAATGAAAACTGAAATGAATATACACAATTATTACGCAAAACATTCCCTTTACTGCAGCAGCTGAGGATGCAGTTCCCCGCTGGTGTGCCAGGATTTTATACTCCGGGTTTGAGAAGCAGAATCATGCTCAGGCAGTTTACACCAAAATTACGGGAATCACATTGACATTCGTTGACAATAGTCTTTCAGGATCGCAGTGTGAACATCACAACCGCCCATCCTAGATGCCCCCCCGCTTAGCCTGCAGCTGTATTTTTTTAACCGAGTGTCAAGGATCCCCAGACACGCATCACCAGGGTTATTAAGGCCACAACAGGGCATTCATTTCTTTTAAACATTTCAACAGGAAGCCATAAATCCAAGCAAGGACGGCATAAATCATTAATTCCGTGACAGCTTGGTAAAACTACGAATCTCTAAAGTGTTGACTGCTGTGAGATGTATATCCATAGCTGGTGGTATTAGGAAGGTCGAGAAATAACATCGAAGAGAAAAATGATTTAAAGGGTCAGTCCACCCAGCATTAACAACCCACCAGAGGCTCGGGAGTCAAAATAAATCTCCACTTTTGCGAAAAAAAAGGTATATAAATTACTGCACTGTAAAACCTACATACACCATAGAAATACAGATATGGGAGTTTTTTTTCAACCACCACAGGATTTGTAGTTCTTTTCATCCATGTGACAGACCCAGCCAGGACAGAGGCTTTTGGAGGGGACTGCAGGGTGGCCTCTTGCCTACTGACTATGGGCCCTGGCTTTTAGAAGAACACTCTTCGGGGATGTGTGTGCCTGGGGGATCCATGGAGTGGTCTTGTTTGGATTCAAATCCCAAAACACACAGACTATGGGAACTGGAAGTTTCATATACATATTTAGGGCCTCTATGCCTCAAACCAGCAATGACTGTAGATGCTAATGTAACCAGCTTAAACCATG
Organism: Lithobates clamitans; assembly: GCA_037952925.1. Lineage (NCBI taxonomy): Eukaryota > Metazoa > Chordata > Amphibia > Anura > Ranidae > Lithobates > Lithobates clamitans. Next base: position 1,188,576 of record JBBGZY010001572.1, on the reverse strand, counting down.
GGGATCACCTACCATAATGTGTTTATTGCAGGGGCGTAACTAGAAATAGCAGGGCCCCATAGCAAAATGTTGTATGGGGCCCCCCTGCAAACAGCCCCCCCCCTCACAGCTGCCCTAGTGTCAATGCAGCGTGACCTGTGCCACATACAGCGTGACCTGTGCCCAATGCAGTGTGACCTGTGCCCAATACAGCGTGACCTGTGCCCAATACAGCGTGACCTGTGCCCCATACAGCGTGACCTGTGCCCAATACAGCCTGGTCTGCCTGTGCCCCATACAGCCCCACCTATGCAGAGGAAGAGGCAAGCCACCCGGATCAGCAGAGAGCGGGATTGCCCGCTGTAATAGCTTTCATTTGAATTTCCTGTCTTCCCGGGGCTCGTCGTCACATAGCCCCACTTCTTGGCCCGACGCCTTTGATGACGTCACATGTCCCGCATTGGATCGGCGTTCTGTCTATCAAAGGCACTGGGCCAAAAGGTGGAGCTATGTGATGTGAGCCCCGGGAACACTGGAAGTTCTAATGAAAGCTCTTACATCGGGCAATTCAGCTCTCTGCTGATACGGACAGCTCGCCTCTTTCTTTCCTCTCTCTTCCCCTGGCTGGGAGACTGTGCCGGCGGTGCTCTTATCCTCACTGGGCCCCACTCGGCTGCCGACCCCATAGCGCCCGCATGGGTCGCTATGGTGGTAGTTACGCCCCTGGTTTATTGTAAGTAGGTCTCTCACATAATGTGCCTCCTAAGTGTTTTCCACCCATTGTTAATTGGATACCCTATTGTTTCTGTCTGTCTTCTCATCTATGTGTTTATATTTCTAATAATGTGTATTGTACATTACTTTGTATTCAGGGTTGTAGGTGCCAAATGGTCTGGTCACCTAGGCTGGTTTAAGTGCCTAGTTAATTAGCTCATGTTAATTACATCACTGCCAGCTATTAGTTGCTAGATGTGGATTGGGATATAGTATATGTTGGTTTTTCCTTAGTTATGTTAATTATATACCTGCATACGGTTTCCTTTGCATACGATAATGTGATCAAGCTTTGATCTGATTTTGTGTGGTATATAAATTCTCTGTGAGTTTTCAATAAACAGTCTTATGTTTTTCACCACCCTTCACTGTGTCCTAAATAGTGACTGGGTGGGCTGCAGGATTTTGGATCATTCTGTTACCAGACAAGGGGAGCTTATACAATGAACAGACTCCTCTTGAGTACCGGGGCTCCGTCACAATCCAGTCCTAAGATTTACACTATCAGCCTAGTGACCTGACTTTCCTCTGCTGCAGTTTTGCAACAAAACTAGGTCACTTCCCTCTCTCCAGACAGTGATTGGTCAGTAAGGCTACATTCACACCGGCAATTTGGGCCAGTGCAAATTGCACTGGTAGGAATCTTCTGATTCCTGATTGGGCTGTTAGAGGCTACCAGACATTTTGTGCAATTCGTTTCGTTCTGAAGTTGTTTGTCAATGAATTTCGGCAGATTCGTTAATTCGGAAATAACCCAGTTAACGAAAACCTGTTTAACAAATTTTTCCAAATATTCGTAAGTTCAAATATTTGAAAATTCGTAAATTCTAAAATTTGGAAATAAGAAATTTGAAAATCCAAAAACCCAAAAATGTGAAAATCTGAAATAATAACTAACTAATAATAACTTAACTATTACTAACTATTGAATTATAGGTATTGGAATTTCCTTTCAAATTTGGCTGTTAGTGAACGTAACGATTACAAATTTATCCGAATTATCCAAAATAACGAATGCCATATATAAACAAATGGAACGTAACTAATTAATAATAATAATAAATAACAATAATAATAAAAATGTTTTATTATTATTTGTTATAAATTTGTTCCATTCCATTTGTTTAGATGCGGCATTCGTTATTTCGGATAATTTGTAACTTCGGATAAATTTGTATTCATTAGGTTCACTAAGAGCCAAAATTGAAAGGCAATCCAATACCTATAATTTAATAGTTAGTTATTATTAGTTAGTTAGTTTTTTTTCTTATTTTCAAATTTACGAATTTTCAAATTTACGAACTTTCAAATTTACGAATTGCGATCATTACAAATGACCCGAAAAACGAGAAGAAAAAAACAATGAAACGAAAACAAAGAAAATTTGCACATGTGCACATGTCTAGCGGCCACCGGCCCCGTTCACTCTAATGACAAGTCGCCGGTGGCCGCAGCTATTCGCAGCCAGCCATTACCTGTGGTGATCACTGTCTGTTTGAATAGTCGCGGATAGCTGTGGCCACCAGCAAGTTATCACTAGCAATGTGCGATTCGTTTTGTTACTAATCAAAATTTGACAACAATTTTTGACATATGGAGATTCGGATGTATCTGAACTCCCAAATCACAATAGTTACAAATTTCAATGAATTCAAAATAATTTATAATGAAATGAAGTATCCAAATTCATATGTGTAAATGAATTTGAATTCAAAAATAATTTTGAATTGGAATATGAAAATTCATTTGAATTTGAAATGGAAACACATTGCAATAAATACAGTAAGGTATAAAAGTGAAATAAAATGATGACTCCTACTTAGGCTGCTTTATAGAATAAGTGAAGGTCCTAGAGTACGTGAGACGTCGCTTCCGCTAGTTGGAGCGCAGGTGGAACACAGACGGCGTACCTGCGTGGTCTGTATTGGGCACATCGTTTTTATGTTATGCTACTTATGGAATAAAGCCTTTTTGACATACTACACCATGATGACTGGCGATGGTTTAGGCTGGTCACTCCTTGCACAAAGTGTCACGCCGGCAACAAGTGTTTGGCACTTGGACACGGGCACTTCTTCTAACAAGACCACCTGTCATCTTCACCATCTCCTCACCATGCCTTCTCTGCTCTACTCTTTCAGGTAATTGCACTGATCTTCCCTGCAACACAAAAGTCGCTCCACCTGTCTGCGATTTCCCACCTGACTCTTCATACCCTCTGGTAATTGCACTGATCTTCCCTGCAACACAAAAGTCGCTCCACCTGTCTGCGATTTCCCACCTGACTCTTCATACCCTCTGGTAACTGCAAAGACTCCCCTCTTCTCTTAAACACTGGACTACATTGCCTAACTGAACTTTAATTCTGCCTTACTAAGAATTTGAAACTAGTGCCTATACTTGTTTGTTTTTGAAAGTGTCATTTATTTTGTATTCTGCTGCCCTGAACAAGACCAAACATTTAACCTTATTCGGTTGCCCCCACCTGCACTGCAATCTGTCCAGGCCAGTTGTAAAACCCCACCCCCCACAAGCTTAGTTTTATCAGCTTCTAATTGAATAATTTTGAATTCCCCCCACACCTTGCCACTATAAATTTAGTCCATTTCTTGGGACGGCTGGCGAGGGTTTAGGCTGGTCACTCCTTGCACAAAGTGTCACGCCGGCAACAAGTGTTTGGCACTTGGACACGGGCACTTTGACTAAGGCACTGCTACAAAAAAAAGTAAGTACAGACATTATTGTTTCACAGCTATTTTGCAGGAAGTTCCACTTCATTCACTAAATTTCCTCAGCCTTCCTTCTATTAGCCTGTCCCCACCCTCTAAAATGCTCACACTAATCTTTGTTATAACGTCCTCTCTCCTCAAACTCTCATTACTTTACCCCCCCTCTCCAGCCCCCAACCTTTATATATCTCCCTCTCTTCTGCCCACTCAATATTACTCCACTTACCACCTCCTGCTCATTCTAAGCCCACACAGTATCACCACGTCCATTCCACCACAGCATCTGCGCTCCTATAAATCCCACTCCCGCCTTACCACCCTCACCCTCCTACTACTCCTAATGTCTGGGGACATCGCACCAAACCCCGGCCCTCCCACACCCAATTTCCAACGCCAAGATCGGCCATCTACCTCCTCCAACAGTAGTCGCAACTTCAACCTTCTCATCCCAATTCCCCTGATTCCACAAGTCGGCCCCCCTCTTTCATGTGCCCTCTGGAATGCCCGCTCAGTCTTCAACAAACTAGTTTCTGTCAATGACCTTTTCCTCTCCAAATCCCTTGATCTATTTGCTATAACTGAAACCTGGCTCCAGGAATTTGATACTACCTCTCCAGCTGCACTGTCCCACAGTGGCCTTCTCTGGACTCACTCCACCAGACCCAGTGGACGAAAAGGAGGTGGTGTCGGACTTCTCCTCTCCCCACAATGCACCTTCCAGGTACTGCCCACACCTCCCTCTCTTTCCACCTGCTCTTTCGAAATGCACTGCATTCGTCTTTTCTCTCCAGCTTGTCTGAGGGTCGCAGTCATTTATCGGCCTCCTGGACCAGTGTCACGCTTTCTGGATGACTTCTCTGCATGGCTACCCTATTTTCTCTCATCTGAAGTGCCTGCCATCATCCTAGGTGACTTTAACATTCCAATCAATGTTAATAATGCTACCACTTCTAAACTACTCAACTTAACCTCCTCTTTTAACCTAACACAATGGACACAAACCACCACTCACTCCAACGGCAACACTCTTGACCTTGTATTCTCCCATCGCTGCACTCCCTGCAATCTCTCCAACGCACCCTTTCCTCTCTCTGATCACAACCTTATCCGTTTCACACTCTCCTTGTCTCCTATATCCCATGCTGCCAACCCACAAACCACTACCCGCAGGAACCTTCGCAACCTCAAACCTTCCCTTCTTCACTCTGCTACTGATGGCCTTTATGACAAAATCGCACCCCTGTCCTGCCCAGACCTAACCACTTCCATCTACATCACCATGTTGTCTTCCTCCCTAGACGTACTTGCTCCTCTTTCTACACGCAGAACCAGGCCCCATCTGCCACAACCCTGGCAAACAGACGACACCAGAAGTCTCAAGAGACGCAGCCGTGCTTTTGAGCGAGCATGGCGTAAATCTAAATCCCTGCAAGACTTTAGCCTCTACAAATCTGTCCTTCTCAAATACAACTCCTGCCTCCACACTGCTAAACAAACCTATTACAACACTCTCATCAAAACCCTCTCATCCAAACCTCGTCAACTCTTTTCTACCCTTAATTCCTTACTTCACCCCCCACTGCCCCCTCCCACCAACTTGCTTACCGCTCAACATATTGCCAACCACTTCAATAGCAAAATCAACACAATTCGCAAGGAGATATCCAGCATTAAAATTCCTCCCCTACCCAACATATCAGGTCCAACACCACACTCAATACTCTCCTCCTTTTGCCCAGTTACCACAGAAGAAGTTGATAAACTCCTCTCCATGGCACACCTCACTACATGTCCCCTGGACCCTGTCCCCTCTCAATTGCTGCGACCACCTTCCCACTCTATCCTCAACTCCCTAACCCACATCTTCAACCTCTCCCTCTCCTCCGGCACCTTTCCTTCCCCGTTCAAACATGCACTGGTTACCCCCATACTCAAAAAACCCTCACTAGACCCCACCTGTTTGAATAACTTAAGACCTATCTCCCTTCTCCCGTTTGCCTCCAAGCTCATCGAACGCCTTGTTCATGACCAAATGAGTCGCTATCTCACGGACAACAACCTTCTCGACCCCCTACAGTCTGGCTTCCGCCTACAACATTCGACTGAAACTGCCCTACTAAAAATCACCAATGACCTAATAACTGCCAAAACCAATGGCCACTACTCCATACTCATACTTTTAGACCTCTCTGCTGCCTTTGACACAGTTGACCACCTGCTGCTCCTCAGCAAATTACACTCCCTTGGCCTCCGTGATTCTGCATTATCCTGGTTCTCCTCCTACCTATCTCAGCGCACTTTCAGCGTCACTTACAACTCCACCTCCTCCGCTCCCCTTCCTCTTTCTGTTGGGGTACCCCAAGGCTCTGTCCTTGGGCCTCTCCTTTTCTCACTCTATACCTCTTCCCTGGGCCAGTTGATCACCTCCCATGGCTTCCAATACCATCTCTATGCCGATGACACACAGATCTATCTCTCCACTCCCCAACTCACCCCCACTATCTCCTCACGGATCTCAAACTTGCTGAATGACATATCGGTATGGATGTCACACCACTTCCTCAAACTTAATCTTTCTAAAACTGAGCTTGTTATATTTCCTCCTTCACGGTCCCCCTCCTGTGACTTCACCATTAATATCAACAACACAACCATTGGTCCCTCCACACATGCCAGAGTCCTGGGTGTAATCCTTGACTCTGACCTCTCCTTCAGCCCCCATATCCAATCACTGGCTAAATCCTGCCGCCTTAACCTCCGCAACATCTCCAAAATTCGACCCTTTCTGACTAATGACACTACAAAACAACTTATTCACTCTTTGATTATTTCCCGCCTCGACTATTGCAACTCTCTCCTTAATGGCCTACCCTTAAGCAGGCTATCCCCCCTTCAGTCTATTATGAATGCTGCTGCTAGACTAATACACCTCACTAATCGATCCGTGACTGCTGCTCCTCTCTGCCAATCCCTTCACTGGCTTCCCCTACCCCACCGTGTAAAATTCAAAATGCTAACCATAACATACAAGGCCATTCACAACATCGCCCCCATCTACATCACCAACCTCATCTGCAGATATCGCCCAAATCGCCCCCTCCGCTCCTCCCAGGACCTCCTGCTCTCTAGCTCCCTTGTTACCTCCTCCCATGCTCGCCTTCAGGACTTCTCCAGAGCCTCTCCCATCCTCTGGAATTCCCTGCCCCAGTATGTCCGATCAGCCCCTACCCTGTCCACCTTTAGGAGATCCTTGAAAACTCATTTATTCAGGGAAGCCTATCCCACACCCACATAACTGTCCCTGAGCCACCCCCATCAAATCATTCTTTGCAGCGATTACCTTTTGTACCACCACCCCCTCCCTTTTAGAATGTAAGCTCTACGAGCAGGGCCCTCCTGTACCTTTTGTATTGTACTGTAATTGTGTTGTCCCCCTTATACATTGTAAAGCGCTGAGTAAACTGTTGGCGCTATATAAATCTCGTATAATAATAATAATAATAATGATGAGCCCCTTCTTTTTGTTTTCTTGACACATGACCGAACGTTGGAGTTCTTTGTGCTGGGGGCCAATCTTTCATCAAAAAGACATATTTCCATCGGTATCTACGTTTGTTTTGACTACCTGTAACGGGTGTCAAATCGGTCTGGTGAGTAGTCTGTTTGCTTGGTGTTAGTGGAAGACAACACTCATCTCACCTAATCATTTAAGGATTCTTATTACTCACTTGGATTGAACATTCTGGTGGTGGTTCACGAACATTTATGCAATTTGTTTATTTACATTTATGGACTCGTAATTCAGTATCAATTACCACAGTTTTTTAAGTACTTTTAATTTATTCATTATCTCATGTATTTATATATATGGACATTTAATTTTGTATCATTTATCACTATTTTTATCACGTTAATTTGATTATTTCATGCATTTACATATGTATGGTATATAATTGGTTATTGGGGCCCGGTATGAAATGTATTTGATTTCTTTAACACATGCTTTATAGAATAGAATAGAAAATAAAATAATAGAACCGAAAAGAATAGAACCAAATAAAATGGATATACCATAATGGTACCCATGGACCAAGGTCTAGGACAGCACCAAGCCTTAATATGTAAAAAAAATATGTTAATGTTTTTCCTTCTTTAGTTCATTCCTGGACCCTGGTTGCTAATTCCTACAAAGGAACTGAAGGGGAAAGGTTAGTAGGGGATGCTGATAAGATTCAAAAGACTCTTTATAGCTCAGAAAACAAGAAATCATCTCCCCTTTTATCTTGTTTGTTGCTCTTTACAGTTGAAAGATAGCTGAAGAAGGCCCTGTGTTGCCTACAATAGTGTAGCACTTTGACTACAGCCATCACGCTACACAAGGGGCAAATCTTTTATGAAAGGTTATAATCATTCACATATATCTAGAGAAGAATCATGTCTATATACAGCCCTAATAAGGTCCTGATCAAGGCCTTCTTCGTTTTCCACATTGGGCTCAATGGTTGGTGGCAACTCCAGGTTACGTTCAATCTTCATATGTAGCTGACTAAGGCTGCACATTGAATAGACCCATCCTCAGCTGTTTATGTGCTTTGTGGTTTCCTTTTGTTGAATATGTCTCAGTATGGCTCTACTACTGACAGTGTAACATCTTCATAAGAGCAGTCAACGTTCGCTCCATACTTTGTGTAGCATCTGTGAAGGGACTAACACTACACATTCAGATGCTGGCAGAACAGGTGTTCAAACTCATTATGAATATTTATTATTATATTTTCCTCCTGTTTATTTAAAACTGTAGCCTATCCTACCTTACTTAAAGTTCAACACCGGTCAAATTTTTTTTTCCCATGCAGTGGGGCTGTGCCCGCATTGCACGAGTTAACTGCTCGTTTTGTTTAGGGGTGAACACAGAGCCTATACTCACCTGATCCTTTTATTTTCCAGAAAAAGGCACTCTCCCACGTCCAGCTGTGGACTGTTCCTGATATCTTCCCGCGAGCCGGTCTATGGGCGGGATGACATCAGGAACATTCCACTGCCCAAGACTGCTAGACCACGGGGAGCGCCACCACAGGGAGAATCTGAGAATTTGGTGAGTATATCTTGGCTCTCCAATCCCCTAGACAAAAGCGAGCAGTTAACCCATGCAGTGCAGGCACAGCCCCACTGCATGGGAAGAATAAAATTGCCCAAAGTTCAGCTTTAAGAAAAGTTTACACTTGCCCTCCTATTTTGCTTTTTTCACTTTGCCTGTGCCTGACTCAGCTAGAGAGTCAAAAGTCAGTTGTCACCTATAGTCTAGGACAGCCTTTCTCAACCTTTTTACTTTAGAGGAACCCTTGAAATAATTTACAGGTCTTGGGGAACCCCTGCTAATACCAATTCATGGGGGTTCAGTGGGAAGAATGTCCCATTGCAGTGGTGGTCAAAATGCCACCCTTACAGATAGTTAAAAGGATCATTTGAGGTTGATTTAGTAAAACTGGAAAGTGCAAAATCTGGTGCAGCTGTGTATGGTAGCCAATCAATTTACAAAATCAACTTGTTTAATTAGGCATTGATAAAAAAAATCTGGAAGTTGATTGGTTTCTATGCGCAGCTGCACCAGATTTTGCTCTCATCAGTTTTAGTAAATCAATCCCTTGTTTCATGCCATTGATTCTGCCAAGTGACATTTGCCTTGGAAATGCGCCATCAAATGAGAGGTCAATTAGCCTCAACTCAAGGAACCCTTAGCAACCTCTGGAGAACCCTGGGTGAGAATGGCTGCTCTTGGAGTTACTGGCCTGTCAACTGCCTGACGTGAGCTGCTGTCTTGCCGGGAAACCCTTAGAGATAGTTAAAAGATTTACTGGTGTCAAGCCATTGATTCTGCCAAGTGGCATTGGCCTTAGAACTATGCAGATATCATTGAACGGGGCATCAATTAGCCACGGCTCAAGGAACCCCTACCAATTTCTGGAGGACCACTGAGGTTCCACAGAACCCTAATTGAGAATGGCTGATCTAGGTTATTGCCTTGTCAACTGTCTGATGTGGAGTGTGCTGCATATGAGATCAGGCAGTTGACAGAACAGGAACATTCAAACTAGACCCTTGACACTGCACTCTCAAGCTGAAGAGTCAGACACAGGCAAAGCAAAAAAGGCAATAAAAAGCAAATGGAAATCTTTCATAGGTAAATCTGCACAGTTGGAATGATTTCATTTTCCTGTGGTTGCAAACTGCAGTTCTTATTGAGTCTCATTAAAAGATCGGCTCTTGTCATGCTGTGTAACTGCTAAAAATTTCATATCATGTCTGTCCAGTGGAGGGTTGAATTAGTGAAGCTAACTCCAAAATAGGCACATGTCCCAGCAAAATATGTGTCCTTATCTCTATCACTCAATGAAAGATCAGAAGGGTGAGGTCATTGTGCCAACCCTATGTGTTGCCTGTTTTGTCCAGCCACCTAAAATGTGCAACAAGTGATGTCTTGATCAAATAACTCTTCTGAAACTCTATGCAACGAGGAGGTAAGGTGACCCCAGAAACTGTGCTTTCTTAGTATAACAAAGTGGTGTCACCTAAGCCCATAGACACAGCGGATACCACTAAGGATTGCAGGAAGCAAATGGCAGTGCTTTGAGAAATGTGATATCTCAGCTATGCAGGGAGCCTAATATTTCATTAATGATTTCTGGCTTGTTCGTAGGAATTCAGCTTTGAAGAGGAACTAATGATTAATTTAATTTACATTTTTTACTTAACCACTTCAACCTCGGAACAACTGCGGCACTTTAACTGACAATTGCGCGGTCGTGCGGCGTTGCACACAAACAAAATTGACGTCCTTTTTTCCCACAAATAGAGCTTTCTTTTGGTGGTATTTGATCATCTCTGCCGTTTTTTATTTTTTGCACTATAAACAGAAAAAGAGTGACAATATTGAAAAAAAAGCAATATTTTTTACTTTTTGCTATAATAAATATCCCCAAAAAATATATAAAAAAAAACAAATTTCTTTCTCAGTTTAGGCCGATATGTATTCTTCTACATATTTTTGGTAAAAAAATCGCAATAAGCATATACTGATTGGTTTGTGCAAAAGTTATAGCGTCTGCAAAATGGAGGATTGATTTATGGCATTTTTATTATAATTTTTTTTTATTAGTAATGGCGGCGATCTGCGATTTTTATCGTGACTGTGACATTACGGCGAACAAATCGAACACTTTTGACACTATTTTGGGACCAGTGACATTTATACAGCGATCAGTGCTATAAAAATGCACTGATTACTGTGTAAATGACACTAGCAGGGGTTAAACACTAGGGGGCGATCAAGAGGTTAAGTGTGTCCTAGGGAGTGATTCTAACTGTGGGGGGTGGGGGGGTGGGCTGACTACAACATGGCAGAGATCACTGCTCCTGATGACAGGGAGCAGTAGATCCCTGTCATGTTGCTAGGCAGAATAGGGAAATACCTTGTTTACATAGGCATCTCTCCGTTCTGCCACTCCATGTCTGCGTGTACAAAGCAAGGTCCATAAAGACATGGGTGAGCAAATTTGGGGTGGAGGAACTTGACTGGCCTCCACAATGTCCTGACCTCAACCCGATAGAACACCTTTGGGATGAATTAGAGTGGAGACTGCGAGCCAGACCTTCTCGTCCACATGAGCGCCTGACCCCACAAATGCGCTTCTGGAAGAATGGTCAAACATTCCCATAGACACACTCCTAAACCTTGTGGACAGCCTTCCCAGACGAGTTGAAGTTGTTGTAGCTGCAAAGGGTGGGCCAACTCATTATTGAACCCTACGGACTAAGACTGGGACGCCATTAAAGTTCATGTGCATGTAAAGGCAAGTGTCCCAATACTTTTGGTAATATAGTGTATGTGTCAATGCACAGGTACATGCATAAAGCTTCAATTCTGGGAGCTCTAAAAATCACTGTGGAATTTTTATGCTCATATACATGTATGGACATTTGCACGTCTATTCGCATGCAAACTTGTACCCTATACAGGGCATACTTTTCTATGCAGGAACTTTCCGTAGAGATGATATGGCGGTAATACATCAGTATTGTGTGCAAGAACCCTAATTCAACAGTGCATGATGTGAATATGGATGAATAGCAGTGACAATTAGTAATTAGTGAATGTGTTTGCCAATTTTACATTTGCAGCACATTAAATAAGAACTGTGGGTATTCAAATATTTACACTTTCTTCACAAGCAGCAAATTAAAGCGATATTAAACCCAAAAGCAATCATTTATTATATTGCAGCTTACTCATTTTTAGATGTGATGTCTGTATTAGTTTTATATTTTAATGCTTTGCTTCCCCCTATTTCCACTGGTGATCCAGCCAACATTGTCTGTTGTTTTTCAAAAGCTCTTCTGCAGATGTAGCACTTACTGGAATGAGACAAACCATTTAACACTGACAGGGGTGCTTAGAATAATCCACGTTTATTTATTTATGTAAAACCTTTAGGAAAAAAGAAAAGGAAAAAACACTGTAACTGCCTATAAAGTATTAGCTGGAATTTGGCTTCAGTGTGTTAGTGTATTTAAATCTGCTAGTACATCTAACACTCCCCTCCCCCTAGACTGACAATGGTGCTGTCCAAAGGTGCTCCTATGCTCCTTCATTCAGAGTGGAGGTACTCGATAGTTGCCAACAGTCCCGATTTTCCCAGGACAATCCCGATTTTGATATCCTTGTCCCGATTAAAGCTTGTCCCGATTGTTTTCCCGGGATTTTGGTTTTGTCCCGAGAAAATTGGGAATGTTTTTGGTAAAAAACGGCAATGGCTACACAAAAATGGCCGCCGTCGCCTCCACAAGTGTTGTTTCCCCTTGTGTTCAGTGCAGAGGAGAGAGGCAGCCAATCGGATTCTCTCTTCAGTGTACAAATAGAAAATTCTATTGTACACTGAAGCCTATTGGCTGCAGGGATTGACCCCTCCCTTCTCTCCACTGAACACAAGGAAATGTTCAGTCTCCACACACCACCGCCGCCGCCAACCCTCCGTGTCCTGGGGACACCTGATGTAAGAGGTACTATCCTGGGGATACCTGATGTAAGCGGTACTGTCCTGGGGATACCTGACGTAGGAGGTACTGTACTGGGGACACCTGACGTAAGAGGCACTGTACTGGGGATACCTGATGTAAGAGGCACTGTACTGGGGATACCTGATGTAAGGAGGCACTCCGCTGGGAATGCCTGATGTAAGGAGGCACTCTGCTGGGGGCACCTGATTTAAGAGGTACTGTATTGGGGACACCTGATGTAAGAGGTACTGTACTGGGGAAACCTGATGTAAGAGATACTGTACTGGGGACACCTAATGTAAGAGGTACTGTACTGGGGATACCTGATGTAAGAGGTACTGTCCTGGGGACACCTGATGTAAGGAGGCACTCCGCTGGGAATGCCTGATGGAAGGAGGCACTCTGCTGGGGGCACCTGATGTACGGTCGGACTCTGCGGGGGGGCACCTGATGGCATCTGGTGGCAGGTGACCTTGCTCAGGGGTCCCACTGATTCTGCATTATGGTGAGTTGAATGATTTCATTCTATATTACAATGTAATAATAGAAATAATGTGCTTCAATCATCCTGACACCATAACAACCATGGTACCGGGGTGATTGAAGCGCTAACACCAGGTGTTTGGAGTATCTTTATCTGCTGATTGTTAAACTCTGGAATACACATTGCTATTGTGGTGTAGGATCTGGGTCTGCTGACCCTCCATCCCTCTCCCTCCTTTTCCCCCTTTCCCTCTCCATCCCTCATTCATCGCAGACTCTAACAACACCCCTTTTTGAGCCACACCCATCTAAGCCACACCCACTATTTCACGCAAACCACGCCCTTTTTTGGCACGGCACGCTTTTTTCTTTTCCCTGTGACACGCCTACAAACGCATGCCCCGTCCCCTAATTATACTCTATATACTATCTATAAGTACTTAATACAAAAGGTGTTTTACTGGCCAAATCACCAGATGAAAACAGAGGGAGGAAAAGCCTAAAAAAAGAAAACAAATGCAGCCATCACATCCAACGATAGGTAAGCTGCAATATATTACATTTTTGGTTTTGGGTTTAATACCACTTTAACATTAAAACAAGCCCTCACTGACCTATGAAGCTGCAAGCACTGTGAAGAAATGCATGCTCAATTTTTGAAGCTTCTTATTTTTACTTTCACTTTGTTTTGGCAGCTCTGCTTCCCCCCTACCAGCAGTGACGTGGCAGTATGGCAGCCTACTCATCTCTGGCATAAGCAGAGAGAAGACACACAGGAAAAGAAGACAGCAGAATGCTGAGACCAGACTTGAACAATTTCACTGCTTCTATTATGAATTTTCAGGTTGAAATGCTTCACAGTGCCTGCAGCTACGTCAACGAGGGATTGCTTTTTTGTTATAAACAAAAAAAAGTTTATTGAGTGTCATGTTTGTACAAAATAATCATACATGGTAATTGTACAGTGTATTGTTCACAGTGTAAAAGAATCTCATATCTCAATAAACGTGTATAAAACAAGAAAACAGAAAAATAAAACCAACAAAAAGCCACAATTAACTTACATATAACAGGTAATGTTTGTGTCTATTATTTCATATAAGCTGAAAAACAGCTAATAATAAGGAAGTAAACTCTCCCACTCTGATGCTTCTTTTCATTTAGTCCATTATAATAAGTAATTATCAAACTATAGCCACTGTAATCCAGCCCAAATCGCATATTACTTACTGTTTAAAGAAACTTTAAAAAAACTTGTTTCCAGGGGTAAGGCAGCGCCATCTTAAGTATTGTTTTCTGAGTCCACAGTAGAGTGTATTTCCGCCCTTACAATGAGCACTTCCTGTACTGTTAACCAAGCCTCCTTCTCAATCCAACGTTTCTATGGCAACCCTGCTTCCCTGCTCATAGCTGACTTGTTTTATTTCATAGTATTTACTTCTGTCAGTTATCTAGTGTTTGCCTGTTTTAGTCTTATCAGCTTCAGCTGATAAGACTGCAGTAATGCTGCCTGATGCCCAGATTTACACTCCATGTGATGTCACATGGTCACATGGGGTGTAGTAGGAAGCTCTGAGTGTTTATGCAGTCTCGTGGGATTTCAGTGTTGTGCTGTAGGAAGTCCTGATAATAGACAGACAAGCACACAGAGTATGCCGTAAATCAGGGGAGATATGGGCATGCTCAGTGACGTCAATCTAAAGAACAAAAAGACTTACAACAATACTAAGCAAGTAAGGAGATATCTACAAGCAGTGTTCATTAGGGTTTTTTATGCTGATTTACATGGGACAAAGTTGTGGGGGAGAGTTTACAACCACTTTAATCACATGAACCTATCCGCAATCTAGAAGACAGGGATTAAATTGTAGGAACGTGTGAAAGAGCAACAATCTACGTGGTGCTGGTCGAAGAGGATTGTAACCATCTATCCCAGATTTTATTATACTTGGTCGGGCACCCTCTATTCATGCAAATCACCTTTTTAAAGGGTAAGGTGTTGTTAATTTTGGGGGCAGCTGCCTGGATCCAGTTTCGGGCTATTGACTTTCTTGCTGCAAACAGTGTTTCGTGCAAAAAGTGAAGTATAAATTTATCCATACCATCTTCAGGAAACAGGCCCAGTAGGCACTGTTCAGGGTCCAGAGACACAGGTGAGCCCATGTGGTCATGTAGGAACTGGATTATCTATGACCAGTATCCCTGAATCAGAGGGCACCGCCAGCTAATGTGATCAAAGGTGCCAACCGAGATTAGACACCTGGGACACATAGCACTGAGGGAGGGGCAGAACTTAGCTAGACGTTGTGGGGTCAGTTATGCCCTATGCATGATATAGGTTTGTTTGAGTCTGTCAGAGAGTTTGGGGGATACCAGCTTGGGGGTCTCCGACACTTCTCCCCAGTCTTTATTCTCTAATTCTCCCACATTATCCACCCACTTCTGCTTAATAGAGTAAGCTAGTTTTGTTGCAGGTGGCGTGGTAAGCATACTGTAGAAGAGAGATATGAGCTGGCATGGTTCTCACCGATATATTACCTCTAATACATCTATGGAGGATAGAGTAGGGTATGTAACCATAAACTGAGTGTGGAGTGCATGACGCACCTGAAAGAAACTAAATAGCATGTAGTTTGGGAGGTTGAATTCTGCTTTCAACTGATCAAATGTCTTAATTGTTCCATTGTGGAGAACGTGGGATAGTAGGTAAATGCCCTGGTATATCCATATGGTGGGGTCAGGTATCTGGAGGAGCTCCAGAAGGAGGTTATTATACCACAAGGGGGTACTGATGCGGAATACAGGGTATTCCAACTTAGAGGTCACCAGATCCCAAATCCTTTTGTGCTGAAATGAGAGTCCAGAACGTTTGGATAGATTATCGAGCCCTTCAGCCCCCTCAGTACATTACAAAAGGGGTGTGGAAGTTGTGAATCCGCCGAGTTGCATACTAGTGCCAGGTATCTATGTTTATCTCACTTGTCTATATGATATAGATGGGAGAGCCGTGTTGCCAAATACTACGTGCCAAAGTCTGGTACTACAAGGCCCCCTAGTGTCGTTGGACATTGTAATGTCTTCCATGAAAGTTTGTGCCTACCTGGACCCCATACAAAGGATTGCAAAAGGGTATCCATGATTTTAAAATATTTGAGAGGGATGTATATTTGGGAATGCCATAACACATATAGAATTTTAGGTAGGAGTATCATCTTAATTAGGCCTATGCGCCCCATCACCTCGACCCGTAATCTTGCCCATGTTAGAATTTTGGACTTAATGAGCGGGATTAATGGCTCCACATTTAGTGGAATGAAGTCATCCAATGTTCTGGAAACCAGTATTCCCAAGTGTTTAAGGGTGTTCACTCTTACCAGAGGTAGATCGGCTTGGTCTCTTGATGGAGGAAATACATCTATGGAGAGGATCTGGGACTTGTCCCAATTCATTTTAAGTCCAGAAAACCTACCAAAGTTTTCAATGATTTGTAAGGCCGTCTGGAGAGAGGGACCTGAGTCTGAGAGGTATAGTAACATGTAGTCTGCGTAGAGCCCAACCTTTTCCTCCACCGGGCCAGATATTAGCCCGTGAATATTTGGGTGTTCTCTGAGCGCTATCGCCAGGGGTTCAACCACCAGTGCGTACAATAGAGGTGATATGAGGCAACCTTGCCGCGTCTCCCTAGAGAGTGGAAAGGGGGCAGAGGTCCAGCCATTAGCTACCACCTTAGCCTGTGGGGCATTCTATGAAATAGTGAGCCACTTGACAAAATTGGGGCCAAACCCAAAACAACGTAGACACTGCCATAGGTATTGCCACTTAACTGTTTCAAAGGCTTTGGCTGCGTCAAGGGAGACAATAACACTAGAACCTATGTGATCATGGGAAGCCTGAATATTCATGAAGAGGCGCCTAGTGGTGAAGGCTGTGTTTTTTGCTGGCATGAAACCGGTTTGGTCGGGTTGTACAAGGGAAAGAATAACCTTATTAAGACACAAGGCCAGGATTTTAGCTAGTATTCTGATATCTGTTTGTAGAAGTGAGATGGGCCTATATGACTCAGGTAGGTGAGAGTCCTTGCCTGGTTTAGGGATTAAGAATATGATGGCTTCACACATGGATTCTGGAAGGGCATTGGCCTTAAATATCGCTTGGTACAAGGTAAGTAGTCTAGAAATAAGGGTTTCCGAAAAGTGGGCGTAAAATTCAATCGGTAGGCCGTCAGAGCCGGGGGCTTTGGCTTTCACGAAATGTGAGATGGCTAGCTTGACATCATCCAATGTGAGGGGGACCTCAAGCATCTCTACCTGTTCCTCAGTTAGTTTAGGAAGTGAAAGGGCACAAGAAGATTTTCCAGGTCTTGTGGAGGGTAGCTAACCTTGCTTGTGTATACTTCTGTAAAGAAGTTAACAAATTCCCTAACAATCAGAGCAGGGTCTGTGATATCACCCATTGCATTAGACTTCAGGGTAATAACCACAGGGGGCCTGGAGTCTAGATGAGCCAAGTAGGCGAGTAGTTTACCTGGGCATTCACCTTGCTCAAAAATCTTTTGCTTACTAAAGAACATCTTGTACCGAGCCCGCTCCTGGCACAGTTGATCAAGTGCCCTATTTTGAAGCTTCAGCTGTGCCAGTGTGGTGGGTGAGGGAGATGACATATAGGTATCCTCCATCTCAGTTAACTGCGCAATGGCTTGGACATAGGTTAGCTTGAAATTTCTCCTAAACCTGGAAATGCACTGGGTGAGGAGCATTCTAACGTATTTTTTAAATGCTTTCCATACTTTCAGTTAGGAGGTCATGTCAGTGTTATTTTGAAAGAAGAACCACCATTCCATGACTGTTCTGTCCGTGTCTAGGAGTATTGTCAACCAGAAGGGTTTTAATCGCCAGTTTTGTGGTGGAGGGTTGTCATATGAAGTCAGTTCAATCGAGTAGGGGAAATGGTCTGATAGGATTCAAGGGCCAAATCCAGTATTTTGTAGTCTGGAGATAAAGATGCTGGTCAGCTATATGTGGTCTATACGTGACATGGTAGAATGGGAGCTAGAGAAGCACGAATAGGCTTTACGCTTAGGATAGAGGTGATGCCAAGTGTCCACCAAGTCAAAGCTTGACATTATACCTGGTATTTCGATCTGGCATGAGTGTTTGCGAGCTCTGTCCCATACGATCGAGAAAGGGATTGTCTATCATATTAAAGTCTTCAAGCCATATTGCCGGTATGGCTGGGTATTTGGCCATAAATGAGAATCCTTCACTAAGGACAGTGGAATTGAAGGGGGGGGAATGTACCGGGCAAGAATCAAAATGAGGTCATCTGCTATCTTAGCATGTATGAAAACATATCTACCTTGTGGATCTGATGTTACAGATTGAAGCTCAAAGGACACTGATTTGGCTACTAGCACTGAGACGCCCCTGGAGTATGTAATGTGGGTAGCATGGTAAGTCCAACCAATCCAGGGGTGCCGCAGCGCCCGATGCAGATGTCCTTGCACATGGGTCTCCACCAACGAGGGATTACTTTAAAACATATATTGATATAAGTAGAAGACATGTGCGGTTTGTTTCGTTCCACGTTAATATTCAGACAAATTTTTCGTCATTCGGAGATTCGGATATATCCGAAAAACCTGAATTACAGTATAAACGAAATTTAGCAAATGCCCTGAATAGCGAAATGAAATTGGTCAGAATTTCCAAAATTCAAAATAAAATTCGAATTGAATTATACATCGGATTCCATTCGAATTCAAACTGTAAACATATTTCTAAAATCAAAGACTGTGTGTGTTATTGGAGTACCATTTCAAAATAATGCTGTTTTTGTTAAGTTAAAGGTGATTTAAGGAGTCATTATAATCATTTGATGAAGATTTTTCTTTTGTTTGTTCACTTTGTTGCATTGGAATAAAAAAAATATATAAAATTTTAAATTTGACCGATTCAAAACTTATCGATTCGAAACGTATCAATAAGTTTTGAATCGGTCAAATTTAAAATTTTATATTTTTTTCGATTCCAATACAAAAAAATCTGTAAATTCGAAGAAAATTTGAGAGAAGACATAAAACGAATTCCAAATACGAATCCCGACTACAAATTCAACAAATCAAACAAATTTAACAAAACGAAATAACTAAGTAGACCTTCATCTTCCCCACCCACCTTCTTTTATTTCCCCCTCCCCCCTATTATCTTACAATCGGACATCTGCTTTTTATTTATTTATTTTTCTATACTTAAAAAAAACAAAACTTTTTTTGTGGGGAGGAACTCTCCTCGCACTTTCCGTATTCTTGCTATGCCCTATGTCCTCAGTTGCCCAGAGCTGCCTGGGATTCTCACATCATGCATCGCAGGAGATCTTGGGATACTCTATAGTGCATGCGCCGTGGCACATCATCAGGGGGGTGCCTATTTCTGGTAACTCTGCCAGCAAGCACAGGGGTCACCTGTACCTGTGTCAGGGCTGGGCTCAGCCCTTCCTTCTCAGAGCTGGCTGCTCAGCTGTGGGCTAATTGCCAGCTTCGATCTCTCGAAAGTTACTCAGCTGTTGATGATATCCTGCTCGTCAGTCCTGCCTACTTAAGCCGTTCAGCCCAGTGGATCTCTGCCTTCGCCTTGGTCAACATCACAGAGACTATCTCCTGCGTTCCTGTTCAAAGACATGCTTTGCTGACATCCCTTCTGGCTCCAGATCCTGCTTGCTGTTCCATTACATTGATCCCTGACTTCTGGCTTGGCTGACTATTTGTTCCGGTTCCTGAACTCTGGCTATGTTTTGACTACGTTTGTTCTTTTTACTTTTATTATTAAATAAGTGTGATTTAACTATACTTATGTCTCGGTCTGATTTCATGGTTTCTGACAACCTGCAGATAAGAACTTGCTACAGCCCAGGTAAAGCTCACCATATGCATTACAAACTGACTATACAATCTCCTTTAAATTTACCAAAATTCCTGAATGGAATGGACCTAAACTGGCTTTTTAAAATAGAAGTATGGACTATTCAAAAAACAAACATTTATACTCACCTAGGTAGATGCAGCATTGTCCTGATACTGCATCGGTCCCCCGCTGGCTCTGTAGTGAGAACTGAGCTATCAAACAAAGCTGATCGCTCAGTCCCCCCCCCCCCCCACTATGCTCTCTCCTCCTGCACTGACTGGAGCACTGGGCTGTGGAGAGGCAAAAGGGGCTGGCTCAGGCGCTATGCAGATTATTGATAGGCTCAGCCAGGTGCCGATCCAGGCATCTGGGTGGGATCTTTCCAGAGCCTGCACCAGCTCTGTGACGTCAGCCAACAGCAGGCTTTGTCTGAAATTGGATCACAGGAGTGCAGAATGAACTGCACTCCTGTGATCCACAGGGGAGTATAGACGAAAAAGCATTGGCTATAATTCTGCTTTAATTTGCATCCGATTAGACAGCCTCCTACACTACACATTTTTTTTAGTAGATTTAAGGGTGATTACACAGTCAGATTGTAACATGTGGGGTTTACATCATGATTGATGACATGTCATTTGATGCTATTGGGTCATTCACTTGGCATTCCATTCCCCAAGGACTGGAGAGGGATTAGAAAAATGCACAAGAAAGTAGTCCAAAGAACTTCAACAGTTAATGTAATATTAGCAATCTGCAGAGGTCATTCCAAGGTGGAGCACAAGTTCTCATTTATGGGATCACCAGTGGAGCAATTATGAGCTCATTGCTGGCTTTATAAAGTTAGACATTTTAATTAATTGCTATAAATTAGACAACCTTTTGCTTAGCTCCAAGTATATGAGTAGTGTATGATGCAGAGTGAGATATGATACATAGGAACATACCGCTGGCTCAAAGACTGCAAAAATGTTCTCTGAACCAGAAAATTTAGGCTGAGCTCCAGTTCATTTTTTTTAAAATTGTTTTTAGATTAAATCCTCCTACACACGATCGGATTTTCTGCAGACATAACCTCTGACTTTTGTCCGAAGGGCATTGGCCTTAAATTTGTCTTGCATACAAACAGCACACAATTGTCGGCCAACAAACACGAACGTAGTGACGTACTATGTGGTTTTTCAGCTCTTTAGCGCCACTCTTTGGGCTCCTTCTGCTAATTTTGTGTAGAAGTTTGGTGAATGTTGATTCACGCTTTTCATTTAGCACTTTTCATTTTGCGCTTTTCAGTTCATTTCTGAACATCCGTACGTCAACCAGCCATGTTGCAGAATCGGAGGAGATAACGTGTTATTTATTATTGACCTTGGAGTTATTGGTTTGACCCAAGTCCAGTCCAGGAACAGGAGGAGGAGGAGTTCTTGAAATTGGTTTCTTTATTAATTGTGACCAATTATGTCATATGCCTTTACCGTGGGAGCTCCAGGAGAATAATCCGGATGATTTTCGGAATTATTTCCGGATGATGGACCCCTGCTTTCACCAACTCTTGGCATTGTTGACCCCCTATATTAAGAAGCAGGACACATGCATGAGGCTTTTATTTTATTTTTTGGTTGAATAATGATTTGTTTTGGTATATTTTCTATATTTTTGGATGCATAGAATGCACTTTTTGGTTAAGTTTTATTGGCAGATAGCATGTCTAATTTCTATTTGTTTTGTTTTTTAATGCACAATAAAAAAATTGTGGAGAATAATACTTGGCTGTGTGTTTTACTTCAAATGACAGTTTGGGAGCAGGCAGTTACATTTTAAAAAATACAATGTAAAATTAACAAGGGACACCAACATAGTTGTATCTTTGATCTTAAAAACTACGGGATAATGGTGTTGTGGTAACCAAAAAAAAAAAAAAAAAAAATAACAAGCATAATAATATTATTCTTGCTATCACTAGAAAATAAAAGCCTTTGAAAATAACTCCATCAGTATCACCAGCAAAGCAGCTTCATTAATATCCTCTTGAAGAAGAAGAGAATTGTGCGCTGCATTTCGAGATTTCATAATTTGCCGCGTCACGAATGTTTATTCTCCATTACGAACGCTACAAGACCGACTGCTCCCAGCTTGTCCTTGCTTCCGAGCATGCGTGTTTGTACTTTGGACTTTTGTCCGACGGACTTGTGTACACACGCTCGGAAAATCCGACAACAGACATTTGTCTGCGGAAAATTTTAAAGCCTGCCATCCAACATTTCTCCGCTGAAAATCTGACAATTGTCCGATGGAGAGTACACACGGTCGGATTATCCCCCAACAGCCTGTCATCACACAATTCCCGTCGGAAAATCCGATCGTGTGTACGAGGCTTTAGACAAAGTCAGGAAGACCTCTGTCCGCCTTTATTGCTCAAATCCAAAGGAAAAGACCAGCTGCACTTTGAAGAACATTCAAACACTGGTAACTTTATTCATCAGGACAATATGAACAGAGAGTCTCCACCTGGAACCTCCTCCTCTGATGTGTTTCACCAATGTTGGTGAAACACATTAGAGAAGGAGGGCCCAAGCAGAAATTCTCTTTTCATGTTGTCCAGATAAAAAAAAAAGTTACCAATATTTACACTTTCTTACAGGTGCAGCCAGTCTTTCCTTTAGATTTGAGTGAAAAATAATTGGCAAAGTTTGAATCATTCACAACTCTATCCAAACATAAGCCAACAGGATGAGCCCCTCAGCATCTGATCTTCCATGAGGGTGCCCTGATTCAGGGCTTGGGAGCGGTGTACCTTTTTTGCTGTCTGTTTCACGTTTGAGATTTGCTCTCATGTCCTGTTCTGTCTAACGCTTTTCAACTAGACATAAAGGAGTAGGATTTTTTATTAGAAGATAGAAGAAATATGTCACCAACACACCTGGGAGCTTTGTTGGAAAGATTCAAGGTGTTCTGGTGAAAAATGTATTTTATGTCTTATACCGATACCAGTTGGGAGTTGCTGAAACACCCTACATTTACAAGGTTAAACCTGGCATGAGCTGTAAAGGGAATAAATTGATTAGTTTGTTTGCTAATGGCAACACAATCAGCAAAGAATAAATAAACTAGTGAAAGTTCTAAATTGTCCCTACTAAAAAAAAAAAGGGTCACCTGTTTTTCTAATGAGTACACATAAGCAGGTAACAGATAGTCATGTGCGTTTCGTTACGATGCATTTTTTGACCGAAAATGTTTTTTTCGGAGTTTCAGTCCCAGACTGGAAATCCTTTTAAGAAGAACTTTAATTTCATCACGGGTTAAATAAGAAAGAATAGATCATTGTGTGGTATGTTAATTAAAATAAAGTGCAGACAAAGTACAGTGCCCTGAAAAAGTATGCATCCCCCTTGAAATTTTCCATATTTCGTCATGTTACAACCAAAAACGTAAATGTGTTTTATGTAACGTGACAAAATGTGGAAAATATCAAGGGGTATGAATACTTTTTCTAGGCACTGAATACGAATCTTTAAATGGACATAGTAACAAATGTCAACGAATCAGAAAAAAGTTATAACGCAATGAATAAATGCATTTGTTTCATTCGGTTGATGTCACATGATGAGATAGTAGTTTGGGCCCATGGGGAAATTAATTAATTTGTTTAACAATGCAGATTTGGATAACGAATTAATATGAATTTCCTTCCTTTAGTCCAATTGGATGCACATGACGCCAGTCCATAATGCCCAAAAAATTGAACCGTTCCAATTTGGATCCGTCCAATTCGATAATATATTGAATGTACAGCAATCTCCTGGAAAAACCGCAATATATTTAGAATCCAACCAGACCAACGAATATATGAAAAAAATGGCAAAGGTATGAAACCTATTCCTGAAAACCAAATGGTTTAATGTAATGAATATGACAAAGCAAAATTCTTCAAACTGATGCATTCAAAAGGAAACCAAAATTTCTAGTGACAGAGGTTCTAAACTTTACCACCTTGTCCTGAACTAAAAAAAAAAAAAATGTTGGCTGGAGATGGGTCTTTGACTAGGCACAGAGAACCACATGTAAAAGGTAGAAGGTCTACAAGAGGGACCCATTTTGCCACCTGGACATCAGACATCTGGTATATCATAATGCCTCATTATATCATACACAAAAAGAGATATATACAAAACACAAAAGTTGGGCACATTTGCTTGCCTGGATTCACTGTATTTGTTGTCAGTAGTTAGTCTATTTAAGGGTTACCTGGAAAACATTCAAATACCAAAGGCCCCAATATTATAATGAATGGAATGAATTGCTCATATACAGTATTTAGTAAAATAATGTGATTCAGTAGTGTGGGTCTCCATAAGAGATTTTTGAATTCCCCTAATTCAGAATGGTGTGAAGGCTGGACACTGAAAAAGCAAGATAAGCAGTAGGAAAAGTACCAATGTCTTTCGCCTGCTCCCCGCCGCGCCGGCCCCGGCCGCCCACCTCACCCCAATGTTGGTGTTGGTGAAGAATCCTAAAAATACCATGGACTGCACAGGAAAGAAACACATAAATCCTGTAACAAACCAAACCCAACCTTTCACTGGAAGAACAGATGACTAAATTAAAGCTGTAATATTTATATATATTATTAGAAGAACCAAGTCACTTTAGATATGCAAAAAAATTTTAATGCTTAGAAAAGTTGAAGAGAAAAGAAGAAGACAACCAGTAGAAACGTAGATAGAGGAAGTCACAAAAAGTATGAACAACACCGAAGTCTGAAGATCCAAATAGAATTTAGAAGAATCAGGAGAAACACTATCCACATAGTCTTCAGGGGTCGGCATCGACTTAATGGCACTTACTAATAAAAAGTTCAAAGTGCCAAATGTTACAAAGTCAATCGTCAATTTTTAACTGCTACAGATGTTACGTAGACCAGCATTTGCCATTGATCGTTCTCGATGGATCATCTTGGAACTATGAGGAATCTTTACTTTGAAACAGAGCCGGATCACTAAATATCTAAAATAGGTCATGGTCTGGGGTGGCAGGGCTCCCCCCCACAAGGTACACAGCTAGCCATATACCATGTTGTTGAATGTCAGTAGTAAATTCTAATGATAATAATAAAATGTTCCATCCTGCTACCCTGTTTGCTGGCGCCATCCAGCCAGGAAAATTATTGTTGTCCTGGTACAGTTTATACATTTTTCATCCCACATCTTCCTTTTGTGGCTATGTCATCTTATCGTATTAAGCCCTACCAAGGCCAGATAGTCATACAAAACAAAAACCTTGGAGCTTGAACAACGCATTCATGAAATTCATCATGGACTATGTATTAGTCTTTTAGCACGGAATGGTGCATAATTTTTTTATGATGCCTAATGATATTCTAACTGTACCAAGACAATTGGTTACTATTTTATTCACAGACTGTGATTCATAAAATTTGCATTTGTATGATTCTTGATTGTGTTACTGGTACCTCACGTATGGAGCCTTTAAAGATCCCCATTGGCGGGGTCAGATCCTTTCTATGTTTTGTATCGTTGTTTTGGGATATGGCACTGTACAAGTCTTTCCCCCCATAAGATGATTGGTTGTTTGATTTTGGCAGTCAGTTGGGGTAGGAAAGAGGTAACACGAGATCAATGGCCTAGGGGCTGGAAGTATTAATCTGGCCCTGGCTATAAATGAAAGCCAAACTC
Organism: Lithobates clamitans; assembly: GCA_037952925.1. Classification (NCBI taxonomy): domain Eukaryota; kingdom Metazoa; phylum Chordata; class Amphibia; order Anura; family Ranidae; genus Lithobates; species Lithobates clamitans. The sequence continues at coordinate 1,162,968 of JBBGZY010001572.1, read as the reverse complement.
CAGTCAAAATTTTTTTGTTGACCCCACTGGGGAGATTTTCTCCCACTTCCTGTTCCTGTGATGAGCACTGTGATGAACATACAAGGAATGTGAGGTTTGGTTTTGGTGGGTCAACAACACAATGATAGCAATAAATTCCAACATTCTACTAAATTTGTATTTTATTTTATCCGCGTCCACTTTGGTGGGATAAATATCCACAACAGAGGAGTACCTAAAATGTTAGCAAACTGTGAAACTGCACAAAGACACCCTGGGACTTAGGGAGCCCATTTATACTGGATCTAGGTCAGACGGATGTTGGGTATACCTGGACCTGCTTCTATATAGTTGTTAATCAACACGCAGAATAATTAAAGTGGTTGAAAACCCTTACATATAGCCAGTGAAGTGACCGGCCTCAGGTGATATACAGAGAGGATACAAATTCTCCTACGTAAGTTTTACTTGTTTATCTGCAGCCCTCTCTTCTCGACAGCCATTTAAAATCCACAATTTATACAGCTTGTTTGAGCTTTCAAGAAGCAGGGGGGAGGAGCTGAAGTTACTGATTGGAGGGAAGGGACGACACACTTCCCCCTTTACTCAGCACACAGAAACAGAGCTGAGGCTGTCAATCACCGGCTGTGTGCTGAAGCTGCCTCCCTGTCACCTTTTTGTCTCTTGGTGTCAGGACAACTTGTCAGAAGTGACTCATACAAATAGCATAGAAATGAGGCAGCAGACATAAATGACATTTAGTGGTCTAGACTGAGACAATTACACACTAGCGAGGGATTTGCTTTGTTCCTGTTCCGTGTCAGAGGTTTACAACCACTTTAAGATTTTTTATTTGGCCAATAGTTGAATGGGGGGGGGGGATTAAAAATTGGTCTTGCACAGGCGCCCCCAACAGGAACATATAACACTGACAAAGTCATAAACACTTCCCAGCAAAAAAAACAAAAAAAAAACAACGTTTTGGCTTTATTGGGCTTGAAGTCAATCAATTGATGGTAATTGTATGGTAAACCTTGAGACGGGACTCTTGAAATATTAGAACTGAGATAACTAGACTAAGGGCTCTTTCACACGGACGGATCCGTGATGATCCGCCCCGTGAACATCCGCTTGCTCATCGGGGATCGCTCCGCCGATCCCCGCTGTGCAGGTAGATGACAGGTCAGAGCGCCGCTCTCCCCTATGGGGGATCGGATGATGACGGACCATAGAGTCCGTCATCACCCAATCTGATCCGAAAACGGATGGAAAAGTAGGTTTTTCCTCCGTTACACTTTTTCGTATCGGAGCGGGTCAGATGTCACCGCTGACATCCGACGCTCCATAGAGGTCTATGGAGGGTCCGTTAAGGTCCACCTAAAAAACTGACAGGCGGACCTGAACGAATCGTCGGTGTGAAAGAGGCCTAACTGTTTTCATCGACACAAGATGTCTTTTTTTTCCAGTTGGTTTTTACATTCGACACATCTCCCTTTTTTGCATCAAATATTTTGAGTCAAAAAATAGATTTTAGTGCAATTTTCCAATAATAAGTTTGTATCTAACACAGTTTAACAGCATCGTTCAGAGCTCTGTGTTAAATTTTAATGCAATAATCTCTTTCACTTAGTCTTACAGTCATTGTAATAGAACTGTCCACATTTGCCTGCTGGTGAAAGAATATCAAACAGCCAAAGGAATATTAAAATTGTTTTTGTGCTCTATAATGGTGCTTTATAATGTACACATACTATATACTACTTGAAAATTGGAAGAAAAAAATGTGAAGAGTTTCCAAATCTTATATCTAAAGACAAAACTTTTTTAAACTTTTGGATTGAGTGATGATGGGTTAGAACCTCCGTTGGGTTGATATTTTTTGTCCCCACTAGGGAGATTCACATACAAAATATGTCCTGGTGACCAATATCTCCAGGACTGAAAGTGAGGAAAAATATAACATTTTGAGTTGTCATTAGAGAGGAAATCTGCCAATGGAGGCACATTGTTTCAGTGACGACTAAGAAGGGACTTACCTCACTTAGAAATTTCCTCCCGCTTCCTGTTGTATCTAAAGGACAGGAAGTGAAAGGAAATCCCTCTCTCTTTTCTGACTACACTATGTTGTAGGTGGGGTCTACTTGTCCTACCTAACATTGAGGGCCAGGCCAGTTCACACCATAGAAACACAATCCGGATGCGTTCCAGATGCTTTTCTGCATGCGCGTTTTCGACACGTTTTTGATGCGTTCTGGTGCGTTTTTGGTGCAGTCCAGTACATTTTTTCCCCTATCTTTTTTCTTAACCTTAAAGGGGTTGTAAAGGTTCATGCTTTTTCACCTTAATGCATCCTATGCATTAAGGTGAAAAAACACCTGTCAGTGACCGGCCCCCCAGCCCCCCACGTTTTACTTACTTGAACCCTCAAACTTGTCTCTCCGCTAGGGGGTTCTTGGCTGTTAATTGGATAGATTGATAGCAGCGCAGCCATTGGCTCCTGCTGCTGTCAATCAAATGCAATGACGCGGCCGCCGGGGGCATTCGGCGTCTATGAACGTCTATGAACCTCTGGAACTGCAAGCACTGGTGTGAACTATGCCATTAAAAAAACAAATCTCCATGCATTTTTGATGCAGAAAAATAACGCACTGGACGGCATGTGGTGTGAACTGGCCCTAAGGCAGTTCCCAAACGTGTGCAGTAATAAAGTACAGAGTTCCCCTGAAATTAGATAAGTACAGCCACCATCGTAAGACCTTAATTGTTGCCAACATCCCTATAGTATAGAACACAAGAGCAGAAGTACCCCCCGGTGCATTGGGACTTTTCAGGCAAATACACAATATTGGAGCAAATATAATATACAAATATATAGTTTATTAATATACAAATGAAGATTAAAAACCTTGGTGCATACATCACCATGGAGTTAATATGACAAAACGTAGAACAAATGTGACCCAAACAGGGTTGCGTATTGTGGTGCACACTTCTCTTCTTGTTATGCCCTGAAAGTGTTGTCCTGTGTCACTACACACTGTAATTTGATGTATGCTGCATTAGAGGGGACGTGCTGAGCCTACGCACACTCCACCAGTCCAGCGTACCTCTGTTGCCTCACTCCCAGTAACAGTATGGGGTTCCGCTGTGCACCTAGCATGGACTTCATGCATGCACTCATTAACTTCATCACTTTCCGTTACCTCATGACCAGGCCATAGATCACCGTAACATGGGTTCGGATTCGATTGCTATTGAAAACGGACCGCTAGGGATGGAGACAGAACATCAACCCTCTCCCTACCAGAGGACATGTCAACTTTCCAGGTACCACGTCCAATGAGTAGTTGCTTTGTGCCTTAAATTTGTGTTTAGTTACCCTTAACAACTACATTCCTCTTTCTTGTCTTGCCCAATTAACCCATTTGAGGTGGTGTAACTTTATACCCTGAATACATAAAAATAAAACCAAGTATGGGGCCCACTATCCAGTAACTGAAAATGTATCAGTATTTAATTCATTTACACTGATTCGTCCATGTGGACAGGATATCTCCAAGACTATATGGAGTCAATTCATATGAAACAGTAGGAAGACAAAGGAATGTCTCCAAAAACAATAGCAAAGAGGAGGATCAACCATGGTATATCAGAAAAAAATAAGGCTTTATCGAAAAGACAGTATAATTAACCCACTATTGGTGATTGTAACACCAATTAAGTGGGAACAACCCCCCCAGTGTACCCAAATATAAAAACCACACACAAAATGACAATGTTGTCACAATATGGCGCCAACACCTGGGCCCTACACACTCATCCAGGCATTACAACATTGAAAGGACTGGTGCTGCTCAGAATCCCTGATCCGAGAATGAAATGAGGATTATTGATATGATAAACCATAATTCTGGGGTTCTACATCTAGCATGTTGTTGGAAGGCAACATGATTTAATATCATATTTCTGGAGTTTCATTCTGGTTGATACAGCCAAGCCTTTGCTTTCTTGGGGGCGGTCTGGAATGTCTTTGTAGCATATCTAAAAGAAGAGATCAGGCCTCCATCAAGGCCGAACAGTGCTTGGCTCTGGATCGTCTGTTGTTATAACGTTATGCAAGCAAACTAGAAAGGGACCATAGCTGACAAGATGATTGATGAATGTTCTGCTACAGAAGATCAAAGAATCAACAGTCACCTAGAGATGATATATGGACAATGTTGCCCCTAGAGGCCAATACAGCAGGATGGACAGTAATATAATATATTAAAAGGACTACCTCTTGGCAATATCTCATTGGACAGGAGGCTAGTGGGGGTGGTTACGAATGGGTCTAAATGAATGTGTAAAAAGGGCACACAGGAGGGAATTCGTCCCTTTTTGCTCTTGGTTCAAGCCTGACGGCTCTCTGAGCCTCATGGCTATCCCTCTCTTTGCCATCTGAGCCCAGCTGACGAAACAAAATCTCAAGGAAAGCTTTGTGATAAGTATCTTGATATTCTTGTATTATATCTTTTGGTGTTATATGCTTTGTAATATCTTACTTTAGTATTTTCATGTTAGCGTTTTCCTATTTTCTTGGGAAATAAATAAGACTTTGTTTTATTAAGCAATGTGCTTGATTTCATAGCTAACCTTGTATTATAGTGATATTAACAGTAATATGTGATCAGAGTTTTAATAGACTAGCTAACTATAGGAATAGACAAGATAATACATATATGCAATAGAGGGAATCCGTAACCACCTTTGAATAATATTTATTGTAACAGTTACTTCATATGTCCATGAATAGGGCTTATGCAGCACTTGTGTAGAGCCTATGGTAAAATAGCAAATTAATTGACCTCACAGAGTCATGTACCACACATTAGTGGTGCCTTGTGGACCGGCTGTACAGCAGTGCATACGCCAGGATATAGCCAACTCAAATTAACCTGAGCTCTAGATGTGCCAATGTCTTATTTGCATGAAATGAGATGAATCGCTTGATGTCCTTGTGATGGTTCAGCCCAATCAATAGCGAAGGTATCTATTTTTTGTGTGTTTTTTATATTTGGGTACACTGGGGGGTTGTTTCCACTTAATTGGTGTTACTATCACCAATAGTGGGTTAATTATACGGTCTTTTCAATAAACCCTTTCTATTTTTTGATATACCGTGGTTGAGCCTCCTGTTTGCTATTCTTTTTGGAGACATTCTTTTTTCTTCCTACTGTTTCATATGAATTACTTCATACCCTGTTGTGCTTTTATAGACCCTCATTCTTTAGATACACCACAACCAACATGCACCCCTTTGAATAACTTCAGACCAGGCTCATAACTGTTAATGTAACTTTACTAAAGAGATTGCCGCATAACAGTTCAATATGAACGTCTTTTTCCCTGAACTAATTACTGTAGTGTGGCTGCCCAAACATACCTCCTTGAGGTGATGGTCCATCTTGGCCTTCTCCATGGCTTGGATGTCTCCGAGAGTGCCGGTGCCTTAGCAGGCTGGAGCAGCAGTTAGAGTACCTCCCAACCAACCAAATCGGCTACCAAGGGTTCCTGGACCAGGTGGGCTGCCTAGGATCAAAAGCCTGGGAACTGAGCTAACAACAGTAACCCTCTCTCCCGACCTGGGCCAGCTGCTAATTTGCTAGAACCAACACATTTCAACCTGCCTCTACACATGGATGAGAAAAAAAATGCCTGAGAGGAGTTTTAACAATTTCCTACTACATTTGAAATGAAAGAAGCATTTGAAAAGAAGCGCCGTCACCTTCCACAATTCAGGTCACCCGCTCTGACTACCTGATACTGACGTCTTTAGTGTTCCTCCACTGCTCCTTCCTCTGTGTCTGCCTACAAAATATCCCGATATCGGGGAGCATGTGACCCCCTCCTGTCTTGCCTGGCAGAAAATCACTAGGCCTAAGCACAGTCCTTACCCTGAGCTCCAACACCAGCCAACACTGGATATTTTGCAGCAGTTATGGGGGAGGAAGGGGAGGTAGGTGATTGCTGGAGAAGTGAGTATTGGTGGTTATGACTTTCCTCTGAATAGTAAAGGCGACAGTAATAAATAATTAGTAAGTACAAACTTAACATGTACAGTATACTGTATGTAAAGTCCAGAAGTTATTAAAACTGAAGATTTTGCAGCATGAACATAAAGCTATGACTGTTGGAGTAGGCACACTGTTGACTTTCTGTCCAATAATCAAATGAAAGGACACCCCCAGGCAGTCTCATAAAAGTTCCCCTAGGCTGATTGCATAGAAAGCACATTTAAAATTGTTGTAAACCTCAGACATGAAATACTGTATGACCAAATATATCCCTCTGTAGTGTGTACTTGTCTCAATCCAGAGCACTAAGTGTCATTTATGCCTGTTGCTTTGATTCTCTGCCATCAACATCAGTTACGTTTGACAAGTTTTCCTGACACCAAGATAAAAAAGGTGACAGGGAAGGGATCTCCAGCTGACCGACAGCCTCAACTCTGTTCCTGTGTGCTGTGTGAAGGGGGGGGGGGGGTGTCCCTTCCCTCCAATCAGCTCTTAGAGCTCTCCTCACTGAGCTCTGCAAAGTGCAACTTCAGCTCCCCACCCCCTTTTTTTTTATCTTAATGCTCAGACAAAGGTTATAAATTCTGGACTTTGAACAGATGTAGAGAAGAGAAGACTGCCGATAAAGTGGTACCATTTATGTAGAAAGATTTGTTTCATCTCTGTGTATCACCTGAGGCCAATCACTTCACTGGGTATATGTAAGGGTTTTCAACCACTTTAAAGGAAACATCTGCAGGAACAACGTATAAGCTGCCTTTGCTGACCTCCTTCCAAAAAAAGGTTAGCTGCCTGGTTCCATATGGATTCAGTATTCTGAAACACTGACCTGGAACATGCATATAACTTGTTAAGTCAAAGTGAACTTACAGCACCTGCTCAGTAACTAGTTAAAGTGGTTGTAAAGGCCTAGTACCCATTTGGTGGCCCATGGGTACCTTGTGTATTGACCGTGACATGTTCTATATTGGATACGTTATTGGAAAGTGATTGTAAACCCTTACATATACCAAGTAAAGTGACCAGCCTCAGGTGATACACAGAGATTAAACAAATCCTCCTACATAAGTTGTACCTGTTTATCTGCTGTATTCTCTTCTCTACATCTGTTCAAACTGCTAAATCTTAAAGCTTGTTAACTCTACATTGACACCCGCTGTGGTTCACAGATGTCAGTGTGAACTGCCTGTGAGTCAGATGTGATGCGGGAACCAGCATAGGAATTGCGCTGGTTCCCACATTGCACCAGTGTGAACCGAGACTTAGTGCTCCTAATTGAGACAAGTACACACAATAGAAGGATATGCTTTGTTCATATTTCATGTCTGAGGTTTACAACTACTTTAGGCTGGATTCACACTTATGCAGTTTTAGTGCTTTTTGCATTTTGTAGATTTGCACTACAGAACGTGTTCCATAGGAAACCATGTTAAATGTAGTGCAAATCTGCAAAATGCAAGAAGCACTAAAACTGCATAGGTGTGAATCCAGCCTTAAAGAGGCTATATCCTTCCTTTATGATTTGTACCTATAGGTAAGCCTATAATAAGGCTTACCTATAGGTAAGGTAAATGTCTCCTAAACGTGCGCCGTTTAGGAGATATTACTGTATACTGCGCCGATGATGTCATCGGCGCATGTGCGGGAGTGATGACACGTGACTCCAGCCAGTCACGGCTCCTGCGGCCCCGGGAAGGAAGATGGGCGAAGACAGATTTGGCCTGCAGCGGGGACAACGTGGGCTTCGTTTGCAGGCAAGTGTTACATAATGTGCTAGTATGCGATGCATACCAGCACATTATGCCTTTACTTTGCAGGGAAGAAAAAAAGAGGGATCAAAAAAAAAAAAAAACAGAGTTTACTTTCTCTTTAAGTACTGGCAAGATTTAAATAGCATGACAGCCAAGCAAATAGCATTTTTAGAAGGTGGCCACCGATGGCAGCCACAGTGATACTCTTATGCCGCGTACACACGAGTGGACTTTACGGCAGACTTTGCCCGGCTGACTTTTCGACTGACTTTCCGAACGAACGGACTTGCCTACACACGATCAACCAAAGTCCGACGGATTCGAACGTGATGATGTACGACCGGACTAAAATAAGGAAGTTGATAGCCAGTAGCCAATAGCTGCCCTAGCGTTTTTTTTTCCTTCGGACTAGCATACAGACGAGCAGGCTTTGCGACCGGACTCAAGTCCATCGGAAAGATTTAAAACATATTTCATTTCTAGGTCCGTCGAACTTTTGGGGAAAAAAAGTCCGCTGGAGCCCACACACGATTGAATTGGTCCGCCGGATCAAGTATGCCGTAAAGTCCGGTCGTGTGTACGCCGCATCAGTGCAAGTTCCCTATAACATTACTGGTACTTTATGAGGACTATAGATAGATGGTTGTGTATTAGACTTTCAACTACTCACCAATAAATGTTATTATTATGTTAAAGCTTTCACTCTTGGTCAAAGAACTCTTATTTAACCCACATCATATCTTAGAGATATTAAATATTAAATATAATAAACGGGTAACATTACCTTCAAAGGCAAAGCCATCGAACCCCATACACGGAGCTGTAAACTTTGACTAACATATGTGCTCAGTCTGTCTACTAGTTTTTATCCGTAGTTCTCAGAGTTTTATCAGAATTACTAGAATTTAGGTTTACAGCTCCCTTAAAAGCCGCTTTATCATTTTGTCAATATGTTTCATACAATAAATTCCTTCATTTACAAAAAAAAACAGGAATAATAATAAGCATTTGCGAAAACCCATCATTTAAAGTGAGCCATGAACAACATCTAAGAATCCCATTTCAAAATTTGCCAACAAGATAATAATAAAAACAAGAAAAAAAAGAAAAGAAAAGGAAAAAGCATAAAAAACAACAAGCATAATACGACTCACATTTCCTTAAATTTAAAAGTACAGCTTTTCACTGGCAAAAGACTTTTAAAACTGACCCTTCCCCAAACACACATCCTGTGATGACATTTCCTGTTCAGTTGCTGTATCGATGTGAATTTTTTTTAAATTTTTTTTTTTTGTTTCATTTTCACAAATAAAAAAAAATAATCATTATTTGCACAATTTTTCTAAGCACTTCCAGAGAGCAACTTGCAGCTTAAGAACAGTCACAGAGCCTTTGCTGCAGCATCAGCAGCAGCAACACACAGCCCCTGCTAATACAACGGCACACACACACACCGCACAAAGATTACAATCCTACCTTTGTTGTAACAATACAGAGGCAATCCATTTCGTGATGCTCGGCCGGACGGAACGCAAATCATAAGCGAACGGAGGAAAATCTCTTGTAAGACAAAAAAAAAAAACCCAGAACAATGCAGGAATCACCAAGCTGCAAGGACCGTGTGTGCCTGTGTTGCTGTGTGTGTGTGTGTGTATGTGCTTTTTTTTTTTTTTTTTTCTCTATCGGGCCTCTTCAGTACGGAAAGCAAGTCTTCTTTCGCAGTGATCTCAGCATGTCTGGTTAATACAGGTATCTGGAAATCCGTAAAAAGATCAAGAAAATCCGAAACTTCCGAGTGTGATTGTGCCACCAATCAATGTTACGTCTTTGATCGAAAATATCCTTCTAATCAAAATATCCTTCTATTTTTTTTTTTTCTTTCCAGATAAGAGGCAAATACAACAGATCAGGAAGAACCAGACTTTTAAATAGAGAGCTGAATCCTAAAATGCTTCATCATGGCCAAAACCATCAGCTGTGCCAATTTTTTTTTTTTTTTTTTCGCTTTCAATCGTTCAACTTATCTTCTACAATTACAAGGCACATGTCTTTACATCCTTTGCCTGGCTTCTGATACACTACTGGGTTAAAGCACTTTTCTTTTTTTTTTTAAACGGAGAACACGTCTTGTTTAAAGACAGCTTCTGTTAAGCACACATGCCATCTGCCTGAATACCCTATAAACCGATCTCTGAAAACAGGAAGAATATCAAAGACATCAGTAATCTTAACTCAGAAAACAACACAGCAAGGGGCATGGTGCAAAGAACTGAAAGGAGACGTACGTAATAGTTCTTGCTACGATAAAGGATTTCTCAATAAAAATCTGTGGGTGATCCTTTTGATCGTAATGAGAGATATTTTTAGAATATTATTATATTTTTTTTTTCCCCTTGTACAGCAGTAGAAGCGTTCAAGGTTTCAACAGAGAGAGAGAGAGAGAGAGAGAGAGACGTTGACAGCCTAGCAGGGGAAATTAAATGATATATTGTCAAACGCTAGAATCTTCTTGTCAGTGGGAGAGTGGGCAAGACTGATTTTTATGAAAAGGCAACATAACCCATTGCCTTGGGGGGCACAGATATTTTTTGCCTGTTCTCTCTATTCTTTCTCTTTTTCATCATCAATTTGACATCTTAAAGTGGAACTAAACCCATCGATTTCACTGTTTTCAAAAAAAACTGTTACATTCAAGGCGTGTTGTGAATGATAACTGTCACGGTTGCTTGTTAACTCAACCAAACTGTCAAGCCATCTGGTGTCATAACTGATCACATGTGCAGCACCATGGCAACTGCAGATCAAACAGGAGCTAAGATGGCAGCTTCCTTGGCTGTAAAGGATAGGAGGGTTTAGTTCTGCTTTAAGCATACCTCCTAACTGTCCTTGATTTCGATGGACTGATTTGGAGAAATGTCCCTCTTTCCTCCTCATTTGTCCCTCATTTTGGTCTGATCCATATAGTTATATATAAAATGCACTTTTTATCTTTCAAAAAGTGTTTCCCAGTGCTAAATCTTTCATCCAATTTTTAAATTGCTGCATTTGTAAATTTTAAAAGCCAATATAAAGGAATAGTAGTGGTAAAAAAAAAAAAAAGCCCTTGTGGATTTAATTAACCTTTTTTTTTTGGTTAGTTCTACTTTAAGGGTGTGTTGCAGGAGGCATGTCCTATGCCTACATACGTTTGGTAGTAGGTGTCCCTCATTCCCATCTCAAAATGTTGGGAGGTATGTCTGTAGGGTTGATTTACTAAAGGGAAAAAGACGGTGCACTTTGCATGTATGTTTAAGGCTGAATTTCAACTCAGTAACGAGTCAAAGCAGATGTTACATAGTAGGTGAGTTTGAAAAAAGACACAAGTCCGTCAAGTCCAACCTATGTCTTCCAAGTGATCACCTAAATAATGCTGTTCCTCGTCCCATTCTCCATTGTCGAGCAGTGGGAAGTCTTTAATAAATTTGGCACTCAGGTTGTGACATGTTAGTGCTTTTCTATGCAACTATATACTGTGAGCCCAGGCTGTGTAATGATGCTGGCCTAGGGGAGGTGTTCATGACAGCATGGGTGTCACGCCTACCCCTAACGCAAGTGGTCAGACACTATAGCTGGCTTATGTGTTCTTTACCTATAGCAGAGAAAAGATATACCTGTGCTCAAATCCCAATAGCTTGTACATGTATTTGAATTATCAGGTGCTAAAGGGGTGTGACCACATATTAACACTATAAATTCAGGATGGACCCTCTGCACACTGCTTCACACCTTTTCCAGCAAACTATGCAATGAAAAACAGGGATATTATTTCACATGTATAAGCAAATGGTGCAGCGCTAAATAAGGACAAATCAAAAAAATAAAAAAATAAACATACAAAATAACATGCAATGCGGAGAATATACGATGTATGTCATAAAATGAATAACACAAATATAATATGACTACGTGCTGTTATTGTGTCAGTTTCCACAGAACACAATGAAAATTAAATCTCTCAAAGTTCAAAGCAGCACAAAAAAGTCCATGAGTCATCCAGTGAATCCAAACAATCATGTGTGATCAAACAGCATGCCGGAAAAGGTGACAAATCGACGTGCCCACCACCATTATGCAGAGTGGCCTCTCACCTGACAACGAGGACCCTTTAATTATAGAGGGTCATAATAGGCATTCCCTTATGGGTCATACAGGTATGGAGCACAGCGGATCAGCATTCAAAACTTCCGTCATAAGGCTGGATCAGGACACTCTCGGATAATTCAGTGGCATATGGAACAGAGAATAATGGCAAAGATAGTGCTCTCCGTATAAACAATTTTATTTAAAAAGATAAAAGAGATACACTCACAAGTGAAGCACTTAACCAGTGCAAGTAAGCAGGCAAGAGCGATGATGTAAACACAACTCTCTGAGGATGCGCGATGGCGATCCCCAGTGGGCGGGGACTTCTTCAGCAGATCTGCAACGCGTCCAGAATGAGGATACGTCGTGATGTCACCTGCGGCCATCGCGCATCCTCAAAGAGTTGTGTTTACATCATCGCTCTTGCCTGCTTACATTTATTCTAGGGATTTGATTGTTGACCCTGGTGTTTAGCTGCTGAGCATTGTTATACGTATTCGCGCTGATTTATATTTTTACATATATTATTTCACATATATAGCAATACATGCGTCAAAGTAATCCCTGTAAAGGAAGAGAAGGGGGGGGCACCACCTGAGTGTAGTATGAATGTAGGATTTTGTTCAGCATAGGATTAAAAACACTCACAAGAAGATGATAATAAATTTGCTCATCATGAAATACTTAGCCATGAGAGGTCCCTCCGTCCTGCAGGCTCCCCCAGTTGCAGTGAGTGTGAGTGTTTTTAATCCTAGGCTCAATAAAATCATACAATAATATTACACACCCCCCCCCCCTTTTCTCTTTCTTTACATGTCTTTCAGAGTTGGACACACTCTTTGGATGACTGCTGCTTACAAATACTTGACTTATGACTAATGGTCTTATGGACTTTTTGTACTTAAAGACTCAGCCTTTTAGTATGTCAACTACTTTTCAATAGACTTGTTTTTAATTAAATTTTTAATTTAATTAAAATTTTGGGCATAAATCCTCTGTGCGCCAGATTCCTCCTATCTCACTCAAGTAAAATTAATCCCTCTTCTGGCCAGTCCTACGCTGCCTTGCCACTGCAAATCCTATAGTGGACACCATGCCAACTTGGGGCATAAAGACCCAAGGTCGGGGAGAATGACTAGGTTCAGAAATGGTCACTTGGTTCTTTATGCCCCATGTTGGTATGGTATCCACCGTAGCATTTGCCGTGGCAAAGCAGTGTAGAACTGGCCAGAAGAGGAAATACATTGACACAGATGGTCAGCTTAAACATGTATTGCAATATATGTCAACTAAATATCCATGTTTTTCATTGCATTGTTTGCTGAGATGGGTGTATAGCAGTGTGCAGAGGGTCCATCCAGAATTTGTACTTTACCTATAGCAGCCCCCTTTCCCATAAGGCAAGCAGACTTACCGGTACTCGGTTGCCCTCAGGTCTTATACACAATGCTATAGTGTCTGGCCACCACGCCGGGGCATGCGCGAACTGAGCACAGCAAACAGGTACTTGGCAGGCAAGGTTCAGAGTAGTCACGGTTCAATCTGTAGTCAAAGGGCAGGCAGAGTTCAGAGAATAGTTGATATTCGATCCAGGGTCATCAACGGGGGAATACAAAGAGCAGAGCAGGACAGACAGACAGAGAGCTTGAGCACGTATTACACACGCTATCACAAGCATGAGACTACAGGCTTGGCTGGCCTAAATCAGGTTTGCTTTCCATCCAGACACTGGCCACCTCAATCAACTTGCAGGTGGACAGACAGACAGTGATGCATCATAGCCAAAACCAGGATGCTGGAATGAGACCAGCAGCTGTCAAAGAACAGGAGAGTTCTTTACAATGGGTTCCCAGGAAAGGGTTTAAGGACACTGGACATCAATTAATCTGGAAGTAGAGCAGAGATCAGTGTTGAAGGAGGGAAGCACTAGAGCTTGGAGAAGGTGAGTAGTGCTTTTTGAACTTCCTTCCATTCTTATTCTGAGTGGACTAAGAGGGAAGGGAGAAGCTGGAGTGGGCTTTAAACATTATTTGTAAATAAAAGCTTCTTTATGCACCCCCCCCCCCCCCCTTCTATTGCCATCTACAATACTCACCTAGCTGTGGCTCTGTTCAGCTTCTTGCCTTGGCAGCAAGATATGTAGTCACTTATATAGGAAAGGGGTATCATTTAAGCAGAAGCACTGATTGGCTATATGTGCTTAAAAATTAAGCCTAGTGCAGCACATGTATGAGTATCAGTCACCAATGTGTAAACCCACTAACATGGCATACTGTATATTTAATATTTACATTAAAAAAATGTTTAATACATTTTTATTATAAAGAGCATTGCTGTAAATCTTTATAGTACCTACAAAGTCTTTGTCCTTGATTATAATAGGGATATGGTACCTGGTACCTGTAAAGGAGATTGCAGGTTCTGGTTGACTGGTAGATTGCAGGTTCAGGTTGACTGGTAGTAAGTGGATTCACCAATCACTACTGCTTAGTAAGACTTCATACACTCCACTGTCAAAAAGGGGTGTACCACTTGTGTCTCGACCATGCTCTGAATACTCCACTGTGCAAATGTTTCTGCTGGGCTGAGAGCCAATACACCAAGCAAACACTGCAGGATTCCTGGACGGATGCAAGACTTTCCTTGGCCTGATTTTGCAAGACTCTGTCTGTGTATTCCTCAGTGTTGCTAGGACAATTGGAAAATATGGCATCTTCAGTGTGTCCCAGTTTATTTCTGTAGCTCCCAGTATCCAGTGGAAGCCTGCTGAGGGTGACAGAGAGATGCAATACTCATACCACCTTAATAGGACACATATATGGCATTGGCAAAAAAATTATTTTGTATGTTTTCTGTTTGTGTGGGTTACTTCTGTGTTATTGAATTACCTCCAACATTCCAATCATCTTCAACCCAAAACCGATCCTTAGTGTATACGTTTCTATAACAATTGCCAAGTAAGTTCCTTTTGAACAGACACTGGTATAATTATAATTAATTCCATTTTCTAAAGTGCCTTGGAATATGACTTGGATGAGAAAATTTGGCTCGCAATCACTAGTCCAATGCATCATAAAGGTGTTCAGTGGGGTTGAAGTCAGGGCTATATGCAGGCCAAATATCAAAGGTAGGTTACTGCGCTGTCTGTAAATCACTCTAAACCCGTTAACCAAGTGATATAAATGAATGGTGAACTGCTGCAACTTTATGTGAGATACACACTATAAATCAACTAAAAATAAAAAATAAGCTGCTCTATGTTAATAGTGAAAAACATTATAAACAGTGACATATAAACCAAACACCAAAGTCAATTAGGTCTATAAACCCTCCAAATAACTAGTGATATAGCAATATTAAATGAATGAAACTCGTGGGTATACAGATAGACCACAAGTCAAGGAAACTGGAGTACTCTCTGAGTGTCCTTTTTTCTCTGTTAAATTGCTGAAAAGGAAAATGTTCCACAACATACAAAAAGTTTCAAAGCTACGGTTCGTGCAGAAGTTCCTCAACCGACTATTCCACTGTGATTTATGACAGAAAACACCCAAGAAGATGTGACAGGGTATGATAGACAGGGCCCTCCACCTTTAAAAACTCTGCCGCTTACCTGCTGGATAGATCTCTTTTTAAGGAGATCACAATCGCCTGTGGCTTGTACCCCAGCCCCGGGTCTCTGTGCTTAGCAGAAAGGTATCCCAGATCCTCTACTCCAGATGTCCTCCGTACTATCAACAGTCAATAATTCCCCATGTAAGGATAAAAAGGGCTTCCATAGTGTAATTCCATAAAACGTCTATTTAATTAAAAGACAAGAATGCACTTACACTTTGCCGAATATAAAATAGCGTGTCAAATAAATTTGAGTCAGCCGGCTCTCGATAGCTGCCTATATAATAGGGATATATGCAGGCCACTTGAGTTCCTCCACACCAAACTCATCAAACCATGTGTATAAGGAGCTGGCTTTGTGCACGCGGGTACAGTTATGCTAGAACAGAAAAGAACCTTCCCCAAACTGTTGTCACAAGGTTAGACATATACAATTGCTGTCTAAAATGTTACCTCTATGCTGAAACAGTCACGGGACCATTCACTGGATATTGATTAATTGGAGAGGTATCCACATACTTTTAGCTACTGTAGATGTAATAGTCAGGTGTCAATACACTTTTAGTCATATAGTGTATAAATACATATGTCTACTATATGCATGTAAAGGAAATATGTAAAATGTAGTGCTGTTGATTGTACATCACTTGTGGAACACCATGGGTGTTCAATCTGTGGCCCTCCAGCTGTTGTAAAACTACAAGTCCCATGAGGCATTGCAAGGCTGACGGTTACAAGCATGACTCCCAAAGGCAACAGCTGGAAGGGCCACAGGTTGAGCACTTCTGTTATAAGGCATTGTCCCTGACCTTTGTTTACTGCTCAAGACCTAATTCAATCAATCACTATACCAGGAGCTAATATGCTTGACCCAATACCTCCTACATCACAAATCACCAACCATTATAAGCCCTCCTCCACACCTAAACCCACCCAACCCCAATAACCACCTCTATATATATTCCATCCTACATCAGTTTTTTTTTTTTCGCTCGGTGTTCCACCATCTTGAATCATGGGAAGTGTTCATGTCCTAGAGCTTGATTACTGATAACTGGAGCAGTCATAAAGCAGGAGTACACAGCATCCAACTTTTCTCCACAGCTGTAGATTTGACTGCTCTAGAAGATACAATAGCCATGTAGCCACCCACTTACTCAAGGTGATGGTGACTAAAAGGGCAATGTGAGATGGCTAAGGATAGTCTATATCCTTTATAGTCTATATGCCTCTCAGGAGCAGGAGACTGATTTCATTCTAACTCTCAGCTCAACTCTGCAACCCTTATGCCGCGTACACACGGGCGGACTTTTCGACCAGACTGGTCCGCCGGTCTTTTGGATGGACTTCCGATGGACTTTTGAACGAACGGACTTGCCTACACACGATCACACCAAAGTCCGACAGATTCGTACTTGATGACGTACGACCGGACTAATACAAGGAAGTTGATAGCCAGTAGCCAATAGCTGCCCTAGCGTGGGTTTTCGTCCGTCGGACTAGCATACAGACGAGTGGATTTTTCGACCGGACTCGAGTCCGTCGGAAAGATTTGAAATATGTTCCAAATCTAAAGTCCATCAGATTTTCGACCGAAAAAAGTCTGCTGCAGGTCCAATGGAGCCCACACACGGTCGGCTTGTCCGCCGGATTCGGTCCGTCGGACCAGTCCAGTCAAAAAGTCCGCTCGTGTGTACGCGGCATTACTCCTAAAGGCATACGTAACGGTATGTGTGGCAAGATTGTGTCATTTGCCTAAAAACGTTGGTGACTAGAAGTGTCTTTCTCAAACTCAAGAACTGGTAGGGGTTTATAGTAAAGGTTAGAAAACAAAAAAGGTTTTATCTGTGAAGGTTCTCATTTATCCAGGTCATAGTATAGTTCAGGGTTCACTAAATGGCAGACCGGGGACTGGACCTGGACTAAGCAACAGTCCTGTCCAGACCATGGCTCTGCCACTTATTAGTCTGGGTGTTCTCTCTCTCTGGTCTCTCGCCCAGCTGCGGCTTTATCCTCACAGAGGGCGGGGGTGTTAGGTGCTGCATATCGGGACAGAGGGCGGAATTTGGTAATCACCTGCTTGTTAATATCTTAAGTTGGGCAGCTCCTGCCCTCTGTCCTGATATGCAGTACCTCCCACTCCCGCCCGCTGTGAGGATGATAGCGATGGCTGGGTGGTAGATCAGAGAGAGAGGACTACCAGCTGCTATGTACCTCTGCCCTGGTAGGACTGTGCAGGGGGGCTGAAGGATGAAAGGGGGACTGTGATGTAAAGGAGGAGCGGAGAGCTATGACTTCAAGGGGCACTGTGATGTGTGAAGGGGCATTGTGATGTGTAAAATGGGCACAGTGCTGTGTAAAGGGGGCACTGTGATGTGTAAAGGGGGTGCTGTGTAAAGGGGACCCTGTGATGTGTAGAGGAGGCACTGTGATATGTAGAAGGGGCATTGTGATGTGTAAAGGGAAAACTGTGTAAAGGGGGCACTGTCATGTGTAAAGGGAGCACTGTGATGTGAAGGGGAACTGAGGACACTGTTGTACTGAAGGGGGGGTGTAATTTGAAGGGGATCTGTGATGTAAAGGGGGACTGTGGACACTGATGTAAACGGGGAGTTGTGATGGTAAGTGGGGGTTGTGATGTGAAATGGGCACTGAGGACAATGATATGCAGGGGGGACTGTGCTGTAAAAGGGGGCTGTAATGCATTATAGCACAAACATGAGATTTGGACCTCTGCTTTAAGAAAATTTTACAAACTGGACCCCCATGAATTTTAATTTAACACCACTTGTATGGTTAGTAGTAGTTAGTCATATTGAACTGGGCTTGTTCTGTAATGTTGAAGATGTTTCAATACCTATCCAAGTGGCTTCCTTGGTTCAAATAAGTGTTAGTAACATACCCATATACCTGCCTTGACACACTGTATGACACTATGGTAACTGGATTAAGTTGTCTGTGGTACCTGTATGGATATAAATGCTAAGGAATGTTCCTGACACTGACTTAAGCCTTGTACACACAATCGGATTTTCCGCAGACAAAACCTCAGACTTTTGTCTGAAGGCGTGTGTCTGGATTTTGTCTTGCATACAAACAGTACACAATTCTCGGCCTACGTACTAGAATTACTAAGAGCCGAAAAAGAGGAAGTTCAATTGTCAGGCGCCACCCTTTGGGCTCCTTCTGCTAATTTCGTGTTAGTAGAAGTTTGGTGAGTGTTGATTCGCGCTTTTCATTTTGCACTTTTCATCTCTCGCTTTTCAGTTTGTTTCTGAATGGCCGTTCGTCAACCAGCCATGTTGCGGAACCAGAGGAGATAACGTGTTATTTATTATTGGCCTTGGAGTTATTGCTTTGACCCAATTCCAGTCCAGGAACAGGAGGAGGAGGATTTCTTGGACCAAAAATTGGTTGCGTTATTAATCGTGACCAATTATGTCATATGCCTTTGCTGCGGGAGCTCCAGGAGAATAACCCGGATGATTTTCGAAATTATCCCCGGATGACGGACCCCTGCTTTCACCAACTCTTGGCATTGTTGACTCCCTATATTAAGAAGCAGGACACATGCATGAGGCTTTTATTTTATTTTTTGGTTGAATAATGATTTGATTTGGTATATTTTTTTTGTATATTTTTGGATGTATAGAATGCACTTTTTGGTTAAGTTCTATTGGCAGATAGCATGTCTAATTTTATTTGTTTTCTTTTTTTAATGCACAATAAAAAAAAAATGTGTAGAATAATACTTGGCTATGTGTTTTACTTCAAATGACAGTTTGGGAGTAGACAGTTACATTTTATAAAATACAATGTAAAATTAACAAGGGACACCAACATAGTTGTATCTTTGATCTTAAAAAAAATACAGGATAATGGTGTTGTGGTAACTTGCACCAAAAAAAAAAATAACAAGCATAATAATATTATTCTTGATATCACTAGAAAAAAAAGCCTTTAAAAAAAATTAGTTTGCAATAACTCCATCAGTATCACCAGCAAAGCAGCTTCATTATTATCCCATTAAAGAAGAAGAGAATTGTGCGCTGCATTTCGAGATTTCATAATTTGCCAAGTCACAAATGTTAATTCTTCATTACGAACGCTAGTTTACAAGACCGACCACTTCTGGCTCGTCCTTGCTTCCGAGCATGCATGTTTGTACTTTGGACTTTTGTCCGACGGACTTGTCTTGACTTCTTTTTTCTCATGTTTGATGGTTTAGTTCACTCACTTTCCAGTTCACAATCTGCTAACCTATTTTTCCACCCATGTTATTAAAATATTTTTAAAAGAGGCTAATGAGATACAAAGACGGAACTATACAATGTACGGTATCTCACACAAGTGAGTACACCCCTCACATCTTTGTATATATTTTATTATACCTTTTCATGTGACAACACGTAAGAAATTACAATCTTCTTATAGCCTAGGCCATCTTTATGTAGAGCAACAATTATTTTTTTCAGATCCTCAGAGAGTTCTTTGCCATGAGGTGCCATGTTGAACTTCCAGTCACCAGTATGAGAGAATGAGAGCGATAACACCAAATTTAACACACCTGCTCCCCATTCACACCTGAGACCTTGTAACACTAACGAGTCACATGACACCGGGGATGGAAAATGGCTAATTGGGCCCAATTTGGACATTTTCACTTAGGGGTGTACTCACTTTTGTTGCCATTGGTTAAGACATTAAGGGCTGTGTGTTGAGTTATTTTGAGGGGACAACAAATTTACACTGTTATACAAGCTGTACACTCACTACTTTACATTGTAGCAAAGTGTCATTTCTTCAGTGTTGCCACATGAAAAGACAGAATAAAATATTTACAAAAATGTGAGGGGTGTACTCACTTTTATGAGATACTGTATATATACACAGGCAGTGTATATGCATTGACTACATATTGTACATGGCCATACTGCTGCTTTGATAAATGTCATTATGTTGCTTGAGCAAAAATAGACACCTCATGGGTGGAACTTGGGTCCCGAGGTGCTAAAACACGCCCACTTGAAAAAGATATTCAAACAGGCAGTGATTAGAAGAAAGAGCAGTAGCTGTACCATTGTCAAAGACTCATTAGTGGAAAGGCAAGGAGCAGACGCCTCTTGCAGCTGTTGTGCAATTTATTTTGTGTGAGTCCTGTCTCTAATCAGCCACCAGGAGGATGAAAAGGATGCTGAAGAGATGTCACTTTCCTTCATGAATTATTCAATTAGCTACCTTAGCTGTCTTCCGTGGAATTTGTTATGTCTCACAAACCGACAATACATTATTCTCATTAAAAAAAAAAGACACAGCTTGGCTGATGCTAAGCAAATTAATTTGGATTTTATTACAGGACTGGTATAAAGGTAAATAATGTAGTAACAGTTTGTACTTTAACTTATTGGAGTATATTTATTAGTGGTACTGTATATAGTGTTTTTTTCCAGCAGTAAATCTAAGTAATAAATAAGTAAGCTGTACAGAACAAATAAAAGTGCATGCAGGCTTTCTCCTTTTTTAGGAGTGCATATAGCCTCCTAAAATATGACAAAGATGGTCTTCTTGAAGCAATGCCTAGACAATATCCCCTAGCACAAAAAGAAGAAAGGCCAAAGTATGCACCCCCTCTCATAATCAACCACTGGTTGGTCCCATTACAAGCACATAGTTTCCCTATGCATCTTTAAATAACATTGAGACATTGGGGCATTGACACAAGGATTGGAAGCTAGATTCGAGAGAAAAGCTTATTCAAGAAAATGTTTACTCACTATAAATTATGCTAGTATTTGTTAGTTTAAAGCAACCCCTGGGCAACCCCAAATGCCCCTGTAACTATTTGCTGGAATTTTGTGTTTTAATTCCCTTTTTATTCACCTAAATCTGTGATGCTCCACTTTTGAGGCATCTATCTTCTTCTGTTTAGAGGAGGCAGGGTTATTCTTCCTATTCGATGTGCAGTGCTGAGTCTTCTTAGGATCCAGAAGAGAGACTGGCCATCAAAATTTTAGCAAACCTTTGAGGACCAAGATCATCTACATCTATTGATTACTGGTCCCACTAACCCAGAAACAGCGCTTGCAAGGGACTCAGACGGCTGACTTAGATGAACACAAAACTTGTGTTAAACAAAAGACATGCTGGTTGAGTAGAGGGAGGAATAATAAAAGGGTTACCCTTTGTCCAAAGAAGGGCTTTGACAATCTGGTAATAGAATATCTGGATTGCCTATTCGTCTGGACTGTGAAAGGCAAGAGAAGTTCTCTGCTGGTCCTAGAAGAAGGCTGGTAGGTCAACAAGGGCATTACCAAGAGCAGAAGAGAACCAGGGCACCAAATATAGGGTAACGTGGTGTGCACAGCAAACACCAAACTGTTATGCCCTGTACACACGGTCGGATTTTCAGACGGAAAATGTGTGATAGGACCTTGTTGTCGGAAATTCCGACCGTGTGTAGGCTCCATCACACATTTTCCATCAGAATTTCCAACACACAAAGTTTGAGAGCTTGCTATAAAATTTTCCGACAACAAAATCTGTTGTCGGAAATTCCGATCGTGTGTATACAAATCCGACGCACAAAGTGCCACGCATGCTCAGAATAAATAAAGAGATGATAGCTATTGGCTACTGCCCCATTTATAGTCCCGACATACGTGTATTACGCCACCACGTTCAGAATGATCAGATTTTCCGACAACTTTGTGTGACCGTGTGCAAGACAAGTTTGAACCAACATCCGTCGGAAAAAATCCATGGATTTTGTTGTCGGAATGTGCGATCAATGTCCGACCGTGTGTACGGGGCATTATTGTTAAGGTCCCTTTTGCACCATATCTGTAGGGATAACCATAACACATATGCCATGACGGCACAATATATTAAACCACAAAAAGCACAATACATCATGCCATACCTGTAAATTATATAATTGATTAAGAACATATTGTTCGACAACTGCACAATATAATAAACCAAAAGAGCGAGTTAGATCATCCAGGGTAAATATTTGAAATCATTGCAGCAAATTATATAACATAGTAGAATATAGTTACATAGTTAGTAAGGTTGAATAAAGACACCAGTCCATCTGGAATGAGTGTGGGTGCGTGTCTACAATTGTCCCTATCCCTATACATTGTGTCTCATTAAGATGCTCATCTTTTATGATTTATTTAAGGTACCCGCTGTATAGCGCTGTCAATTTATGCAGCGTTCCACACATACATCGCACACTCACATCGGTCCCTACCCTCAAGGAGCCTACAATCTAAGGTCCCCAACTCACATTTATATACTAGGGCCAATTTTGGACAGAAGCCAATTAACCTACCAGCATGTCTTTGGAGTGTGGGACTGGGAGGAAACCGGAGTACCCAGAGAAAACCCACGCAGGCACAGGGAGAACATGCAAACTCCTGGCAGGTAGTGTTGTGGTTGGGATACGAACCAGCAACCCTTTTTACTGCTAGGCGAAAGTGCTACCCACTACACCACTGTGTCGCCCAATATCAGTTAGTGGAATGTTATATTATTCAATGGCATCACCCAAAATCTAATTCCAATTAACTGCAAAATTTGACCCTTTCCGCACTGTCATTTTACCCCATTCAGTAACATTTTACTCTCTCAGCATTTTCTTACCACCCATCATTACCCTCCCTCACCCACCCAGCAGCATTTCACTCTATCCAACAGCAGTTCACACACTACTACTTAAATCATGAGAAGAAACTTCTTCTTTCTTCCAATAGCACCGATAACTTAAACCATAAATGTACCCCCATCCCTTTTTGTATCAGTGTCATAGCATACTAAGAGCCTTCCACCATTAGATCCAGGCAGAGGGAGGAGATAACAAGTATGGACATGAAGCCTAAAAGATGACACCATCGGGAGTCTTTCATGTCCTCTTCTTCTGGTGGGCTGCAAGGATCAAGGGTTAGTAGGAGCAGGGGTGGAGTGGCAAGACTTGGACTTGGAAGTGGTGAAGCAGACAGTGATGATGCACCCAAGGATAGCCCCTCTGCAGCCTATTTTTCAGCCCAGAATCATAAGATGATTTCCAGAGCTCTCCAGAAGTCCTCAAACTCGGGGTACTCTGTTACACATATGACAACCAGAGCATCATTGGCCAATAATAAAGCACAGGGGTGGGAAGCCAGAGCATGACAATACCACCTCTGGTTGCACTTTGCAGGTATTGGGGCTCTGAAAACTAATGACGCAGACACCTGGAAGTTCCTGCACCTATTAGAAAATAGATCAAACAACAGCAATCAAACCCTTCCTCACTCCACCCAAAACATTTGCATAGACGTTTTATTTTTTTCTTGATAGCCTTGATAAATTTGGTCTGTTGGAAGTGAAGAGTACCAAGACCCAATAGGTAGTAGAAAGTGTTTCAGCTGCTTATTCAGAGTTGCTCTTTAAAATCCAGGTGATTTCAGTACAAAATACTTATACATAATATAACTATGGTGTGTGTAAATGGTGTAACCTCAATATGACACTACTTATGTACAGATTTCCACGACGCCTGCTAACACTTAACCGTCTACTTTAGATGTCTAAAAGGCCACAAATTGCTGTTTTGTGACCTAATGGCCA
The DNA here is from genome assembly GCA_037952925.1 of Lithobates clamitans. Taxonomy (NCBI): domain Eukaryota; kingdom Metazoa; phylum Chordata; class Amphibia; order Anura; family Ranidae; genus Lithobates; species Lithobates clamitans. Next base: position 1,138,832 of record JBBGZY010001572.1, on the reverse strand, counting down.
TTGTACAGGGGACAGTAAGTTGAAGCATTCAATCTAAAGTCTAGATCACTTTTACTGAGACAGTTAGTGAAACAGAAGCCTGAATTAATCCCTGGTATAGGTCAGCTAGGAAAAGCAACAGCTTAGGGGAACAGAGCATAAAAGGAAAATGGCTAAAAAAATTATTTGTAGCATTGCTGCTGTCAGGAAAACATAACAGTTTGTCTTTTTTGACCTTCTTTTTGAAAATGTTAGTTGCTTTCTCTACCTTCAGTACTTTCTGAGTTATATCCAGTTAAAAGACAACTTCGCTATGAGGATGGATCCATCCATAAGAATAAATGGGCATTAATTTGCTATCTTTCCTGATCTTTTCTGGCTGTGTGGTACTGGGCAGAATAGTATAGATTTCCAAAATGGGACTCCTGGGAAGCATTTATACTCTGAAAGTGCACTATGATAAGGAAGGGGGGAAAGCTGACCAAAAAGGACAGCTTCACTAAAAATGTATCTGGGTTGCCAGTCAGTGGAAAACCAAAAAACACCAGTGCAAGAAGAAAAGAAAGTGGGAGACAGTTAGGACATTTGCTCACACTGTATTTTGTCCGATTGTAATGTTGGAGTTAGATTTAAAGCGCATCTAAACCAAGAGGCTGCCCAACAAAAAACACTGATTACATGTTTAGACAGGTAGTGGTTAAAGTGGTTGTAAACCCCATTCCTGAAATCTGACCTGGGCACATATATCTGTAGTGTTCACTTATTTTTCTCCAAAGCCCTAAGTGCCCTGTCTTTCTGCTCCTCTGTTCCTCTGTTATCAGCATCATAACTTCTGACAAGTTCACCGACACAGGAGATAAAAGCACCTGGAAATTTGTGTCGGGGAGAGAACTTAGAGATAGATAAGCAGAGAGATGGTCTATTCACAGCACAGCTCTGCAAGTTTCTTTGTTCCTCTGCCTATGTGGAGTGGGGGTGTGTGCCTTTCTTCCAATCAGCTCACACACAGTGTATGCCCAGACTCCCCTCCCACTGCTGAAACAGGAAGAAAAATTTGTAACAAGACCTGCACTTTCTAAAGAATGTAGAAAGCTAAAGACAGCAGATATACATGTAAAACTTATGTAGGCAGATTTGTTTCATCTCTGTGTATCATCTGAGGCTGTTCACTTCACTGGGTATATGAGAGGGTTTACATCCATTAATGCTGCCCAAGCCTGAAGGGAAACAGTTAACTTGTTTCCTGCATTTTTGCTGAGCCCTGTCCCTCTCTCCCTGTGCTGTAAATAAAAGGGAGGAGGACTCTGCCCAGGCACACTGTCTGCATGGGAAGGAAAGACACAGACAACCAGCAAGATGTAGGAGAGTGTTCCTGTTCCTGATTCCAGTAAAGCTGCTATACGCCTGTGTCCAGGAGCCTTCCACATGTAGGAAGATTGCTGAAACTTGCAGTCCCTCCTGAAGATACCAACCATGGACTCTGTCAAGAATGAACTATTTCCTATGCAGGTATGCTGGAGCAGCCATAAGCCTGAAGTTAGGGACTAGGGATGCTAGGAAATGTTGGCACTGTATCTTGCTTAAAACTTTTCCTTTGCTTGGTCTGAAGATACTAAAGGGGTACAATGCAAGTAACCAGCACATATAGTCTACAGCCAGGGTCACTAAACACATTGGAGTATGAAGACAGCGGTACAAAGAGTTCATATAGTGTGATGTACAAGCAAGGGGTTACTAAATGTAACAAAGGTTTCTCTAGCAGCCTGTCATTAAGCGTGTACATGTGGCAAGTGAGATAGTCTCTTGCAGTGAGGGAGATGTTGCCAGAACTCCTTCAGCAGCGATCTGTCTCCCATAGCTATGGGAGCAGATCTGCACTGCTGAGGCTCTTAAACTGTGCACAGGTACGAAAGACTAAAGCCGCACACGTGCGGAATGTCCGACAGAAAAAGTCAGACAGAAGTTCATCGTCTATTCCGATCGTGTCGTGTGTGTGCCTCATCAGACTTTTTTTTTTTTAAATTCTGACGGACCTAGAAATGTAACATGTTCTAAATATTTCCGACGGAACCAATTCCTATTGGGAAAACCGCTCGTCTGTATGCTGTTCCGACTGACCAAAAACGACGCATGCTCTGAAACAAGTATGAGACGGAAGCTATTTGCTACTGGCTATTGAACTTCCTTTTTCTGGTCCCGTTGTACGTGTTGTACGTCACCGCGTTCTGGACGGTTGGACTTTGGTGTGACCGCGTGTATGCAAGACCGCTTGAGCGGAATTCCGTCAGAGTTCCGTTGGAGAAACCTTTGGAGTTTATTCCGATGGCAAAGCCGGTCGTGTGTACGTGGCAAAAGAGTTAATTGAAGTGCATGGAGTCTGCACTAGGTGCCTAGTGGGACCCCATACTGTTACTGGGAGTAAGGTTGCGGTGATATGCTAGACAGGTGGAGAGGGCATTGGCTCTCGAGGTCCCTCTTAAATGCACAAGTGACCAAAGTGACTAAAAGTACATCAAGAGCGTTTGTTAGAGTTTGTTCATGTTTAGACATCTGTCCGGGTCGTGAGCGTAACTCAAGTAAAGGTGTACTGCACTGACCCTGTACAAAGTGCCTAGCATAGCCCAGAAGAAGCCACCCCTGGGGGGGGGGGGAGGCTCTCATGCGACCCTTGCTTGGCGCCCAACGAGGAGGGAAATATGGAGGACGTGACAACCACCCTGTTACCCACACCTGCCCATACCTGCCTTCATAATAGAAGAAATATCTCAAAAGAGTTACAAATACATTTTTTCTCAACAATTTTTAAGCGGTGACAGAACCTTTATCTGTCCTCCATTTTCTTAGCTCTGATAGGGGTGTGAACCTAGTATTGACAGTCAGATTTACAGGACTGCTGTGAGAGCAAATGACAGCAAGGCCTCAGCTAAGGAGCTACTGTCAATCAAGTGCTTTGATCTCCCTCGTAAGGTAGTGCTGTCTTTGATGTAGCCCAGGAGGAACAAAGGTGGAACTTGGATTGCAGCACTAGGGGTGAACATTGTCTTCTTGAAGAGTGTTCCGAGGAGCTGATATGAGCTTGGCCATGGCAGAAAGTCTGGTGGCTCATCCAGGGGGTTCATGTGCTGCAGCTTCTCTACAGTAAGAATACTCCGGAGTGCCAATCTGGCCTAAAGGTCTTTTTCAATATTTACTGTAAGTAGGATTGGGAGCCTGCATATGGGTCAAAAAAACTCTGCTAACTAGGGATGGGCCTGAACACCCCTCCGGTTCAGTTCGCACCAGAACACGTGAACAGGCAAAAAGTTTGAGCGACCATTCAAACCCTATTAAAGTCTATGGGACATGAACATGAAAAATTAAAAGTGCTCATTTTAAAAGCTTATATGCAAGTTATTACCATAAAAAGTGTATGGGGACCCGAGCACTGCCCCAGGGGACATGTATCAATGCAAAAAAAAGTTTGCAGGTAGGACCGGCTTCCGATCATGTGACCACTGTGACAGTGGTCACATGATTGACGATCCTTCCTGCCCTCTGGGCATTCCGGACTGTTTAAAGGAACACCAGGGCGGGTGTGAAGGGGTTACATTTTATTTGGGAGGCTGTAGTGTGTTTTTTTTTTTTACAATCACTTGGTAGGGCTCCAACCAATTTTCTTTGCATCCTGCACAAGGACACACTGCACTGTGCTCAGTTTTGTACTCTGCGACCTATTTTGTAATCTGATTTATGTTATTATACCAAAATCATAACCTTCGTTGTCATCACAAGTGCTGCACTCCGAACGGATCTCATTACAATGGAGGGAGATGCCTTCGTCGCACACTTCCATTTAAATCACCAAGCTTCCGGCATAAAGCAGCACCTGCGGCAGGGTCTGACTGAAGTGTTATGGCTGGGAGAATTCTGAGCAGTAGAATGCCATGGAAGACATAAAGGAGATGGATTTGACAGCGGATAAGAGGCACTTAATAATCATATCAATATAATCATTTATATAGCACTTACAAATAGGGGATCAGTGTCACACGGCAGCGATGCCTTGGTAGTGACAGTATCAAATAACTCAGAGCAAACATTAAATCAGAGGATGGCTTGAGCAACAAATTATTATCTAGGCTCATGTTGAAGTCATCTACACAACTGCAAAAATGGGAAAGCCCTTCGAGCTCTGATAAACCTCCGTCCAGGATTTGTGGGCCTAGACTGGGCTAGTTTACTGTTTGAGACAGTTTTTATTGAGGATTAAATAGAAATATACAATTGCTCAGTGCATTAAAGTGGATGTAAACCCAATGTCATCCTTTCTAAACTACTGCCATAGGGGTTATCTATAAGGATATACATGCCTCCTGCATGTATCTTTACCTGTCAAATGTCTCCCCTCTGTCTGTTATGAGAGCTGAAAAACTGCAGATTCTGTGGGCGGGTCTGTTGTCTGGAGCTTGGTGGGTGGAGTCGTGATGTCAGTAGACTCCCCGCCCACCTCTACACTCCCCTTGTCAATATGCATTTTCTTCTGTGTATTTCTTACACTGAACTTCTGCTATGATCTCTAACATCCAGTGAAAAGACAGGAAAGTAACCACATGACTTCAGCATGCCAAACCATGCTGAGGTGTGGAACAGCCAATCCTTGCAGACAGAGGCATCGCTAGGGGGTGGCTATTGGGGCTATAGCCTTGAATCTGGGGCCCATAGCCTCGAGTCTCTTGCCACAGGATCCCTGCCTAACCAGCGGGCCGTGGCTGCATGAGAGAGGCGGAGGAGAGAAGCAAGTGGGCAGACAAGCAGAGATGACATCATCGCTCTCCGACTGCTCCACATCAGCGCTCTTCACAGCCAGGCCTCTTCAATGTGGGAGCAAGGTGCAGAGGGATGACATCATCTCTCACTGCCCGCCACATATCAGCGCTCTTCCGCTCTCACAGCGTGGTGGTGTGGAGGTCACGTGCTTCCTGTCATCGGTAGAGCTCCACTCTGCAGCCAGACCCCCTTGCTTCAATATCGGAGGTGTGGCAGGAAGCAGTGAGATGACATCATCTCTCACTCCCTGCCCTGCATCACTGCTCTCCTGCCGTCACTAAATGGACCAGTGCTGGCAGCCTGCCACCAGTGCAACGACAATGCACATTTGGTGATACTGGCTGCTATGGCAAGTTACAATCCACATCTGTTGGCAAGTGACAATCCACATCTGGTGCCAGGTGATGTGGCAAGTGACAACTCACATCTAGTGGCAGGTGACGTGGCAAGTGACAATCCACAAATGGTGGCAGGTGAAGTGGCAATCTGCAAATGGTGGCAGGAGACATAGAAAGTGACAATCTGCTTGTTCTTGTTTGGCCAAGAAGAGGACCAATCAAAAGAGGGGAGAAGAGCATCATGTGATATATAGTCTTAGCGATATATAGGGGAGATCTGCAGCATGTTGGCTGAACTGAGAGGGAGAAGGGCAAGCCTGACCCAGGAAAAGAGAAAAGATCAGAGTTAATGATCTGTGGAGAGACCAAAAGGCAGCCAGAGAGAGAAGACCTTGAGACCAGAAGCAGGAGATGGAGCCTTTTCCCCTTGTCTGCTTGGTGAGAAATCGGGGCCTGAGCAAGGTGGTGACCCTTCCTGTCAGCAAGCTACACAGTCAGATGTGGGTCAACTGTCACTGAAACCTCACTATCTGCGTGGATACTCAGGGCACCTCCAGGCACATCTATACAGGCATCGCTGGATCATCAGGTTGCCAGTCAGGCATCCTTTAAAAGCCTGTTCCAGGACATCCTATTCCTTTGAGCTTTGGTATCTTTAGGATTGGTGAGTGGGCGAAAGCCCACCCTGTGTACACTCTAAAAAGACCCTGCGTGCAGACACCTTTACCCCATCTCTGTGCATGGGATCTCCCAAAGGAAGCACTTTGCATTCTTCATTGCTGGTCGCCATTGCACAGCAATTCCATTGGGCCCTTGTTAACCTCTTAGTGCCTCCCGGCCCTTTAAGAGGTTTATGATGCTGGGAGGCAGGGTGTGGGGTGGAGTCAGGGGCCGAGCCAAGGGGGAGGCGGCAAACTGAGGTTTCGCCTAGGGTGTCAAAAATCCACGCCCCAGCCCTGCCCATGTAAACGAGGCCTTAAAGTCAGGGAAAAGAGGAGGGGGGGGGGGTGTCTGTTAATTGCTGAGTGCACTAGCTCATACCCTGTTTCCGATTAGACTTGTCATATTTAGATACCTTGCACAACAGCTATAGTAAGGAAGTGGAGGTAAGAAGACTATGATGATGACGGCTGTTAGCTAGCAGGCTATGTTATGACAAGGCTGGCATCTATGCGTGCTCGCACTGCTCATTGTTAGTAGCTGGAAGGTTTGAGCCTTTATTCCCACATTACGTCACTTTACACAAATAGAATGGATATCCTTGTACAGCTGCCACATGTAGAGATTTAGGTCTACACAAAGATTTTAGTTTTTTATATGCAATACAGAAAACAGATAGACATTCACTGCACCGCTCAAAAGCATTCAGTACAATAACAGCGTACTTCACATGGATCGCCTGGAAGTGCTGCATGAACTTTCCAATTCTGTATTTGTATGAATAGGATAATGTGCGACACAGGCATTGAAAAGTACTTTGACAGATACCAATTACAGCCCGTTAAGTGGAATGTATTGCCTTTCTTAGAGCAACATTTATAAACAGTCAGGCGAGGTTTACGCTTGCAGTTGGGGGAGTATAAACACATGGTTGAACCAAGCTTTTACTGCCCCCCCAACCTCTCCCCCTTAAAGTAGTTGTAAAGGTTCAAAGTGTAGCACCCTCTAGCTAGTGAGCTAGATGCATATACTGTAGGTTTGTTAGTGTAGGAAAATTGGTTCGGCTGATAGCCAGGCCTGGGTTGAATTTGGGTCAGGGCTAATTGACTCAGGGAGGCCGGATGACTCAGCAAACAGCCTCTCTGGTGATGCCTCCTGCTTTCTGTAATCTTGGAGAAGCTTCCAGAATCAGTGGGTAGTGTCTAGGATGGGCTTTTTAGAGTATTGATGAGGGCCTCAGCCAATTCCCAGCATATGGGCTGACAGGGGGCAGGCCACCTCATAAATGGGTCCTGTCAGCATGGGGCAGTCGGGTGGAAGATGGAGATGGAGTGGTGAGGAGGCTGTCAGGGGGCCCTCACAGGGCGCCCCCCCCCCCCCAGTCTGGGGGGAGATGTGGGGTCTAGGGCTCGGGTGCTGGAGGGACCCTCTACAACACATGGAGGAATTCTATCCTGGAGGTACCGGAGCAAGGAGAGGACAGCAGGTGTGAGTCAGTATGTCCGGGAGATCTCCTGAGAAGTCAGCCAGGTGGGCTGGTGAGGACTGAGAAGAGAAAGTGTCAGTTTGGGCCGACTGTGGAGAAGTTGCCAGAAGGGCTAATGAAAGGGGCAGCTGCAGCCAGCTGGGTTGGCAGTCCCTGATAAGTGGTGCTGGGATCAGCAGCCACAGGGAAGTAAGCTGGGCACTGATTTTTGCTACACACTAAAGGGGCCTTGGGTTCCTGCTTATAACAGGCAACAAAAACTGTCCCCTTAGTCAACTGAATAAGGCTGAGTCACTACAGCCCACTACATTCATGTGATTGCAGCAGTATAATGCAGGGTATAACAGCTGGTAAAGGAGGTGACATAATGCCTCCTCACCGACTGTCAAAAGCCCCCTGAAAAGCGATCTATCCCAGATAGTTTTTCAGATGGCTGCACAAGTGTAAACGAGCACTAAGGACTTGTTTACCTCACAATCCCCCTGTCAAGTGTGCAGTTCTGCATGTGCATTTACATGCATTTGTAATACGTTTGTGGTGCATTTGTGTCTTTTTTAGGCATTATTTATGATTTTTTTACTGAGTTGTATTTACCATTTTTTGTGGTGCATTCACATGCATTCTGGTGTAAAATATGCAGCTTGCTGTATTTTTATTAAACGCAGATGAAGACCTGCAATGATGTAAATTAAGCTCATTGAAATACATTCCCTTTTCTTGCATATGTGTTTGTACTGTGTAATAGTGTCTGACTGCATCTGGCCTAAACTGTATCTCACTCCATCTGGTATAAATAGTATCTGACTGCATCTGCCATAAACAGTGTCTGACTGCATCTGGTATAAACAGTATTGGACTGCATCTGCCATAAACAGTATCGGACTGCATCTGGTATAAACAGTATTGGACTGCATCTGCCATAAACAGTATGGGACTGCATCTGGTATAAACAGTATTGGACTGCATCGGTCATAAAGAGTGTCTGAAGGCATCTGGTATAAGCAGTATCTGACTGCATCTGGCATAAATAGTGTCTGACTGCATCTGGCCTACACAGTGTGTGCCTGATCTGGAGTAAATGGTTTCTGACTGCATCTGCTGTAAACAGTATCTGACTGCATCTGCCATAAACAGTATCTGACTGCATCTGGTGTAAACAGTATTGGACTGCATCTGCCATAAACAGTGTCTGACTGCATTTGCCGCAAACAGTGTCTGACTGCATCTGGCATAAACAATATCTGACTGCATCTGCCATAAACAGTATCTAACTGCATCTGGTGTAAACAGTATCTGACTGCACCTGCCATAAACAATATATGACTGCATCTGTCATAATCAGTGTCTGACTGCATCTGGTATAAACAGTATCTGACCTTATCCGACATAAACAATATATGACTGCATCTGGCATTAACAATATATGACTGCATCTGGCGTAAACATTATCTGACTGCATCTGATGTAAACAGTATCTGACTGCATCTGGCGTAAACATTATCTGACTGCATCTGCCATGAACTGTATCTGACTGCATCTGCCATAAATAGTGTCAGACTGCATCTGGCATAAATAGTGTCAGACTGCATCTGGTATGAATAGTATCTGACTGCATCTGGCATAAACATTATCTGACTGCATCTGATGTAAACAGTATCTGACTGCATCTGGCGAAAACATTATCTGACTGCATCTGCCATGAACCGTATCTGACTGCATATGCCATAAATAGTGTCAGACTGCATCTGCCATAAACAGTATCTGAATGCATCTGCCATAAATAGTATCTGACTGCATCTGGTGTAAACAGTATTGGACTGCAGGACTGCATCTGCCATAAACAGTGTCTGACTGCATCTGGTATAAATAGTATCTGACTGCATCTGGCATAAACAATATATGACTGCATCTGCCATAAACTGTGTCTGACCGCATCTGGCCTACACAGTGTCTGACTGCATCTGCTGTAAACAATATCTGACTGCATCTGCCGTAAACATTATCTGACTGAATCTGCCATAAACAGTATCTAACTGCATCTGCCATAAACAATATCTGACTGCATCTGCCGTAAACAGTATCTAACTGCATCTGCCATAAACAGTATCTGACTGCATTTGCCGCAAACAATGTCTAACTGCATCTGGCGTAAACATTATCCGACTGCATCTGGCGTAAATAGTGTCAGACTGCATCTGGTTTAAACAGTGTCTGACTGCATGTGGCTTAATGAGCCCTAAATATTTACAACCAGGATTTGCCAATCACATTCATCATGTTTACAATGCTGATAATGTGTACATGGAAACAAGAACCAGTGAATGTCCAGCAAATGTTTAGCAACTACAGTAATACCTTGGTTTGCGAGCATAATTAGTTCCAGAAGCATGCTTGTAATCCAAAGCACTCTTATATCAAAGCACATTTTCCCATAAGAAATAATGGAAACTCAGATAATTCATTCCACAACTATTTATTCATATAAAAATTATCAAAATATGAGCAAAAGCTCATATTAATACTGTACAGTACTTTAGTAGGAATACTGTACTGTACCTCTGTACAGTTTTAATGTATACCGTGTTATTCGTAAACCAAGGTATTACTGTATAGCAAAGTCAAAGAAAGTGCCATCTGGAGCTCTCCATACAACTGTTTAAAAAAGGGATTTAGAACAGGATGGGACTTTGATGGTGCCTCAGAGGAGTATAATAAAACATATACACATACTGAAATTTATAGAAAATTATACAAACTTTATTCATCTGCCAAACAGCAAAATCTTCTAAGAATGAACAGGTTAAAAATAAGATACAATTTTGGAATCTTGAGAATGGGGGAATGCCCTTCACCCCTCTTTCCTTCCCCTTCTTTCCCCTCGCTCTCTCCCTCCCCTCCCTTCTTTCCCTTTTCTCTTTCCCCTTCCCCTCCCTTTCTTTCACCCCCCTTTTCCCCCTCCCTTTTGCTACCCACCATTATTATATTTTCCTATTCCCCTTTCCCCTCTCTTTACATTCAGCTGACCACATTCATTAGATCCCCTTATTTATATACAGGGGCTCTTCTTCCGCCATTTTTCCTCCGCCGTGGTGCGGTGGAGTGTCCCCACAGGCACAAAGGCCAAATTCATGTCTCTCTGAGTCGGTGTCTTCCGTCCACAGTTTATGGGTAAGTCGAGCTATACGCATTTGAGACCACAATGGTTCATAGTGACATACAGTGAGAATTAATTTATCAAAGTCTCTGCGCTTAGGACATATGGCAGAAAAAAGGGGGGGGAGGGGGGGAGGGGGAGGGGGGAGAGGGGGGAGGGAGAAAGGTAGGATAGGGGAGAAAAGTGAAAAAAGTGAGGTATGCTGCCTCCCCAGGTTAAGTCCCCAAAAAGGACTAACATGTACAAGAAATAATATTTGGGGATGTGGCGCTCCCTAATAAAGGTACGTGTACAGTGACTAAACAAATAAATAGCTGTGAGACTCTAAAATTGTACCATATATAAATAATGCAATCCCTTATGCAGTGCATAAACCTCAGTTGCACTATTGGTGTCAATGAAGTACCACTAGGTACTAGACCAATGTGTGTATATAATAAAAAATTGTTATAACAGTGCAAGCCCATAAAATGCAGTGATATAAATGATGCTCCAACCCAGCATCCACATATATGATTAGCCGTGCAATCCAATTTCAAATAAGTCCAAAAAAACAATCCAAAAAAAAAAAAAAAAAAAAAAGAAAAAAAGGAAAAAAAGAGAAAATTTGTGATTGACGTCAAATTGTGAAAGTTCCTAATCAGTAAATAAATCCCAGTGGGATAAGCAGCAAAAAAAGTTCCAATGGCTTTGTGACTTTGGTGCCCACAGAGGTATTCCGTGACTTCTGTGCTCCCCTTTTGGCTCCCCACTCACCAGCTTCCACTACCCCTGCAGGGGTGACAGGCACTGTTAGATCCCAAGGCCGTCCTCTATCCGATATCCCGTGGTTGCTGAGATGGAAAGCCTCTGTCACAGGGGTTCCGGACTCCCACCTAACCCGTATCCAGGAAAGGGGATCACCAACGAAAAGCCCTCATAAAAAAGAGATGCCAGCTCATAGTGTAGTAAATTAAAAAATATTTAATAGAATAAAAAATCCCCAATAGGGAAAAAATGTATAAAATCGCACTACACTATGGGTGAAGCCGACAGCCAGGAAATGCTTCCCCGCAGCGTGCGGCGTGCGGTCCAGCTGTGTTCCAGGCTCTCTCGCTCCGTACCCGGAAATGCCAACCCCATAATAATAGTTTCTACAGGTTAAACTATCACTGTCCCCTCCTCTCTTATTGCACTATAGCCCATATACGTGAAGGCAGTATACAAGATGCCTGTTACACACCACTTCTTGTGAACTATGTCTGCTAATCTATGTAAAGGGTCAGCGGAGATGCATGGATCATTATGTAGTATTAATGCCTCGACCTATGCGTATGGGGATCCGAAGTGAGCACCGCTTAATGAGTATGTACCGGGAGGGGGAACCACGGGAGGAATATCCAATCATAACCCCTTAGAGATGGGAGAGGGGAGGATCCTGCACGTCCGCCGACCTTAAAACCTGAGAGGTGTAGTAAGATGGCGCCGCCTTTGAAAACGTCAATGACGAAACGCGTAAGGCGGGGCTACGCACTTACGTCATTTCCGGGTACGGAGCGAGAGAGCCTGGAACACAGCTGGACCGCACGCCGCACGCTGCGGGGAAGCATTTCCTGGCTGTCGGCTTCACCCATAGTGTAGTGCGATTTATATACATTTTTTCCCTATTGGGGATTTTTTATTCTATTAAATATTTTTTAATTTACTACACTATGAGCTGGCATCTCTTTTTTATGAGGGCTTTTCGTTGGTGATCCCCTTTCCTGGATACGGGTTAGGTGGGAGTCCGGAACCCCTGTGACAGAGGCTTTCCATCTCAGCAACCACGGGATATCGGATAGAGGACGGCCTTGGGATCTAACAGTGCCTGTCACCCCTGCAGGGGTAGTGGAAGCTGGTGAGTGGGGAGCCAAAAGGGGAGCACAGAAGTCACGGAATACCTCTGTGGGCACCAAAGTCACAAAGCCATTGGAACTTTTTTTGCTGCTTATCCCACTGGGATTTATTTACTGATTAGGAACTTTCACAATTTGACGTCAATCACAAATTTTCTCTTTTTTTCCTTTTTTTCTTTTTTTTTTTTTTTTTTTTTTTTTTTTTTTGGATTGTTTTTTTGGACTTATTTGAAATTGGATTGCACGGCTAATCATATATGTGGATGCTGGGTTGGAGCATCATTTATATCACTGCATTTTATGGGCTTGCACTGTTATAACAATTTTTTATTATATACACACATTGGTCTAGTACCTAGTGGTACTTCATTGACACCAATAGTGCAACTGAGGTTTATGCACTGCATAAGGGATTGCATTATTTATATATGGTACAATTTTAGAGTCTCACAGCTATTTATTTGTTTAGTCACTGTACACGTACCTTTATTAGGGAGCGCCACATCCCCAAATATTATTTCTTGTACAGTGAGAATTAAAACCTTGCATGTAAACACACCTTTTATATATATATTTTTTTAATCCTAAATTTATATGAGTACCCAAACTTGAAAACTCCATGCACATGACAACGCCGTTGCTCATAAAACATCTATGCAATGTAACTGTATATATACACCACTGGATTTTCTACATTATATAAAATAAAATATAAGCTGCATTAACAAATGGTATATACGATATGATATCTATGTACATTTATGAATCATTGTATCCCCTTTTTTTCTCTTTTTTTGTTTTTTATTTTCCATTCTATATGTTAAATCAAGTTATTTATATATTGTTCATTGATTGTCAGGTCACCTTGAGGCTAGGTGACAGATGCACACCGTTGGGATCAGGAGTGCACCGCAAGGCAGTGGACCCTACGGCTGACTGCTGCGGATGGGAGTCCAGATATAAGGAAGGCTGGGTCGCTGGAACACCAACACGGATCCCACCGGGGTTAGAGCGTAGGATTCCCTGGGGCGCGGAGTCTAAGAGCCAGCAGGTTTTCACCAGAGCCTCTGATGGTGAGGATGGACTGGGCTGCAACTGGCTCCAGGTCGCGACCCCCAGGGTCCCCCAGCTCACACCCACAGTAGGCAATAGAAGGATAAGGATAGTAAGGAATAAGCCAAGGTCAGGGCCACAAGCAGACAAGGACAACAGAGTACACGCCAAGGTTCAGGGTCACAGGCAAACAGGGATAGTCGGGGACACGCCAAAAGGTCAGGGTCACGAGCAGATAGGAATAATATAGAACAAGCCAAGGTCGGTAACAGAAATAAATGAAGAGCACACGGCAGGCAGGAACAGGAAGCCAAACACACAAAGGTTGATCAGCAGGGCTGACCTGCAGTGCACAGGTTAATATAGAGTTCTCTGATAGGAGCTGGGGTGGAGCCATGCTAGAGCAGAGTTAATAAAAGCAGTCAGGTGAGAGTCAGCTGGTCTTAGGAGATGAACACATGGAAACAGGTATGCTGACAAACAACCTCTATTGCATAACCATAACATTGATATCTCTATAATGTACACGATATCCACTGTGCTGCTACCCTCAAGGCCCTGATGAAGTGGAACTGTCCGCGAAACGCGTAGGCCATATCTGCTTTACTGTGTTTGGGATTAGCACACCCTGACTTCAAGATTCCAAAATTGTATCTTATTTTTAACCTGTTCATTCTTAGAAGATTTTGCTGTTTGGCAGATGAATAAAGTTTGTATAATTTTTTATAAATTTCAGTATGTGTATATTTTTTATTATACTCCTCTGAGGCACAATCAAAGTCCCATCCTGTTCTAAATCCCTTCTTTTTTAAGCATAGTTGTATACTCTTAGGGGATGGTGCCTCTGCAGGAGTATTTGTGACTCCACGTCCACCCCAACCTTTATACATATAATACATATAGTGCTGAAAATATATTTTCTCATTCCGACTGTGTGAGCGGTGTACCAGCGCCGATCCAGGGCATCGTTCTAAGGTTAGTATTTTATAATGAGCTAGTATACGGTGGTGAGGTGTGGGGGGGGGGGGTGTTTACAACCTCTTTAAGGCTGAACCCAAACAAAATGGTAAAAAAAGAAAAAAAATTATATGGGAGCTTGCCAAAAGGATTTGTATTTCTGTCCATCAAGTCCTGCGAATTACACCCGCATAATCCTGTCAGGCAGGGGAGCTGACTGGACCTTCTCTTCTGCAGTTTCACCAGGTCCCCTTCCCGCCCTGTGATTGGACAGGTAAAAACATAGTTAAACTTTTGCAAAAATGTAAATAATGCACCCACATTAATTTAAAAAATGTGCATGTATCACATTTTTGCATTAGAGTATGCAGAGCAATGTAACAGGAGGGTACTGCGGTTGCAATGCGCAGGCTCTTGACATGTCACAACATACAGCTTTTTCTTACAAGATGTATATTTTATCACTATAAATCCACCCTGAAGCTCAAGTTCAATGACGAAGCATGTCCCCGGTCTTCTCTTCCCCCGATGGTCAGACTGCAATACTGTAACTTTGTAGTAAGTCAATAGGTGGGAGACTGCAGCAGTGGCTGATCTCTGTCAGACATTTATGAGCACAAATCCAAAAACTGAACGTAAACCAGAATTAACATAATTGTCTCATCTTTGAGTCGACATCTCTAAAATGTAGTTGCTCAGTTCATTTGTTGACAAGAAGCATGCTGGTAGGAGGAGAACGCAGGATGCCAGAGAGATGAGCTCATCACTGTGCTGCTTTTCCTTTCCCTGTCCAGTTGCAGGTTGGGTGTCACTGTGCTGCTTTTCCTTTCCCTGTCCAGTTGCAGGTTGGGTGTCACTGTGCTGCTTTTCCTTTCCCTGTCCAGTTGCAGGTTGGGTATCACTGTTATTATTATTATTCAGGATTTATATAGTGCCAACAGTTTACGCAGCGCTTTACAATATAAAAGGGAGACAATACAGTTATAATACAATAAAATACAAGTTGATTAAGAGGGCCCTGCTCAGAAGAGCTTACAATCTACAATCACTGTGCTGCTTTTCCTTTCCCTGTCCAGTTGCAGGTTGGGTGTGGGTCCAGGACAAGCTGAGCTCAGAGAAAGTAGATTGAATGATGTTGACCAAAAGATTGAGGACATCTAGTGGCAGAAAAAAAGTACTGCAGAGAAAACCTCTGGACTGAAGATTAGTTATGCGGCAAAAGTTGGTTTTGTTATTTTTTTATATATTTCTTTAAACTAAAAAATACATATCTCCTGCTAGATCCACTTTAACTTTTTGACTACAGTCTGCTGTGCACCTGTGCCTTTATCTGTGCATCGCCCAAGCTGCCTTTTCATGGTGGACAGCCTTTTGTTTTAGGGTAATTGTCCGTTTAGCCCAGCCACATTAGTGTGACTTTTTTTTTCCCTGAAAACTTTGGCTGACTTTTCTGTACTGCCTCTTCATTCATCTCCATATCTACTGGGGGTTCTTTCATTGTCTCCCTTCTGCTCGGCTGTCAGCTAGAAAAATGATCAGCCACTAAAATTTTATGGAAGCCATACAGCACAATACTTAGCGGCACATTACTACCGTGGAACTCTGCTGAGTGCTGAACAGCCGTAACGGAGGGGCAAAACCCACTGGTCACCGTGCAGCGTGCGAACACATTTGCAGCAGAAGACAAATGCCGCTCTGTCAAAGTTAAATTGTATTTGCATGTTATATTACCTGTGAGATTTTAATTCAGAGGAAATCTGTTCAAGCAAGTAAAGCCGTGCAATACCTCAACTTCCTCCAATAGAGTTAATCTAAATCTTGGACAAAATAGAGCTGTAGACGTCAAGGATTCTTTATCAGTACCTTTTTTTTAAACTAGTGTCTCTGGTTATGGCTTTGCTTCCTTCCACTGTTTTCTGTCTACCCCCCTACCCTGACCATTGGCCTAGTTCTAGTTCTTCCACTACCCCTGAGCTGACCTCTTGCTTGCATTCAGCCATTACTCTACCTTATAATTAGGTATACTGCCTTGTTCTGCTTGAAGTGATTGTAAAGCTTTGTTTTTTTTGGGGGGGGTTATATAACAAACATACCAATGGCAGGTTGCTCCCATTCGCCCAGAAGCAAGCCAGATATGGTTTGTCAAACAAAATGTACTTCCCCTACCTTCAATTGCAGCACGCCATTAAAGCACCAGCATCCTTAGAGCAGGCGATGCTATCTCCCACTCCTCTTTTCAATATGATGCAGCAATCCACATCCACTAAAGCAGGAGTCTCAAACTGGCGGCCCTCCAGCTGTTGCGAAACTACATGTACCAACATGCCTCTGCCCGGGGGGAGTTGTGCTTGTAACTGTCAGCCTTGCAATGCCTCATGGGACTTGTAGTTTCGCAACAGCTGGAGGGTCACCGATTTGAGACCCCTGCACTAAAGGGTTCATCTCCAGGTGCTATGCGGTGCTGCTGCCAAAGTACATGGAGAATTTTCCCGGCTATGGAGAAATGGGTGGAGGATGTGGGTGATATAGACGGAGGCCCAGTGGTCGGAGGCCCTGGAATCAGTCCACGGCTGTTCTTTAAATGTAACCCAAAGACTGTCCCAATATATATATATACAGTGGGGACGGAAAGTATTCAGACCCCCTTAAATGTTTCACTCTTTGTTATATTGCAGCCATTTGCTAAAATCATTTAAGTTCATTTTTTTCCTCATTAATGTACACACAGCACCCCATATTGACAGAAAAACACAGAATTATTGACATTTTTGCAGATTTATTAAAAAAGAAAAACTGAAATATCACATGGTCCTAAGTATTCAGACCCTTTGCTGTGACACTCATATATTTAACTCAGGTGCTGTCCATTTCTTCTGATCATCCTTAAGATGGTTCTACACCTTCATTTGAGTCCAGCTGTGTTTGATTATACTGATTGGACTTGATTAGGAAAGCCACACACCTGTCTATATAAGACCTTACAGCTCACAGTGCATGTCAGAGCAAATAAGAATCATGAGGTCAAAGGAACTGCCTGAAGAGCTCAGAGACAGAATTGTGGCAAGGCACAGATCTGGCCAAGGTTACAAAAAAATTTCTTCTGCACTTAAGGTTCCTAAGAGCACAGTGGCCTCCATAATCCTTAAATGGAAGACGTTTGGGACGACCAGAACCCTTCCTAGAGCTGGCCGTCCGGCCAAACTGAGCTATTGGGGGAGAAGAGCCTTGGTGAGAGAGGTAAAGAAGAACCCAAAGATCACTGTGGCTGAGCTCCAGAGATGTAGTCGGGAGATGGGAGAAAGTTGTAGAAAGTCAACCATCACTGCAGCCCTCCACCAGTCGGGGCTTTATGGCAGAGTGGCCCGACGGAAGCCTCTCCTCAGTGCAAGACACATGAAAGCCCGCATGGAGTTTGCTAAAAAAGACCTGAAGGACTCCAAGATGGTGGGAAATAAGATTCTTTGGTCTGATGAGACCAAGATAGAACTTTTTGGCCTTAATTCTAAGCGGTATGTGTGGAGAAAACCAGGCACTGCTCATCACCTGTCCAATGCACTCCCAACAGTGAAGCATGGTGGTGGCAGTATCATGCTGTGGGGGTGTTTTTCAGCTGTAGGAACAGGACGACTGGTTGCAATCGAGGGAAAGATGAATGCAGCCAAGTACAGGGATATCCTGGATGAAAACCTTCTCCAGAGTGCTCAGGACCTCAGACTGGGCCAAAGTTTTACCTTCCAACAAGACAATGACCCTAAGCACACACCTAAAATAACGAAGGAGTGGCTTCACAACATCTCCGTGACTGTTCTTGAATGGTCCAGCTGAATTTCAGGCTGAATTCAGACCTGAAACAGACCAAAAGACGCACAGGACTCCTGTGCAGTTCGCACTGGAGCCACTGCGGAGATGTGTGAACCGGCTCCATAGAGAGCCGGTCACAATCTCCTGCTATGCGAATTGGATGCGGGGAAACCCGCATCTAATTCGCATTGGTGTCAACCCAGCCTAAGGCTTTATTCAAACTGAGGTTTTATTCACACATTTGAAAAACAAATGCAGCCACCACTTCTAAGGACTGGTAAGCTGCTATATATTATATTTTCATTTTTGGGTCAGATACATTATAAGTGATATAACTCAGAGGATCCAAGTTTAGGGAGTCAAACTTTTTAACAAAGTTATTACAAGGCAACGGTGAGCTTTTTTTAAAATTTAGTGTACATAGTGAAGAGTATTAGACTGCAAGATATGGAAATCCCTCTGTTTATGCTTGCTCACTGCAGACTTTCTGTTTTCCTTCTGACTCAAATAAAACAGTATCCATTGAGACTGTGATATGATTTTCTTCAGGCGACAAGCCTTCTCCAGTGAATTTCACCCATGTCTGCTTCTAGAGCCAAACCGCAATGCCTGAATGTCCCACAAAATCATGCTGTCATACATTGACCGAGAGCCTGATCTGTAAGAATGACATAACTGCAAGTACTATAAGCTGCTTACATAGAAGCCTTTAATAACTTTTCAAAAACAAATTCAGCATACTTTTTTTCCCACTTTTCAACTTTTTAAATTGCCTTTGTAATTTTGTCTACTCTACTATTCCCTATTGTTTCTGAGGACAACACACACTTTTAATTTTGAATTCTTCTTACTTCTTTTTGAATTTAAAATATATAACTAGCCTAGACTATGGGCATTTCCATGATCTTAACAAGCAGCAATTGGATGTTAAAATTAGCCCTCACTGACCTTTGTAGCTGCAGGTACTGTGGAGACATTCATTTTCAAAGTTCACAGCAGAAGCATTAAAGCGAATGCGATACTAATCTTGCTAATTTTGGAAGCTGTACTATGGATTCTATTTTTGCTTAGTTTGCGTGTTTCCGCTTACTGTTGTTGTCAATATGTAATTTACTTGAAAGGATTCAATAAAAGCTTAAAATGCAAAAGAAAGTGGAACTAATGGCTTTTTTTTTGTTTTGTTTTTTTGGTTAAAATAAAAAAAATATGTTAAAGTGGAACTTCAACTACTTTCCCCTCCTCTCCCTTTTTTGGAGGGTTTTTTTTATTTTTGGGGAGTTTTGACAGGCACCCACACGCACTTCTGCTGGAATCACCTAGGCCAGTGGTTCTCAACCCTGTAGTGCCATGACCCCTTGATAAAATTTCCCAAGTTGTGGGGACCCCTAACAGTAAAATTATTTTCGTAGCGTGGGTTGTCAGCACCCAAGGCAAGACAAGTAATTTGCGCCCCTAACCCATGGACATTTAGCGATCCCTGAGTCCCTTCCACTCGTACAGTAGTAAAACCCCTTATGGTACATTTTAGGATGTACTACGCTTTTTCTTTGTTCTCCTTTCTTTCCCTTTTATCTCTCTCTATGCTAATCTCTTGTCCCCCCCCCCCCCCCCCATCCCTCTCTCTAGCCGTCTTTTTTATTCTTTCTCTTATTCTTTCTCTCTTTTCTTTGTCCCTCTCCCTCTTTTCCTCTCCCTTTCATGTATTCTCTATTTTTATTCCTCTCTTACTCCTTGGTGGGGGGGAATGGGATAAGTGGCAGTGCTGGTGGGGAAATGGGATGAGTGGCAGTGCTGGTGGGGGGAATGGGATGAGTGGCAGTGCTGGTGGGGGGAATGGGATGAGTGGCAGTGCTGGTGGGGGGAATGGGATGAGTGGTAGTGCTGGTGGGGGGAATGGGATGAGTGGCAGTGCTGGTGGGGGGAATGGGATGAGTGGTAGTGCTGGTGGGGGGTGGGATAAGTGGCAGTGCTCGGGGGAGTTCTGATCAGCCAACTTAGGTGCTCTTGATCAAGGTCATCTGCTGATCTGAGAACTGTACTGGGGACTTTTAATGGCAACTATAATCACAGGTAGTGTTATTCACTGTGTCTCCGGCTTTACTGTGTCTCCGACTTTGTGGTGTCTCGTAGCAGTGACACTTATTCCGAAATCAGGAGATAGGGTCTCCTCCAGCCCCTCCCACTTCACATTCCTTTCCAGCAGCCATCTCCCTTACAAGGTCTCCTCTAATTACTACTCACAGGACTGTGCTCTCTGTAGTTACCTCCTTGCTAGGTACATCTCTTCCGGGGTCCCTCTTCGGAAGCAGCTTCACACAGGGATCTCTTAACTGACCTAAAAGGCCTTTTGCAATCCATCCTAGCGCTCACCCTAGCCCCTACCTCCCTAAGGGACAGAAAGACTACAGCCGGCACCTCCTGAATAAAAGTCCACTTCACCCGACCTCTTGTCCTGTCCAGGGCCTAAATGTGCTGGCTACATCCACATAGGTGTGCAGCATTTAGCTCCCAACCCCAAGTGCTGCTAGGGCCCCCCCAACCTGGCTTATAACTGAGCACTGACTTACCCATGACGTCACTGTGGGAGGGCTCTATCTAAAAGGGGCCTAACAGCTGGTGTCACTATCTGATGTACCAGATGCTAATCTGGTATAGAGCCACCTAGCGGCAATGCAGCTAACTGCACCTGCCTACAGGCTCTACACACAACAATAGAGATGGCATTATTCTCTATGGTGCGCATAGGTGTGCGCAGCCAACTGCATTAGGGTATGCATCCCAAAGCTCAAACACACATGTGCAGTAAAGTAGAGCAGTGTGTGACGTTGGTAGAGCAGTGGACGGTGTCAGTAGAGCAGTGGATGAGTCAGTAGAGCACTGGACGAGTCAGTAGAGCAGTGGACCAGGGGAGGCAGGTGAGGCAGAGCCTCACCTGCCATGAACATTAAAAAAACATAATAATCGAGCTTCGAGGGTCATTGCTCGGCGACCTGAGGTCACAGAGACCCCAATTTGAGGGGTATGTAGCCTAAGTCCTACCCCACCACTGGTAAAAATGTGGGGCTCCTGCGACTTATGGTTCTGGAGATACTGGGCTCCTTGCGCAGCCCGTCAGAAGCTACATACAAAGCCCCTGGACAACATCATCTCTGACGAAACACGTAGGGAGGAGTGACGGGCTGACATAACCTATCCCCTCGTGTCCTGGAAGGACGGGTTTGCTCTGGTTGTGCGCCGACCTCCACACAAGACTTAAGGCTTTTAAATTACTTATAACATAACAAGTGCATTATTTTTAAATAAACTTATAAAAGGTTTTATGCCATTGGGAGCTTTTGGTTTTTTATGGTTTAAAAACCATCCATCCATCCTTGTGAGTGAGTGAGTGTTCCAAAACATCTGGGGTGCCAAGGTTCGCCATCACTGCCCTAGGGAATAAAATGATGGTCATTGCAACTTTTTATGTTACACGGTATTTGCGCAGCAACATTTCAAACGCGTTTTTTCGGGAAAAAAACTCATGAATATAAAAAAAAAAAAAAAACTAAAGATAACCTGATTTTTTTGTATAATGTGACAGATGATGTTACGCCAAGTAAATAGATACCTAACATGTGACGCTTTAAAATTGCGCACACTCGTGGAATGGTGCCAAACTTCAGTACTTAAAAATCTCCATAGGCGACACTTTCAATTTTTTTACAGAATACATGTTTAGAGTTACAGAGGAGGTCTAGTGTTAGAATTATTGCTCTCTCTCTAACGACCGCGGTGTATGTAACCTGTGTGCATCTGGCTCTGATAATAGCCAGGGCCTCACCAGCCACTGACCTCACCACATGTCCCTGCAGTGGACGAGTCAGTAGAGCAGTGGATAGTGTCAGTAGAGCAGTGGACGGTGTTAGTAGAGCAGTGGATGGTGTCAGTAGAGCAGTGGATGGTGTCAGTAGAGCAGTGGACGGTGTCAGTAGAGCAGTGGATGGTGTCAGTAGAGCAGTGGATGGTGTCAGTAGAGCAGTGGATGGTGTCATGTCAGTAGAGCAGTGGACGAGTTCGTAGAGCAGTGGATGGTGTCAGTAGAGCAGTGGATGGTGTCAGTAGGGATGAAAATGGCATCAGTAGTTTTTCATTTTTATTACTTTATTTTGTTATTAATTTTTACAATTTATTTATTTTTTATTTTTTTTGTTATAATATTTGTAGCCAAGAGCTGGATACCTACCTATGTGGCATTGTTTCAGGGGAAGCTATTTCCCTCTAGTGTTCCAGTGTGGGATGTCCTGTTACTTTCTTAATTAGAGACAAGACAGAGCAAAGCATCTTGGGACATGTAGTCCATACAGATATGATTCGTCATCTGGCTGTATTATTGAAACTATAACTACCAGCTGACTGATGGAGAAGAGCAGACCACTGGGAGCGACTATACAAGGAAAGGCTTGTGGCCTGGCGAGGTCTCTTGGGACGGGCGTGGATCTGCATGCAGGCAATCTGTTACAGGGCGAGCTGCAGCTGAGTTGCGGCCTGCTCTGGCGGAGTTACCCAACGGATATCTGGAAGGATACCTGCGGACAGTTCCCCTTCACTGTCCAGCAGCAGCCTGTAGGCCGCTCAGGTTCCATCCACCTCGCAGAGATAAAGGATTTGTGTCAGCCGTGGTGCAGTGCAGCGGAGGCTGGATGTCATCCCTTTAGCACATTCCTGAGAGATCATCATCCTCATCATCCTCACCATCTCCTGTTCCAGTGTGGTGAGCGGGCGATAGTCCAGTCTTATAGACACTGTGCATAGACATCACTGTCTCCCGCACTCATTACCATCTTTAGTTCAAGGATCTGTTCCAGCATATCATAGATACTATATACAGACATCTTTGCTATCCATTGTTCTGCTGTTTCTTGAAGTTCTACTGAATTTTAACATCTTTAAGTCAGTGATCACTGTGAATTCAATTACAGTTCTGATTTGCACATGAATATTGTCTGAGGGTTAAATACCATCTATTGGATCAGTTATTTGCTTTACCATTCAATATTTCTTGCATGCAATTAAACACCTAAGAGCTAGCTGAAGATTGACTGGATTGCCAAACAGCAGCATAGGACTACTTTCACCTCCCTCCCCACATCAGGGATTTGCTTCGCTGAAGCTTTTAAAGCTGCAGTTCACCAAGAACTCTCTGTAGAAGCAGGTTGAATTGCAATACAGTGCCTGTTTGCTAAAGTTGTACTTGTTCATATACTGTTTTTCCCATTTATGTGTTAAAAAAACAGTAGAGCGGGGTCTGACACCAGGGGCATCGGGAGGGGGTGGCTAGACGTGGCTGAAGTCCCGAATGTGCCCCTAAAAAGCCCCGAGCCTCAGGCATGCAGCTCACAATTGAAAGCCCCGAGCGGCGAGCGCCGGGACCAATCTGATCCCGAGCGCCGACGAGTTTGGCCGAGTGCCATAGCAGGTCCCGCCTTCTGGAGCCTGCAACACCTATGATGGACGTCCCCCTGGTCCAATGCTGGGACCGCGGGACGTGTGACGTCTATCATAGGCGCTGCAGGCTCCAGAAGGCGGGATTTACAATGCGGCCGCCGCGCCACATCCCCGCTCTGCGCTCGGGCGGGCCGCTCTCCTCTCCTCCTCGGGTCCTCCTCCTCCTCTGACTGACTGTCTGGCTGCTGTGACACCGCACACCACAGCTGAGGTAGGTCAGACAGTGTATGTAAATGTCAGTGTATGTGGGTCAGGTAGGTCACTGTATGTAAATGTCAGTGTATGTAGGTCAGTGTAGGTAGGTCAGTGTAGGTAGGTCAGTGTAGGTAGGTCAATACCATCAGTGTATGTAGGTCAGTGTAGGTAGGTCAGTGTATGTAGGTCAGTGTAGGTAGGTCAGTGTAGGTAGGTCACTACCATCAGTGTATGTAGGTCAGTGTAGGCAGGTCAGTGTAGGTAGGTCACTACCATCAGTGTATGTAGGTCAGTGTAGGTAGGTCAGTGTAGGTAGGTCACTATCATCAGTGTATGTAGGTCAGTGTAGGCAGGTCAGTGTAGATAGGTCACTACCGTCAGTGTATGTAGGTCAGTGTATGTAGGTCAGTGTATGTAGGTCAGTGTAGGTGAGTCACTACTATCAGTGTAGGTAGGTCAGTGTAGGTAGGTCACTACCATCAGTGTATGTAGGTCAGTGTAGGTAGGTCACTACCGTCAGTGTATGTAGGTCAGTGTAGGTAGCTCACTACCATCAGTGTAGGTAGGTCAGTGTAGGTAGGGCAGTGTATGTAGGTCAGGTAGGTCACGGCCCAGCCAACGCCTAGCAACCTAGCAACGCCCCTGTCTGACACTCATAAGAGTCATTCCTCTGCTCTCTTGTAGCCTGTTCACATAGACATTATATGCACTTATTTAAATATAGAAATTATAGTGTACACTGGTGAATGCTTGAAACTATTTTTGATTTAACCAGTACTGGTGTATTTTCTTATTGCTGCTGTTATCTGGTGGGAAAACATTTTGTGAACCCAGGGTGTCAGAGGTGGTCGAGGACTCACAGGGTCAGGGCCACCAGAAGGGTACTGATTCATCTTGCAACCCTTAAGAGGGCAGTGCTACATATTATTTTCTTTATTATTTGTTTTTTACAATTTGTTAGGAGCCCCATTAAAGTGGTTGTAAACCCTTTACAACCACTTTTTGCTACAGGTAAGCCTATAATTAGGCTTACCTGTAGCTACACTGGATCTCTCCTAAACCTGAACGGTTTAGGAGATATCCCCTGTATTAACATGTCCCGACGTCATCGGCACATGCGCACTGAAACAAACTGAAGCAATGGCACGTACGTAGCCTTTGGGGGGGGTAGGGGCATTGAGCAGGGGGAATCTGCTTTGCACAGTGTAATTAGGGTGTGCCCAGGCACCCCCGGCGCACATGCCTATGATGGTGCCCCTTCACATCTATGCAGTGCAGCTGCAGTGTGTTTTTTGAAAACTGCTACTTTGGTGCTGGTGCAGCATGATTTGGGCCACATACACTTCACTTTAAATGCACCAAAAAGGTGTGTAAAAAGCATGTGAAACGCATGTACATGTATGTTTTTTGTGTGTTTTAGTGTACACAATCCAGTCTCCTCCTACAAAAAGCATGAAGTTAAAAAAACGCATAAAAAATGTGCAATGTTGCAATACACAATCGCACTGAGAATCGGGTCATGCTACAGCTGCACTAGTGTGAACCCAGGCTTAAAGTGACTGTAATGCCGCGTACACACGATCGGAATTTTGGTCAGAAAAAGGTATGATGGCTTTTCCGACGGGATTCCGCTCAAGTTTGCCTTGCATACACACGGTCACACAAAAGTTCTCTGAACTTTCGACCGTCAAGAAAGCGGTGACGTACAACACTACGACGAGCCGAGAAAATGAAGTTCAATGCTTCTGAGCATGCGTCGAATTGTTTCCGAGCATGTGTGATTTTTTGTGCCTCCGAATTGCCACAGACAATCGCATTTTCGGATAGGAACTTTTTCCGACCGAAAAATAGAGAACCTAATCTTAATCTTTTGCTGGCTGGAATTCCGCCAGCACAAGTCCGATGGAGCATACACACGGTCACATTTTCCGACCACAACCTCTCATCATCGGAGTTTTGCTGGCGGAATTCATGATCGTGTGTCCGGGGCATAAGGGTAATTTTTTTTTTTTTAAATAACAAACATATCACACTTACCTCCACTGAGCAGCTCGGCCCCAAACCTGATGTTCTGGGGTCCCCCGGCAGCTCTCGCGGCTCCTCTCCGCATCATGTAACCCCCTGGGTGAAGAGCTCTCCCGGGGGATTACTTTGCGGGCGCGCTCCAGAGTCCAGCATTTGGCGTCCATAGTGGGCGAATGCAGGACTCAGCCCCGCCCCCCTGGCACCCGCATCATTGGATTTGATTGACAGCAGTGGGAGCCAATGGCTGCGCTGCTATCAATCTATCCAATCAAGAGCCGGGAGCCCGTGGAGAGAGTGACAGCACCCCCCGTCCCGACTGAATAAAGGGATTCAGGTAAGTAAAACAAGGGGGGGAGGGGGCTGGGGGGCCAGTGTGACTGCCAGGTGTTTTTTCACCTTAATGCATAGGATGTATTAAGGTGAAAAAACATAAACCTTTACAACCCCTTTAATGTAAAAAGTTTGATCTGCAAAGTTTTTCCTAAGAGAAAAAAAAGCTCCATTCTCCCGAGTTGTACGGCTCATTCATTAGTCCGTATGTTCAGAGCAGGAAGTACAGTGTGCTTTGATCATTCACAATTTTGCCGGTCTCCATGGAAACCAACAGAAAAGCTACAATTGCTATAAAAGGATTCCGGAACAGGAAAAAAAAAAAAAAAAAACAACAAAATCTGAGCGGTTTAAAATATCTCTGAAAATATTAGATAACTCCTTCACCTTTCAATCTCTTGCTGAGTTGAAGTGCATTTTTATTGTGTCTCCAATAGCAACTGGTAGCTTTCAGCAAGCCTGCAGCACACTGTGTATGTAGGCGTACTTATTGATTTGGATGGGACTGAAGAAAGACTGACTGTACTTACAAATTGTGTAGAATTAATACAATGGCACAGAGACCGATTTAGCAGCAATGGACAATAGACGCACCACGTTTTCTCAGAATACTCGGCCTTTGTGTGTAGAAAAGGCACGGACTGAGCTGTGCGTGGGGGCAGCAAACAATCTGCGGAAGCACAAACTCATATTTGGACTGCGCTGTAAGGACAGCCCTGTTTATTCCCCAAAAAAATCTTAAAGTGAACCTTCCCCCCTAGCTAAACATGACTTTGTATTTTGACATCAAATCATTGTGGGGCCTGGCTGTTCAGCTGCTTTCTTACTGCCCCCCCCCCAACCGTTACCCCCTTTAGCTGCAGAGGCAGGGGCTGTACACATGCTGTGGCAAGAATTATGCCCCTGTCTTAGGCCACCCATGCAAGTGAATGGGGCCGCTCTGCAGGTGCCCGAGTTGCCACCTGTCCGGGATTCACACGGACAGTCTGGGTTTTGAATCACGTGTCCGGGTTTCAGGCAGGCTGAAACCCGGACACATTATTTAGACCAGGCTCCCCAAGTAATATTTACACACAAATCTGTTGCCGTCCGGGAGCTGTGGGTGGCTGTCTGGGGGCAAGTTCCGCATCACTGGTGGGGGGGAGTGGGCAGGGCAATGATATCAGCAAGAGCAATTTGGCCACACCCACTGTTCACTGCAGCATGCTATGTGCACCATATTGGTGCTCCAAGGAGCGTGGTAATGCGGTGCACATTAAATCGTGGGTGTGGCCAAATTGCTCTTGCTGACATCATAAAGTGTTCGGGTTTGGCTTGAAGAAAAGATGGGCAAAGCTAAAGTGCCCCCGCAACCACGGTTGTTGCTTAATAGTGCGGTGATCCGTGGTGGTCCACGGGTTTGTCAAAAAGGTGGGGAGGCCTTTGAACTGCATTATGCCTGCCCACTCCCGACATCACCCCAGCATTCTGACAGCTGTCAAACCCTGCGTGTGGACATAGACCATATTGTATACCCGAGGGGAGCGCTGTATGCAGAGCCAGGGACAAGGAGTGGGCAGAAGGGGCGGCTGCCATGGGCACTGTGGTATCATGTGAGGTGGGGGGCTGCAAGGAGATTGGGGGGTAGGGGATTTGTGTTGTAAGGGGGAATTTGGGGGGCACCAGGGGGTAAGTATTGTTCTAGGAGGGGGAATCTAGGGGGTAAGTGTGCTAAGAGTGATGATTTAAGGGGAATGTTTGGGATGAGGGCTGGAGGGGGGAAGAAGATTTGTGCTAGGAGGGGGGATTGGGGGGGAATTTGTGCTGGGAGGGAGGATTTGGAGTGGGGAGGGGAGGGTGTGTACTCGGAGTGGAAATTTTAGGGGTAGAGGATTTGGAGTGGGAGGGGGGGTGTACTCGGAGGGGAAATTTTAGGGGTAGAGGATTTGGAGTGGGGGGGAAGGTGTGTACTCAGAGGGGAAATTTTAGGGGTAGAGGATTTGGAGTGGGGGGGAGGGTGTGTACTCAGAGGGGAAATTTTAGGGGTAGAGGATTTGGAGTGGGGAGGGGAGGGTGTGTACTCGGAGGGGAAATTTTAGGGGTAGAGGATTTGGAGGAGGGGGGGTGTACTCAGAGGGGAAACTTTAGGTGTAGAGGATTTGGAGTGGGGGCGGTGTGTACTCGAAGGGGAAATTTTAGGGGTAGAGGATTTGGAGTGGGGCGGGAGGGTGTGTACTCGGAGGGGAAATTTTAGGGGTAGAGGATTTGGAGTGGGGGGTGTGTACTCGAAGGGGAAATTTTAGGGGTAGGGGATTTGGAGTGGGGGGAGGGTGTGTACTCATAGGGGAAATTTTAGGGGTAGAAGATTTGGAGTGGAGTGTTTTTTGGGGGGGATGGGGTGGGGGGCAGAGATTTGTACTGGTAGTAGGGTAAATTTATGCTTAGGGGGCAAGATTGGTGCTCAGTTTTTTTTTTTTTGGGGGGGGGGGGATCTTTGCTGACACATAATACTCATACATCCTGGGTGTGGGAGCAGCTTGGCATGTTTCGCCCTGGGCACTAAATGACCGTGTCCCGGCTCTGGCTGTATGTACTGTGCACAGAGTGCACATTTCTTTATCAGAGGCGGTCCTTCCTGACTTATTAGATAATGCTGAGACTGCTCCAGCAGTCCTTAGGCAATAATTTACCTGGCCGGGTGCAATATTCATTAGACTGGTGGATTCCAGTCAGCTTTAAAATATTTTCCTTTTCTCTTTTGTATGCATTTTTTTTTTCCTTTGACTTTTTATTATGGATTTTGCTGAGAGGAATATAAAATATGGCACCAGTCATTTCAGATCTTGTGTTTTAAACCCGTTTTTTGTTGGCTGTGTCAGAACTACTTCCCTCCCCATACAAGACAATGGAAATACAAGAGAAGCTTGAGGCTAGGTTCCCACTGTTGCGATGCCAGGCATCGCATGTAATTCGCACCGCATTACTGTGCACATCACATGCGATATCTGTGTGATGCAAATTCAGCCATACAAACTGTATGG
This sequence comes from Lithobates clamitans, assembly GCA_037952925.1. NCBI lineage: Eukaryota > Metazoa > Chordata > Amphibia > Anura > Ranidae > Lithobates > Lithobates clamitans. Next base: position 1,109,670 of record JBBGZY010001572.1, on the reverse strand, counting down.
CTGAAATCGCATCGCATCCGCCCCAAAATGGTGCAGGATGCTTTTTTTGGTCCGCACTGGAATCAGATTGTATGGGTGTGAACACCCATGCGATCCGATTCCTGTACTGTTCACAGTTCACACATCGATCTGCAAAACGATTTTGGGGTGTCAGTAACTTTACATTGAAGTCAGTGGGAACCACCTGAGATTCAGGTGCGGTGCAGGAACCCCCACAGGAATTGCAGAGTTTCCCGCATCCAGGGCCGGTGCTACCACTAGGCAAACTAGGCAGCCGCCTAGGGCGCACTGCTGCCTAGGGCGCCCGGACACCGTTGTTCCTACTCTCTTCTCTCTGCAGCAAGCAACTAAGTCTCAGCATCAGCATGCAGCTGCTGCTCCATTCGCACATAGTGTCAGAGGCGCAGCAGCGGTGGAGGACTGTGCCTGTGTCCTGACTCCCGAATAAATGGAAGAAGGCATTCATTGATGGGCTGCATTTGATGGGGGCTGGTGAGGCTGCAATGATGGGCGCTGGTGAGGCTGCAATGATGGGCGCTGGTGAGGCTGCAATGATGGGCGCTGGTGAGGCTGCAATGATGGGCGCTGGTGAGGCTGCAATGATGGGCGCTGGTGAGGCTGCAATGATGGGGGCTGGTGAGGCTGCAATGATGGGGGCTGGTGAGGCTGCAATGATGGGGGCTGGTGAGGCTGCAATGATGGGGGCTGGTGAGGCTGTATTTGATGGGGGCTGGTGAGGCTGTATTTGATGGGGGCTGGTGAGGCTGTATTTGATGGGCGCTGGTGGCCTCTGGTGAGGCTGCATTTGATGGGCGCTTCATTAAAAAGGTGGGTTATACATGGGCAGAGCAAAGGGGGTGGAGCCAGGGGGGCGGCACAATTAGGTTTCACCTAGGGTGTCAAAAATCCTCGCACCAGCCCTGCCCGCATCGCACCAGTGTGAACCGAGCCTTTAAGCAGGTCAAATGAAGGTCATATGCACTTATCAATAAACTGTGAATGATCCGAGGAGCATCTCAAATTGATCTAAAAGGAAGCAGAGTGCACTAAGGCTCCATTCACACTAATGTGTTTAGTCATGCTTTTGGCTTTTTGAAGAAACGCAGGACATTATTTTTAACATAGGTTCCTAAGGAACAAGTTCAAATTAATGCATTTTTGTGCCTCTGCATTTTTGGAAATGATCAGGCACTTTTTTAAATGCAAAACCCTGCTTTGGCTTTTTTGGTTCAATAGATTTCAATGGAGTACAGTGGTGGCTGGTGTTTTTTTTTTTTGGGGGGGGGGGGGGCGGCAAACAATTACTCTCCATCCGATGTCTGTGCTGGTTGGTCCGGCACTTACCCAATCTAGGCAACGGGCAGCAAGCATCGGGCAGCAGCTCCTGTGTCCTTTCCTTGATCGGCCATGCGTTTCCTCCCCTCCCACCAGGCGTCCTTTCAGCCAATTGGATGACGGGTCTCAGACCCGCTTCCTGATTGGCCGGGAGGAGGATCAGTGTTACAATAGCGAATGTTCATTCGCTATTGTAACACATCTGGGTGGGCCCCGAGGCCATTCTCTGCACCCCGAGCCCACCCTATTTTGAAGCCTATTAGAGCCTCTGGCTTAAAAAAAAACACTCACCATATTGGAATTCATGCATCCGGCGACCTACAAGGGGCCGGATGCATAGATATGGGGGGGGGGGGCAGTGGCATGGATAGGAGGGCAGTGCCCATGCGCCCTTAATGTATGGCGTCCCTGACAGAGAAGCTGCACAAAAAGATGTCTTTTTTACCCCAATTTTGCCACAATTTGCGTTTTGCAATATATATGCCCAACAACAAATTTACCTAAAAAAAAAGGCCATAAAAAACGCAAATCGAAGAAAAACCTGTAAAAATCACTGCAAAAACGCTCAAAAGCAACATGCATAGGTATGAATGGAGCCTAAAAGCAAACTGCATTTTCTAATTGATACAATCCTAAAGCCTAAAAACACTGGCACTCAAAAAAATAAATAAAAAGTCAACACAAGTGCCTGACTATGCCCACCTTTTCCGCTGGTTTCTATGGAAACAAGCAAAAAAGCTGAAATTACTATAAAAGGATACCGGAACAGGAAAAACGAAATCTGAGCATCTTAAAATATCTTGGGAAATTTTAGATAACTCCTTCACCGCTCTGTTTCAATGTTTTTTAATAAAGTTTTAAAGTACTAGAACAACAAAGTAGTTATTCTTCGATTGCAAAGTTCCGCTATGCAGGCAGGAGGTGTAACAAAAGGCCACGCAGATAAGGTACAGATGATTAGTGCTACAAGTGTGCTCAGGTCACAGTATAGAACAAAATAACAAACGGAAATACCAAAATGGAGATGTAACGATGTAACGTGCAGATGCTCTAAACCGGGAGTCACCAAACTTTCTAAGCAAGGGGCCGGCTTACTATCCTTTAGGGTTTAGGGGGACCGGACTGTGGCCATTGGGAGTAGAAAATGCCCCAGCATCAGTGCCCCATCACTGGTTTCAATGGGAGGAATAGTGCCCCATTGATAGTGTCAGTAGGGGGAATGAATACAAGTGAGTAAGCGCTTCCACCTTCCCACATCCCAGTAGGGGGAATGGTGCCCCATCACTGATGTCAGTTGGTGGAATAGTGTCCCAAGGGCCAGATAAAGGCAAGCAAAGGGCCACGTCTGGCCCCCGGGCCGCAGTTTGGAGACCACTGCTCGAAACCGGCAAGTATATCCTGCATGGGCTAAATCAAGGCGTCCTCAGAATAAAATATACAAATCAAATGGACGTGACCATTATTGTGCAATATGACCCATGTCGATTGATAAAGTGTCATGTCACCATCAGTGGAGAGAAGAGAGCAAAAGGAAAGAAGACGAGAAGAGAAAGGACTACAATTCATCCGAACGCTAAGTCCGAACACCACAGCAATAGCTATTAGGAAGGGGGTTGAATGTAGTGTATCCATGGGTTACAAACTCTCTGAAACCTCAAAGAGATGTCTCCAAAATACTAATACCATCTTCTCATTAAAGCAGAAGTAACCCCATTGATTTAACAGTTTCCTGTGTCGGGAATGTAACTGTCACATTGGTTGTGCTCTACATCCAATGGCTGGTGTCATAACTGATCACATGTGCAGCACCATGGCAGATGAAGATTAAACAGAGGACAAGATGACAGCTTCCTTGGCTGAAAACGATAGGAGGGTTTTCATCCACCGCAAGCATTATTCAGAAGAGCTTCTCTTTCATCACTGCTAAATCTACCACTGGATTCTTCCAAGCTGTCGCAATGGCATTTTTGGCCGCCAGGAACTTAAAGTAAATCAAGGTTTGAGTATTTTGGGGACTCATTCAATGGGTTCATTAAATAAAGCAACCTTGGGATTTTTAATGATGTTTATCATGGTCGCTGAGTGAATCAAGGCATGGACGTTTAACCTTGGAACACATCCATCACATGTGATACATTGTTCCCACCTGCCCGCACCCCGGAAACAGAGTGAGGAGGAACCAGGAGGAGGAGGAATCATTCGAGGAGCAGTGTTCATTTTGGCGTCAAATCGATTTCGTTTTAGCCTGGGTTCACACTGTAGCGATTCGGGAACCAGTGCAATTCCAGCGCAGGTTCCCGCATCGCATCTCTCCTGCAGGCAGTTCACACTGCCCTCTGAGAACCGCTGCAGGTGTCAATAGAATGTTAATGACACTCCCAGATGGGTTTACAGATCCCAGTGCGAACTGTAGATTCGGACAGGAATCGGATCGCATGGGTGAAAACACCCATGCGATCCGATTCCAGTATGGGAAAAAAAGTCTCTGCACCTTTTTTGTGCAAACTGTATGGCTGAACTCGCTTTGCACACACATCGCATGTGATCGGCAATGCAGTGCAGGTGCGAATCACATGCGATGTCTGTGTTCGCTACAGTGTGAACCCAGGCTCAGTCATAGTCTTTTGACTAAAATGGCATTTTAGTTTTAGTAATCTGCAATTGTTTTATTTGGTCGACTGAAATCTGCAGTACATTTTAATTGACTAAATTGTAATGCATTATTTAGGAATTCCTCTAGAATTTCAAACTTCATTATATATACGCCTGAAGTAAAAAAAATCTAATATCATGGTAATATTTATGGTATTAAAGTTTCAACAAACTACACAGACACTCTGGACGGTGGTGTGAGGAGGCCTGTAATGCACACATTGCTCTGGATGGTCAGGAGGCCTGTAATGCTGCACAGTTCTCTGGACAGTGGTCTAAGGAGGCCTGTAATGAACACAGTGCTCTGGACAGTGGTCTGAGGAGGCCTTTAATGCGCACAGTGCTCTGTACAGTGGTCTGGGGAGGCCTGTAATTCACACAGTTCTCTGGATGGTCGGGAGGCCTGGAATGCTGCACAGTGCTCTGGACAGTGGTCTAAGGAGGCCTGTAATGCACACACTGCTCTGAACAGTGGTGTGAGGAGGCCTCTAATGCACACAGTGCTCTGGACAGTGGTCTGAGGAGGCCTGTAATGCACACAGTGCTATGGACAGTGGTCTGAAGAGGCCTGTAATGCACACAGTGCTCTGGACAGTGGTCTGAGGAGGCCTATAATGCACACAGTGCTCTGGACGGTCGGGAGGCCTGTAATGCACACAGAGCTCTGGAAAGTGGTCTGAGGATGCCTGTAATACACACAGTGCTCTGGACAGTGGTATGAGGAGGCCTGTAATGCACACAGTGCTCGGGACAGTGGTCTGATGAGGCCTGTAATGCGCACAGTTCTCTGGACAGTGGTCTGAGGAGGCCTGTAATGCACACAGTGCTCTGGATGGTCGGGAGGCCTGGAATGCTGCACAGTGCTCTGGGCAGTGGTCTAAGGAGGCCTGTAATGCACACAGTGCTCTGAACAGTGGTCTGAGGGGGCCTGTAATGCACACAGTGCTCTGGACAGTGGTCTGAGGAGGCCTATAATGCACACAGTGCTCTGGACAGTCAGGAAGCCGCTAATGCACACAGTGCTCTGGACAGTGGTCTGAGGAGGCCTGTAATGCACACAGTGCTCTGGACAGTGGTCTGAGGAGGCCTGTAATGCACACAGTTCTCTGGATCAGTGTTTCTCAACTCCAGTCCTCAAGGCGCCCCAACAGGTCATGTTTTCAGGATTTCGCTCAGATGAAATGGCTGTGGTTATTACTAAGGCAGTGAAACTGATCAAATCACCTGTGCAAACCAATGGAGAGCCTGAAAACATGACCTGTTGGGGTGCCTTGAGGACTGGAGTTGAGAAACACTGCTCTGGATGGTTGGGAGGCTTGTAATGCGCACAGTGCTATGGGCAGTGGTCTGACGAGGCCTGTAATGCACACAGTGCTCTGGACAGTAGTCTGAGGAGGCCTATAATGCACACACTGCTCTGGACGGTCGGGAGGCCTGTAATGCACACAGTGCTCTGGAAAGTGGTCTGAGGATGCCTGTAATGCACACAGTGCTCTGCACAGTGGTCTGAGGAGGCCTGTAATGCACACAGTGCTTGGGACAGTGGTCTGAGGAAGCCTGTAATGCACACAGTGCTCTGAACAGTGGTCTGAGGAGGCCTGTAATGCACACAGTGCTCTGGACAGTGGTCTGAGGAGGCCTGTAATGCACACAGTGCTCTGGGCGGTCAGGAGGCCTGTAATGCACACAGTGCTCTGGACAGTGGTCTGAGGAGGCCTGTAATGCACACGGTGCTTTAGACAGTGGTCTGAGGAGGCCTATAATGCACACAGTGTTCTGAACAGCAGTCTGAGGAGGCCTGTAATGCACACAGTGTTCTGGATAGTGGTCTGAGGAGGCCTGTAATGCACAGTGCTCTAGACAGTGGTCTGAGGAGGCCTGTAATGCGCACAGTGCTCTGAACAGTGGTCTGAGGAGGCCTGTAATGCACACAGTGCTCTGAACGGTCGAGAGGCCTGTAATGTTGCACAGTGCTCTGGACAGTGGTCTGAGGAGGCCTGTAATACTGCACAGTGCTAAGCACACCATACCACTAAGCACGCTATCGTCACTACCTTGCTTCCTGGGAGAGGAGACACTCACAGGCTTTACAGGCGGAGCTCCAAGGAAAACTAGAAGTGCACGTGGATAAACGTCCCTGTAACGAGCCTCTGCTCGCTCGATTCCACTCTCCCGACACTCCTCTGCGGCTATAGAATCAGATTGCAGATTGCAGATCGCAACATCTGATGGCTCGGTCATCCGATGCTCCGGGACTAGAACTACAGCTATGTGCCGTTCTAATCCAGTTGTGTAGCTCAGAAAAAACACCAGGCAGGCTGTATGTAAGTTCAACCAGGAATCTCTAATTTATTGAAAGGAATACAGGCTCTTTTATACAATAAAAGAGGAGGTGCATACCTCCTGCTCATATTACTCTGAACATACACCTGTGACCAGAAACCTAATTAACATGGGCTAATTAACTAATCCCTTTAGACAGCCTAGATGACTCAGACATGACCTTTAGGCCAGACTGGCCGTCTTGTAGCTCAGAAAACCCAATCAACATTATCACAAATCAACACAGACTCTTCTTCACACAATAGCAGAGTTAATTAGCACAAACAACAATGGGGGTCTAATGACTCTTAGATCCCATACTAGACTTATTTACAATACACATTCTAGCAGGCAACAGACAGACAGGTGGCTGGAATTGATATCAGCATCTCCTAACAGTATTTGTCCCAGCATTATGAATCAGCCACTATTTCTAATATGGCAAATCCAGGGTCCCCAGAGTCTGTGTGTCCTGGGGGACCAGGACCCGAATCCACAGTAATACCACCTCAAGGGTCCCCAGGCATACAGCTCACAAAGAGCACCGTTCCCCCAAATGCCAGAGCCCACAATCGATTGGCAAGAGGCTAGCATTCAGTCCCCTCTAAAAGTCTCTCTCCTGGCTAGGTCTGTCACCGTCCCTCTCTCACATTGTAGTTGCATTTTGTTTGACAATAATGGAATTCATTTTCAACATTGTTTTTGTCAATTGATGAAAATGTGGGGTGATTTTCGTTTCGTTTTCGTTGCTGGAAACAAGCCGCTGACAAAAATTATGAGGAAAATGTTTTTGTCTACGAAATTAAGTCGCTGGCAAACAACAATGCACATTTATGCTGCTTACCTACACTCCTTCACCTTTTAATCTTTTGCTGAGTTGAAGTGCATTTATTGTGTCTCTAATAGCAACTAATATACACTTGTTTCAGTGTCACCTGCACATGATTGCTCTGGAATAGCTTCCTAGGGATCATTTATACATGTACTTCCACATCTGAAATACTCTTCAGAGGGCATTTGAGAGGCAGCAAGGAGGCATTATATCGCATGGCATGAGGTTGCAAGGAACCCCATTTAGTTGAATGGGTTGTGCTTGTAGGCCGGTACTGCCCACTGTACGGGAACAGCAGTGACCTGTATAGAAGGCCTTAAAGCAGGGGTGTCCAACCTATGGCCAAAGGGCCACATGAGGCCCTAGAACACAGTAAATGCAGCACACAAAATCTTATACTTACCTAAAAATGTAGATTTTTTTGTAAAAATACGTTACACTTAGCGAACACATGTAGCCGAAGAAAAAATTGACTATGGGGGGGTTATTTACGAAAGGCAAATCCACTTTGCACTGCAAGTGCACTACAAGTACACTTTCAAGTGCAGTCGCTCTAAATCTAAGGGGTAGATCTGAAATGAGTGGAAGCTCTGCTGATTTTATAATCCAATCATGTGCAAGCTAAAATGCTGTTTTTTATTTTCTTTGCATGTCCCCCTCGGATCTACAGCGACTTTACTTCCAAGAGCACTTGCAGTGCAAAGTGGATTTTCCTTTAGTAAATAACCCCCAATGTCTCTTTACTGGACTTTCATAAGTTTTATCTTTCCAAAGAAAACTATCCAACTATTCACAATCACGCCTTGTTCATGTCATCAGTTTTCAGCAGCACCTATATTTGTGAGCGACTATTTTCATGGATGAAGCACACAAAGGGCAAAATTAAAACCAAAATATCTGATGAGCATCTTGAGAATTCTTTGAGAATTGCTACATCCATCCAACCAGATATTGATGTGTTAGTTTATCAAAAACACACTAGTTTTATTTTTAGCGTTTTATAGTTTTATCGTTAACCTGTGATCTGCCCGTCTTTTTCTGCTTGCCTTATTGTTAGTGTATTGTATGTGCTGCCCAAGACAATTCCTCTTCTTCCAATATGGCCCAGGAAGTTCAAAAGTTTGGACACCCTGTCTTAAAAAGACAGCTTTGGACCATGCCTGAGCTGCCTGAGAAATGTGTGTCAGCATGGCCACTTGATGTCTATGCCAGGGGCAGGAGTGACAGGGTGACAACACAGGATCAAACAAGCAAACTGGGGGCCCTGGGTGACTTCACTGACCAATAATGGTTATCACCTATTTGGCTAATGACGTCATCCAGCATTCCCAGATGGTTTGTTTACAAACAGCAACCAGCCTGGATCTGTTATTTTTCAGTTATAATGCAGCAGGGTAAGATCGTTGGGTGGTGGGGAAATATTTTTGAGGCAGCTGGGCAACATCATTGGACAGAGGGTCATCGTGATAGATGCTGTAACTACATTACTGGATGACCTGATTGACAATGGATTGACATTGAGAATGGATTTACATTATTTACATTTTCTTGAAATAAACATTTAAAAAAAAGAACTGTGAAGCAAAATAAGGGTCAGTGCCCATCTGCAGCCTCACAAGTGCCATGAATGCAGTCCCACCATTGCCATAAACGCCGCACCCCCATTTCCATCAGTGCAGCACCCCTATTTCCAGGAATGCAGCACCCCATTGCACCATTGCCAGGAATGCAGCACCCGCCATTGCCAGGAATGCAGCACCTGCCATTGCCATGAATGCAGCACCCACCATTGCCATGAATGCAGCACCCACCATTGCCAGGAATGCAGCACCCACCATTGCCAGGAATGCAGCACCCACCATTGCCAGGAATGCAGCACCCTCATTGCCAAGAATGCAGCACCCAACATTGCCAGGAATGCAGCACCCTCATTGCCAAGAATGCAGACAAGCTATTGCCATCAGTGCAGCCTGATTGATGCCCATCTATCTGCAGCCTTGGAAGGGACAGGGAGGGGGGCGGGAGGAGCGCCAAAAGAATACATACATTAAAAACTCCTGTTTTCTCGGTGGCCTCTTTAATAGAAAGTCCTCCTGTGATGGACAGAACAGTCATCCAATGGCAGCGCAGGAGACAGGACTTCCTATTACAGAGGCTGCTGTGTGTACGGCACTCGTCCCGCCTCCTCCCTGTCCCCTCCAAGGCAGCCAGCATATATATCTTTTGTGGCCCCGGCACTGGGCGATCGTTGGGGGCCACAAAAGATATATATGTCCAAATAACCAGGCGGGCCATTCAAAACCAGAACGCGGGCTGTGACTGGACCGCGGGCCTGGACTTTGGACATGCCTGGCCTAAGCACTCCTGTTATGTAGCCTCATAGCTGTATTTTTGCAGTGTAAGATCATCTAAGGTGCTGCTCCCCTGATCTCATGGGATTTAGAGTGAGATTTGGTAATGTTACTAAGGTGCTTGCTACTGTTCTCCTTGCTGGAGAGGAAGCTGTACCTGGGGACCTGTAGTGCAAGAATCTCCCTGCTACTGCTTCATTCATTCTGTAGATTATATTATGTTTGAATTAGTATATTATAATTGAATTATTAATTGTTATACAAGTTTATAGCGATGAGACTCAGAGTAGGTTATTATTAATTATGGAGAAGGGGTGGGAATAAATAAGTTTGTATTTCTTCCCACTCGTTTTCTGATATGTAAACTAAATTATTTTTTTATAGGTTTTTTGTATTCTCTTGTAACTAGTTTTGTTGTGTTTGTCTACTACTGAATGATTACTATTTTTATTTTTATGTGATTTTTTTTTATTTTTTTTTACATATTCAAAATAAACTAAAACTAACTAACTAAGATTTGTGCTTCCTCCACCTTTCCTGCTGCTTCTTGATCATCACCCCTCCAGTCATCAGATCACCAGTCATCAAGGGGCAACTCAGACACGAGGAAGCAAAGCCCAATTCCTTTACCAGGATCAGTAATGGGGAAAGGATCAGCTGCAGCGAGCAGTGGCGTCACTAGGGTTGGTGTCACCTTCTGCGGTGCAGCCCCCCCCCCATCGGGCTCTCTCCCATCTAAACTGCCAAAATCGGGGCTTTCTCCTGTCTAGCCTTCCACACTGCACCCCAACACCCCCATAGCAACGCCACTGGCAGGGAGACTGCAGGCAAAACTGATGACTAGTCTAGGCTAGACTAGGTTCTCCTTAGGCAATGCATTTTTCTTATAACTGCTGTGAATCCTGACAGATTTGCCTTACCCTAAGATTCCAGTGTATTTTTGAACTGTAGATTTGTGTCAAAACCTGGCCCTTGCAGCTGAAGATTTCTGGATTGGGTAGAGAAGCTCAAAGCACTTCATTACACTCAGCTCACCCGGCCCGCAGATTTTTCAATCCCAAGGCTCTTCTTTAACTCACTAAACATGCTAAAACATTAATTATTGAAAAAGCAATGCCTAGGTACATCTCCCTACCCGCTACTTCCAGCATTATACATAATTGCTACAAAGTAAAAGGTTAACTTTAAAAGCACCAAAAGGAACATAGGAAACACACAAAAACATTGGCACAAAGGTCCTCAGGTGATCCCATAAGCAGCTCGCTAGGAATAAAAGCTTTTACAGTACCGGTCTCTTTGCAGCAGTGGAGTCAGATGCATTATTCTCTGTATTTGGATCTTCACTCGTTGTGTATTCATTGGAGCCATTGAGAGCTTCCAGCTAAAAAGAGAACAGAAATAATAAAAATGAATATGAATAAAATAAATCAGTCCTGTTTGCATTCAAACGAAAAGAAAAACATATCCCCCATGTCTTGTCAGAACAGAAACCTTAGTGTGTGCTTGGATAATGTGTAACACTGGGGTAGATTTACTAAAGGCAAATCCATTGTGCGCTACAAGTGCACTTGGAAGTGCAGTCGCTGTAGATCTGAGGGGAAGATCTGAAATGAGGGGAAGCTCTGCTGATTTTATCATCTAATCATGTGCAAGCAAAGTGCTGTTTTTTATTTTCCTTGCATGTCCCCCTCCGATCTACAGCGACTGCACTTCCAAGTACAATTGCAGTGCACTTGCAAGTACACAGTGGATCTGCCTTAGTAAATAGTAAATAACCCCCATGGTGTACAACATGGGAATGCTAATGCAGAAGGTGAGCAGGGACCGGAAAGAGAGGACTGGGGTTACTATTAAGTGGGGGATCAGCAGATTGGGGAATTACTAATGAGTGGGGGATCAGGAGAGCGGGGGATTACTACTGAGTGGGGAATCAGCAGAGCGAGGGATTACTACTGAGTGGGGGATCAGCAGAGCAAGGGATTACTACTGAGTGGGGGATCAGCAGAGCGGGGGATTACTACTGAGTGGGGAATCAGCAGAGCGGGGGATTACTACCGAGTGGCGGATCAGCAGAGCGGGGGATTACTACTGAGTGGGGGATCAGCAGAGCAAGGGATTACTACTGAGTGGGGGATCAGCAGAGCAAGGGATTACTACTGAGTGGGGAATCAGCAGAGCGGGGGATTACTACCGAGTGGCGGATCAGCAGAGCAGGGGATTACTACTGAGTGGGGGATCAGCAGAGCAAGGGATTACTACTGAGTGGGGGATCAGCAGAGCGGGGGATTACTACTGAGTGGGGGATCAGCAGAGCACAGGTTACTACTGAGCGTGGGGACCAGCGGCGAGGTAGGATCAGCAGAGCGGGGGTTACTGCTGAGTGTGGGGACTAGCAGAGCTGGGGGTTACTACAACACAGCTGAGGATACCACTGAGCAGTGGTGACTGGTGGTATATTTGGTGGGGGGGCAGCAAACAATGCACCCACAGCCACCCCCTGGTCGTTTGGGTTGGGTCACCAGCACCACCTGGTCGGTCGATGAGCCCCGCACTTACCCCTAGGCAGTGCTTCCGCCGGGGCGGCGGCTTTGTCCCCTGTCATCCCCTTTGACAGCCTCCACGTCTGCTCCCTCCTCCTCTCGCCTCGTCATGGTCCAATAGGATCGCTTGCCGTTTTGGCTAATCGGGAAACGGGTCTCACGACCTGCTTCCAGATTGACCGGGAAGAATTCAGTGTGAAAATAGTGAATATTAATTCGCTATTGTCACACAACTGGGTGGGCTCGGGGCTTAGTGCTTGCTTCCCGAGTCCACCCTTTTTTGAAGCTTCAAAAAAAAAACACCCCAAACCCCCTCCCCCATTGGAATCCACGCATCCAGTGCCCCGAATGTAGATTAGGGGGCCAGACAAATGAATAGGGGGCGCCCCTGCTACTGCTACTGCTAATGGACAGGCCGCCCCTGCTGCACGAGGGTCCTAATAAGCAGGGGATCTGCTGAGCGAGGGTTCCAATGCTGAACAGGGGCACTAAGGAGCTGGGTATCTGATGAGTGGGGGTACTACTGGGCCGGGGTTCTACTGGGCCTCAGCACCCACACAGGACATCTGCCAAGCTTCATTAAAGCTTCAAAAAAGCATCACAGAAGCATCAAAAACACATCAAAAAAGCATGTTGAAGCAGTAGGCGCTTTAATGTGTGTTCAAGTTGAAGCAAGTGCAAATGAGCCCTTAAAGTCTAATGCAGTGTTTCTCAAACTTTTTTGTCTTACGGCTCACCAAAAAGATCTAAAAAAATTTACAGCACACCTGAAAAGATTTAACAATTTTTGTTAATTTAAATTTTTTATTTATTGTGAAGGATGTGCCTGCTTTCGAGAGCAAATCAAATTGAAGCGATTGTAATCTTCTTTGTACTTTCACTTGCTTCTTTGCTTTTCATTTAACAGTTTCTCTTTTAGAATTCCAGACTTGATTAATTTTTTTGTCCATCGCTAAACAATGAGTAAGCTTTATAAGCATCAAAGTTGGAACGGAACAGTCTCTATTTTTATAGTAGATCTCGCACAAGTCTTGCGTTACGAAAGGAACCAATGAATGACAGACTGATAGAGATTGCGTTTTTATATATATTACTTTTTTAACTTTTGCAACATTGATTTACCATTACATTTTTTGATATGTTCAAGGTTTCAAAATGCTAGAAATGTATAATATTTCTCAAAACTCCCAGGGCACACCTGCAAATCTCACACGAGACACAGTCTGAGAAGCACTGATCTAAAGGGAGTCCCGGGGGAAAAGAACAAAAGGGGATGGACGGAGGGACGGCATGACAGGGCTGGACATAGTTCAGGCAGGGGTTAAGGAAAAGAGTTGTCTCCTTTAAGAAAAAGGGGTGGTATGGACCTGGGAGGCACTCGGAGGAAGTGAGTGGAGGAGAAGGGGGGGAAAAGTGACGTCAGTCGAGAGCGGAGGAGAAAGAGAATCCCACCCACCCTCCCGAGTTTTGGTGTATTCAGGGGGGCTGTCAGGACAGCCCAGCAGTGGTGGGTCTTTGGAGGAAGAGAAGATGGCTGGTATATATATAACATGGTTGGGACCTATCTGTGGTATGGGGTTCTCAGGTACCTTCCAGTTAACGAGGGGTTAACCAGGAAGGGGTAAAAATGTAGGTCACTGCGAAGGTTGAGTACCGTCTCTGAGTCGGTGGCTTGCGACTTGAGGCCTAGTTTAAAAGAAGTTGGTGGCAGTGACCAAGTTGTGTGTCGTTGCCCTCGAAGACCCCCAAAGTATATAGAGAAGTTGGTTGATGGTTATTTAAAATGCTATTTATTTAAATTACGTTAATTGTTAATAAAAAAGCCGTAAGGCCATTTTTCTCCAAAAAACCTTGTCACGTCATTTGTGGGGGAAGTGGAGGGGTTTGGAGATTATGTTATAACAGGTTGGGAAAAAGAGACTGTAGGTTATGTCCTTCATATGTCATGGATATGTAAACGGCTTGAATTAGGTCAGATGCACATTAGAAGGAGGTCAACTGCACCTGTCAATGAATTCTACATCATCTCAAACTTGTCCCAAATGTTGTCCGGCGACACAGGCCATAATAACCACATAGTAAGAGCCAGTTTTGGAAAACGAAAAGGCCTGTATCTTGGCATTCCTCCAGGCATGCAGTACCTCCCCAAAGTCAAAAGACTCATTGCAAAAAACCTATAGTTAGTTCTGGATAGGGCTGCTGTTAGAAATCACGGGGCCCCATACAGCCTACCTGATAGGGCCCCTGGTCGAATGTGACTGGGGACATAGAATTATCAGTCCCTTTCTCTACAGCCTTAGCTGCACAGATGAATGAATAGGAAGCACTCTGAGGCTTCCTGCTCATACACAAACTGAAGCATAGAAAACACAGTTGAATGGACACAGGAGTGATTGGTACCGATCACTCACTGTGTTCATTCAGGAAAGGAAGAGGGCAGTAAATGGCATTCCCCTGTGTGCAGGTGGGAGGAGGGGAGGCCCAGCAGTGCTGCGGGGGAAAGGGGCACACAGGGGGGCCCGGGCAGCAGATGGAAGGGAGGTATGTGCTAGAACCAATCCCCTTGCAGTGCAGCTGGAGGGAGGGAGAGGAGAAGCTGGCAGTGCTGCAGGGGGAGACAGAAGAGGATCAGTTTCTGCAATAAGACAGTACAGCCGGCCCTCCTGGTCAGCAGGTGCCTGTGCCCCCCCCCCCTTTTGAACTGATGGGGCCCAGTACAGGGGGACCGGTTGTACTGCTTTATCAATGGCCCTGGTTCTGGAGCAACCTGAACTTGTAAATGAAGTTCTGGAAAAAAGGATCAAGACAATGGTACAAGCTGGCAACATGGTTTCCTGGAGAATGTTGTGCCTCTGAGTTGCTGTGGTTGCAATAAAATCTGGATTTTCAGCAGTTTAAAAAAAAATTCATAAATTAGTAGGGAGTTGACATTTTAAAATAAAATTAAAAACACCTGTCATATATCATTTTTTAGTAGAGTTTTCCTTTACAAATCTAACAAGCTCCTAAAGACAGTGGAGGCTCGGTTTCCTCTTGTCACCATAGTAACAACAATGGGAAAACTCTGGCAATTAGACAATTTGGAAGCTGACAACTCCAGAACAAATTATTTGTTTCTGCCTTGTTATTATAGAGAACCCCATAGAGGAGAAGAATTGATCGGAGAGATCTCATGTGATTGGCCTCATATGAATTTCTCTTCCGATTCAATTTTTTTCACCTTCAAAGGTGGTGACATCATTAGGTGAGCTAAGTTGTATTTCTCTGACTATGTGTCCTCTTCATTATGGATAAGTAGATGAATAGAATTTTAATACAAAAAAAAATTTCCTAGTACAGATTCACATCTCAGGATTGAGGTGTTATTGCTGGTTGCGGAAAGTTTATATGGGCCCCTGTAGAGCATTTTCAGAATGGTCAGCTCAGCAATTAGACATGTGCAATTCATTTCATTTTGATGCTTTTCCGACGAAAAATTGTACTGTATGGAGATTCAGATGTATTGAATAAATTGAAGATGTATTGAATAAATTGAATGGCAACGAAAAAAAAAAAAGTTATAACAACAATAATAATCATGTATGCATTCGTTCATTTATTTCATTTAGATGATGTCACATTTTCGAATTTGTTGGATAACATAAGGGATGATTCAATTTTATTGTGAATAGATGGTTATTATAGAGGTTGTAAACGCTAAAAAAAAAAAAGAAAAGGAAAAAAAAAACCTGTAAGACAAAGACATAATGAGCTAATATGCATTGCATACTAGCTCATTATGAAATACTTACCATAGAAACTAAGCTGTTGCGGTGGCACCTGCACACCACTGAGACCGTTGACATGTTCTTCGGAGCTGCTTCTGGGTTCACGGGCCCTGGCACTGTGATTGCCAGGAGCCAAGATAGTTACATAGTTACATAGTTAGTCAGGTTGAAAAAAGACACAAGTCCATCCAGTCCAACCGTGACGTCACTCCTGCACATGCGCGCAGGTGCCGCCGGTCACGGCACAGGGCCCTGAAGAAACGGTATGATCGGCCATTCCTTCAGAGCGCATGCGCCGATGATGTAGGCGGTGGCGTATATAGTGAATATTTCCTAAACAGTGCAAGTTTAGGAGATATTTACAGTACCTACAGGTAAGCCTTATTTTATTTTTTTTCAATAGTTTTTATTGAGGTGTACAAGATACAATATATGATCAACAATAAAAAGGCCTGAAAGGTTACAGGCATGTCGTTCCATAAGAAGCACAAAATACAGATAACGAAAATAGTCTAGGACATTTAATACTGTAAGTTAAGGTATAAAGGCCTGAGAGGTCACCTCTTAACTAGATAGGGGGAGAGGGAAAGGTGGGGGGGGGTGAGAGACGAAAAGAGGGAGGACATGAGGGTAGGGACAATGCAAAAACTTTCAGTCAAGATTACCGAACAAAGGATAATATCTACATAGGGATGTTCGTCATCAAATCTTAATCGTGCACTTGGGATTACACAACCATATATAGTTTTAGACCATTGTTTGAGGAATTTTGAAGTTGTTAGGTTCGTGATGGATAGGAGGCGTTCCGTTTCACACTGGTGGTTGAGGGTATTCACAGTATCACCAATGGAAGGAGGATCTGCTGTATTCCAACGTTTAGTGATAGAGAGTTTGGCTGCTAAGAAGAGATGTATGATAACTACTCTAGGTTTCGGTGGAAATTTGTCAGTACCAATGTGGAGTATTGCTATAGCAGGGTCAGGGGCTATGGGGTCTCCTAGAATCTCTGAAGCTATGGTAATTTTTTTATTCCAGAACGATCTAAGAGATTTACACAACAAGAGGGTATGGTATAGGGAACCAATTTTTCTGCAGTTCCTCCAACAATCGGCTTTTCGAGACGATTTTGGATAGTTTATAGGGGGTAAGGTACCACCTATGGGAGGTCTTTTGATACATTTCCCAATGTTGGGTACAGTGGGAGGAGGAGTAGGATAGTGAGAAGGCCGTTTGCAGCTAACTTCTGAAAAGGAAGAACCTAATGCCGTGTACACACGGGCGGACTTTTCGACCAAACTCCTCCGGCCGGAACTAATCCGACCATGTGTGGGCTTCATCAGACTTCCGACGGACCTTTTCGGTCAAAAATCAGACAGACTTTAGATATGAAACATGTTTCAAATTTTTCCAACGGATTCGAGTCCGGTCGAAAAATCAGTTTATCTGTATGCTAGTCCAACGGATGAAAAACGACGCTAGGGCAGCTATTGGCTACTGGCTATGAACTTCTTTATTTTAGTCCGGTTGTACGTCATCACGTACGTATCCGTCGGACTTTGGTGTAATCATGTGTAGGCAAGTCCGTTCGTTCGAAAGTTCGTTGGAAGTCCGTCAAAAGTCCGTCGGACCTTTTATGCCGAAAAGCCCGCCCGTGTGTACACGGCATAAGTCATCCCCCCATTTGTACATAGCGGTAGTTTTGGTAAAAAGAGCATTGCTATTTAGGAATTCATAGAATAGGGAAATTCCTCTGATTTTGCATGTGGGGTCATGGAGGAAATGGTACATGGAGATAGGCATGTCTATTTACAAAGGCAATGGGTGTTTCTGCAAGAAGGACTGTACTCTGAGGTATTCTGTAGAGTCCAGATAGAGGTAAGCCTTATTATAGGCTTACCTGTAGGTACAATTAAACAGGAAGACTTTACTTCCTTTTTAAGGAGCGGGCGGCCGCCACATCCTTAACAACCATGACTCGTGCCCGCTGACAGCAGAATAAACCAAAAAATTTTTTTTTTAAAAAGAAACAGCATGGGAGTCCCCCCAATCCATACCAGTCCCTCCGGAAGATCAATCAGCATCTTTTTCCACTGGCAAATCCATTTAAATAGGCCACTGGGTGCCAAGTGTGCACACACCAAACCACCACAGCACATCTGGTATTGCCCTGTTGCCTAGAAGTATGTGTAGCAGTACAAATTGGTGTATTCAGGGTTGCCACAATTTTGTGTAATATTCAATCCTGTCTAGCAAGATTGCCTCCAATTTGGCATGGATCATAGCCTTAGTGATTCTGTTTTTAGTTTCCACAATGTTGAGAGAGCTAGCTTTTCAGACTTTCACAATGGTCTGATCAGCCCAAAAGCATTGTACTGCAGGGCAGGTCTACCAAGCAGGACATTAGTTTAAGGGTTTATTGGCCGGTAACTTGGGTAGGGCTGTTGCATTTATTTTCAGGTGGAACTTGGTGGAACTCAGTTCCACCACCTCTGGCTCAGATGCTTTGGTGCCGGCTCACCACAATCACTTGTAAACACAGAAGTCCGGTTTCTGTGTTTACAAGTGACAGCTCTGCACTCTGTGTGCAACTCTCATGAACTCTGCGCTCTGTATGTAATGCAATCCCATAGCTCCCAAATGTCCCTGACACCAGGAATCTTCTGTTATCTTCCAAGGGTTTTTATTGTAGATAGATCACATCACAAAGACAAGTGCAACATTTCGGAGCCACGCAGGACCCCTTCGTCAGGCATATGTTGATGTAAACAAATCAGATTACCGTTCTGCCAGAGGGTAAATGGAGCTCTTGTGTTTCTGCTAAGCAGAAACACGTATCTCTGTTCTTCCCAAGTCAAAGCACCCCCCCCCCCCCACACACACACATAGTTAGAAAGCACCCCCTAGGGTGCTATACAAGCCTTTGATCACCCCTGATGTTAGCCCATTCTCTGCCAGTGCCATTAGTACAGTGACAGTGCATTTTTTTTTACCACTGATCACTATATTAGTGTCACTGGTCCCCAAAAAAAGTGTCAAAAATGTAAGTTAGGTGTCTGATTTGTCCTTCACAATGTCGCAGTCCCGCTAAAAATCGCTGATCACCGCCATTACTAGTAAAAAAAAAATACAAATTCCATAAATATATCCCATAGTTTGTAGAGGATATAACTTTTGCGCAAACCAATCAATATAGTTATATAGTTACATAGTAGGTGAGGTCAAAAAAATACACAAGTCCATCAAGTCCAACCTATGTGTGTGATTATGTGTCAGTATTACATTGTATATCCCTGTATGTTGCGGTCATTCAGGTGCTTATCTAATAGTTTTTCTTGAAGCTATCAATGCTCCCTGCTGAGACCACCGCCTGTGGAAGGGAATTCCACATCCTTGCCGCTCTTACAGTAAAGAACCCTCTATGTAGTTTAAGGTTAAACCTCTTTTCTTCTAATGTTAATGAGTGGCCGCGAGTCTTGTCAAACGCTTATTGAGGTTTTTTTAACAAAAATATGTAGCAGAATACAAATTGACCAAAATTGATGAAGAAATTTGATTTTTTACATTTTTCATTGGATATGTTTTATATCAGAAAGTAAAAAATCTTGTTTTCTTTCAAAATTGTTGCTCTTTTTTTGTTTATAGCGCAAAAAATAAAAACTGCAGAGGTGATCAAATACCACCAAAAGAAAGCTCTATTTGTGGGAAAAAAAGGACGTCAATTTTATATGGGTACAGCTTTGCATGACCGCGCAATTGTCAGTTAATGGAACGCAGTGCCGTATTGAAAAAAATGGCCTGGTCAGGAAGGGGGGTGAACCTTCCAGGGCTGAAGTGGTTAAACAGAAGGCCGTGGAGAATGATCAATGTTAGTTGCACTTATAATCTGTAGTTTTGGATTTGCCCTAACCAATCTGTTACATTTACAGGGTTTTGCCTTTTTAATAAAGCCCATTGAAAAGTTTCAGCTGTGTACAGTGCTGGGACAAGGTAGTCTAGAGCCCTGGGCAAACATACCAAACCCCCCACCCCCACCCAGAGGTGGGGGACTCGAGTCACATGACTTGACTCGAGTCGGACTCGAGTCACCTGTTTGAGGACTTGCGACTTGCTTGACAAAATTAAATAAATGACTCGACTTGACTTTGACTTGCCACTAATGACTTGCTATTTGACTTGCAATGACTTGCAATGACTTGGCACCACCAGTGCTGTGTCTTGGCCTAGGCAAAATATGGCAAGAAAAAAGTACTAAGCAGTTTTGTTAATGTTGAAAATGAAACAAAACCTTTCCTGAAAACTGACTTTTAACTAATTTTAAGGATGGAAATGGGGTAGATCAGTATTTTGACTTAATTTGTGACTTGACCAAAATAAATGACTTGACTTGCTTGACTTCTAGCAGGGACTCGACTTGACTTGCTTGCTTTTCGCCACAGTAACTTGGGACTTGCTTATGACTTGAAGGTTAAGACTTGAGACTTGCTTGTGACTTGCACATGTGTGACTTACCCCCATGTCTGCCCCCACCCCAAGGTGTATGAGAATTATGTGTCAGCAAAAATCCCCCCTCCTCCCAGTACAAATCTACCCCCTTGTGAAAGCCCCACTGCCAGCACAAATCCTTGCCCCCTCCACCCCCCTCCAACCTCTCTCTCACCAAATCCTCCCAGCACAAACCCCCCCCCCCCAAAAAAAAAAAAAAACAATCACCCCTCTAGCGCAAATCCTCTACCCATCAAATTTCCCCTCCAAGCACTAATAATCTCCCCGGCTCCCATTCCTCTCTTAGCACAACCCCCCCCCCCCTCAAATTTCCCCTCCTTGCACAAATGATCCTCAATCCCAGTCCCTACCTGCACCCCCCCCCCCCCAAAAAAAAAATCCCCTCCTAGCACAAATTCCCTGTCCTCTCTACCATATCACCTCTTCTAGCACAAACCCCCCAAATCCCCCCTTCTAGCACAGATCCTCTTTTGCCCATTCCCCCTCCCAAAGCAAGTCCCCTAAAAATTCCTAGCACCCCTCCTAATTTCTCCTCTTAGAACAATTTTTATCCTCTTCCCCCTCCCAACTCAATCCCCCGCTCATCTCCTCTTGCCTCTTGGTGCCCCCCACCTCATATGATACCGTAGTGCCCAGGGCAGCCATCCCTTCTGCCCACCCCTTGTCCAGGCCCTGGCTGTGTCAGTGGTCACCCATTCACTGTAAGGCAAGCAAATATACAATATATAGTCTGGTAACTGTAGACAAACCGGTCAGCTTTTATTTATACGGTGCAAACCTAAAGAAAAACAGCTGTTGTTATATCTTCTTAAAATGTATGAGCTGAGGTTAGGCTTTAATTTGTTTGTTGCTTTTATGAAGGTCATTTAAAGTGGTTGCAAACCTCAGACATTAAATATGAACAAAGCATATCCCTCTATAGTGTGTATCTGTCTCAATTAAGAGCGCTAAGTGTCATCTCTGCCTACTCAGAAACAAACAGTCAGCGCAAAACTCAATGACTAATCACAGCAGCTGGACACTAAAGGCAAATATATAAACCCTTTTGAACTAAGTAAATTAATAAGTGCAGCGCTAGAATTACAGTGGCATTTCGATACTCCATTATCGCTGAGGAAGTCCTATGGACGATACGCGTGCGGGAGTTCATCTTAATGTCACTACGGCCACCTTACCAGCTTTGCTGTTACCAGTCTTTTTATGCTTAATATCCCAGCACTTGGACTAAGTGCTATTTATGTGAGTACCCGTCTTTTAATAAATGTTACCTTTTACCAGTCATACAGAGAGCACTAGATTTTTTCTTTATATTATATGTTGCTGCGGGAGAGTTACAAGGCCTATCTGCGGAGTCTGAGAGGTGTCCATCTTCCATCTACAAGTTTACCATTACCACCGGAGGTGGTGAAAGCTCTCATGACCTTCCTGTTAGTTCAGGGGTCTATTAAGCAAGGTGAGCAGTTTGGCTAAACAAATGGTGTGAGCACGGACCAAGGATCACCTTAAACTTTTGCATGAAGCACCCTTTATCACCAGTGACGTCTGCGTGCCTCTTTATCTACATGTGTTTCAATTCATGAACTTATGAACTTTATTGAACCTTTTATTTTGTAATTCTAGCGCTGCACTTATTAATTTACTCATCTCTGCCTACTGCTTCGTTCCTCTGCTATCTGCATGAATCTCTTCTGACAAGTTTTCCTGACACCAAGAAAAAAAAAGGTCACAGGTCAGGGAGCTCTAGCAGATTGGCAGCCTCAGCTCTGTTCCTGTGAGCTCTGTGAAGGGGGTGTGTCCCTTCCCTCCAATCAGCTCTCAGAGCTCTCCTCACTGAGCTCTGCAAAGTGTAATTTCAGCTCTCGGACCCCTTTTTTCTGAACTAGACTCAGACTAGTTTTGTAAATTCAGCGCTCTGAACGGATGTAGAGAAGAGAAGACTGCAGAGAAACAGGTACAACTTATGTAGGAGGAATTGTTTCATCTTTGTGTATCACCTGAGGCCAGTCCCTTCACTGGGTATATGTTATGCCCAACCTGAATTTACGGCATACTTTGTCCTGCGGACTTTTCGACTGACTTTACGACGGACTTTCCGAATAAACGGACTTGCCTACACACGATCAACCAAAGTCCGACGGATTCGTACGTGATGACGTACGACCGGACTAAAATAAGGAAGTTCATAGCCAGTAGCCAATAGCTGCCCTATCGTTGGTTTTTTTCTGTCGGACTAGCATACAGACGAGCGGACTTTTCGACCGGACTCGAGTCCGTCAAAAAGATTTGAAACATGTTTTATTTTTAGGTCCGTCAAACTTTTGTGGAAAAAAAGTCTGCTGGAGCCCACACACGATCGAATTTTCCGACGGACTCCGGTTCGCCGGACCAAGTATGCCGTAAAGTCCGGTCGTGTGTACGCGGCATAAGGGTTTACAACCTCTTTAAAACATCTAAGACTAAAAAAGTGATAGGATTCAGGTTCGACACTGGCATCATGGATCTGCAGCGACCAGGATTCATGAAGTTCGCAAATTGCAAACTTCTGGCTGAGAAGTTAGCAGGTTCGTTGCCAGGAATAAGGAACAACCTCTAATGCAGTGCATAGCCCTTTCCCCGGTCAGCTAAGTCACAAGAGCCAATACTTTGTAGGAAAGGATAATCTATCCCTCTTTCTATATGTAGCCAAATCCCGGGCCTCTCCAGGCCTAATGGTGACCTCCAGAGTTAGGGACAGCTGACGTCCTTCTGTGTAGTGTGGGTTACGAGGCATGGTGGGTGCAATGTAAGGTAGATTAATGGCCGCCAGACACTTCTTGAATGCAAAGAGATTTATTTTCTCCTAAACAGAACTGTGGGATATAGGGTTAGGGCCAGGATACCCTTAATTAGAAGACTCCGAGGCTTCTATAGGTAGACAGCCATGCAGGCAAAGGCACATAGCTAGACACCACATCTGCATGTGTAGAAACGCGGTCTCCTATGGCAACAATATTGAACAGTTTCTAACAAAGGTTGTAATTAACTCTTTCATTTCCTCCACAATCTCCTTTATAGATCTTCACTCAACTGAGCTTCCAGTCTGTCACCTAGACCCGATGATCCACTGCCACTGGATCTCCTGAGCTCTTCCAATCCTCTCACCGAGTATCTTCCTCAAGCGTCACCCCTACGTCCCTGCTGGGTCCCTAGCTTGGCACTCACAGACACTCTACAAGCGTCACCCCACTGGCCTGCTTGGTCCCTGTCTTGGCACACAATAATGCTCTGCACATGTCACCTCCACTGGCTGGGTCCCTGGCTTGACATCTGCTGAAGTTTCCCAATTCTTCACCGCCCCCCGTTGGTGAGAATACTGCTCAGGTACTTGCTTCAGCTACTCACAGTGGTCTCTGGTAACAAGGTGGCTGGTCCCTTAGTGGCGACAGCTTCCACTCTACCTCCAACCACGACAGGTTCTCCGGCCGTCACTTCTGGTTGGACTGAAAGCAGCAATCCTAATCCTACACTGCTCTCTTGCTTCTGGATAGGCCCTCAGATAGCCTAGCAGCCAGATGCCCCCGGGAGAGGCCTCAGGTCTCTGGCCTAGCAGCCCGGGGCAATATAACACACGTCCACCCAGACAGCCGTCCAGGTGGCACAGAATCCCTATCACCTGACTCCACCCAAATAAATAGGTTCTCCCAGCAGGCCAAGGAACCCAAGAAAATCCCTGCCCATTGGCTGAGACAACCCATTCATTCCTAATCCGTCCTTGCAATGCGCTTGTCTTATCTAATGTCACCAGATACCTGGCCACCTAGCAACAGAAGAGAGAAGTGCAGCAATTCAAGAATTAGGCTTAGTTGACCTCCTAGCAATTGACCAAGGCAACTATCACTTGGCAGATAAATTTAAGAGCAACCCTGCCTAAACATCAGGGTGCTACAGATAAAAGCGTGGGCTCACAGCAGCCATACTGTCATGGATGTTTGAGGTCTGAACCCACCTGGGAGCTGTCACTGTGAACCGCCAATCATAAGGGGCCAAGGATACACAAATGGCCTCACAACCTTCATTTTAATCTAAGTAGAACTTTTACCGGGTGTATGTTCTGCTCACTTTCGGCCAATGATACAGTACGCAAAAAACAATGATCTCCAAACTGTGTAAACTTCAAGAATACCAAGAACAATAAGAAAACAAGATCCAGGTAATGTGAATTTGCAATACAAACGCCCTTCCCTTAAAGAGAAGCACTAACTTTACAAAAGCAGCTGACGTGGCATTTTCCTTGCCAAGAAAACTTTAATTGCCCTTGGGTAATACATTATAAATTTAATGGACTCATTATTCCCACTCTTGGTTTACATATCCTACATCTAATGCATCATTGTGATTGTAAGTGCTTCTGGGCAGCTTTCCTCTCCTCTAAACGTTTGTGTTTACTAATCGCTGTACATTAACATACAGATGTGTATCTGAAATATCAACTGAGATTACACAGAGCAGCTAAAGGAAAGACACCGTTTCTGATGTCCATCACAAAGGTCTAAAGAAGAAACAAAAAAAAGATTTTGCGAAGGGTTAGAGCAAGAAAGTGGATGTCCCCAAGGAAGGAATGGAGAAGAAACTTCCCACTGGGGATGCAGAAAGCAATAAAAAATGACAAGAGGGTTTAACTCTTCTCCACTCTCATCCAAAACTAAACTTTTTTTTAGAAGGAGTTGGGCTTTAGGGTGTCAATAGACGTAATATGATTGTCACCACATCTGGCTGACCTCAGACCACCCACTCCCTGCTCCCTCAAAAGGAACTACTAGTAGGAATGTTTTAAAGTGATTCATGCAGAGTTCCACCCAAAAGTAGAACTTCCTCTCATTTGTCTCCTCCCCCCCCCCCCCGGTGCCACATTTGGCACCTTTCAGGGGGCGGAGGGGGGAGCGGATACCTCTCTTTGACTGGTACCTTGTCCCCACTTCCAGGAGACCGGATAGCCGCGAATTACGTCAGCAGCTCGGCTCCCTCCTCCTCCCCCCCACCGCCAAGCCAGTAGCAGAGCGCAGCAGTGCCTCGCGTATGCGCAGTAGGGACCCGGCGTGAAGCCGTAATGCTTCACTTCCGGGTTCCCTTACCGGCAATGGCGGCGACAGCACCTGACAGCTGATGGAAACGTCAGCTGTACTGCTGACATCGCTGGTCTCCAGGACAGGTAATCTTCTTGTTATTAAAAGCCAGCAGCTGCAGTATGTGTAGCTGCTGGCTTTTAATTTTTGCAGGGGTGGGCGGTACTCTGCTTTTATTAGCTTTCAATGATAATAGCCCTTTCACATGGGTGGACCAATCGGGTCCGCCTGTCATTTTTTTAGGCGGACCCGATCGGACCCTCCAACCTCTTCTTCGACATCTGACAATGGAACATGAGTGAAACCTTTAAATACATGAAGGGTGCTGTGTGAATCATTTTTCAATAGTTTTCAGTATTTTCAATTTGAGGTTGAGATCAAGAACACGGGTACATGACCTCAAATTAGCAAGAGGAAAGTTTAAAATGAACCTTGCCACTACCTACCTGGAGTATGCATGTTCTCCCTGTGCCTGTGTGGGTTTCCTCTGGGTTTCCTTCCACACTCCAAAGACATGCTGATAGGTTAATTGGCTCCTGTCTAAATTGGCCCTAGTATGTGTATGAATGAATGTGAATTAGGGGCCTTATGCCCCGTACACACGGTCGGATTTTCCGATGGAAAATGTTCGATCGGAGCGTGTTGTCGGAAATTCCGACCGTGTGTGGGCTCCATCGGACATTTTCCATCGGATTTTCTGACACACAAAGTTGGAGAGCAGGAGATAAAATTTTCCGACAACAAAATCCGTTGTCGGAAATTCCGATCGTGTGTACACAAATCCGACGGACAAAGTGCCACGCATGCTCAGAATAAATAAAGAGATGAAAGCTATTGGCCACTGCCCCGTTTATAGTCCCGACGTACATGTTTTACGTCACCACGTTTAGAACGATCGGATTTTCCGACAACTTTGTGTGACCGTGTGTATGCAAGACAAGTTTGAGCTAACATCCGTCGGAAAAAATCCTAGGATTTTGTTGTCGGAATGTCCGAACAAAGTCCGACCGTGTGTACGCCCTATTAGACTGTGAGCTCTGTTTGGGCAGGGACTGTGGTGAATTTACAAAATATATACAGTGCATCCAGAAAGTATTCACAGCGCTTCACTTTTTCCATATTTTGTTATGTTACAGGCCTATTCCAAAAAGGACTAAATTCATTACTTTCCTCAAAATTTTACAAACAATCCCCATAATGACAATGTGAAAGAAGATTGTTTGAAATCCTTGCAAATATATTAAAAATAAAAAATGAAAAAATCACATGTACAGAGGGGGGGGGGGGGGATAATTATTTGATCCCCTGCAGATTTTGTAATTTTGCCCAATTACAAAGAAATGAAGGGCCTAAAAAATATTATCACAGGTGTATTTTAAATGATAGAGACAGAATATCAACCAAAAATTCTGAAAAAAAACACATAAAACAAATGCTATCAATTAACACTTTAGCCCCGGAAGAATTTACCCCCTTCCCGACCAGGCCATTTTTTGCTATACGGCGCTGTGTCGCTTTAACTGACATTTGCGCGGTCGTGCAACGCTGTAACCAAACAAAATTGACGTCCTTTTTTTCCCACAAATAGAGCTTTCTTTTCTGGGTATTTGATCACCTCTGCGGTTTTTATTTTTTTTTGCGCTATAAACAAAAAAACACAGACAAATTTGAAAAACAAGCATTATTTTTTACTTTTTTGCTATAATAAATATCCCCCAAAAATATATTAAAAACAAATTTCTTCCTCAGTTTAGGCCGATATGTATTCTTCTACATATTTTTGGTAAAAAAAAATGTTATTACTCTTTTTTTTTTTACTAGTAATGGCGGTGATCTGCGATGACATTGCGGCAGACAGATCAGACACTTTTGACACTATTTTGGGACATTAATACAGCGATCGGTGCTATAAGTAGCCACTGATTACTGTATAAATGTGTCACTGGCAGGGAAGGGGTTAACACTAGGGGGCGATCAAGGGATTAAATGTGTGTCCTAGGGAGTGTTTCTAACTGTGGGGGGATGGGACTGCCTGGGGGAGGAGTCTCCTCACCCCTGACAGAACAGAGATCTGTCTGTTTGCATTGACAGATCTCCGTTCTGTCCTTCTCAGGAGCAATCGTGGGTAGCCGGCGCCCATCGTGGGCTTGACCACGTGCATTGGCTCCTGCATCACAGGGTGGGCGTGCGTGCCCCCTATGCTCCTTAAAGCGCCCACCGTAGAGCTATGGCGATTTGTGCAGGAGTGCCATTCTGCCACCATCATTCGATGGCCTGTGGTCGGCAAGGGGTTAAAGAGGTTGTAAACCTCCCTTTAATGTTTGTACCTATAGGTAAGCCTAGAACAAGGCTTACGTAAAGGTACTGTAAATATCTCCTAAAGGTGAACCCATTAGGAGATATTTACTGTATACTGCGCTGATGAGGTCATCGGCGCATGCGCTCTAAAGGAACAGCCGCCTGTGCTGTTTCTTCAGAAGTCAGTGCCGAGTCGAGTTAATGCCAAATAGGTCAATTTTGCTCTCATCGGACCACAGTACTTTCTCCCAATCCTTCTCTGAATCATTTAGATGTTCATTGGCATGACTGTACATGAGCCTCCTTGAGGAGGAGGACTCACCGGAGCAAGAAAAATGCTGACTATGATCCTAAAAACATCATCCCTACAGTCCAGCATGGAGGTGGAAACATTATGCTTTGGGGCTGTTTCTCTGCTAAAGGTAAAGACATACTTTGCCTCATTGAGGGTCCAATGGATGGGAACATGTATTTTAAGATCTTTGATAAGAACCTTCTTCCCTCAGCCAGAACACTGAAGATGGGCCATGGATGGGTCTTCCAGCATGACAATGACCCAAAACATACCGCCAAGGCAACAAAAGAGCGGCTCAGGAAAAAGCACATTAAGGTCATGGAGTAGCCTAGCCAGTCTCCAGTCCTTAATCCTGTAGAAAATTTATGGAGGGAGCTGAAACTTCGAGTTGCCAAGCAACAGCCAAGAAACCTTAAGGATTTAGAGAAGATCTGTAAAGAAGAGTGGACCAAAATCCCTTCTGAGATGTGTGCAAACCTTGTCACCAACTACAAGAAACATCTTACCTCTGTGCTTGCCAACAAGGGTTTCTCCACCAAGTACAAAGGCATGTTTTGCTTGGGGATCAAATACTTATTTTACTTTTTTGGATTATTGGTTGATATTCTGTCTCTATCATTTAAAATATAGTTATGATATAAATTATAGATCCTTAATTTCTTTGTAAGTGGGCAAACTTACAAAATCTGCAGGGGATCAAATAATTATTTTCCCCACTGTACATAAGTATTCACAGACTTTGCCATGACACTCAAAATTGAGCTCAGGTGCATCCTGTTTCCACTGATCATCCTTGAGATGTTTCTACAACTTGATTGGAGTCCACCTGAGGTAAATTCAGTTGATTGTACATGATTTGGAACGGCACACACCTGTGTCATATAAGGTCCCACAGTTAACAGTGCATGTCAGAGCACAAACCAAGCAATAAAGTCTAAGGAATTGTCTGTAGACCTCCGAGACAGGATTGTATCGATTGAGGCACAGATCTGGGGAAGGGTACAGAAAAATGTCTGCAGCATTGAAGGTCCCAATGAGCACAGTGGCCTCTATCATCCGTAAATGGAAGAAGTTTGGAACCACCAGGACTCTTCCTTGCGCGGGCCACCCGGCCAAACACAGCGTTCAGGGAAGAAGGGACTTAGTCAGGGAGGTGACCAAGAACCCTTTGGTCACTCTGACTGAGCTCCAGTGTTTCTCTGTGGAGAGAGGAGCAGCACTCCACCAATCAGGCCTGTATGGTACAGTGGCCAAATGAAAGCCACTCCTCAGTAAAAGGCACATGACAGCCTACCTGGAGTTTGCCAACAGGCACCTGAAGGACTCTCAGACTATGAGAAACAAAATTCTCTGTTCTGATGAAACAAATATTGAACTCTTTGGCCTGAATGGCAAGCGTCATGTCTGGAGGAAATCAGGCACCGCTCATCACCTGGCCAATAACATACCTACAGTGAAGCATGGTGGTGGCAGCATCATTCTGTGGGAATGGTTTGCAGCGGCAGGAATTGGGGGACTAATCAGGATTGAGGGAAAGATGAATGCAGCAATGTACAGAGACATCCTTGATGAAAACCTGCTCCAGAACGCTCTGGACCTCAGACAGGGCTGAAGGTTCATCTTCCAACAGGACAACGACCCTAAGCACACAGCCAAGATAACAAAGGAGTGTCTATGGGACAACTCTGTGAATGTCCTTGAGTGGCCCAGCCAGAGCCCAGACTTACTGTAAACCTGATTGAACATCTCTGAAGAGATCTGAAAATAGCTGTTCACCGATGCTCCCCATCCAACCTGATGGAGCTTGAGAGGTCCTGCAAATAGGAATGGGAGAAACTGCCCAAAAATAGGTGTGCCAAGCTTGTAGCATCATACTCAAAACGACTTGAGGCTGTAATTGGTGCCAACGGTGCTTCAACAAAGTATTGAGCAAAGGCTGTGAATATTTATGTACATTTGATTTTTTTCATTTTTTATTTTTAATACATTTGCAAAGATTTGAAACAAACTTCTTTCATATTGTCATTATGGGGTATTGTTTTTAGAATGTTGAGGAAAATAATGAATTGAATCTATTTTGGAATAAGGCTGTAACATAACAAAATATGGAAAAAGCGAAGCGCTGTGAATACTTTCCAGATGCACTATATGTAAAGCGCTGTGTAAATTGTCATCGCTATATAAGCCCCTGTGATAAATAAATAAATCCTTAGATTTATCACTATTGTAAACTATTAATGCTATGAATAGACTTCCAGCAGAGGTAAGGAGATAGTGAATGGTAAGTGAATGTAAACATGCTTATGACAAACATCAATCTACACTCAGACAAAGAGGTTTAAAAGAATAATAAATAAACAAAACAGGGGCGAAGTTAATGGACCACTTGGTCTTTTTCTGCCATCACTCTTCTATGTTTCTATGTAACCACTACCCTATATCTTATAACCTAAGTTTAGGTAAAAAATGTTTAAAAAAAAAAAAAAAACAGCACAAGAGACATTACTTCTGTTTAATGTGAAGTGTCCCATGTGCTAGCTGTCATGGTCAGTGGCAGCCCATCCATTTGGGGCACCACCCCCCTAATCCATGCGTCCGGCCCTCTAATCTACATGCAGGGCGTCGGACGCATGGATTCCAATGGATTTTTTTTTTTAAAGCGTGATTAGAGCCAAAGGCTCTAATTGGCTTCAAAAAAAGGGTGGGCTCGGGGCACAGAGCACTACACCCTGAGCCCACACAGTTGTGTGACAATAACGAATTAAAATTTGCTATTGTCTTCCCGATTGTCCTCCCAGCCAATCAGGAAGCCGGTCCTGAGACCCTATTACCCTATTGGCCAGGGAGTCTTGCATGCCCCGTGCAGTCCCGGAGTCCCATAGATGTCTATTGGGACATGCAGCTGCACAGATACAGTCCCAATGTGACATCCATGCGGGTGCGTGTCCCTGGACTCACCCTGGATCAGCATACCTTCCATGCTCAGATGAGAATGAGGGACACCTATCAGCAAAAGTATGCAGGCATAGGACACACCCCTTGACACGCCCCCTTAAAGGAGAATTGTACAAAAAAACAAGATTGGTTAAACCTTTTACCACTACTATTCCTTTATATTGGCTTTTGAAATTTACAAATGCAGCACTTTAGAAATCAGATGAAAGGTTTAACGCTGGGAAACACTTTTTGATATATAAAAAGTGCATTTTATATACATCTATATAGATCAGACCAAAATGAGGGACAAATGAGGAGGAATGAGGGACAGAGGGACATTGCTCCAAATCAGGGACAGTCCCTCGAAATCAGGGACAGTTGGGAGCTATAGGTCAGCACCAGCGGCGGCCCATACAAAAGACGCCCCCCTAATCTCTATGTGCCAGGCCCCTAAGGGCAGGGCACCGGACACATAGAATTCTACAGGGCTTTTTTTTTTTTGTGAAGCACGTGATTAGAGCTGGAGGCTCTAATTGGCTTCAAAAAGCCTGAGCTTGGGGCGCAACCTTTTTTTTTTTGCCGCCTCCCCCCCCCCAAAAAAAATGGAGCACCAGCCGCCACTGGTCAGCACATGAACTGATAGTCTCCTTGTGCTGCTCTCACTCCAGCCATGATGACCGTGGATGACAAGGGGCTGACACCAGGTCAATTACAGGTACTTGCACTGCTTGCACTTGAAAAATACATTTAATGATGTGTTAATGAGCACAGATCTACATAAATTTGTGCATTTTATATCTGCCTGGAAATCAGTTTTGAAATATCTTTTCTTCACATAATCACAGAGCACTCAAACCCCCGAACAACATTTTCTGATGGTTTGAACAAGTCTCTTTTATTACCGCTATTTTGTCTCTTTGGCTGAACGCAATCTCCAGAGAAGCTCCGCATTTTCAGAAAAAGATTTGCAAACACATTTTCACTTATTATTTCAGAGCTTTGAAAACTTCCCAGATCAACAATAAAACCAAATAAAACGTGCTGTAGATTAAAACAACAACAGTTTTTGAAGGAGATAAAGTATATCAGGAATATGCCGGTTGGCTCAGTGGAAGGGATGAAGGTTTGGGTTGATGATTATCATAATGAGCGGTATTTCAAAGTAGTGTAAATTAACAGCATTATTATGTATAAATTAGGTTAGGATTGTTAGACGTGATAGTGACTCTCGGGTTTGTTCTCTAAGAGCCCTTTCACACTGCCAGCGCCTGGGCATCGGCAGTAAAGCGCCGCTAGTTTTAGCCGCGCTTTACCGTAGTTTTTGTGGCGCTTTTTGGGACGCTTTTAATTCCCCGCTAGCGGCCGTATAAAGGGTTAAAAGTGCCCGCAAAGCGCCGCTGTAGCGACGCTACCCAATGATTTCAGGGGCGCTTTAGGAGCGGTGTATTCACTGCTCCTAAAGTGCTGCAAAGAAGCTGCTTGCAGATCTTTTTTTTTTTACATCCTGCCAGTGCAGCGCCCCAGTGGGAAAGCACAGTAGCTATCTTTAGCGCTAAAGCGCCTGAAAAACGTGAAAATAACATTGTATAAAGTCCATTTTCAATTCCCCCCCTATCGTTTTCCAAATGAAAGCTCTAATTGTGGGAAAAAAAGGACATAAATTTTGTTTGGGTACAGCGTCACACGACCACAGAATTGTCAGTTAAAGCGACGCAGTGCCGTATCACAAAAGATGACCTGGTCATAAATTTTCCGAAGGTCAAGTAGTTAAATTGTGACAGCAAGCGGGGGGAGAAGATCCCCTGCTTGCTGTCAAAACAGGGGAATGGGGGGTGTGGAGGCTGGTGCATCTGAATATGAGTGTAACATGTAACATGTTACAAAAGGTGAACTTATCCTTTAATTTTACTTTTTGACACAGTTGTTGATTTTGCACTAGCACTTTGTTTTTTTAGGTATAATACATTGGAGAGCTGTATAAAAGTGTCTTAAAGGGGCTGCACACATTACTATTTTATGGTTTATTGCACATTGCACTTTTGCTGTATTGAAATTGTACAAAATAAGAGAATTTATCAAGGGTGGTTACATATTTCAGGAGTGCAGTTCTATATTACTTATGTATTTGAATGCAGACATCTATTTGTGATTCTAAATAGACATGTGCACTGCCAGAAAATTTGTTCGTTTTTGTTTTAGTTTGATTAGTTTTAGTATTTTTTTTTAGTTTTTTGGGTCCTTCGTTATAGTCGCAATTCCTACATTAGTAAATTCGTGCATTCATAAATTCGTACATTAGTAAATTCACACATTTGTAATTTTGTACGTAAATTCGAAAATTTGTTATGATCACAATTCCTACATTCGTAAATTCGTACATTTGAAAATTTGTAAATTCGAAAAATTCATAAATTTCAAATTTGAAATCCGAAAACCCGAAAATGTGAAAATCTAAAATAATAAATAACTTATAACAACTTAACTATTACTAACTATTAAATGATAGGTATTGGAATTTCCTTTCAAATTTGGCTGTTAGTGAACGTAACGAATACGAATGTATCCAAAGTTACGAATTATCTGAAATAACGAATGCCACGTCGAAACGAATGGAATGGAACAAATTAATAATAAATAATAATAATAAAAAGTTTTTATTATTATGTTATTTATTATTATTAATTCATTACGTTTCATTTGTTTAGATGCGGCATTCGTTACGTTCACTAACAGCCAAATTTAAAAAGGAAATTCCAATACCTATAATTTAATAGTTAGTAATAGTTAAGTCATTAGTTGTACGAATGTACGAATTTACAAATTTAGGAATTTACGAATGTGCAATTTTATGAATGTATGAATTTACGAATTTATGAATGTGCGAATTTACGAATGTATGAATTTCCGAATGAGCGAATTTACAAATGTATGAATTTATGAATGTGTGAATTTACGAATGTATAAATTTATGAATGTGCGAATTAACGAATGTATGCATTTACGAATTAATGAATGTGCGAATTTATGGATGAATGAATTTATGAATGTGCAAATTTACGAATGTATGAATTTACGAATGTGCGAATTTACGAATGTATGAATTTACAAATGTATGAATGTGCGAATTTACGAATGTATGAATTTACGAATGTACAAATTTATGAATTTTCGAATATTCGAATTTACGAATATTCAGAAAAATTCGTTAAACGAGTTTTCGTTAATTCGGATATGTCTGAATTAACAAATTTGTCAAAATTTGTTAAAAACCAAATTTGTAACTAAATGAATTGCACATGTCTAATGCTAAACCTCTATGAACGAAAGAACTGAAGTCCCATAAATGTAAGGGACAGTCAAGCTGGGAAGAGTAGAGCTAGATGATGCCAGACATTCTTCAGCTAGGAAATGAGGCAGGATTCTGATCTGCTACAGTTTCTAATGCACATTGCGAAAAGCTCACAGTGTGCAGTGAAATCAGCATAAGCAATTCCAGTACAGGAAAGGAGCCTAACAACTGTGCAAGACATCAGCGGAGACTGGTGCTTTAAATATCAGTCGGCACTAACATTTCCTATATTTCTCTCCTGACAGGCTCTTTTTAAACGGAAGCGTTCCTGCTTGAATTATAACGTAACTTGTCATACACTTCAGACTTAAAGCACTTTACTGCTGCAATATATGAGCCTGTCCGGTTATCTGTAAAATATAATGAAAAGTACTCTGTTGCAACTGCAGATAAATGATATGGGGCCTGCGGCACATCCAGCAGATATATAAATACATTTCTACCTGCGCAGGATGCGGGGAGAGAGTTCAGCAAGCGCTCAGAGTTTTCTAGTCAAGCATGATAGCCAATCTCGCTATTCACAGACTGAGAAGTAGATAACGCCACTTGTTTTTTTTTTTTTGTGGAAAAGTTCAGAAATGGAAACAGCTGCGACAAGACTATCAGAGGTCAGGTACTGAAGAAGTATTGGAAGTTCCATTACCTGGGCACTTGGCAGATATAAAGGACAAATATGATTTCCGCTTTATATTCATTAACACATCATTAACCACTTCAATACTGGGCACTTTCGCCCCCTTCCTTCCCAGGCCAATTTTCACCTTTCAGCGCTTTCGCACTTTCAATAAGAATTGCGCGGTCATGCAACACTGTACCCAAATGAAATTTTTATCATTTTGTTCACACAAATAGAGCTTTCTTTTGGTGGTATTTATTCACAAATCAGTTTTTTTATTTTTTGCGTCCCATTTCTACAATAAAGACAAGTTTTCTACTTCATCCGGTGTGCGGCATCCAGATTTTTCTATCCAAAACCTTGCTCCATTCAGCATTTAGTCAGCACCTGGGACTCTTCAACTCTGAAGGCTTCACATTAACTTTACACCTGGGTTTGGATCCACCTGAGCGGTAAAACACTCTCCTTGCTACAACCGGATCGGGTAGTCAGCCAAGCCAGAGTTCAGTAACCAGATCGGGTAATCAGCCAAGCCAGAGTTCAGTAACCAGATCGGGTAATCAGCCAGACCAGAAGTCAGGGATCCAAGTAGAGGAACAGCAAGCAGGATAAGGAGCCAGAAGGTATGTCAGCAAAGCCAGTCTTTAAACAGGAACGCAGGAGATGGTTTCTTGTGATGTGACCAAGGTGAAGGCAGAGATCAAGTGAGCTGGACGGCTTTAAGTAGGCAGGACTGACAAGCAGAACCAACAACAGCTGGGTAACTGTGGAGAGAGATGGGAGCTGGCAATTAGCCGACAGCTGAGCGGCCAGCTCAGAGAAGGAAGGGCTGAGCCCAGCCCTAACAGTAGGGACACTGGGCTGGTGATCAGTGTGTAAAAAGCTGTAAATAACAGCTCATACTCACTGATCACCGTTCGGCTGCAGCGAACCCCTCTCCTCTCTTCACTGACAACTTCCGTGTGAAAAGAGGAGAGCCGATCACCTAGCAACCAGCTCTCTGTTTACATCACATGACAGCTGTGATTGGACACAGTCGTCATGTGATCAGGAGGGCCAATCACAGAGCCCTCCTGTCGATCGGAGATGCGCCATGTCCGGGTGACACTAGCGCATCGGGATCGCCATGCTGCAAAGGCACGCGCGACCCCCCTCCTTCTGAGGGACGTTCCTGAACATCCACTCAGAAGGAGGAAGCTCCCACCCAATCGTATATGTGCAGTGGCCAGGTGGGAGGTGATTAAAGTGGAATTAAAGTCCCACTTTAACCACTTCAGCCCCAGAAGATTTGGCTGCTCAATGACCAGGCCATTTTTTGCGATCCGGCACTGCATCGCTTTAAGTGACAATTGTTCGGTCGTGCAACGTTGTACCCAAACAAAACTGACGTCCATTTTTCCCACAAATAGAGCTTTCTTTTGGTGGTATTTGATCGCCTCTACGGTTCTTATTTTTTGTGCTATAAACAAAAGAAGAGCAACAATTTTGAAAGAAACATAATGGGGTGGATTTACTAAAACTGGAGAGTTCAAAATCTGGTGCAGCTGTG
The DNA here is from genome assembly GCA_037952925.1 of Lithobates clamitans. Classification (NCBI taxonomy): domain Eukaryota; kingdom Metazoa; phylum Chordata; class Amphibia; order Anura; family Ranidae; genus Lithobates; species Lithobates clamitans. Next base: position 1,073,222 of record JBBGZY010001572.1, on the reverse strand, counting down.
CATAGTAACCAATCAGCTTCTACCTTCAGCTTGTTCAATTAAGCTTTTGTAGCACTGGTAGATTTACAATCTACCGCAGGTTAGGTAAATTTAGTAAATAGTGTGTTAGGAAGGTTAAAAGTTCGCCTCTGTTCCAGCTTGGCTAACGTTGTGTGTACTTCCGTGCTGACCGGTGGATGTCGCTGTTACCACTGGTCAGTGTTGGAAAGGCAACGTGTTGAAGTGTATGGATGCTCCTCTGTCTCGGAGACAAGCTCGGTGGAGGTGGTCCTCCGAGTTGCATTCTGGGAAGAGGGTATTTATGGGACAGACGCCATGTTCTGGGGTCGTTTTACAGCCACCTGCTGGCCCTCCTGGCCGACAGGTATGCGTTAAGGAGCTACCTCGTGGTCCTCCGATCAGGAGGCCCACGATACAGCGGCGCAGGGGTGGGCCCAGAGGCTTGTCTGGGGCCTGCTACCGCGGCGAGGAATGGTCCTGAGCTGTCGGTCCTGTGTGACGAAGCTGGCGGCCGAGGAGATCCCAGGGGAGGACCCATCTTGGAGAGATCACGCAGCGTGCTGGTCTATAGAGGGGCCTGGTGACTCGGTCGAAGGATGTATCCAAAAGAAGTAACCATACAGCATAGTGTTGCCGGTTCGGCTTAAAGGTTCAGGCACTGTGACTGACTTTCACTGCAGAGAAAATCTGATACATCCTGTGGCAGAGGATCGTATGGATTTACACCCCAAACAAGTCTGTGGCAGAGACTTTTGATTCGTGCTGCGTACTGGCTGCTAGACTGGTGAGAGAGGCCTATCCAGACGAGCAAGGAGTGTGTCCCAAGGGGAGCGCATTCCACCTAATTATCTGAATTCTACCAGGACATTTGTCGTTAAGATTCTATAAGAATAAGAAGATATTTGAGTTTCTCCTGAAAGTTTCCTTTTCCGCCTCTTTCCTGCTACTTCCTAAAGTTTGTCTGTTTAATAAAGCATTGAAAACGTACTCCAGTGTTGGTGCATGTGTCGTCCAGAAGTAAACTCAACGGAACCCCTAGACCCGGTGCCGGTGAAACCAAGGGAAGCAAGGTGAAGGTAACAGACCCGCTTAAACCAGCAGCTCCACCGTGAATTAGTGCTACACTTTGATAATAAAAGCTGGAAGCTGATAGGGGAGATAGATTTATGACATTTTTATTATTTATTTTTTTTTTTACTAGTAATGGCGGCGATCTGAGATTTTTATCATGACTGCGACATTATGCACATCGGACACTTTTGAAACATTTTTGAAACAAATGACAATTATACAGCGATCAGTACTATAAAAATGCACTGATTACTGTGTAAATGTCACTGGCAGGGAAGGGGTTAACACTAGGGGGCGATCAAGGGGTTAACTGTGTTCCCTAGGTGTGTTTCTAACTGTAGGGGGGATGGGACTGTGGAGCTTGTTTTTTTTTTTTTTAAATAACAACCATGTCATACTTACCTCCACTGTGCAGCTCGTTTTGCACAGAGTGGCCCAGATCCTAGACTTCTGGGGTCCCTCGCCTGCTCTCGCGGCTCCTCCCCACATCAGATAACCCCCTAGGAGAAGCGCTCTCCCGGGGGGGGTTACCTTGTGGGCTCGCTCCCGAGTCCAGCATTTGTGTCCACAGACGCGAATGCCAGACTCCCCACCGCTCGAATCATAGGAGAAGCGCTCTCCCGGGGGGGGTTACCTTGTGGGCTCGCTCCCGAGTCCAGCATTTGTGTCCACAGACGCGAATGCCAGACTCCCCACCGCTCGAATCATTGGATTTGATTGACAGCAGCAGGAGCCAATGGCTGCGCTGCTTTCAAGCTATCCAATCAAGAGCCAGGACCCCGTGGAGAGAGGGAGAGCACGTCTCCGCCGACAGAAATACTGGGCTCAGGTAAGTAAAACGAGGGGGCTGGGGGGCCGGTCACGGCATAGGATGAAAAGAAAGGTGAAAAAACACAAGGGTTTACAACCCCTTTCAGTTTACATTCCAGGACAGCACCTGTGTTCCAGGATGACTGCACTCCATGCACAGCAGTGACATCATCCTGTGGCGGCCAATGGAAATTGCTGCAGCCCAGCACCCGAAAAAAGCCAGGTAGAAGATGTCAGTGCTGACAAGGGACTGTAAAAAGAAAGGGAGGCCTGGGAAAAAAAGGAAAAAGAAAACATGAATGAAGGGCCAGTGTTCTATCGAATAGTGCCCACCGTCGAAAAGTGCCTGCGCATGCGCAGTGCGGAAGGGCACTCCAGCATGCGCACATCGTAGGAGGCATTTTTCGATGGGAGATAGCATTTGACGGGCAGAATTGAAAGCTATGCAAACAGCAGAGGGTGACCGTAGTTGTCAGATTGTGCCTCTCTGTTGCGGGGCGGGTTTACAGTGTGCACAAGGTCAGGTTTTGTGTGTGTCACAGGGCGGGTTTGGTGTGTTGAACGGCGGGTTTTGCCTGTTTCTAAGGGCAGGTTGCAACACAGACAAAACCCACCCTGCAACAGCAGGGCAAAATCTCCCTCCACTGTTTGCATAGCTTTCAATTCTGCTATCTCCCGTCGAAAAATGCCTTGCACTATAGTGACGTCACACCAGCTGATCAGGAAATCAGCTGGAATGCCCTTCCGTACTGCACATGCGCGGGCACTTTTCGACAGAGGTTACTGGCATGACAGGGGTTAAAGGGGTTTGTAGCTAGAGTTCTATTAGTTTGTAAAAAAAAATACCTTTTGAGTGATCTACGTGATTGGTCATAAGGTGGGAGCAGGTGGAGCTGTAGGGGGGGTGGTTAGACAGGTTGTGGGGGCTCTTCAGTCAGAAGGAAGATTAGCCAGGGAAAACTTCTCTCCCGCCTGCCCCTTGTGTTTTACCTTTTTTTCTTAGGGGGTTCTGTTCATTTTTTGGTTGTTTGGGTGCTTGTTGTCATGGAGCCAGCAGGGTGCAAGGTCCTTGTAGGTTACTGTGGGCACAAAAAAGGTACTTTATAGGGACCCGTCTGTAGTATGGCTCCCAGTTGTTCTGGGGCTGGTTGTCTCCAAGCCGGTGGTGTTGCGGCTGGAGGCCTGTTTTAAGTAGGTCACAAGTACTTTCTTTTTATTGATGTCTACTAGGACCTTGAGGCTCCAGTTATACTGTATTTACATTGTTACGTTTTTATATGTTATTTATTAATTTGGTTAATAAAAGGCTGCTTTGGTCATTAACTCCAGCTTGTTGTCCGAGTGGTTACTGAAATGGTGGAGGGTGAGGTATAGGTCAGAGGGGAATGGGACAAGCCATCTTTAGTAGCCTAGTCAAGGTAAGTATCACAGTTTAGCTTAGCTGAAGGCCCCATTCATATAATTTTGACTCATCAGTCCAGAGCACTTGCTGCCATTTTTCTGCACCCCAGTTCCTATGTTTTCGTGCATAGTTGAGTCGCTTAGCCTTGTTTCCATGTCTTATGAATGAAAGCATAGAAATAGGGGGGGGGGGGGTGAAAAAAAATGACAGCAGGTGCTCTGGACCGATGAGTCAAAATGTGAAATGTTTTGCGCTAGCATGAGGCTGTTGGTGAGAGAAGGGCTGAAGAGCGGTACAATAATGAGTGTCTGCAGGCCACAAGTGGTGGAGGTTCCATGCAAATCTGGGGCTGCATTTCTGCAAATGGAGTTGGAGATTTGGTCAGGATCAATGGTGTCCTCAATGCTGAGAAATACAGGCAGATATTTATCCATCATTCCATACCATAAGGGAGGCGTATGATTGGCCACAAATTTATTCTGCAGCAGGACAACAACCCAAAACATGCAGCCAATGTCATTAATAACTATCTTCAGTGAACAAGAAGTGCTGGAAGTGATGGTTTGGCCCCCATTAACATCATTATGGATTCTGTCTGGGATTAAATGAAGAGACAGAAGGATATGGGGCAGCCTACAGAGGATCTGTGGTTATTTCTCCAATATGTTTGGAGCAACCTACCTACGGAGTTCCTTCAAAAACTGTGTAAAAGTGTACCTCGAAGATTTGATGCTGTTTTGAAGGTAACAGGTGGTCACACCAAATATTGATTTTATTTGGATTTTTCTTCTGTTCATTTACAATTTTGTTAATTGATAAAAAATAAACTATTAGCCCTCATGCACACAGGCTGTTAAAAAAACGTTATGAAAACGCCAGTATCTTTGCAGTGACTTTTTTTGACTTTTTTCAGCTTTTTTCAGCGTTTTTGCAATAGCGTTTTTTAGCGTTTTTGAGCGTTTTTGAGCGTTTTTCCGCGTTAGCGTTTTTGAGCGTTTTTTTTTTTTTTCAAATTTTTTTTTTTTTTTTTTTTTTTCAATGGATCAAAAAGCTAAAAAACGTTGGTGAATGACGTTTTTGAGCGTTTTTGAGCGTTTTTGAGCGTTTTTCAGCGTTAGAGCGTTTTTACAGCTGAAAAACGTCTTTCAGAACCCACTGGTCCTGGGTTTTTTTTACAGCTTAAAAACGCCTATGCCACTTGCAGCTCAAAAACGCCTAGGTGGGCATGAAGCCATAGACTAACATAGACAGGCCTTTTTAAGCTGCAAAAAAAGCTCAAAAAAGCAGCTGTAAAAACGTCCGTGTGCATGAGGGCTTAACATTTCTATTTCTGAAAGCATTCTTCATTTACAGCATTTTTCACACCAGCCTAAAACGTTTGCACAGTACTGTATATACTTACACTGGTCTAAGCTGGACCAATGCATCTCTGTAAAAATTGCCATGCATAAACTTCAGCTTTAGAATGGATCTTCTAAAATGGATCTTCTACCTCTTTTTCCACTTGAGCAACTATTACTGTTTACCTGAGTTTACAGCATCACATCATATATTTTATTTTATTTTATTTTAATTTTGGAAACACCTTTTTCTTGTTCTGTTCCCCTTATTGCAGGCAGGAATGATGTAGGTGACATTGCCCGCAGACTCCTGGGATAAGTGCTGTCATATATTCCAGAAGTCTTCCGAATTTTGTGTTCCCTTCTTGATTGGGTGACATAGCTAATACTTTTTAAATATGTAAAAAATATAATTTCTCAGCTATCGCTCTGCTAATGCCGCACTTACACACCCAGCATTTTATCAGGGGAATCATATATTTAACATTTTGCTTGGAGTTCCCCCTAAAGATTCATACCAGACACAGTGCTTGGTATTGTTGGGGATCAAAGTCGGATGCCTGTTCATTGAAGTCGGACGAATGTCGTACTTCAAGTCGCAGGGCAAAGTCGGATCCAAAGTGGTACGACTGCCGTGTCGTACCAGTGTGAACCCAGCCTACAGCAGCAGTAAAAGGAATTTATGTCACGCTGGAATTGTTTTGATTGGTCAAAGAACAAATCAGACTATCTCAAAGTCAGAGCAAAATCTTATCTTGTTCATTCAAGTCGGATGGAAGTAGGACCGAAGTAGGACCGATTTAGGACCGCAGTCGAGGGGCAAAGTAGGATGACAGTTGTACAACAGTCGTGTCGTACCAGTGTGAATCCAGCCTTACAAGGAACATGCTGATAGGAAGACAGAGCAGAGTGGCAAAGTGATGAGCGTATTTGTCTGCTGTTGCTTCTTTTCACTGTCCAGTCAAAGGCTGGGGGTGGGACAAGATCTGTAGAGCCATGGCCAAAAATTTTGAGAATGACAAAAATATTATATTTATTATTTTCACAAAGTCTGCTGCTTCAGTGTTCTTAGATCTTTTTGTTAGATGTTACTATGGTATACCGAAGTATGATAACAAGCATTTAATTAAGTGTTAAAGGCTTTTATTGACAATTACATTAAGTTTATGCAAAGATATAGTTGTAGTGTTGTCCCTTCTTTTTCAAGACCTCTGCAATTCGTCCTGGCATGCTGTCAATCAAATTTTGGGCCACATTCTGACTAATGGCAGGCATAATCAATTCTTGGAGTTTTCATTTGTGGGGGTTTTATTTGTTCACCCGACAAACAAGATATTTGGGGGGCACACCCTAAAAGATGCATTAAAGATGGTGCAGCCATAAGACCATACAACAGAACAAAATATTACAGCGCACACATGCAAAAATGACATTTACCTCTTGCTGCAAGGCTATTTAAAACACCTAGACATTTTCAAAAAACATTATCAAAAAATATGGGGATTTGGTCACACCATATTGCTATATGGTGCTTAAGCCCACTTACTGCGACAAAGTACCCCATGATTAGTGGGTCCTACACTATCCATAGAATGGGAAATACTGCTTCTCTGAACCATGGAAGCCATATACTCCTCTATATGGGAGAACTAAAGGTCTCCACCCATGACACAGGTGGACATTAATGAGAGGCACTGATGAGGGATTTTTTGCATGTGTGCGTTGTAATATTTTGTTCTTTTAGGCTCGGTTCACACTGGGGCGACTTGGGATCCGACTTGTACGCCCTCAAGTCGCCCCAAGTCGCCCCAGAAATAGTTTCAATGGGAGTGAACGCTAGCGTCTTAATAGACGCTACTGAAGTCGCTCCGACTTCAGAGCGTACTCCCTGTACTACTTTGATCCGACTTGGTAGGCGACCTGTACCATAGAAATCAATGGAAGTCGCCTCCAAGTCGGATCTCTCTGTAAAGTCAAGCGACTTTGCAGGGAAAACCCCTCCCTCCCCCCCTCCCTCCCAGAGAGCTGATTGGCCACAGGCGAAGTCGCCTGTCATGGAGGCAACTTCAAGTCGCCTTGTAATTTGCTGAAGTCACGCTGAAGTCGCGCTGAAGCCGCGTTGAAGTCGCGGTACAAAGTCGCGCTGAAGTCGTGTTGCCCCAGTGTGAACCGACCCTCATTTGTTCAACCTCTTCTTGAGGATTGACCACAAGTTCTCAATGGGATTAGGGTCTGGGGAGTTTCCTGGCCATGGACCCAAAATATTGATGTTTTGTTCCACAAGCCACTTAGTTATCACTGTTACTTTATGGCAAGGTGCTCCATCATGCTGGAAAAGGCATTGATCGTCACCAAACTGTTCTTGCAGGGTTGGGAGAAGTTGCTCTCGGAGGATGTTTTTGTACCATTCTTTATTCATGGCTGTGTTCTTAGGCAAAATTGTGCATGAGCCAACTCCGTCCCTTGGCTGAGAAGCAACCCCACATATGAATGGTCTCAGGATGCTTTACTGTTGGCATGACACAGGACTGATGGTAGCACTCACCTTTTCTTCCAATGCTCCAAACAATCAGAAAGGGGATTCCTCAGAGAAAATTACTTTATCCCGGTCCTCAGCAGTCCAATCCCTGTACCTTTTGCAGAATATCAGTCTGTCCCTGATGTTTTTCCTGGAGAGAAGTGGCTTCTTTGCTACCCTTCTTGACACCAGGCCATCCTACAAAAGTCTTCTCCTCACTGTGAAGGCAGATGTACTCACATCTGCCTGCTGCCATTCCTGAGCACAGCTCTGCACTGGTGGTGCCCCGATCCCGCAGCTGAATCAACTCTAGGAGACTGTCCTGACGCTTGCTGGACTTTCTTGTGTGCCCTGAAGCCTTCTTCACAACAACTGAACCTCTCTTCCTAAAGTTCTTGATGATCCGATAAATGGTTGATTTAGGTGCAATCTTAGTAGCAGCAATATTCTTGCCTGTGAATCCCCTTTTTGCGCATAGCAATGATGACTGCATGAGTTTCCTTCCAGGTAACCATGGTTAACAGAGGAAGAGCAATGATTTTAAGCACCACCCTCCTTTTGAAACTTCCAGTCTGTTATTCTAACTTAATCAGCATTACAGTGTGATTTCCAGCCCTGTCCTCGTCAACACTGGCACATGTGTAAACGAGAGAATCACTGACATGATATCAGCTGGTCTTTTCGTGGCAGGGCCGAAATGCAGTGGAAATTCTTTTTTGGGGATTAAGTTCCTTTTCATGGCAAAGAGAGACTTTGTAATTACATGCAATTCATCTGATCACTCTTCATAACATTCTGGAGTATATGCAAATTGCCATTATAAAAACTGAGGCAGCAGACCTTGAGAAAATTAATATTTGTGTCATTCTTAAAACTTTTGGCCACGGCTGTAATTGTAACTGCAGAAAAGAATTTAGGGCCCTTCCCTATTAGATAGGACTGTGCGGTGTGGCAAAGCTGTTTAATTCTCAGAACTGGATTGACGGAAATTCTCCATGTTGTGAAAATAGATTAGAGTCAATGGGGAGGGTCAAATTAAAGGTTTTTTTTTATGATTGTAAGGGCAGCAAGGGTTTGAAATGGCACCTGAATGTATTGAAGGTTCCTTAGGTTGGATATATATATAGCGCACATCAACACACATGTTAGTATGTGTTGCAATGTAAAAGAACACAATCACAGGCCAGATCACGTGTGTGTGTGTGTGTGTATTATATTCCTATTTGATTTTTTTTACAGAGATAAAATGCAATATTTTCTTTTTTTTCTTTTTTTTTTCTTTGTTATTTGATGTTTTTCCCCCCATCCTCTATTCATTGATCGTTTTTCATTTATAGAAACTTCTATGAATGGAGGAGAGGGGGCAAGAAAGGTGGGTCTAGTCGGCACTCTTGATGAGTGTATATGATAGGCCCCTCGGCTCTATTAACCCCCCACCAGGAGGAGGACAATTTCAACTAATTCAGCAGCTATCAGCATATGGGACACCACATATTGATAGGGAGTAATGTCTCTTGTGCTGTTTTATTTTTTTAACTAAACATTCATTGGAATATTTTCATTTTATGGGTCTCTGTCTTCTTTAGATGGTCAAGTAATAAGACTGTATGATTCCTAACCCAACAAAATCGTATTTTAATTACCTGGCAATCTTTCACATCAGTTTTATCTTTATCTGTTCCTAACAGTCTAGCCTGGAGCAGCTAGACACAGGGGATACCACTCCAACAGTGCGTGTTCAAAGTGAAAGTTATGCATTTGTGTCTTCTTAATGTGATATCCTACTTACGGTCTGAACAGCATGTAAACAAGTGTTTATGCGAAATAAAAAAGTTAAACTCTCACAGGTCTAATTAAAGTGGTTCCAAATGCAAAAGGTTTTTTACCTTCATGCAGTCTATGCATGAAGATAAAAAACATTCTGTGTGCAGCAGTCCCCCCCCCCCATACTTAAAGTGGAGTTCCACCCACTTTTACAACTCTTCAGCATCCCTCACTAAACTGTGCACTGTAAACAAATTGGATATATTTTTTTTTTTTCTCAGCACTTACTATATATCTGCTGTATTCATTTTTCACTTCCTCCTCCCTGGCCGCGGCCCATCGCATCATTTCCTGTTTGCAATGCCTTCTGGGAAGGGGCGGCAACTTCCTCTGAAACTGCCGTTGCTATGGAAACCTGACCTGAAACCTATTACACTGCTTGTGCTGTACTGAGCATGTGCGAGATCTGCAAGGATGAGATCCAGGAAGAAATACAGTCTGGCTTCAGATGCCCAGACTTAAGATGGCCACGGCCTTCTGTAAGTTTTTAAAATAACAAACTACTGCTATAAACTAACAAAACAGACCTTAGTTTACAGACTAACTTTACTAGAATACATTAAGCTTGTGTATTATAGGGGTATTTTTATTTAAAAAGTGTAATTTCGGCCAGAACATCACTTTAACTGAGCCCCATCGCGATCCAGCAATGTGCACAAGACCCTTGGCTCTTCAGGGACTCTCCTTCCTCATTGGCTGAGCCAGCAGCGGAAGCCATTGGCTCCATCTGCTGTCAATCACAGCCAGTGAACCAATGAGAAAAGAGAAGGGGTGGGCTGAGGCACAGCTCTGTGTGTGAATGGACACAAAGATCAGCGACTCAGGAGCAAGAGTGCTCGGATGCCCTGGTAGCAAGCTGATTGCTCTGGGGGCACTCGGCAGAAGAGAGAGTCCGGGAGCACCGGCGGTGGACTCGAGAAGAGGAGGATCAGGGCTGCTCTGTGCAATGTTTGTTATTTAATTTAAAAAAAATTTCCTTTAAAGGGATATTAAAGTCTTGTTTTTTTAACTAACAAACATGTTATTCGTACCTGCTTTGTGCGAGGGTTTTGCACAGAGCAGCTCAGATCCTCCTCTTTTAGGGTCCCACGCCTGTGCTCCTGGCCCCTCCCTCCTGCTGGGTGCCTCCACAGCAAGCAGCTTGATCTGGGGGCACCCAAGCAGGCGGGCTCTCGAACCACGGCTCAGCTCTGCCCCCCTCCATTTCCTGATTGGCTTACTGGCTGTGATTGACAGACAATGAACCAACAGCATTTTTGAAGTAGTGTTTTTCATTGTTTTTTAGCTGTTGCGTCTTTTAGCTTGTTTTAGCAAAACTATAGTCCCACAAAAGCTTATGGCTCAAAAATGCTGGTGAACGCAGAATAGACACATTTTTTCAGCGTTTTTAAGCTTTTATCATAGTTAAAGCATTTTACAACTAAAAACTCCTCTGAAACCCATTAGTTCTGTTTTTTTTTCCAGGCAGAAAATACCCCTGCCAAAAAAACACTGATTACAGCCTATGTGTGCATAGACATGTAGGATAACGTGCTGGGGAATTTACTGGCTTCAGAAAAAACGCCTAAAGCCAAAAACAGCAGCAATACATCCAGTGTGCACGAGGCCTAAATCAAATGGTTGTATTTTTGCCAGAGTTCCGCTTTAAAGTGCATCTGATCTTAAAGGAGAAGAACAGCCAAAGCTCATGTGGATCACAGGAGGGCAGTTTGTTCTGAACTACTGTCAGCTGACTGCAGGACATTCTATTTGTATGTATATATATGTGTGTGTGTATATAGATAGATAGATAGATAGATAGATAGATAGATAGATAGATAGATAGATAGATAGATAGATAGATAGATAGATAGATAGATAGATAGATAGATAGATAGATAGATAGATAGATAGATAGATAGATAGATAGATAGATAGATAGATAGATAGATAGGCTGCTCAAAAAAATTTAAGGAACACTTTGAAAACACATCAGATCTCAATGGGAAAAAAAAATATAACATGCTGGATATCTATACTGATATAGTTACACAGGGCAGCCATCATTGCATTGTGGAGAAGGATGGATGGTGCTGGGTGGGGATGGGGATGCATTCTGGAGAGGGATGGATGGATTGTGCTGGGCAGGGATGGGGAGGCATTGTGGAGAGGGATGGATGATGCTGGGTGGGGATGAAGATGATGGAGTTGCATTGTGGATTGATGAGAATGTCTCTGGGTGGGGATGAGAGTTACATAGTGAATAGGGGCTCGCCACCCAGAGCCATTGTCATAAATTTTCCACAATTCAACTCCATCATGCCACTGATGCCAGCTTGTCAGGCTCGGCCCTCAGGTGTCCCATCCAAGGAGAAGGATGTTAAATAAATTCTAAATATACAGGCAGCATATGGGACATAGAAGCAAACACTAAACTTTTGTGACTTACCCTTCAGGCTGCTCTCTGGTATTTAACTGCATGCACCTAATAGGGCTGGGTGCATGCAGATAGATGCTGACGAGCTGACCACTCCCCCTGCCCGTGTCCCAGCCAATCACATTGTAAACCAACCTAGCAGCAGCCAGCAGGCTCCGCCTCAGCAGGGAAGAAAGAGGGACGAGTGCTGGCCGCGATCACCTGCTCGGCGTGGGGGGGGGGTGTTGTTAGTCAGAAAGGCGGCGGTGGCTCGGGCTTCATGTAAAGCTTCTCTCCACTTCTCTACCAGTGAAGGGGGGGGGGGGTTGTGCTAGTGAAAGGAGGCTATATAGCGGTCAGGCGCCATGCAGGCTAGAGGCAGCGCAGGTGATCGCTTTATTTCATGTGCTGCTGTATGGGGTGCGGGCCCTGGCCAGCCGGGCCCATTTGGACGCTCGGGCCCCTTACTTGAGTACTGCCTGTACCCCCCTGATGACGGCCCTGTAGTTACATAGTTACATAGTAGGTGAGATTGAAAAAAGACACAAGTCAACCCTTTGTGTGTGTCAGTATTACATTGTACATCCCTGTATGTTGTGGTCCTTCAGGTGCTTATTTAATTCCACATCCTGCAGAGAAGTTATTGCCCTGCTTAGCTTAGTATCGTCCGCAAATACAGAGATTGAACTGTTTACCCCATCCTCCAGGTCGTTTATGAACAAATTAAATAGGATTGGTCCCAGCACAGAACCCTGGGGGACCCCACTTTCCACCCCTGACCATTCCAAGTACTCCCTATTTATCAACACCCTCTGAACTTGCCCTTGTAGCCAGTTTTCAATCCATGTACTCACCCTATGGTCCATACCAACGGACCTTACTTTGTACAGTAAATGTTTATGGGGAACTGTGTCAAATGCTTTTGTAAAGTCCAGATATACCACGTCTACGGGCCTTCCTTTATCTAGATGGCAACTCACCTCCTCATAGGTTAATAGATTGGTTTGGCAAGAACGATTCTTCATGAATTCATGCTGATTACTGCTATTGATACAGTTTTCATTACTAAAATCTTGTATATAGTCCCTTATCATCCCCTCCATGAGCTTGTATACTATTGATGTTAGGCTAACTGGTCTGTAATTCCCAGAGATGTATTTTGTCCCTTTTTTAAATATTGGTGCTAGATTGGCTTTTCTCCAATCAGCTGGTACCATTCCAGTCAGTAGACTTGTCAGTAAAAATTAGGAACAATGGTCTGGCAAATACTTGACTGCGTTCCCTAAGGACCATCGGTTGCAAGCCATCTAGTCCCGGTGACTTATTGATGTTAGGTTTCCAAGTCTGTCTCTAATGCTGTCCTCTGTTAGCCATGGAGGTGCTTCCTGTGATGTGTCATGAGGATAAACACTGCAGTTTTGGTTACTGAAGCCCCGCGATTCCCTCGTGAAGACTGAGGAGAAGAATAAATGCAATACCTTCGCCATCTCCCTATCCTTTGTAATCAGATTTCCTTCCTCATTCTTTATGGGGCCAACATGATCTGTCCTCCCTTTTTTACTCTTTATATACTGTACTTAAATAATTTCTTGGGATTTTTTTTGCTCTCCTCCACTATGTGTCTTTCGTGTTCTATCTTAGCTGCCCTAATTGCATCCTTACATTTCTTGTTGCATTCTTTGTAAAGTCTGAATGCTGATTAAGATCCCTCAGCCTTGTATTTTTTGAAGGCCTTTTTCTATATGCATTTTTACATTGAAGTTAAGCCATCCAGGACTTTTGTTTGCTCTTTTAAATTTATTTCCCAATGGGATGCACTGGCTCATGCCCTTATTTAATATGCTCCTAAAGCAAACCCATCTCTCCTCTGTGTTCTTTGTTCCTAAGATTTTATCCCCATTTATATCTTCTAGCAAGGTTCATAGTTTAGGGAAGTTGGCTCTTTTGAAATTCAGTGTCTTTGTATTCCCCTTATATTTCCTATTTGTGTGATTTATACTGAAGCTAATTGACCTGTAATCGCTGTTTCCTAAATTGCCCCTTATTTCTACATCCATGTCTGTATTGTTGGTAATCAGTAGGTCTAGTAACGCTTTGTTTCTAGTTGGTGCGTCTACCATCTGACCCATGAAATTGTCCTGCAAGACATTTAGGAACTGGCGAGCCTTAGACGAATGCGCGGTTCCTTCCGCCCAGTCTATGTCTGGATAATTAAAATCCCCCATTATGATAACACTTCCTATCCTTGCTGCTAATCCAAATTGTGATAGAAGGTCCGTCTCCCCCTCCTCCCTCAGGTTAGGGGGCCTATAGCATACTCCCAGTATTATTTTCCCCTTAGTTTCATCCTTTTGGAGCTCTACCTATAAGGGTTCCACCTCCTCCCCAGCTCCCTGTGTGATGTCATCTCTCACATTCACTTGTACATTATTCATGATATACAGGCATACTCCTCCCTTATTGAAACCCTCTCTATCCCTGTGATAAAGGGAATACCCTTGAATGGTTGCCAGCCAATCATGAGAGCTGTTGAACCAAGTCTCCGAAATTCCCACAAAATTTAATTCCTCCTTGTACAACAGTATCTCTAGTTCTCCCATCTTGTCCGCCAGGCTCCTGGCATGGGTGAAAATGCCACGTAGTTTAGATGGGTCGCATACTGTCCTCTTATTGGGTCTTCAGAGATTGCAAATAGGACTTGTTACTATACTTACCTTGGGTTTATGTGCTTTAGTCAACCTACCACTAATGCCCCCAATTCTACCCTCTGGAAAATGTTCCTATCTACCTATATGTGACTATCTCTACCTCTGGACCCTACCCCCCATCGCCTAGTTTAAAAGCCCCTCTAACTTTTCGGCCATCTTCACTCCCAGCAGATCTGCACCCTCCTCATTTAGGTGCAGTCCATCCCTTCAATAGAACTGGTGACCGACTTAGAAGTTGGCCAAGTTCTCCAGGAACCTAAAACCCCTCCTTACTACACCAGCTTCTCAGCTTGTTTACTTCCCTATTCTCCCTCTGCCTTTCTGATGTAGCTCGAGGTATTTCTGAGAATACTACCTTGGAGGTCCTTTTCCTCAATTTAGCTCCTAAGTCCTCGTTCTTTAGGACACTCCATCTGCCTCTGACTTTGTCATTGGTGCCAATGTACACCATGACAGCTGGGTCATCCCCAGCCCCTCCCAGTAATCTGTCCACCAGATCCGTGATGTGCCAAACCCAAGCGCCCGGTAGACAGCATACAGTTTGGCGCTTCAGGTCTTTGTGACAGATTGCCCTCTCTGTCCTTCTAAGAATTGAGTCCTCTACCACCAGAATCTGTCTTTCCTTTCCCTTAGCTTCCCCCTCACTCTCTCTAGAGGAGTTCTTCCCCTGGAAGGTAGGGGGAGTCCCTCAGCTCATGTCACTCAATGGAGCGTACTTATTGGGATGTTCCAGCCCAGGATTGGCCTCCCTGGCACTTTCCCCTCTATCCTTCCTGACTGTCACCCATCTACTCTTTTCTAGTGCCTGCACCTCTTTGTCTCCACCTTTGTCCACTCTTTGTCTCAGAACCTGGGCTTCCAGGGAAACAACATGCTTACATTTTGCACAACAGTATTCGCCCTCGATCAGATGATGAAGGAACACAAACATGCCGCAAGATGTACACCAAGTTGCATCTCCACCCCTGCCGGGCATCGTACCTACAAATATTATGAGGAATAGGGATTAAACCCTGTCCAAATTAACTAACAACTAGCTTCCTGACACTAATACTCAACAATACAAAGGTACCCAGCAATACAATACACAGGTACTCACAGCCCACGTGCACTTACAATCCACATGCACTCGCAGCCCATGTGTACTCGCAGTCCACGTGTACTCGCAGCCGAGCTGTAAAACTGAACTTATCTTTTCAAGCTAGGTTCCCACATATGCGTGTTGCTTAGGCGAAGTGTGGTGTGGTAGGCAGTAAGCACACAGAATCCTGATTTGCAAAGAATGATGTATTGAAACAGCAGGTTAACAATACAAACAGGCCCAGCGGGGATGCTCACCTGACCAGTGCCACTTAAAACCATGTAGCAGAGAGACAGTAATCTGAAGCCTCAGGGATGCCGACAGCATCTGCCACAAGGAGCAGTGTGGCCTGGCCGGTCCAATGCAAAAGGGAAGCTTCCTAAGAAGGTGGATGTGGTCCCTGCTCTCTCCCTAGTCCACCAGAACCTCTCTCTATCACTGACACTGTCCTTGACAATCGGGGAACCTGTCCCTATCCCCGCCACTCGCATAAAGCATGCCAGACCCAGGGGTCAGAGTCTTAAATAGAGTCAGCTTGACCCAAGATGACTGCCAGGGTCACATGGGGCATGTGAATCAAACCGGATCACTGCCCCGGGTGACCGAGGAAAACATAGAGAAACCCTGTTTCTCCCAACACCTTTCCATCAAGCACTGAAACTTACTGGGAGCATTGCTCAGTTCAAAGGGCATACGATTGAATTCTAATAGTCCCGGGGGCGTGATAAAGGTGGTTTTATTTCAGTCTCATTCCCTCACTGGGACTTGCCAGTAGCTGCTCATCAGGTCGAGCATGGAGAAAAGTTTAGCTTGGCCCAGTGAGCGACTCCTCCGCCCTGGGCAACAGGCAGGCCTCCTGGTAGGTGCAGGGGTTTAGCTTGCAATAGTCCATAGAGAGTCCGCACAGAATCGCAGGCTCCCATCTTTCTTCCCTACCAAGACAACGGGAGTAGCCCATGGGCTGTGGCTCTCCCAGATGACCCCACTCTTACGGATCAGGTCCTTGACCTCCTGGCTGAGGGCCGGGGGGATATGACGGTACTGCTCCCGGATGGGTGGAGCATCCCCCGTATGGAGTGGGTGGTCTATTGCCTCGGTGCAGCTGTAGTCCTCAGGGCTGGTTTCAAAGTAGGTGTTTCTCAAGTAGCTGATGAAGAAGATGCTGCTGTAGCAAAGGATAGTCCCAAAAAGGAATGGTCAACCATTCCAGCAGCTGTCTGTATTACTCCTCATTCAGGGGGGTCATGACAGACTTTCACTCGTCGCTGGGGCCTGGAATTGCAGTGACCGGGCACCACATAGAGGTCTGCTATGGTGGCGTAGTTAGGGAGTAGGATCAGGGAGGTTCCCAAATTAATAAGATTGACTATCACCTTCCCTTGTGGATCTTGGACCTTGTGGAAGGTGCTGGCTGCCAACCACTCACCTGGTACGCCTAGGGCTTTATGGGACTCCACTATGACCATGATCCCTTGCAGCTTCTTGAGAGCCCTGATACGCAGAGACCAGACTAT
This sequence comes from Lithobates clamitans, assembly GCA_037952925.1. Classification (NCBI taxonomy): domain Eukaryota; kingdom Metazoa; phylum Chordata; class Amphibia; order Anura; family Ranidae; genus Lithobates; species Lithobates clamitans. Next base: position 1,056,559 of record JBBGZY010001572.1, on the reverse strand, counting down.
CTTTTGGAGGAGTGCCAGGAGCAACTTTTGTTTGGGGGGTTGTATGGACAACCTCCACTCAGGCTGTTGCTTGCCTGCTCGCTGATAGGTCTAGAAGGAATGGACATTGACAAATTGAGCCAGACAGCTTGCAGACCACAGCCTTGTGCACGCCGGCCTGAATGTTCAAACTTGGTCAGTAAGCGGTGTAAGTCTAAATTTTTAAAGACGTTTATGTCCAGGACAATAGATACTGCTGCGATCACTGGGCTGCGAGTCACCACGACCCCTACCTGTTCCAGCACCTGGTCATCTATCTGTATCTTCACCCAAGTAAAGATGGGCAGGTTGTTGGCCACCTTTAGGGACAGCCAGGAGGGGTCCAGCTGGTCCGGCGTCCCAAACCGCTGGGCATAGTACTTCATGATGGTGACCTCAGACCCAATGTCAATCAAGCAAGAGACCTCATGGTCATTGACTATGGAGTTAACTACTGGACTTGGTGTGACCATGGCCTCTGGTTTGATGGTACCTTGTGTCAACGATCCCGGGGGTTGTCCCTTAGCCCCGGGAGCTCCTGGTTTAACGACGGCCTATGGGTGCTATTGTTTTCAGGCTGGTCATAGTTCCTGACTTCATGGCCAAAGCGGCCACACTGCCAGCACCTCCAGTCTGTACCGGGGTCCCTCTGTAGCAGATTCTTGCCCTTGGAAATGTGGACCAGCTCTTGTTTGAATGTGAACATCTCTTGCTTCATGGAAGCCATGTTCTGGGTGAGCTCCCTTATCCTCCCTTAGCCATCTGCCGACAGGGGAGAGGAGCCAAGGCCTCCTCTTTCAGGTGCCACTGTTCTTGCCACTTTGTCACTGCTACAGTTGCATCTGCATCTTCCTGTTTTTGCACCACCATGAGAGGGAAGGTTTTCACTCTAATGTGTCCCTATATAAGGCTCTCCTAACTTGCCTGGTCTTCATTCCCAACATAAACTGATCACTCAGTAGTCCTAGACCAGGGATCTTTAAACTACGGCCCTCCAGCTGTTGTGGAACTACACATCCCATGAGGCATTGTAAAACTCTGACATTCAGACATGACTAGGCATGATGGGAATTGTAGTTCCTGAACAACTGGAGGGCCGTAGTTTGAAGACCCCTGTCCTAGACAGTTATGTCAGCAGAGCTGTGTACATTTTCCTTTTCTAGGCATTTGCACAAATTCTGGAGGGCTACCGTGAAGTGGGTGAGGCTTTCATCCTCTTGTTGCCTACAAATGACGAACCTCCGCCTTAACTCCGGGACTGTCACGTTCTTTCCGAACAGGCCGCTACAATCTTCCGGTAGCACCGTCACCACTCAACAGGAATCATCCTAAAGGGAGTTGATGGCAAGCTCCACGATTAGCCGGGAGGGAACCTGGTACAGGCGCACAGCACTCTCCAGTCTCTCCTCCCATTCAGACAGGGAAATGTTGGACCCATTAAAGCCACTTTGTGAGCATCCAGCCGGGATCACCAGATGTAATCGATGGCTGTGCGAACATACATGAATAGCTGTGGCTGCCGACAGCCTGTCATTTTACCGTACAGGCTTAGTGGACACAACAATCTGCACACAGCTGTCAATCTCTGCTGCAGTAGATTCTTGCTTCAGGGATTTGCAGGGTGGCTAAATGCCTGTGCGAATGCGCCCATGGGCTCAACTGACATTTTGATACAAGGTTTGCTTTGATAATAACTAGTAAAAGAGTTAAAGTCAAACTTTTAAGTGGAATAAAAATAAATAAGTGGAATAAAAGGGCAAATCTGTTAACCTTTTCATGCGCTTCTGTTTCAGGTGACAGCTTGCTCTTTTACTTCGAAGGGCTGACCATTTCTAGAAGGCTCTAAACACACAAACAAACATAGAAAGAAGTGATGTATTAAATGGATCTCCATCTGGCAGCATCGTGGCTTTGCGCTCGCGTGATAATCAGCTTTCCTTTTTTTTTTTTGGCCCCCTCTCTATTAATGCCATGAAAATGTACAATTTTGTTTGGCTTAATTACAGTTTACCCGCGTCTGACTTTTCCGCGATCTGTGACGAGAAAAGGCGCGTTGATGTCCTGCCACCGGTGTTATCGCGGGTTGTCATGGCGACAGCTGTTTGGGCAAATTGTGTGTGAAAAGTGAAGATGAGATTCAGGGAGAGACAAAAGGAGATGGTACCCGCAGCTAACAGCGGTATCCATTGTGAATCGCTATCAATGAATTATTCATGGGCCACAAATGTCGCAGGAGATGGTGCTTTTAATGGCTCAGAATAAATATTTTGCATTTATGCTTTAATTGGTAAGATGGGTCTATTTAGGGCAGGTTATATAGCATATGCATTATTCTTACATGGGAGAATATTAGAATGTTCAAACAGCAAAGAAAAAGGGAACCTGTCATAAACAGTGAGGCAAGAAAAGCAAAATCTACAGTAATATTTTATATACTGTATATCTAACCAAATGTAATGGTCAAAAACACCTGCCAGACAATGACCTCTCTTTTCTATACTGCAGTGAAAAAGTACAGTTTGGTCATTATTATTATTATTAACTTCTGATTGGACAATGGAGTAGCCTTACCACATACACTATATTGTCAAAAGTGTTGGGACGCCTGCCTTTACACACACATGAACTTTAATGACATCCCAGTCTTCGTCTGTAGGGTTCAATATTGAGTTGGCCCACCCTTTGCAGCTATAACAGCTTCAACTCTTCTGGGAAGGCTGTCCACAAGGTTTAGGAGTGTGTCTATGGGAATGTTTGACCATTCTTCCAGAAGAGCATTTGTGAGGTCAGGCACTGATGTAGACAAGAAGACCTGGCTCACAGTCTCTGCTCTAATTCATCCCAAAGGTGTTCTTTCGGGTTGAGGTCAGGACTCTGTGCAGGCCAGTCAAGTTCCTCCACCACAAACTCGCTCATCCATGTCTTTATGGACCTTGCTTTGTGCACTGGTGTGCAGTCATGTTGGAACAGGAAGGGGCCATCCCCAAACTGTTCCCACAAAGTTGGGAGCATGAAATTGTCCAAAATGTCTTGGTATGCTGACACCTTAAAGTGATACGAAAGTCTAGTTTTTTTTTTTCTTTAAAAATAATAAACATGTCATACTTACCTGCTCTGTGAAATGATTTTGCACAGAGCAGCCTGGATCCTCCTCTTCTCGGGTCCCTCTCTGGTGCTCCTGGCCTCTCCCTCCTGTTGATTTTCCCCACAACAAGCAGCTTGCTATGGGGACAACCAAGCCAAACTGCAGCTCCATGTGTCCATTCAGACATGGAGCTGTGGTTTGGCCCGCCCTCTCTCTTCTGATTGGCTAACTGACTTCGATTGACAACAGCAGGAGCCAATGGAGCCGCTGCTGTGTCTCAGCAAATCAGAAGGGAGAGTCCTGGATGACCGAGGCACTCGTGCACATCGCTGGATAGAGATGGGGCTCAGATAAGTAATAGGGGGGCTGAGGGGGGCTGCTGCACACAGAAAGCTACCCTATTTAATGGGTAGTGTACCCTGATACCCTTAGGGTATCAGGGTACACTACCCATTGGAGAGTACTTATGTCACTTTGTATTTCATGATTTTTTCAGCGTTTTGTTTTTTGTTTGATGTATGTTTGTATGTATTGTATAGACGTTATACGTCTTTTTATCCATGACCATATTGTCTAGATTTACATTTAAGAAATTAAAGATATTTATTCTTACATCAGAGTTGGTGGTCTTTCAAAGTCCCTTTTAGGGGGTATTTCTCTTTGTTCAGTTATGCACGAGGCACTTTAAATTGGTTTTGTGTGTATATCATATCCATTTATTAGTTATATTAATTTGATTAATTTTACATAGTTTTAGTATACACTACAATCTATATAATTTTTAGCGCAGCTTATTCAATCAATGTAATTATCTTTGCACGATATATGTGGTGTGTTCAACGCTAGCAGCTTTTAGATCATTTATTTATCTTTAATGATACATGTGACAGGCTTAATATCATTAGTCTTGGTGGCTCGCAGGATCTCTTTCTATTTTTTTTTTACATTCTTTCATGTAATTGGTATTCCGTGATCGCAGTGTTCTCTTTCAGCAGCATATTGCGCCCTGCCACACTGCAAAAATGGTTTGAAAATGGTTTGCGGCAGACAGAATTCAGTGTGATGACTTGGCCTCCATATTCTCCAGATCTCCAATACAAACAAGCATCTGTGGGATCTGCCGGAGAAAAAAGTCTGATCCATGGAGGCCCCACCTTACAACTTACAGGACTTAAAGGATCTGCTATTTACGGTTTGATGCAAGATGCCTATGCAGGTCATATGACGTCCTTCGAGAACAACAGTCATAGGCGTGCCCACGGGCACACCCTAATCCCTGTGCTGGCAAGAGTGGTCCAGGCAAGAGTGCCCGTAAAAATAGCCGTGACCTGGTCGGCTTTGAAGTGAGCATGCACAGTTCTGGCGAGCTGCCCGACTCCCAAGCTGATCCGAATGCGATCCTGTATTTGGCCAGTGCTGGCGGGCAGCTGGCGGGCGGGACCGACCAGGGGGGGGCGGTGGGTGTTGCATTTGACAGAGGCTGTGTGGCGCACTACTGGCGGTGATGCAAGTGATGTCATGGCGCATCCCGCCAGGCGCGCCAGTCTTTAAAAATAGTCAACATGAGGCAGGAGCTAAGCAGGCGGAATGGAGGAGCCTTGCCTGTCAGACAATCCAGCCCAGCAACATCCACAGCACAAGCAGACCAGCTCAGGGCAAGCCTGCATTCTCAGACTTCCTTGCTTTAAGGTAATAAAGGCAGGAGGTTATTGTGGCAGGAGCTGGTGGTTGCAGAAGGTGATGGTGGCAGGAGCTGGTGGTTGCAGAAGGTGATGGTGGCAGGTGCTGGTGGTGGTGTTTGGGGTAGGAGGTGGTGGTGGCAAAAGCTGACAGGAGCTGGTTGTGGCAGGAGGTGGGGGTGGTGGGGGCAGGAGGTGATGGTGACAGGGGGTGATTGTGTTTGGGGCAGGAGGTATTTGAGGCAGGAGCTGGTGGTGGCAGGAGATGGTGGTGGTGGTGTTTGGGGGAGGAGGTGTTTGGGACAGGAGGTGGTGGTGGCAGGAGGTGGTGGTGGTGGGTGCAGGAGGTGGTGGTGTCAGGAGGTGGCGGTGCAGAAGGTGGTGGTGGCAGGAGCTGACAGGAGGTGGTGGTGGCAGGAGCTGATGGTGGCAGGAGGTGGTGGTGGTGGGTGCAGGAGGTGATGGTGGCAAGAGCTGACAGGAGCTGATTGTGGCAGGAGGTGGTGGGTGCAGGAGGTGGTGGTGGGGGCAGGAGGTATTTGGGGGAGGAGCAGGTGGGGGCACAAGCTGGTGGGAGCAGGAGGTGATTGTGGCAGAAGGTGGTGGTGGGTGCAGGAGGTGGTGGTGGTGTTTGGGGCAGGGGGTGGTGGGGCAGGAAGTGATGGTGGCAAGAGCTGACAGGAGCTGATTGTGGCAGGAGGTGGTGGGTGCAGGAGGTGTTTGGGGCAGAAGCTGGTGGTGGCAGGAGGTGATGGTGGCAGGAGGTGATGGTGGTAGGAGCTGTTGGTTGCAGGAGCTGGTGGTGGTGGGTGCAGGAAGTGGTGGAGGTGTTTGGGGCAGGAGGTATTTGGGGCAGGAGGTGATGGTGGTGGGGGCAGGAGCTGGTGGCAGGAGGTGGCGGGGGCAGTAGGTGATGGGGAACAGAAACCGATGGACTATTATTATATCGAAAATAACAGAAATATGTTTTTTTTTTACCTTAATATGTACCTTAAATCGCATTGCTATTTGCATAGTGTACTTGTTTGTAGGCTAAATACTGAAATTTGCACTTAAAACTGTAATTTTGTAAAATGCCAGTAAAAATTTGCCTGTGCCAGTAAATTTCTATCTGGTAGGTTTGCAACACTGCTCAGTGAGGTGACGTGAGCAGTGAGAGACAGCACTGAGCAGGGCAGGCACTGGCAGCCAGACACACAATGGACCAAAAATAAAAAGGCAACTCGATATGAACCCTCCCTGCCTGACTTGTCAGCAAAAAAGTAAGTGTGTATATATATATATATATATATATATCTATATCTCCACACGTGTGTGTTTGAGTTTTGGGGTACACACCCTAATCCAATAGGCTGGGCACGCCTATGACAACAGTGCTCCCGCCCAGCAGTCATTTTACAATTGGCCAGACCGGAATAGGTTAAAGTGACCAATGTTAGCACAAGGTGCCTGTATGTAGCTATAATTATGCCTATAAGGCTGAACTAAACTCCTCTATACTTACCTCTCATCCAGAGTTTCAAGATCCCTCGTCAGCACTTCCATCTTTGCCGGGTCTTCTTCTGGGTTGTGCTTCTTTGGTCATCTTAATCTGATCCAGGATGACACAACATCTGTGCAGAGGATTGCATATGGTCCTATAATCTTTCTGCCCCTGCTGTACTATTGGCTGCACATAATTCCGTAGGTTCCACACCCTATACCCTGTCTGGAATACCTGTGAACATCAGGAGACGTTGACATATTCAATTAGCTCTCTCTCATTCAAGCTGAAATTTAATCTGCTTATATTTACCTTTCCTGGTCCCCAAAACCCATCAACATGCTAATAATACCTTTGCTTTTCCACTATACACCTTACTCCAGACCCAACACTGCATCTCTGTGCGTCTATATGCGATGCAGCAGATCGTGGCTGGTGGGAGGGGCTGGCAAGGTAGGGTGACCAGACGTCCCTGGTTTCCAGGGACAGTCCCCGGATTGAGGACGCTGTCCCCGGAGCCCGTCTTTCCCCGGATCTGTTCCCAGATCTGTCATCTCAGCTTTGGGTCCGGAGGTAGAGCTAATCCCCCCGAGGTACAGCAAATTACAAAACAAACGTCTCTGGGCCTCCTGTGCTCAGTGGGGGCCGGGGGGCAGTAAGCGGACTATTTCTTCATTTTCGGTTTTAGGCAGATTAATCCACCGTAGAGCGCTACACAGTTGAAGCCCGGCCTCTTCAATATGAATACACCGCGGCCGGCCAGGAGCAATCCGCCTAAACCCGAAAATGAAGAAATAGTTTGCTCTCTGTCCCCCGGCCACCACTGAACACAGAGGGCCCGGAGACGTTTATGTTCTAAATAGCTGCACCATGGGGGATTAGCTTATTGGTGGAAAGGATTTGGGTGTTCCCGCCTGCTCAACCTCGCCCCCCCCCAGTTTTCTCCAGTCCTAGTTGCCGAGCTCGATGGTGCCCAGGAGGAAGGCAGAGTACCAGATGTACCAGCGGTGCTCAGCTCTCAGCTCCAGGAGGAACCACCTGCAGGAGCAGCCCTGCACCCAGGCTCCAGGTAGAAGAAGCTGCCCAGACCAGGTACTGGGGGGGACAAATAATGCTGAATTTGAACAGGGGACGCTGCATTCCTGGACACAGGTGACGATGCATTCCTGGGTACAGGTGATGATGCATTCCTGGGTACAGGTGACGCTGCATTACTGGGCACAGGTGACACTGCTGGGCACAGGTGACACTGCATTCCTGGGCACAGGTGACGCTGCATTCCTGGGCACAGGTGACGCTGCATTCCTGGGTACAGCTGATGCTGCATTTCTGGACACAGGTGAGGCTGCATTCCTGGGCACAGGTGAGGCTGCATTCCTGGGCACAGGTGAGGCTGCATTCCTGGGCACAGGTGAGGCTGCATTCCTGGGCACAGGTGAGGCTGCATTACTGTGCACAGGTGAGGCTGCATTGCTGGGCACTGGTGAGGCTGCATTGCTGGGCACTGGTGAGGCTGCATAGATGGACACTGGTGAGGCTGCACTGCTGTGCACTGGTGAGCCTACATTCCTGAGCACTGGTGAGGCTGCATTTCTGAGCACTGATATGGCTGTTTTGATGGACATTGGTGAGGCTGCATTCCTGGGCACAGGTGACGCTGCGTTCCTGGGCACAGGTGATGCTGCGTTCCTGGGTACAGGTGATGCTGCATTCCTGGACACAGATGAGGCTGCATTCCTGGACACAGATGAGGCTGCATTCCTGGACACAGGTGAGGCTGCATTCCTGGGCACAGGTGAGGCTGCATTACTGTACACAGGTGAGGCTGCATTGCTGGGCACTGGTGAGGCTGCATAGATGGGCACTGGTGAGGCTGCACTGCTGTGCACTGGTGAGCCTACATTCCTGAGCACTGGTGAGGCTGCATTTCTGGGCACTGGTATGGCTGTTTTGATGGACACTGGTGAGGCTGCATTTCTGGGCACAGGTGACGCTGCATTCCTGGGCACAGGTGATGCTGCATTCCTGGGCACAGGTGACGCTGCATTCCTAGGAACAGGTGACACTGCATTCCTAGGCACAGGTAACGCTGCGTTGCTGGGCACAGGTGATGCTGGGGTCCACCGGCGGGTCTTCCCCGCATCAGATAATCCCCTAGGAGAAGCGCTGTCCCAGGGGTTACCGTGCGGGCGTGCTCCTGATTCCAGCATTTGTATCCATTAACACGATTGCCGGACTCGGCCCCGCCCCCCGTCGCCCACGTCATTGGATTTGAGTGACAGCAGCGGGAGCCAATGGCTGCGCTGCTATCAATCTATCCAATCAAGAGCCAGGACACCACGGAGAGAGGGACAGCGCGTCCCCGACAAGGAGATGAAGGGGCTCAGGTAAGTAAAACGGGGGGGGGGGTCGGTCACTGCCAGGTGTTTTTTCACCTTAATGCATAGGATGCAATAAGGTGAAAAAAGATGAGGGTTTACAACCCCTTTAAAGCAGAAGTTCCATTTATCGGTGGAACTCATTAACTCATAGTGTGCCTGCACTTTTTACAGCTTTAAAATGCAACTTAACTATCTGATCATCAAGAAATGAAAAGGCTGTTTATTTCATTTTTAATATCCAAGGTAAATTCTCCTATCATTGCATGCCTCCATGTTTTATTTTGTTGAGAAATCACTTTGAAAAATTCCCCTCCTAGCATTTCTAGCTGCAGCCAACTTGAGTAAGGGCAGATGATTCTGAGGTTGCATTTACTTGCTGGAATCCATCCACCCTTAGCTCAGGTATGCCGGCAGGAGAAACCCCCCCCTCCTCCCCTCCAAGAAGCAACTGAATTAATGGAACAAAAAAGTTTATAACAAGGAAATATCATATACTTTCCTATCTATTTAAAGTGGAGTTCCACCAAAAAAAAAATTTATGTGCATAAAAAAAAATAAAAAAAAAAACATTTGGAGAAATTTTTTTTTTTTACCCACCTTTAAATGCCTGTTGCTACGGGGTCCCTCGTAATCTGCCTCCTTCGGCGCCTGGGCTCTTGACGTCACTTCCCTCGGCACAGGAAGGGAGATCAGCTCTGCCCCCTCCCTCTTGTCAATCATCTGGGACACGTCACAGGTCTCAGATGATTGCGCGGCTAATCACAGCGCGCGGTGCCGCTCGCGCATGCGCAGTGGGTGCCTGGCTGTGAAGCCACAGCCGGGCGCCCACAGTTACAATGCCGGAGGGGGAGACGAGCGGGGCTTGGATCCCCCGCATTGCTGGACCCTTGGACAGGTAAGTGTCCGATTATTAAAAGTCAGCAGCTGCAGTATTTGTAGCTGCTGACTTTTAATTTTTTTTTTAAAGCAGAACTCCGCTTTAATAATGCTAGCAGCTTAAGAATGAAAAAATAGGTAATGTTGATTGAAAGAGATTAGTTCTGCTTTAAGCCAGCCTACATACCTCCCCCTCTAGCTTATTTGCATACAGAACTGACACTCCCTCTGCAAGCCTGATATCAGTTTTCAGATGAGTAGAAAAGTTTTAGGAAAAAAGACAGATCTCCAGTATGTGTGTTAGATGAATTTGTACATAAACTTGCTAACTTCTAGAGAACAAGTAAACTCAGTGTGTGTGTGTGTATATATATATATATATATATATATATATATATATATATACACTTGGAATTCTATAAATAAAGGCTTTCTGTTTTGCCTACAGCCACCAAGTCTTATTTCATTCTCTGGATGTCAATTACCTGGACAGGTTTCGGTATCACAGACTGTTCTGGGAAAACGTCAACTGTCATTTTTTTAAAGGAGAACTCCCGGGAATTCTCAAAAATCAGCCCTAGAGTGAAAGAGCTGTTTATCTGCTTCCCATGCTATTTTTTTTGGTCTGTTTGTTTTTGATTCGCTTGGTAAATACAATGTATCATCCATTTTTTAACAAGCAAAAAACCCTCAGAGAGTGATATTATATTTGTTTTGAACAACAAGCTAGCTGTTACCTACAATGAAGCAAAGATCTTTCTCTATCAAACTACCCTCAGCTCCTGGGAGGAGGCTGTGACCGTCCGTGTTCAGGTCTTGCTGCAGCTCACCATCAAAGCAGCAATCACAGGTAGACTAGACATGTGCATGACGAAAAAAAAAAGTGTTTTGTTTCATTTCGATTTGTTAATCTAGGCATTTCGTTTTGTTAAATTCGGTTGATTCGTTCAATCCGTATTCGGAATTTGTATCACTAATTTTTTTAATTTTCTTTGAATTTACCAATTTTTTTCGATTCGAAGCAGTCGAATCAATAAATTTTGAATCGGTCGAATTGAAAACTTTCAATTTTTTTTTTTTTTCGATTCGAATGTGGCAAAATGAACAAACAAAAGAAATATCGTCATCAAATGATTACAATGACTCTTTAACCACTTCAGCCTCAGAAGATTTTACCCCCTTCCTGACCAGAGCACTTTTTGCAAATTCGGCACTGCGTCACTTTCCTGACAAACGTGCGGTCGTGCGACGTTGCACCCAAACAAAATTGACGTCCTTTTTTTCCCACAAATAGAGCTTTCCTTTGGTGGTATTTGATCACCTCTGCGGTTTTTATTTTTTGCGCTATAAACCAAAAAAGAGCGACAATTTTGAAAAAACACAATATTTTGTACTTTTTGCTATAATAAATATCCCCATTTTTTAAAAAAAAAAAGTTAATTTTTTCTGTTTAGGCCGATATGTATTCTACATATTTTTGGTAATAAAAATCGCAATAAGCGTATATTAATTGGTTTGCGCACAAGTTATAGCATCTACAAAATAGGGGATAGATTTATAGCATTTTTATTATTATTTTTTTTTTTTACTAGTAATGGCGGCGATCTGCGATTTTTATTGTGACTTTGACATTATGGCGGACACTTTGGACAATTTTGACACATTTTTGGGACCACTGGCATTTATACAGTGATCAATGCTATAAAAATGCACTGATTACTGTAAAAATGTCACTGGCAGTGAAGGGGTTAACACTAGGGGGCGATCAAGGGGTTAGCTTTGTTCCCTGTTTGTGTTTCTAACTGAAGGGGGGAGGGGACTGTGTAGGGGAGATGACAGATCACTGTTCATACTTTATATGAACAGACGATCTGTCACTTCTCCCCTCAGAGAACCGGGATCTGTGTGTTTACACACAGAGATCCTGGTTCCCGCCGTGTTACGAGCGATCGTGGGAGCCCAACGGTCATCAAGACCGCCAGGCACTCGCATCGGCTCCGGGGGCGAGCTGCGGGCGCAAACGCCCCTAGTGGCCACCAGAAGGGGCGACGTAACATAACTTCCACGCGCCTGCCCGTGTACAACTGCGGCGGCAGTTAAATCACCATTGGATTAACTAAAACAGTATTATTTCGAAAATTGTACTCTAATATACACAGTCTTTGATTTCAGCAATTTGTGTACAGCTAGAATTGGACTGGAGTTTGATGTAAAATTAAATTAGAATTTCAGTCCGAATTTCCGAAATGCGCACGAATTTCGTTTCCTTATTCGGAGCATTCAGTAAAATTCATATATATTGTAATTCGGGTATTCGGACATATCCGAATCTCCGAATAATGAAAAATTTGCCTAATATTAATTCGTAACGAAACGAGCCGCAGGCGGCTAAGGTAGACTTAGAATAGCATTATTTAGCTGAAACTAAGATTACAAACCACCGTTTTGCAAGGACCCCCCCCCCCCCCTCCAGGTTGCATTCACACTTGAGCTGAGCATCTTTGGTAGTTTTGCAGGCTTTTTTTTTTGGCGTGTGTACAGGCATTTTTGCTTGTTTCTTAGGCTTTTTGTGTTTTTGTGTCTTTAATATTTTTAGCCAATGGAGAGCTTGTTGCTATGCGATAAAAATGCATGATAAGGGAGTTTCTGCATTTTTTTTCTGCACTTGTTCACTTATTTTTAGGCGCTCTCATTGCAGTCTATTGGGAACGCTTGCAGTTTGTAGCTTATATACGGTTTTAAGCTACAAGCTTCAAGCAACACTGCATTTAAGTGGGAATGGACAAAAGTGAAAATCATGGGGTTTTGCATGTGGAGTGTTTGGTAGCTTCAAGCATTGGCAAGTTTTTTACAACATAGAAATTAAAAAAAGGATTTTCTTTTCTTTCAATTTTACATTTTTTTTCAATGCGACCATAAAAAAATTAACAGAATAAAAGATTAAATATTATTGGTTAGAAACGTAGAGATTAAAGAAAAATCATCAGGAAAATAATAGTTAAAATGGATGTAAACCCGAAAAAAATGTTTGTTTTTGTTTGATGTCATAATGTCGAGTATAAGATTTCCTATCATTTGAGCCCAGTCTTGCCACAAAGAGTTAATCCATCTCTGAGCAATCCTCTTTTATTGTTCAGTGAGATAAATCTTGACAAACTGAGAAAAATCTTGTCAAATCCTCCCCCTTGCTGTGAGTGACAGGTGATTTACATATCTCGTGCACTAGCCTAAGACATGCATTATTTTTTAATTCCCACCCCCACTCCTTTCTTCAGCAGCTCTGCAAGGATTGGCTGTTCCACACCTCACCATGATTTGGCATGCTGAAGTCATGTGGTTACTTTCCTGTCTTTTCACTGGATGTTAGAGATCATAGCAGAAGTTCAGTGTAAGAAATACACAGGAGAAAATGCATATTGACAAGGGGAGTGTAGAGGTGGGCGGGGAGTCTACTGACATCACGACTCCACCCACCGAGCTCCAGACAACAGACCCACCCACAGAATCTGCAGTTTTTCGGGTCTCATAACAGACAGAGGGGAGACATTTGACAGGTAAAGATACATGCAGGAGGCATGTATATCCTTATAGATAACCCCTATAGCCAGGGGCGGACTGACAACTCATGGGGCCCCCGGGCAATAGGAGATTATGGGGCCCCCGGGCAATAGGAGAAGATTATGGGGCCCCCAGTAATCGGAGATTATGGGGCCCTCAGGCAATAAGAGATTATGGGGCCCCCAGGCAATAGATTATGGGGCCTCACAGTATACACACACAGACATACAATATACACACACAGAATACACATACGCACACTGAAAAGGCACTGGAAAGGAGGGGCAGCTATAATCTTGGGATTTTTTTAAAAAAAACATATTTTTACATACTGTCCCTGATTTTATTGAGGCTGGCAACCCTGATGGGGCCCCTTAGTGGCATGGGGCCCTTGGGCAGTGCCCGAGTGCCCGAATGGTCAGTCCACCCCTGCCTATGGCAGTAGTTTAGAAAGGATGACATTGGGTTTACATCCACTTTAAGAGGAGAAGGGGAAGAAGGAGTTAAATAAGGTTGATTATAAGGAGTTAAAAAGAAACAACTTTTATTAATAACAAAAAAAAAAAAAACTGTACTTGTCAGGTTGTTTTAACTGACACAATCAACACTCGTTCCTTTGATGTGTAGATGAATGAAACAAAATCAATAGAAAAGTATCTGTGTTACTTTGTATCTCTTTATCTTGCCTCTAAACAAGGTTTATTATTTAAAATATAACTAAAGGCAAAACATTCTTCTTTAGTTTTGGATTTTTGTATTGCTGTCTGTGGCCCCATTAGGGAGATTCATCCTTTCACTCTATTTGTCCTGTTACCATTATCATTGAAGATATAGAGGGGAAATCTTTCAATGGGGAAACTAGTTCTGGTGACTTTGGCGGTGCCCGAGAGATTCCTTTAACTTGCAGGGATTTCCTGTAGCTTCCAGTTTTGGCTATGAGACAGGAAGTGAAGATAATCTCCCCAACAGTAGAAAGAAGGCAAAAATAAACCTTACAGGGGTTATAACACTCCCTTGCTCTATCCAAAATTAAAACAAAAAAGTTTTGCATGTAGTAATTTAGACAATCGGGAATAGCCAACAAATGTGAAAAAGAAGGGAGGCAAGTGTGTGGTAGAAAGATAGAAGGACTATCTATATGTATATATATATATATATATATATATATATATATATATATATATATATATATATATATTTTAGCTCTGGACACAGTGACTGGGAAGATTTCCCTGTACTTGAGGATGAATGGAGGCAGAGACAATAATATACGGTATATAGTGTGTATATATCTATCTATCTATCTATCTATCTATCTATCTATCTATCTATCTATCTATCTATCTATCTATCTATCTATCTATCTATCTATCTATCTATCTATCTATCTATATATATATAAATATATATTATTTATTTATTTATCTTTACTAGAGTGGTGAAGAGTGAGAACCTCTGACAAATATCTGTTGCTCCCATTGGACAGATCTTTTCCCATCCTGTGCGGTCATTAGCACAGGAAGTGAAGGGTGTATGTTCCTATCAGGGACACAAACAGCAATAGGAACCTGAAATACTCCTGAAAGTGTATGTAAAGCCAAAACTGTTTTTAAGTTTAGTAGGATAAAACAGAACTAACATCTCCTACTTACCTGTCCAAGGGTCCCGCATCGGCATCTTCTTCTGAGCGCCACTTCATTGGACGGCGGGGGATGACATCACTCCTTCCCATGCATAGCTCAGTTTACAGTGCCGGAGGGGACAGTGAGCAGGCAGGTAGGGCCACTTTATTGCAGCAGAGACAGTGCCTGTCTACATAGTACCATACAGTGCCTGTCTACATAGTACCATACAGTGCCTTTCTACATAGTACCATAGAGTGCATGTCTACATAGTACCATACAGTGCATGTCTACATAGTACCGTACAGTGCATCTCTGCATAGTACTATACAGTGCATGTCTACATAGTACCATACAGTGCCTGTCTACATAGTACTATAGAGTGCATGTCTACATAGTACCATAGAGTGCATGTCTACATAGTACCATACAGTGCCTGTCTACATAGTACCATAGAGTGCATGTCTACATAGTACCATAGAGTGCATGTCTACATAGTACCATAGAGTGCATGTCTATATAGTACCATAGAGTGCATGTCTACATAGTACCATAGAGTGCATGTCTATATAGTACCATAGAGTGCATGTCTACATAATACCATACAGTGCCTGTCTACATAGTACCATAGAGTGCATGTCTACATAATACCATACAGTGCCTGTCTACATAGTACCATAGAGTGCATGTCTACATAGTACCATAGAGTGCATGTCTACATAGTACCATAGGGTGCATGTCTACATAGTGCCATACAGTGCATGTCTACATAGTGCCATACAGTGCATGTCTACATAGTACCATAGAGTGCATGTCTACATAGTACCATACAGTGCATGTCTACATCGTACCATAGGGTGCATGTCTACATAGTACCACACAGTGCATGTCTACATAGTACCATAGGGTGCATGTCTACATAGTACCATAGGGTGCATGTTTACATAGTACCATAGGGTGCATGTCTACATAGTACCATACAGTGCCTGTCTACATAGAATCATACAGTGCATGTCTACATAGTGCCATACAGTGCCTGTCTACATAGTACCATAGAGTGCATGTCTACATAGTACCATAGGGTGCATGTCTGCATAGAACCACACAGTCCATGTCTACTTAGTACCACACAGTGCATGTCTGCATAGTACCACACAGTGCATGTCTGCATAGTACCACACAGTGCATGTCTGCATAGTACCACACAGTGCATGTCTGCATAGTACCACACAGTGCATATCTGCATAGTACCATACAGTGCAAGTCTGCATAGTACCACACAGTGCATGTCTGCATAGTACCACACAGTGCATGTCTGCATAGTACCATACAGTGCAAGTCTGCATAGTACCACACAGTGCATGTCTGCATAGTACCACACAGTGCATGTCTGCATAGTACCATACAGTGCCTGTCTACATAGTACCATACAGTGCATGTCTGCATAGTACCATAGAGTGCATGTCTACATAGTACCATACAGTGCATGTCTACATAGTACCATAGAGTGCATGTCTACATAGTACCATAGGGTGCATGTCTACATAGTACCATAGGGTGCATGTCTACATAGTACCATACAGTGCATGTCTACATAGTGCCATAGAGTGTATGTCTACATAGTACCATACAGTGCATGTCTACATCGTACCATAGGGTGCATGTCTACATAGTACCACACAGTGCATGTCTACATAGTACCATAGGGTGCATGTCTACATAGTACCATAGGGTGCATGTCTACATAGTACCATACAGTGCCTGTCTACATAGTATCATACAGTGCATGTCTACATAGTACCATGGAGTGCATGTCTACATAGTATCATACAGTGCATGTCTACATAGTGCCATACAGTGCCTGTCTACATAGTACGATAGAGTGCATGTCTACATAGTACCATAGGGTGCATGTCTACATAGTACCATACAGTGCCTGTCTACATAGTACGATAGAGTGCATGTCTACATAGTACCATACAGTGCATGTCTACATAGTACCATAGAGTGCATGTCTACATAGTACCATAGAGTGCATGTCTACATAGTACCATACAGTGCATGTCTACATCGTACCATAGGGTGCATGTCTACATAGTACCACACAGTGCATGTCTGCATAGTACCACACAGTCCATGTCTACATAGTACCACACAGTGCATGTCTGCATAGTACCACACAGTGCATGTCTGCATAGTACCACACAGTGCATGTCTGAATAGTACCATATAGTGCAAGTCTGCATAGTACCACACAGTGCATGTCTGCATAGTACCACACAGTGCATGTCTGCATAGTACCACACAGTGCATGTCTGCATAGTACCACACAGTGCATGTCTGCATAGTACCACACAGTGCATGTCTGCATAGTACCACACAGTGCATGTCTGCATAGTACCACACAGTGCATGTCTACATAGTACCACACAGTGCATGTCTGCATAGTACCATACAGTGCATGTCTGCATAGTACCACACAGTGCATGTCTGCATAGTACCACACAGTGCATGTCTGCATAGTACCACACAGTGCATGTCTGCATAGTACCACACAGTGCATGTCTGCATAGTACCACACAGTGCATGTCTGCATAGTACCATACAGTGCATGTCTGCATAGTACCACACAGTGCATGTCTGCATAGTACCATACAGTGCATGTCTACATAGTACCATACAGTGCCTGTCTACATAGTACCATACAGTGCATGTCTACATAGTACCATAGAGTGCATGTCTACATAGTACCATACAGTGCCTGTCTACATAGTACCATAGAGTGCATGTCTACATAGTACCATACAGTGCCTGTCTACATAGTACCATAGAGTGCATGTCTACATAGTACCATACAGTGCCTGTCTACATAGTACCATAGAGTGCATGTCTACATAGTACCATAGAGTGCATGTCTACATAGTACCATAGAGTGCATGTCTACATAGTACCATACAGTGCCTGTCTACATAGTACCATAGAGTGCATGTCTACATAGTACCATAGAGTGCATGTCTACATAGTACCATAGAGTGCATGTCTACATAGTACCATAGGGTGCATGTCTACATAGTGCCATACAGTGCATGTCTACATAGTGCCATACAGTGAATGTCTACATAGTACCATAGAGTGCATGTCTACATAGTACCATACAGTGCATGTCTACATCGTACCATAGGGTGCATGTCTACATAGTACCACACAGTGCATGTCTACATAGTACCATAGGGTGCATGTTTACATAGTACCATAGGGTGCATGTCTACATAGTACCATACAGTGCCTGTCTACATAGTATCATACAGTGCATGTCTACATAGTGCCATACAGTGCCTGTCTACATAGTACCATAGAGTGCATGTCTACATCGTACCATAGGGTGCATGTCTGCATAGAACCACACAGTCCATGTCTACTTAGTACCACACAGTGCATGTCTACATAGTACCATACAGTGCCTGTCTACATAGTACCATAGAGTGCATGTCTACATCGTACCATAGGGTGCATGTCTGCATAGAACCACACAGTCCATGTCTACTTAGTACCACACAGTGCATGTCTGCATAGTACCACACAGTGCATGTCTGCATAGTACCACACAGTGCATGTCTGCATAGTACCACACAGTGCATGTCTGCATAGTACCATACAGTGCAAGTCTGCATAGTACCACACAGTGCATGTCTGCATAGTACCATACAGTGCATGTCTGCATAGTACCATAGAGTGCATGTCTACATAGTACCATACAGTGCATGTCTGCATAGTACCACACAGTGCATGTCTGCATAGTACCATACAGTACATGTCTGCATAGTACCATAGAGTGCATGTCTACATAGTACCATACAGTGCATGTCTACATAGTACCATACAGTGCATGTCTACATAGTACCATAGAGTGCATGTCTACATAGTACCATAGGGTGCATGTCTACATAGTACCATAGGGTGCATGTCTACATAGTACCATAGGGTGCATGTCTACATAGTACCATACAGTGCATGTCTACATAGTGCCATACAGTGCATGTCTACATAGTACCATAGAGTGCATGTCTACATAATACCATAGAGTGCATGTCTACATAGTACCATACAGTGCATGTCTACATCGTACCATAGGGTGCATGTCTACATAGTACCACACAGTGCATGTCTACATAGTACCATAGGGTGCATGTCTACATAGTACCATAGGGTGCATGTCTACATAGTACCATACAGTGCCTGTCTACATAGTATCATACAGTGCATGTCTGCATAGTACCATAGAGTGCATGTCTACATAGTGTCATACAGTGCCTGTCTACATAGTACCATAGAGTGCATGTCTACATAGTACCATACAGTGCATGTCTACATCGTACCACAGGGTGCATGTCTACATAGTACCACACAGTGCATGTCTGCATAGTACCACACAGTCCATGTCTACATAGTACCACACAGTGCATGTCTGCATAGTACCACACAGTGCATGTCTGCATAGTACCACACAGTGCATGTCGGAATAGTACCATACAGTGCAAGTCTGCATAGTACCACACAGTGCATGTCTGCATAGTACCACACAGTGCATGTCTGCATAGTACCACACAGTGCATGTCTGCATAGTACCACACAGTGCATGTCTGCATAGTACCACACAGTGCATGTCTGCATAGTACCACACAGTGCATGTCTGCATAGTACCACACAGTGCATGTCTGCATAGTACCACACAGTGCATGTCTGCATAGTACCATACAGTGCATGTCTGCATAGTACCACACAGTGCATGTCTGCATAGTACCATACAGTGCATGTCTGCATAGTACCACACAGTGCATGTCTGCATAGTACAACACAGTGCATGTCTGCATAGTACCATACAGTGCATGTCTGCATAGTACCACACAGTGCATGTCTACATAGTACCACACAGTGCATGTCTGCATAGTACCACACAGTGCATGTCTGCATAGTACCACACAGTGCATGTCTGCATAGTACCATACAGTGCATGTCTGCATAGTACCACACAGTGCATGTCTGCATAGTACCACACAGTGCATGTCTGCATAGTACCATACAGTGCATGTCTGCATAGTACCATACAGTGCATGTCTGCATAGTACCACACAGTGCATGTCTGCATAGTACCATACAGTGCATATCTGCATAGTACCACACAGTGCATGTCTACATAGTACCATACAGTGCCTGTCTACATAGTACCACACAGTGCATGTCTGCATAGTACCATACAGTGCATGTCTGCATAGTACCACACAGTGCATGTCTGCATAGTACCACACAGTGCATGTCTACATAGTACCACACAGTGCATGTCTGCATAGTACCACAAAGTGCATGTCTACATAGTACCACAGAGTGCATGTCTACATAGTACCATACAGTGCCTGTCTACATAGTACCATAAAGTGCCTGTCTACATAGTACCACACAGCGCCTGTCTGCATAGTACCATAGGGTGCGTGTCTACATAGTACCACACAGTGCATGTCTGCATAGTACCATACAGTGCATGTCTGCATAGTACCACACAGTGCATGTCTGCATAGTACCATAGAGTGCATGTCTGCATAGTACCATACAGTGCATGTCTACATAGTACCATACAGTGCATCTCTGCATAGTACTATACAGTGCATGTCTACATAATACTATACAGTGCATGTCTACATAGTACTATACAGTGCCTGTCTACATAGTACCATAGAGTGCAGCTCATAAAACGCCCGAAAAAACCCTGAAAAAAGCCCAACAAGCAAAATCCTATTAATTTCAATGACACCTGTTCACATCTGAGCGTATTGTCATTTGAAGCAAAACGCCTGAAAAACGCCCTAAGCTCAAAAAATAACATGAGCTTCTTTGGGGCGGATTACAGGCGTTTTTCTGCCTTTTACATTGGTGACCTGAACAAAATCTCATCAAAATCGTGGTAAAGACGTTGTAAAAAACGTGCGACTTTGAAACGCTCAGGTGTGAATGCAGCCTTAATGAACAGGCCGCCCCTGCTGGTGACAGTCCTTTGCCCTCTGGCTGCCTGACACAGCTTCCAGAGTTCAATTCCTCTTAGTTTTGTAAAGGTTACATTTAAAAAAACTGCGGTGTCTTTCCTTTGCAGCGGGTCACACCATGAATTGCACAGTGCCGGACCACACCAAATGTAGTGCATGCACTACTTTAACCGCTTGCCGACCAGCTCACGACGATATACGTCGGCACAATGGCACGGCTGCGCAAATGGGCGTACAGGTACGTCCCCTTTAAGACGCGGCATTGTGGGCGCACGCCCGCCGCGTGCTCTGCGACCGTGCCCGTGGATCTTGCAGACTCGATGTCCGCCGGGGGCCCACGATCGTGTCACGGAGCAGAAGAACGGAGAGATACCTTTGTAAACAAGGCATTTCCCTGTTCTGCCTAGTGACATGACAGAGATCTACTGCTCCCTGTCATCGGGAGCAGTGATCGCTGTCATGTCAGTTGAAGCCCATCCCCCCCCACAGTTAGAATCACTCCCTAGGACACACTTAACCCCTTCATCGCCCCCCTAGTGTTTAACCCCTTCCCTGCCAGTGTCATTCATACAGTAATCAGTGCATTTTTATAGCACTGATCGCTGTATAAATGACAATGGTCCCAAAATAGTGTCAAAAGTGTGCGATGTGTCCGCCAGTCATGATAAAAATCGCAGATCGCCGTCATTACTAATAAAAAAATGTATAATAAAAATGCCATAAATCTATCCCCTATTTTGTAGACGCTATAAATTTTGTGCAAACCGATCAATATACGCTTATTGCATTTTTTTGGGTTTTTTTTACCAAAAATATGTAGAGGAATACATATCGGCCTAAACTGAGGAAAAAAATTAGTTTTGTTATATATTTTTTGGGATATTTATTATAGCAAAAAGTAAAAAATATTACTTTTTTTTCAAAATTGTCGCTCTTTTTTTGTTTATAGCACAAAGAATAAAAAACGCAGAGGTGATCAAATACCACCAAAAGAAAGCTCTATTTCTGGGGAAAAAAGGACGTCAATTTTGTTTGGGTGCAACGTTGCACGACCGCGCCATTGTCAGTTAAAGCGACGCAGTGCTGTATCGCAAAAAGTGCTCTGGTCTGGACGGGGGTAAATCCATCCGGGGCTGAAGTGGTTAACAAACGCACAGCAACCTGATTGTATGCTACTACTGTACGAAGCAATCCAATGCAATCATATGCACTGCATTTGCAACCTGCGTTTGGGGTGGCATTAACACTGACACCCGCTAAAGACCACAAGTACAGTGCGTTTTGAATAAGGTGCGGGATATGCACATGGAATGCGGGTTTCCACGCACTATATCCTGGTGTGAATTAGCCCCTTAATGCACATTACTGCAGAAATCATATCAAAAATCATACAAAAAGGCATTTTTTTTAAAGACTGTATTCTAGAGATGTGGAACAGCCTATACAGATGTCCCTTCATTACAAACACTCCCTACCATGTATTATACTGCAGACAATGGCGAAAGACTTGGCCCGATTCCTCCTCCCCACTCCTGTCCTAACCAGCTGAATCATAAGTGATGGAAACAGTCATACTGGTGAGCTGCTATCCTGACGTACAAGCTCTGCATTTATGTCATCACCATTTACAACCCACCTTCATGTTAACCACTTCAGCTCCAGAAGGTTTACCCCCCATTCATGACCAGTCCATTTTTTGCGATACGGCACTACGTTACTTTAACTGACCATTGCGCGGTTGTGCGACATTTTACCCAAATAAAATTTTTGTCCTTTTTTTCCCCACAAATAGAGCTTTCTTGTGGTGGTATTTGATCACCTCTGCAGTTTTTGATTTTTTGTGCTATAAACAAAAAAAGACCGACAATTTTGAAAAAAAAAATAAATAAATTTTAACTTTCTGCTATAAAACATATCTAATAAAAAAAAAAGGTAAAAAATCTAATTTCTTCATCAGTTTAGGCTAATATGTATTCTGCTACATATTATTGGTAAAAAAAAAAATCCCCAATAAGCGTATAGTGAATGGTTTTTCGCAAAAGTTATAGCGACTACAAACTATAGGATAATTTTATTTATTTATTTATTTATTTATTATTTTTTTTTTTTTTACTAGTAATGGCAGGGATCAGTGACTTATAGCGGGACTGCGGACAAATCTGACCCTTTTGACACTTTTTTTGGGGACCAGTGACACTTATACAGTGATCAGTGATAAATAATATACACTGTCACTGTACTAATGACACTGGGAGGGAAGGGGGTTAACGTCAGGGGCGATCAAAGGGTTAAATGTCTGCCTAAATTGTGTTTACTAACTGTGGGAGAGGTGATTTGACTAGGGGAAGGCAAAGATCTCTGTTAGCAGAAACACAGGATCAGTACCTTCCCCTCTGACAGAACGACAATCTGCCTTGTTGACATAAGCAGATTGTCATCCTGCCTCTGTACTGTCTAATCAGTGGGAACCTGCAGACAGCGAGTCTGTGAGCTCCCCCTGTGTATAATCACAGTGGGAGCGGGTCGCCAGTAGCGCGGGCGCATCCCAGACTCTGCCGCAGTATATGTGCATGGGGCAGTCGCTAAGCAGTTTGTGGAAACTCTGGATGAAGGAGCACAGTAGGCATCTTTGGAAAGGAGCGTTGTTAATCTGTTAATCTAATTAAGGAGCATTGTTACCCATTAATCTAATGGGTACCCTGATAGGGACACCTGAGGAAAGGGGAGCCTGATATGGGGGGCCTCTAATAGGCACACCTGATGTAAGATGGGACTCTAATGGGTACCCTGATAGGGGCGCCTGAGGTAAGGGGGAGCCTGATATGGGGGGCCTCTAATAGGCACACCTGATGTAAGATGGGACTCTAATGGATACCCTGATAGGGACGCCTGAGGTAAGGGGGAGCCGGATATGGGAGGCCTCTAATAGGCACACCTGATGTAAGATGGGACTCTAATGGGTACCCTGATAGGGGCGCCTGAGGTAAGGGGGAGCCTGATATGGGGGGCCTCTAATAGGGACACCTGATGTAAGATGGGACTCTAATGGGTACCCTGATAGGGACGCCTGAGGTAAGGGGGGGCCTGATATGGGGGGCCTCTAATAGGCACACCTGATGTAAGATGGGACTCTAATGGATACCCTGATAGGGGCGCCTGAGGTAAGGGGGAGCCTGATATGGGGGGCCTCTAATAGGGACACCTGATGTAAGATGGGACTCTAATGGGTACGCTGATAGGGACGCGTGAGGTAAGGGGGAGCCTGATATGGGGGGCCTCTAATAGGGACACCTGAAGTAAGGTGGGACTCTGATGGGTACCCTGATAGGGACGCCTGAGGTAAGGGGGAGCCTGATGTGGGGGGCCTCTAATAGGGACACCTGATGTAAGATGGGACTCTAATGGGTACCCTGATCGGGACACCTGAGGTAAGGGGGAGCCTGATATGGGGGGCCTCTAATAGGGACACCTGAAGTAAGATGGGACTCTAATGGGTACCCTGATAGGGACGCCTGAGGTAAGGGGGAGCCTGATAAGGGGGGCCTCTAATATGGACACCTGATGTAAGATGGGACTCTAATGGGTACGCTGATAGGGACGCGTGAGGTAAGGGGGAGCCTGATATGGAGGGCCTCTAATAGGGACACCTGAAGTAAGGTGGGACTCTGATGGGTACCCTGATAGGGACGCCTGAGGTAAGGGGGAGCCTGATGTGGGGGGCCTCTAATAGGGACACCTGATGTAAGATGGGACTCTAATGGGTACCCTGATCGGGACACCTGAGGTAAGGGGGAGCCTGATATGGGGGGCCTCTAATAGGGACACCTGAAGTAAGATGGGACTCTAATGGGTACCCTGATAGGGACGCCTGAGGTAAGGGGGAGCCTGATAAGGGGGGCCTCTAATATGGACACCTGATGTAAGATGGGACTCTAATGGGTACGCTGATAGGGACGCGTGAGGTAAGGGGGAGCCTGATATGGGGGGCCTCTAATAGGGACACCTGAAGTAAGGTGGGACTCTTGTGAAGACCCTGATATAAGGGGGGGTCTCTGATAAGGATATCTAATATACAGTAAGGGGACAGGCTAATACATATTATTGTTCCCTGTGCACTCCTGCACCCCTCTGCACTACCTCTCAAACGTTACTTCAAGGTGGTGACTCCTATTACAGAAGCGCGCCCGGTGAACAGGGAATACGGGTTCTCTAACACACTGTGTGATAGACTGTCAGTGATTCACAAACAGCATTGACCTTTTGTCCCCTCACTTTTTTCCTGCACCCCCAGATCAGATGGGCTAGATCCAGACCCGGGTAGGAGCAAATTGAACCATGCTTATTAAGCAGGTTTTTGCCTTTGTCAACCATGGGTTTAGGTTTATGAATTATGATGCAGGCTTTCAATTTACCTTTGTGTTTTTGTGGAACTCGATAGCCACTCTTTGTTTTTCCCTCAACCTACAGTACATAACTATAATAAAAAATAAAATGTGGTGGTGAAGGGGGTTGTATGATTTCAAAAACCAAAGTGGGTAGGAACCTACAATAAAGATTGCTAAACTCCTTACAATATATTGAGTGGGCACGTTTTTTTTAGTTTTTTTCCTAGAATGAGTCATGGAGTTGCCTAGTTTTTGTCTAGTGAGCTTTTTGTCTTTATTGATGTACACATAACAGACATTGCTAAATCAAAAGCTACCTCTGAGGCTTGCTGGAAGCTCTCCGGACAGCCAGATGAAGAATTGTTCTTCTCCCATAATTCAGCTACATGGTTCAGTTCGGAGATTTTTTCTTCATAGTCGATGTGGGAGCTGAGCAACGTGACTTCATAAAACTCCTGTATGTCTGCCAATAAACAGAGGTGAGACATGAATAATCGCAACCGCTGTTATTACACATTACTGTAAAAAAGAACCAGTTATGTTGCCTAATCTATCTATAAAGGCAAACAGCTATTTGCAATAACTACGGTATATCTGAACGGTTTTACTTGACAGAAAATTGGTTATAGTGTTCAGCTGGTTAAACAATAACAGCTTGGTCACCCATCTACCTCCAGACTGCTGATCAAATAATGAAGGGGTTTCATCACACGTTTAAAGTCATCACTCTGCCAGCTTCTCCCAGTGTTATGCTGGCCTTACACCTGTAGAATTTTGTTTGAACATTTGGACAAGAAAGTATAAAAATAATTGCAAAAAAAGGAACAAATGGGACTGCAATGGTGTTAGACCCTCCTCTCAGAAAGTCCTCATGTTCTGGTACAAGACCCCTGAGGTCATCCATAAATTCAACCCATCTAGTTCAGCGATGTGTTGGCGATGTGGGCTTGGCATAGGCACGCTATTCCATATTTTCTGGCACTGCCCTTTGAATAAACCCTTCTGGCATGAGGTGATGCTACTACTTCAGAAATTGGTGGACATGACCCTCCTGCTCGACCCAATACACTATCTATTGGGTCTTCCCTTTACCGGTATTGTTAAACATGTTAAATGTTTGATCTCCTACATCCTGTTGGCTGCCAAGACAGTTATCCCTCTGTGTTGGTTGTCCAATATACCTCCTCCATGGTCCAGATTCCTCCAACTCATAACTGACATTAGAAGAATGGAATACCTCACAGCTACTGTACACGACATTATGCCAAAATTTAACAAAATATGGGAAGCATGGGATCAATCAGAGTTTGGGTCTCCCCTCCTAGACTCTACATCCTAAGACAGGCATCTGATTAGCCTTCGAGCCTTTCTACAGGTCTAACCCTTTATGGCCCTCGCCACCTGTTGTCCCATGAAAGCTCCCTGACAATAGCGTGTTCACTGTATAGGCAATCTGTATGTATGACCTCTACAATATTGCATGTTTTTTTTCATATACGATGTATATTCCCGTATATGACCTACAGTTATCTTATCTGTTCTGTTACTTTGGACATCTCGTTTGCACACTGTATTCTTGGTTACATGTGTCATTTTCTGAGAGTGGTGTAACTTTTTCTTTTTTGTTTTGCAAAAATTAATAAAAAATACAATAAAAAAAACCCTCTCAGAATGATTACCAGTACACAGTCATAGATGAATTTTTTTTTATTAGGGATATATATTTCTTTTAAAACCATGGAAAGTTTATACAACTCAAAAGCAAAGCACAAAGCACCTCTGAAGTTAGAGGTCCCTCCTAATGTATGTATACAGTATAAATTGTGTTATTGTTTGAAAACCACCATAAACATAGTGATTGTACATAAAGTATCACACAAGGAAGGGAAGACTCAACCCGACGCATTTCACCTTTCTTGGCTTCTTCAAGGGCTCAGAGGGGTGCAGTAAAAATGGTTTGGTGTAATGAATAAAGTATAACTCAGGAGGATCCAGAAAGAGATTTCTCTCTGTGCAGCCAGACACCGGACGGGCAAGGATAGTATATGCCACACAAGCACACAAGCCAGGGAGCTCCACCAAGGGAGCTATGAACACAGCCCCAGGCAGGGGGAACAAAGGAAGTGGTGCCAACACCTCTTAGATAGATCTCAAAGCACTAGCAGGCTTGTTTAATATATGTATTCCTGTTGGAATGCAGGGACAGGCGGCTGCATCCAATGTATACAGGTCTTAAATTATCTTTAGTGTAGATTCCTGCCAACAAAGGTTGCTGCTCAGAAAGGTGTCCAACACAGATCCCCCCAAAGAATTAAACAAAAAAAAATTCTGCACCCGCCGGCTCCGCCGCCTGACAGTTCTTAAATAACTAAGGGGTGGGGGCCAGCCGATTACATCATTGAGTGACCCCGTACCCTTGTGATTTCATCGACCGAAGCGTGCTGGGTCGATGATATCACAAGGGGTGGCCCCTCCTCTTATCTATTTAAGAACTGGCAGACAGCGGAGCTGGAAGACAGCGGGACCCTTCGTCGGTTGAGGAACTTCTTTTTTTTTTCGGGTCGGCAGTAGTCACGTACATCATGTTTGACGTTGGATCTACTTTGGGGGACATTTGTGTATTCCTTTTTGTTTTTTAATAAAAGACTTGACTGTGGTTTTATTGCTTTTTCACACTTTTTTTAGTGACTGAGTAGGGGCACAATGTACAGATTCCGATAAGCCTCCTGCCTACAGTCCCCCCACAATCACTGGCCAGGGTTGTAGGGAAGAGGCCCTTGTCCACATCAACATGGGGACAAGGTGCTTCAGGGTGCATGTGGCCTGGTATGTTTCAGGATTGGGGGGGCGCTTGGCTTGCTCGTCCCCCCCCCTTCCAGCTGCATTCTCGGATAAGGGTCTGGTATGGATCTTGGGGGGGGGGCACAAGTTTTTGTTTTTTTTTGTAATTTGGCGTGGGGGCCTTTATATTTTGACGCTGTTTAAAAAAAAAAAAAAGGAATGCTATTCTGCAATGTTAAAAATACAAAACAATTTCCGAGAATCTGAAAACAAATTGTTTCATTGACGTAATATTGCACCAATTTGTTTTCGGAATTCGGTTTGTATCTTCGGCATTCATTTTGTATATTCATAAATCAGAATAGCTGGTTGTTAGAGAGTGGGTGGACGCTGGAATTCTTTACAACCATGACTCATGTGCTGTCAGCGGGATTCCTAGCTGACAGCAGAATGCAAACAAAACATGCCGGTTTAAAAAAAAAAACAGCATGGCTGCCCCCCCTCCCCGGAGCAGATCCCCATCCGGAACCATACCAAGCCATATGCCTTCAACATGTGTGGTGCTTTGGGTCAGGGGGAGCTCTGCCCCTCCCCCCAAAGCACCTTATCCCCATGCTGATGAGGACAAGGGCTTCTTTCCCATCCCTACTCATTCTCCAAAAAGGGTGTAAGCCGCTCGCTCGTCCACTCCCCTTTTTTCTGGCCTGCCTGGCTGCATGCTCAGATAAGGGTCTGGTATGGATGTTTGCGGGGACCCCACACCTTTTCTTTTTTTTTTTTTTGCTAATCACTTAAGCCCCAGGGGCATGTATCCCCTTAATGACCGGGCCATCTTTTGCGATACGGCACTGTGTTACTTTAACTGACAATTGCGTGGACATGTGACACTATACCCAAGTAAAATTGATGTCCTTTTTTCCCCACAAATAGAGCTTTCTTTTGGTTGTATTTGATCACCTCTGCAGTTTTTATTTTTTGCGCTTTAAACAAAAATAAAGTGACAATTTTGAAAAAACAATATTTTTTACTTTCTGCTACAATATATATCCAAAAAAATATATAAAAAAATAAATGTATTCATCAGTTTAGGCCAATATGTATTCTACTACATATTTTTGTTAAAAAAAAATCGCAAAAAGCGTATGTTGATTGGTTTGTGCAAATGTTATCGTGTCTACAAACTATGGGATAGATTTAGGGACCTTTATTTATTTTTATTTTTTTTACTACTAATGGCGGTGATCAGCGATTTTTAGCTGGACTGCGCCACTTCGGCGGATAAAGCTGACCCTAAGTAACACTTTTTGGGGACCAGTGACACCAATACAGTGATCAGTGCTAATAAATGCACTGATCACTGTATAAATGACACTGGCAGGGAGGGGGTTAACACTTGGGGAGCTCAAAGGGTTAACTTTGTTCCCTCAGTGTGTGTGTTCTAACTGTGTGGGGGATGGGCTCACTGGGACAACGCAGAGACCGCTGTTCCTGATTACTAGGAACAGACGATCTCAGTGTCCTCCCCTGTCAGAACGAGGATCTGCCTTGTTTACATAGGCAGATCCCCGTTTAGCTTCTCTGTGAAGCGATCGTGGGTGGCCGGCGGACATCGAGTCCGCGGGACCCATGGCCGTGCTCCCCCTGCATGCATCGGGCGTGCGCACGCCCACACTATCTATTGCATGAAACAACATACAGGTACGATGTTTCGCGCAATAGAGCTGCCCTACCGCGGTATATATTAGGTGGGCAGTTTTACTTTTGGTGTTGGGTGCCCCTTAAAATCCATACCAGACCTTAAGGGGCCACACTGTTTTTTTTCTGCATTTTTCATTTCCAGCATTCTTTTGTTTACATTCATCTGTCAGCGGGGAAGCCCGCTGACAGCTGATGAATCATCAGTTGTCAAGGACGTGGCTGCTGGTTTTCCGGCCCGCTCCTTAATAACCAACTATTCTTCACACAGAATTTGAATCGGTCAATCAATTTTTCGACCTATCCGAATTGGAATCACTCCGAAAATGTGGAATTTGTTAGAAAACAAATATAAAAAGCTAAATTAAATGAATTTCAACCAAATTCCTTACTATTTAATTCAGATACATCCGAATCCCTGAATAAAGGAAAAATTTGTCTGAATTTGTATCTGGACCAAAACGAATTGCACATGTCTAATGATGGGGCACTAGTCTTTCCACTAATATCAATGATGGGAAACTATTCCTCCTCCTTCTGACCACTTTTCAACAAAATGCTACAGATGAAAGGCCAGCTATGTAAGTGAATGGGGCCGTGCTGCAACCGCAAGCTAAACACTTGGCTTGAAGTTATTCCAGTCATTACAATTCGTGCATTATGGTCATTGTTTTAGCTGATGGAGTGTAGATAGAAAGATCCTTTAATTATTTCTACGACCAGCCAGCATGTGAAGTCTTTTAGATTGCGAGGAGGCGATAATTTAGAGGTTATATCTCCAGAAATACAAAATGTACCAGGAGATCTCTTGAATTCTTAAGTGTGTGTGGGATGTGCATATGCAAAAAGATTATATGCATATAAAAGTACTGAACAACTATTACTTAGAAGAAGAAATGATCTCCAGAATAAAGGTGATTCATAAATTTGACTATCTGAATGGAAGTGAAATGTTTTATAAAATGGTCAGCATGGTGGCTGTGGGCGGTTATCACGGTGACTAACGAGGGCAGCACAGTGATTATGGACCAGTCTAGTAGCCATGGAGATGCAGCAACGTGGTTGAGAGTTTAGCACTGTCGTCTTGTGGAACTGGAGTCTTCGGTTTTAAACCCACTTGGGGCACAAAGTGTATTTGGGTTTCTGTCCAAAAGCCAACCCACTTAAATAAAACATTCTTAAATGGGGTGATGATTGCAAACAAGTGGGCCTTTTTATAGGTGCACAAACACAATCTTATGTAGCTCTCCATTGCACCTGGTAGCCAGCAAAGTGAGGACACCTCAACTGCAGGTTACAAGAGATATAGGACTCCCCTTATTGGTGGAGCCTAGTCCAGTTTCAGAAGTCACGAGGCTGAAATTGATCCAGGAGAAGCCATGTGATATACTTTTTTTATCAAGCATAGTTACTGCATATTAGTTGAGCAGACTCAGATAACAGCAATTCCAGCCTACCACCTTTACTATGTGAACGTTGATATAATGGGTGAAATAGGGGCCAAGTAGGAGATAGAAGCCCATAAGATAGCATGTGGCATAGTATGGATGAAGATATTTGACATCATTAGGGAAACGCGTTATGAAATATCCCTCGTGGCCTCCAATTGTTTGTCAGGTTCCGGTTTCTGTGGAGCAATTTTACATGTGACTTTTCAACAATAAGACTGGTTCATATACAGTATCTCACAAAAGTGAGTACGCCCCTCACATTTTTAAAATATTTTATTATATCTTTTCATGTGACAACACTGAAGAAATGACACTTTGCTACAATGTAAAGTAGTGAGTGTACAGCTTGTATAACAGTGTAAATTTGCTGTCACCTCCAAATAACTCAATACACAGCCATTAATGTCTAAACCGCTGGCAACAAAAGTGAGTACACCCCTAAGTGAAAATATCCAAATTGGGCCTAATTAGACATTTTTCCCTCCCAGTGTCATGTGACTCATTAGTGTTACAGGGTCTCAGGTGTGAATGGGGAGCAAGTGTGGTAAATTTGGTGTTATCACTCTCACTCTCTCATACTGGTCACTGGAAGTTCAACTTAGCACCTCATGGCAAAGAACTGTCTGAGGATCTGAAAAAAAGAATTGTTGCGCTACATAAACATGGCCTCACCATGGTCGACCAAAGAAGTCAAGTGCACGTGCTCAGCGTCATATCCAGAGGTTGTCTTTGGGAAATAGACATATGAGTGCTGCCAGCATTGCTGCAGAGGTTGAGGGGGTGGGGGGTCAGCCTGTCAGTCCATACACCGCACACTGCATCAAATTGGTCTGCATGGCTGTCATCCCAGAAGTAAGCCTCTTCTAAAGATGATGCACAAGAAAGCCCGCAAACAGTTTGCTGAAGACAAGCAGACTAAGGACATGGATTACTGGAACCATGTCCTGTGGTCTAATGAGACCAAGATAAACTTATTTGGTTCAGATGGTGTCACGTGTGTGTGGCGGCAGCCAGGTGAGGTGCACAAAGACAAGTGAGTCTTGCCTACAGTCAAGCATGGTGGTGGGAGTGTCATGGTCTGGGGCTGCATGAGTGCTGCCGGCACTGGGGAGCTACAATTCATTGAGGGAACCATGAATGCCAACATGTACTGTGACATACTGAAGCAGAGCATGATCCCCTCCCTTTGGAGACTGGGCCGCAGGGCAGTATTCCAACATGATAACAACCCCAAACACACCTCTAAGAGGACCACTGCCTTGCTAAAGAAGCTGAGGGTAAAGGTGATGGACTGGCCAAGCATGTCTCCAGACCTAAACCCTATTGAGCATCTGTGGGGCATCCTCAAATGGAAGGTGGATGTCAAGCTAGGAGCAGATAGCAGGTAACAGTTCAGATGTGTTGATTATGTAAATGGTTCACTGCTGCAGATCAAGGTAGAGGCTGGCTAGTGCTTGTGGTTCACTGCTGCAGATGTAACAGGAGGCTGGCTGGGCAGCCAAGTAGTAATGCTGAGTCTGGTACTACAGGAGAATCAGAGTCCCAATGGTACCGAATCAGAAGCGAGCAAAGCAGGGTCAAAACTAGCCGGGTCATACACGATATATACAGAGCAGATATCAGCTGGGTCAAGCAGAAGCACACAAGGTAACAATGCTACCACGAGCACTGGTGGTATGCTGATGCAGGTGATTTAAAGTGAGCTGAACAACCACAGTTGTTTCCCAGGTAAAGGTTGTGTCGGGTGAGTTTTGCTGGGTCTTAAACGGATACTAGTACTGACAGTGGTGGAGCGCAAGGTCTCTAACATCCACCAGCTCTGTGATGTCATCATGGAGGAGTGGAAGAGGACTCCAACGGCACCCTGTGAAGCTCTGGTGAACTCCATGAATACCAAATGAGTGCAGCGCTAAGTAAACATGAATAAACAATAAACAATAATTGTGATATGTGACCCTCCTATTATAGATGGTCAGTAGTGTGCAGTGCTCAATACAATCTCCTAATCCACAATAAAAAAAAAGTGCTCAAAAACTCCACATACATTCCCAATCATAAACATCAAATAAATAATTATAGTGTTATAATACTATAATTATTTATTTGCTGTTTATGATTGGGAATGTATGTGGAGTTTTGAGCATTTTTATTTTATTGTGGATTAGGAGATTGTATTGAGCAATGCACACTACTGAACATCCATAACAGAAGGGTCACATATCACATTTATTGTTTATTGTTTATTCATGTTCACTTATTGCTGCACTCATTTAGTATTCATTTTTGTATTATCACATAAATAGGAAGTGTGGGGAGTGCTGGCAGCTCTTTATATAATTTTAATTTCTATTTAATTTTAAAAGTTTAGCATAACAGCTCACGAGGTTTTAACACATATCTAGTGAACTCCATGCCCAAGAGGGTTTAGGCAGTGCTGGAAAATAATGATGGCCACACAAAATATTGACACTTTGGGCCCAATTTGGACATTTTCATTTAGGGGTGTACTCACTTTTGTTCTGTGTGTTGAGCTTTTTTAAGGGGACAGCAAATTGACACTGTTATACAAGCTGTACACTCACTACTTTACATTGTAGCAAAGTGTCATTTCTTCAGTGTTGTCACATGAAAAGATAGAATAAAATATTTACAGAAATGTGAGAGGTGTACTTACTTTTGTGAGATACTGTATATCTCTATCACATACTTACACTCTCTTGATGAAGTGAACCTTATTCATGAAACGCGTAGAAAGCTTTTTCATCCTTCACAAAGATTGATACAATATCTGCAGTTCGAATATGTGATTAGCATGTAAAAGATCGAAATACATGGTCGATGTGATATAAGATATTGTTGTGTAATGAATATTACCACTCCCAGGATGTACAGTATCTATATGTTTTTATGGGGTACAATTTCTATCTAAAAGAAATACTAAACTATTGATTTTACAAGATTGGGTTTGTGTACCTTTAACCACTTCAGCCCCGGAAGGATTTACCCCCTTCCTGACCGGGCAATTTTTTACGATACGGCATTGCGTTGCTTTAACTGACAATTGTGTGGTTGTGCGATGCTGTACCCAAACACTGTAAATTTTGAAAAAAAAGCAATATTTTTTACTTTTTGCTATAATAAATAATAAATATCGCCCAAAAATATATAAAAAAAACCGAATTTCTTCATCACTTTAGGCCGATATATATTCTTCTAAATATTTTTGGTCAAAAATATTTGCAATAAGCGTATATTGATTGGTTTGCGCAAAAGTTATAGCATCTACAAAATAGGGGATAGATCTATGGCATTTTTATTATTATTATTATTTTTTTTTTTTTACTAGTAATGGCAGCGATCTGAAATTTTTATTGGGACTGTGACATTGCTGCGGACAGATTGGACACTTTTCACACTATTTTGGGACCATTGACATTTATACATCAATCAGAGCTATAAATAGCCACTGATTACTGTATAAATGTCACTGGTAGGGAAAGGGGTTAACACTAGGGGGACAATCAAGGGGTTAAATGTGTGTCCTAGGGAGTGATTCTAAAGCCTCGTACACACGATCGGACTTTAAACAAACTTTTCCGTGGACTTCTGTCCAAAGGGCGTTGGCCGTGAAGTTGTATTGCATACACACGGCAGGACTTTTTAGGCAACAAACACGAACGTAGTGACTTTAACGTACTGACAACACTTCAAAAGAGGACGTTCAGTTCTCCGACGCCACTCTTTGGTTAACTTCTGTATTGTTGTCTGATCTTTTGCATTGGTTCTGAGCATGCGTGTTTGTACTTTGTACTAAAGTCCGATGGTTTTGTGTACACACGATCGGACTAGCCGACGTAGGACTTTTGTTGCCGTCAAGTTTGTCTGTTCGCACAGCCAACATTTGTCCGATGAAAACCGAAAAAGTTTGTCCGATGGAGCGTACACACGGGCGGATGTTGCCTTAAAACAGCTAATTTGCATGTTTGTTGTCAAAAAGTCTGATTGTTTGTATGGGCCTTAAAGGGCCTTACCTGATCTGGAGAGTCTGTAAGTAATCTGTTACGGTATCTGGACTTCCTAACCTCCTCACCTCCTTAAATGTTCTGCAATAAAACTTGAAAAAGACAAAAGTAACCGGCACCCAATATCCTTTCTTGGTCTTCTTATTTTAGCCATGGGGTGAATTGCTAGTCCGCCCCTGCCTTTGAAAGTGCTATCCTTCCTTAGAGGTGTCAAAGGGGTGCTACATTTATTTATGTCAAATGTCTATATTTAC
Organism: Lithobates clamitans; assembly: GCA_037952925.1. Classification (NCBI taxonomy): domain Eukaryota; kingdom Metazoa; phylum Chordata; class Amphibia; order Anura; family Ranidae; genus Lithobates; species Lithobates clamitans. Next base: position 1,021,234 of record JBBGZY010001572.1, on the reverse strand, counting down.
ACTGATTTTTTTCAGATTCATCTCAGAAAAGCATTTCTTCATCTTCTATTTCAGCCATCTAACAATGGATATTAAAATGGTAGCTGAAGTTATTTTTCTCTAAGCACAGAACTCCATGCAGCACAATTGAAGAGTTTCGTTATCTTGGCAGATAAGTTCTGAAATCCCTACAGAGCAACATTTAATTAAGCGCGTGGCAGTTAATATTAGAGATGTGAATTCTGCTTTATATCACCATTCAAAATGGTTATCAAAAGAAGAGAGCTATTGGGTGTCATCATTAGAAAACAGAATTAAAACAGATCAGAACCAGGGAATGAATGCTAAAAGAAAATTTTATTACTGCTCCTACTGAATTTTCCAATAGATGTCAGTCACTGTAAGGGGGGAAAAGCCTTGTATAGAGCAGAACTAAACCCAGCTGTAAAAAAATTGCCAGGGGTCATGAATTTTTTGGGCAAAAGAAACATGCAAAATTGCATATTCCAAAAAAACTCTGCACCGCGCTCCTGCCATTCTTTTTTCTTCGACTATACACTGCATGGTGTAGGCCGTACATTAGTTATATCTTCAGCGCTGCAGGATCCAGACCCAAAAGCCACGGTGTAAATAGATGCAGCAATGGACAGAGCAATTAACGCAGCCTGGACCTATCAATGCTGGAGGAGGGAGCACTAGGGGGTAAGTGTATTATACTGTGCAAGTTCACATTTTGAAACCCTCTACTCCAGCCATTCTCAACCAGGGTTCCATGAAACCCTAAGTTTCCTTCAGAGGTTGCGAGGGGTTTCTTGTGCTGTGACTGATTGAGGTCACTTTTAATGTTGCCTATAGAATTAGAGGTCAGATGCCAGTGGGCAGAGACATTAGCATTATGCTAATGTTTTTTAGCTATTTGTAAGGATGGCATTCTGGGGGCATTCTTTTCACTGATGTAAGGGGCATTCTTCTCATTGACCCCCAAAGAATTTTAGCAGGGGTTCCCTGAAACCTAATTTTTTTTTCAGCCTTGACTTGCCTTACCTGCATACCCATGTATGATTCGGCTTGCTCCTCACCTGTTTTTGGATTTCTGCCTGCCTGCTGTGACCTTGGCTTATGTTCTGACTCTGCTCCTATCTTGCATCTCCTGTACCTCGCTACCCGGCTTTGTACTGACCTCGGCTTGTATTCTGACTCTGCCTGATGTTTCTGTACCTCACTGCCCGGCTGTTGATGACCTTCTGGCTTTGGTCCTGGCTATGCTCTTGTCACTGTGTTCCAGTTCTGGGTTCCTGCCTGGTGATCTACGGTCATCTGCTTCCTGCAAACACTAGATGGCGCTTCCTGCTACATCAGCCCTCATGCCACTCTGTGTCCTTACACCTCCTATCATCACTACCAGGGGTGTTAGACAAAAGGTGCAAGAGAAGCCCCCTCTCCAGTTCAATCTCCACCAGGTACGTGACAGTCTGGTCTGTAACCCTGATGTACATTAGGCACCAGAGAACTTATTGCTCATCTTCTCTGTGCCAGGAGCTGAGTGCCTGAAATTTAACCAGAATGCCTTGTTTTGTAGGATAGAAATATGATAGATGACTGTAGAAAAAAAGCAAGCACTCATTATATTTTTAAACATAGAATGTTGTATTGTGCAAGTAATTCCCAAACGTAATGAGTAATGCCCCGTACACACGGTCGGATTTTCCGATGGAAAATGTCCGATCGGAGCGTGTTGTCGGAAATTCCGACCGTGTGTGGGCTCCATCGGACATTTTCCATCGGATTTTCCGACACACAAAGTTGGAGAGCAGGAGATAAAATTTTCCGACAACAAAATCCGTTGTCGGAAATTCCGATCGTGTGTACACAAAGCCGACGGACAAAGTGCCACGCATGCTCAGAATAAATAAAGAGATGAAAGCTATTGGCCACTGCCCCGTTTATAGTCCCGACGTACGTGTTTTACGTCACCGCGTTCAGAACCATCGGATTTTCCGACAACTTTGTGTGACCGTGTGTATGCAAGACAAGTTTGAGCCAACATCCGTCGGAAAAAATCCTAGGATTTTGTTGTCGGAATGTCCGAACAAAGTCCGACCGTGTGTACGGGGCATAACTCCACTTTTTTTGAGGAAAAAAAAACAATCCCTGATGGGTGATCAATTACATTGCAGGGATTTTAGCAAATGCTGTAACAGGTTTCTACCTATTGTTGCTATGGGGAAATAGCTGTTTGTTTCCCCAAGCCCTTTGAAGACAGATTCTGAATGGAGGGTATGGTTCATTGTAATCACCTGGTGCACTCTCAGGGTTCTAATGAGAAAAGCTGCAGGGTCTACATCCTTTTTAACCCTTGGGAAGCATAGTACCAAAAATGAAATTCCTATTGCAGGGGGTGCTTAAAATTTGACTTATAGTGCAGACTTTTGGGAATATCCCTGCGTCAATCTCAGGAAATGACATTTCTGGGGGCTTTCTGTACACCAGTGGTAGGGGTACAATGTACTCGATACCCATTCACATGGGGGGGTGGGATCTGGGTCCCCCTTATTAAAGAGTGCTTCCAGATTCCGATAAGCTCCCCACCCGCAGACCCCCACAACCACCGGGCAAGGGTTGTGGGGATGAGGCCCTTGTCCCCATCAACATGGAGACAATGTTGTCTCCTCCCCATGTTGAGGGCATATGGCCTAGTACGGTTCAGAAGGGGGGGGGCGCTCTCTCGTCCCCCCTCTTTTCCTGTGGCCTGCCAGGTTTTGTGCTCGTATAAGGGTCTGGTATGGATTTTGGGGGGACCAACTGCTCCTGAACTCTCCTCTATGTTATCTTATCAGTACATGAACACAGGTTAGTTTATAGTCGTTTCTAGGCAGTTGTGTTTAGAGGCTTTTTTTGGAACCAAAAAAATGTGTTCAGAAGCTGTGTTTAGAGGCATTTCAAACACCAAACGCGGCTAAACGCAGCTACCCGCATTTAGGTGCGTTTTCGTCTAGTTGAGTTTTTAAAGGGAAACATTTTATTAATTACTTTTGAGCCTGGAAAATGCTAAAAACACAGCAAAAACTCAATTATCACTGTATGTAAGCTTGATATACCATGTGATATTCCCCTGATCAGCCAATTAGGCTGTACAATACACAACTTGCATTATTTGACACTGAAGTTGAATAGGAATTTCACTCACCCATCAACCATTGAGAATTTTACCTAATGACCCCCACATTGGGCTTGAGAGCCTAATGTCTGGCTGTTTGCATTTCTTTATGACCCAACATGTTATAAAGTTTTCCAGCTAGCATACAATTGTCTCTTCCTTCCCCCAGCCTGTAACCTTATATCAATGTCTCACATGTTATGCGAACTAGACGAGGTCTAACGTTTTCCAAGAGAATGTCAAAGGTGGCAACTGGCATGCGTGTAAACTTAAAAAATTTCTCTGGGTAATTACGCAGCTGAACATACATATTAGAAAAGTATCCTGTGGACATGCATTGAGCCATCAATGGATGTGTCCAGTAGCGATGAACTCTGGTCCTCTCACGCAATTTTCTATGTCTTTGGAGCCTCAGCAAAAGCAACATCAGGAGCATTTCTTCACACATGCTCATCATGGGATCCATATTAACAAACCAACCAAAAAATAACAGCGTAGCTACAAGCACACTGCTTTCTCAGCTTTAGTGCTTTCTAATAATTTGGGAGGGTCTCCTGAGGTTATCTTTAGTAAACGCTCCTGAATGCAAATGTGGCTAAACACCGCTAAACGTGGCTTGAAAAAAACGCTGCTAAACACAAGTTTTTAAAAGTGGATTACTAGCTGCAGGGCAATCTTAATAGCATCATGGGCCCCTGGGCAAAGTAATTCTATGGGGCCCCTACAATGGAGACAGCGCAGGTAAATAGACACCAAGCAGGTAGGAGGCAGACAAGCGGAGCTTCCCCTTTTGGGTGGAGCTCCGCATTAACTATATGAACAATCATTCTGTACAGCAAAGAAACAGTGGGAAAATACTACATACATAAAGTAACAAAGCTGTCCTGTGCATATAATATATCTCCTAGATTGATGCCTCCCCAGCACTATGGCCCCTCTACACCCTAGATATCCCCCCAGCACTCTGACCCCTCTACACCCCAGATATCCCCCCAGCACTCTGACCCCTCTACACCCCAGATATCCCCCCAGCACTCTGACCCCTCTACACCCCAGATATCCCCCCAGCACCCTGACCTCTCTACACCTCAGATATCCCCCCAGCACTCTGATCCCTCTACATCCCAGATATCCCCCCAGCACTCTGACCCCTCTACACCCCAGATATCCCCCCAGCACCCTGACCTCTCTACACCTCAGATATCCCCCCAGCACTCTGATCCCTCTACATCCCAGATATCCCCCCAGCACTCTAATCCCTCTACATCCCAGATATCCCCCCAGCACTCTAATCCCTCTACACCCCAAATATCCCCCCAGCACTCTGACCCCTCTACATCCCGGATATCCTCCCCAGCACTCTGACCACTCTACACCCCAGATATACCCCCAGCACTCTAACCACTCTACACCCCAGATATCCCCCCAGCACTTTGACCCCTCTACATCTCAGATATCCCTCCAGCACTCTAATCCCTCTACACCCCAAATATCCCCCCAGCACTCTGACCCCTCTACATCCCAGATATCCTCGCCAGCACTCTAACCACTCTACACCCCAGATATCCCCCCAGCACTCTGACCCCTCTACATCTCAGATATCCCCCGAGCACTCTAATCCCTCTACATCCCAAATATCCTCCCCAGCACTCTCAACCCTCTACATTCCAGATATCCCTCCCCCCAGCACTCTAACCACTCTACGCCCCAGATATCCCCCCAGCACTCTGACCCCTCTACATCTCAAATATCCCCCAGCACTCTAATCCCTCTACATCCCAAAAATCCCCCCCAGCACTCTCAACCCTCTACATCCCAGATGCCCCCCCCCCCCCAGCACTCTGACCACTCTACACCCCAGATATACCCCCAGCACTCTAACCAATCTACACACCAGATATACCCCCAGCACTCTGACTCCTCTACACCCCAGCACTCTGAACCCTCTACACCCCAGATATCCCCCTAGCACTCTGACCCCTCTACATCCCAGATACCCCCCCTAGCACTCTGACCCATCTACACCCCAGATATCCCCCATCACTCTGACCCCTCTACCCCCCAGATATCCTCCCAGCACCCTGACCTCTATACACCCTAGATATCCCCCCAGCACTCTGACCCCTCTACACCCCAGATATACCCCCAGCACTCTGACTCCTCTACACCCCAGCACTCTGACCCCTCTACACCCCGATATCTCCCCAGCACTCTGACCCCTCTACACCCCAGATATCCCCCAGTACTCTGACCCCTCTACACCCCAGATATCCTCCCAGCACCCTGACCGCTCTACACCCCAGATATTCCCCCAGCACTCTGACACCTCTACATCCCAGATATCCCCCCAGCACTCTGATCCCTCTACACCCCAGATATCCCCCCAGCACTCTGACCCCTCTACATCCCAGATATCCCCCCAGCACTCTGACTCTTGTACACCCCAGATATCCCACCAACACTCTGACCCCTCTACACTCCAGATATCCCCCAGCACTCTGACCCCTCTACATCCCAGATATCCCCCCAGCACTCTGGCCCCTCTACACCCCAGATATCCCCCCCAGCACTCTGACCCCTCTACATCCCAGATATCCTCCCAGCACTCTGACCCTTGTACACCCCAGATATCCCACCAGCACTCTGACCCCTCTACACTCCAGATATCCCCCCAGCACTCTGACCCCTCTACATCCCAGATATCCCCCCAGCACTCTTACCCCTCTACATCCCAGATATCCCCCCAGCACTCTAATCCCTCTACATCCCAAAAATCCCCCCCAGCACTCTCAACCCTCTACATCCCAGATACTCCCCCCCCCAGCACTCTGACCACTCTACACCCCAGATATACCCCCAGCACTCTAACCAATCTACACACCAGATATACCCCCAGCACTCTGACTCCTCTACACCCCAGCACTCTGAACCCTCTACACCCCAGATATCCCCCTAGCACTCTGACCCCTCTACATCCCAGATACCACCCCTAGCACTCTGACCCATCTACACCCCAGATATCCCCCATCACTCTGACCCCTCTACCCCCCAGATATCCTCCCAGCACCCTGACCTCTCTACACCCTAGATATCCCCCCAGCACTCTGACCCCTCTACACCCCAGATATACCCCCAGCACTCTGACTCCTCTACACCCCAGCACTCTGACCCCTCTACACCCCGATATCTCCCCAGCACTCTGACCCCTCTACACCCCAGATATCCCCCAGTACTCTGACCCCTCTACACCCCAGATATCCTCCCAGCACTCTGATCCCTCTACATCCCAGATATCCCCCCAGCACTCTGACTCTTGTACACCCCAGATATCCCACCAACACTCTGACCCCTCTACATCCCAGATATCCCCCCAGCACTCTGATCCCTCTACACCCCAGATATCCCCCCAGCACTCTGATCCCTCTACATCCCAGATATCCCCCCAGCACTCTGACTCTTGTACACCCCAGATATCCCACCAACACTCTGACCCCTCTACACTCCAGATATCCCCCAGCACTCTGACCCCTCTACATCCCAGATATCCCCCCAGCACTCTGGCCCCTCTACACCCCAGATATCCCCCCCAGCACTCTGACCCCTCTACATCCCAGATATCCTCCCAGCACTCTGACCCTTGTACACCCCAGATGTCCCACCAGCACTCTGACCCCTCTACACTCCAGATATCCCCCCAGCAATCTGACCCCTCTACATCCCAGATATCCCCCCAGCACTCTTACCCCTCTACATCCCAGATATCCCCCCAGCACTCTGACTCCTCTACATCCCAGATATCCCCCCAGCACTCTGAACCCTCTACACCCTAGATATCCCCTCAGCACTCTGAACCCTCTACACCCTAGATATACCCCCAGCACTCTGACCCCTCTACATCCTTGGTATTTATCCCAGCACTGTTACCATATACCATAAGATACCTCTTGTATTGCGACCCCACTACATCCCTGATACCCCCTACACTGTGGCCTCTCTACATCCCTGATACCTCTAGCACTATAGCCACCCAAGCTACCCCAAGCATTGCTACTCCCTATACACCCCAGATCCCGCCTCAGCATTGTTTTCCCCCCATACACCCTTGATATCCCCCAGCACCATTATTCCATCCATGTAGTACCCCCTTTTCCAGTGGAGATACAGTGCATGTAAACTTTTGTCTATGTGCTCAGCTCCAGCACTGGACTCACCTATACCAATCAAGCAGGCAAAATGAGGGGCGGAGGAGGGAGCACCCCTCTGGGCATTCCAAGCCCTTCAGTGCAAACAGTCCTGGACAGCTGGGCTCATCATGACACCATCCACAATGCTAGTTCCACAGGCGGGCTCTCAGTGCTGCCGACTCAGCAGCTTCCACTCCAGCTCCTACCCTGCAGCCTTCGAGTCCCGAGCATTCAAGCTGCATGGGGCGGGGTCAGAACATCACTGGCGCTCCGTCCCTGCCCCTCCCTGCTGGCTGTGAAATAATAGGTATAGTTCTGCTCAGCACAGCACACCGCTGCCCAGCCTGCCTCCCCTGTGTATCCATCACTCTCAGTGCCATCATGGGGCCCCCAATTTTGGGGCAGCGTGGGCTCAAGGACCAGCTGCTTTGGGGAAAGTGCAGGGGCCCCCCATGCAGCTTGGACCCCTGAGCAGTGCCCAGGTGTGCCCACTCATTAAGACAGTCCTGACTAGCTGTGCTGTTCCAGCGTTCAGGGGAGGTTGACAAATGTCCCGTGTACATGAAGCCTAAAAGGATTCATTTGGGGAAGTTACAATTGTACCATTTAGCCATCAATGGCTAAAACTTGCATTGGACTATAATAGTGCCGATTTTCACTCCCAAAAAATCCTCTTTAACACAGCGCTCATTCTGGTATTTACTATAGCACCCTGTAAAAAAGAAATTGGAGCTAAAACAAGAGCTATTTGCAGGTCTGAGCATGCTCAGTTTTTGGCACCTAGTTGTTCAGAGACAGGGAATTTATCTCTTCTCTGACTTTTAAAGATATTTCAGTGTAGAAATCACTTTTTCACACAGTTTAAAAGCAGATTGTCTTTAAACAATATACCGCATATTTCAGTACCATTTTGGCAATTATATTATTTCCATGTGCACTACTCCAGGTTTTAGCAGAGTAATGCCGCATACACACGATCGGAAATTCAGCCAGCAAAAGACCGATGAGAGCTTTTGATCGGAATATGCGACCGTGTGTATGCTCCATCGGACTTTTGCTGGCCGAATTTCGGGCAGCAAAAGATTGAGAGCATGTTCTCAATTTTCCCAACAGAAAAAGTTTCTATCGGAAACTCCGTTCGTGTGTATGCAATTCCGACGTGCAAAAAAACGTGCATGCTCAGAATCAAGTACGAGACTGAGCTGCTCGGTCTGGTAAAACGACTGTTCGTAATGGAGATGGCACATTGCAAAATTTTTCAATCTTTCAATGCAGCACATTCTCTTCTTCTTTATAATGCTAGAAGAATGAAGTTGTTTTGCTGCTCATATTCACACAGACTTCTCACAAACTTATTTCTTTTTTATGTCTCGTGACCTCCTGAATAATCTTTTTTGGTTTTTAAAGCCAGATCTCCCTAATAATGTTTATAATTCATTTTTATAGTCATTTTTTATTTTTTTTTTAAATCAGGATCTCCAAGATCTGCTTACTCCTAAAAAAAACTGTCCTTTTTGAAGTAAAACGCATAGGCAAGTATTTCTGAAAAAATATCCATTTATTCTGGGTCATAACAAAATAAAGAGGAAGGCAACACTGAAGAAACTGGTGAAATTTGCAAAGCCTTTGTACCCCAGGGCAGACATCAATAATTTTACAGTCAAAATTGGTGGCCTGAGGAGTCCTTATAATAGTGAGCACAATCCGGTTCAGGACTACAAGAGATCAGGAACAGCAGCAGATGACATATCTGTCCTCAGGCTGTGGTCATACCATAGCCTGCATCTTTTGCCAGACCAGACTGAACCCAGGCCATCACTCTCTGGTCTTCCTTAGACGCTTCCTTCCAGGCTGTGGCTGTGGTGTTGGAGGTGTGGCAGGAGGTGGAGGAGGAGAATGAGGACCTGGAGGAGGAGGAGGAGGACCATGGTTCAACTCACAAATGGGGCTTTGACTTTTGAGTTGGCCCCTCAAGCCCTTATTTAGGGTTTGAAACATCACTTCCTCACATAAGAGGCATTGGCCCTCCTCCATTTCCAGCATTTTGCATGCTGTAATGTATGCAAAGTCCTCTTGAACACTGTGGGGGGTTCTGAGGGCAGCTGTAGCCTTCAAAAAATAGGCCAATTGCTGCCTCCTTCACGTTACTCCTCTTACTGCCACTTTTTGGTGAAAGGCGGAGGGAAGGGACCTGCGATTCTGGCAGGCTACTGGGCCCAGCAACCTCCTGGATGCCACTTTTCAGCCTGCCGGGCTGAGGCTTTCCTGTGTATGAAAAAGGGACATCTTTTTAGTTTTTGGTTCATCAATCACACACAATTTTCAACTCATGACTGTTGCAAATTTAATGTTAATAAATAGAAAGGACTATCATTCTGACCCCAGCATTTTTCATTCTTGTCCCAATCATTTGTGGGGACAAGAATGTAAACCACTTTGTGAAATCTGAAATTAGTTATCAAAATTAGCATATATTTAACATCATTAATTTTACAACCAGAAATATTTTGAAGAATGCTATACCTGGCTCAAGCTGGGCTCCTCCACATGTTGCTGCCTGGAAGGCCCAGGTTGGACGTCAGAAGCCTCAGCTGGGGGGGAAGGAAGTGTGGAAGGAAGATTGGATAGTGCTGGCCTGGGTTCAGTCTAGCCTGCCAGAAAATGCAGTCTGTCATAGTACCACAGCCTGGGTACAAAAATGTCATCTGCTGCAGCTCCTGATCTCAGGGAATCCTGGACCTTCTTGAGCTCCCTATAATAAGTGCTCCTCATGTCACCAATTGGGGGTCTTTAAATAGGGGATGTCTGCCGTGGGGATCACCGGCTTCACAAATTCCACCAATTGATCCAGCGCTGCCTTCCACCTTTGGTTTATTGTTATTAGGGATGAGCTTCAAGTTCGAGTCAAACTCATGTTCGACTCGAACATCGGCTGTTCGCCAGTTTGCCGAACAGCGAACAATTTGGGGTGTTCGTGGCAAATTCGAAAGCCGCGGAACACCCTTTAAAAGTCTATGGGAGAAATCAAAAGTGCTAATTTTAAAGGCTTATATCCAAGTTATTGTCATAAAAAGTGTTTGGGGACCTGGGTCCTGCCCCTGGGGACATGGATCAATGCAAAAAAAAGTTTTAAAAACGGACGTTTTTTCGGGAGCAGTGATTTTAATAATGCTTAAAGTGAAACAATAAAAGTGTAATATTCCTTTAAGTTTCGTACCTGGGGGGTGTCTATAGTATGCCCGTCTGACAGCAAAATTACATTTCAAAGGAAAAAAAGTCATTTAAAACTACTCGCGGCTATTAATGAATTGTCGGTCCGACAATACACATAAACGTTCATTGAAAAAAACGGCATGGGATTTCCCCACAGGGGAACCCAGAACCAAATTTTTTTTTTAAATGGCGTGGGGTCCCCCTAAATTCCATACCAGGTCCTTCAGGTCTGGTATGGATATTAAGGGGAACCCCGCGCCAATTTTTTTTTTTTTAAAGGCGTGGGGGTCCCCCTCAAAATCCATACCAGACCCTTCAGGTCTTGTATGGATTTTAAGGGGAACCCCGCACCAAAATTAAAAAAAAATGGCATGGGGTCCCCCAAAAATCCATACCAGACCTTTATCCGAGCACGCAACCTGGCAGGCCACAGGAAAAGAGGGGGGATGAGAGAGCACCCCCCCTCCTGAACTGTACCAGGCCACATGCCCTCAACATTGGGAGGGTGCTTTGGGGACCCCCCAAAGCACCTTGTCCCCATATTGATGGGGACAAGGGCCTCATCCCCACAACCCTTGCCCGGTGGTTGTGGGGGTCTGCGGGCGGGGGGCTTATCGGAATCTGGAAGCCCCCTTTAACAAGGGGACCCCCAGATCCCGCTCCCCCGTGCGAAATGGTAAGGGGGTAAAAAATTACCCCTACCATTTCACGAAAAAAGTGTCAAAAATGTTAAAAATGACAAGAGACAGTTTTTGACAATTCCTTTATTTAAAAACTTCTTCTTTCCATCTTCTTTCTTCTATCTTCTTTCTTCTATCTTCCTTCGGTTTCTTCCTCCATCTTCTTCTTCCTCTGGTTCTTCCTCCGATCCTCTGCTTCTTGCTCTGGTGTTCTCGTCCGGCATCTTCCTCTGCGGCGTCTTCTCCCCTTCTTTGTTCTTGGGCCGCTCCGCATCCATGATGGGAGGCTCCCGCTGTGTGACGCTTCTCATCTTCTGAAGGTTCCTAAATAACGGAGGGTGGGGCCACCGGTGACCCCGCCCCCCTCTGATGCACGGGGACTTGACGGGGACTTCCCTGAGGCTTTCCCCATGATATCAGAGGGGGCAGGATCACCCGTTTGAGGGGGACCCCCACGCCTTTTTTTATTCGTTTCGGGTCCTGAACTCTGGCTATGTTTTGACAACGTTTACTCTGTTTACCTTTTTTTTATTATTATTAAACAAGTGTGATTTAATTGTACTTCTGTCTCAGTCATGATTCCAGTGCCCACCAATTCCAGTGCCCACCTTGCCAGTGACTATCAGCGCAACTTTGCCAGTGCCTATCAGCGCAGCCTCGCCAGTGCATGGGGAGAGGAGAACCGCCGGTTTACACAGAGCAGGGATTTCCCACTTACAGCAAGCAGTGTCACACTAAATCCCGCTTCCTGGACCAGCTCTTATGATGGACGTCACACGTCCCCGCATTGGACTAGTGTGACGTCCATAATAGGAGTCAGTTCAGGAGGCAGGAGCGCTGCCTAGACTGGCCCTGTGTAGCCCCAAATTCCCAGCCAAGCCCTGGCCTTGGGACTCGGGGCTAATAATTGCCAATAATCAATACCAGACCCAGGGCTTTTTGGGGGCCCACCCTGGTCACCCCCCCCCCCCCCGACGCCACTACAGTCTCTCTCTCTCTTGTCCTTCTCTCTTTCTCTCCCCCATCTTTCTTTCTTCTTTCTATGTATCTCCCTCACCTCTCTCTCCCTCTCTTTCTCTCTCGTCCTCTTCTTTTTCTGTCTTTTTCTCTCTCCTGTCTTTCTTTCTTCCTATGTGTCTCCCCCACCTCTATCACCTGTCCCCCTCTCTTCATTCTCTGTTCTTCTCACTCTCTCCTGTCTGTTTTCCTTATTTATGTCCCCCCTCTCTCTCTCCTATCCCTCTCTCTTCTTTCTCTGTGTCCTTCTTTTGGTTTTTCCATTTCTCTCATCTCGAGTTTTTCCTTTTTTCCCTCAGTGGACAGAAAGGTTCCTCACAAACACACGCGTAAATCTCTTCTGCTTCCCATCAGCACATGTACTACAAAGCACATCAATAAGTCTTTATTCTGCTGGCTTTTCAAAGTAAAGAGACGTTAGACTGAAAGTAAACCATCTGAAGCACCGGCTGATAAAGCGGGAGAGACATTTGTGGATGCGGATTATAAAATCAATCTGTAAATGCCACTCACGGAATTGCTGGGAGAAGAATGGAAAATAACCTTTTTAACGAAGGGACTGATATTGTCCAGTAATTATGTAATTCCAAACAAGCAGCTGTTATTCTTCCTGTTATTACTCCCGAACTCAGAGCGGTGTGTGTGTGTGGGTGGGGTGAAAATAATTGAGGACAGTGTTATTCTCAGCGACATCAAGGACTTGGGTTTTTCTGCTGCAGGAAATTTTTTGGAAATGGGGTCTTTTATGTTCAAATGTCTGTGCAAGGGCCCCAAGATTTGGGTCATCAAATAAAGGAACCGTTGAGTTGCAACCCTCTTAGATCTAATCTACTTAGATGGCTGATCTACTGGCACGATCCCAGAGGGAGCACAAATCGCATCTGTAGTGCACCCCCTAAGATGCTGCTGGTGAACTTTCCCCCAGGTTAAGAGCACACAAACAGGAACACAGCATTTTCTGAACTCTTACTGGGATGAATGAACAGTCTAGGGGTGTTTTTTTAGGGTTTCATTGGAACAATGAACTTGGATGGGGTGAAGGGAGCCTGGGATACCCCAAAACTGATACATTTTGAGGACTCTTCTCTATCTAGCTGAGCTGCACAAAAATGACCCAAAGAATCTCTAATGCTGACAGGTGATTAGGACTTTCCTCAAAAGATCAAAAGCTGCACACAGTCACTAACTTCCAGCACCAGGGTCATTTACTCACATGGACACATGATTACCGGTTGTCTCCTTCCGATATCCACTGGGCACTCTCCAGTGGGGGAGATATGGACTCAAACCACCATAGAACAGGTGGACACCTTTCCCCTAACATTCTACTGGTCATTTCCAATGAGCTTCTCCAGACCCAAATGATCTCCGGGACAAGGCTTTGCACATAGGCACCCCAGCTAAAACTCCAGCTGGAACCTCCATGTTTTCTAGATGGTACTTATGGAAATCCTGCCCTAGGGCCAGGGCCCCTACGCAGGGGTTTCCTCTAGTAGGACTGGACCCAGGAACTCTGCCTCAGGCCTCAGACTATTTATGGCCTTTCCTTCAGGGCACATCTCCCCAGGGATGGGCTGGATACCCATAAATAATTCCTCCCACTATAATTTTTGAATCTTCTAGAATACAGGGAGAAGCAATTGGAGGAACAGCTTGTGAGGCACTGAGCAGGCCTGAACAATAATCCCCTACTCCACTGAATACAAAGGGGCTAACTAAATCTACCTAACATCCTACACTACTCTAGGAGAGTGCTATACATCAATTGAAGAGGTGCTGTGTAGAAACCTCTTTGCCACATTTCCTGATGATAACAGGATCCCTTCTGATGAACAACATATTTTCAGAGATTTTTTAAACTACAGTGGCCAGGCCCAGCTGCAGGCAACATCTGAACCATGTGATTGCTGACTACATCAGGTCCAGAGCTAAAGTAGAAACTCTTATGCCCCATACACACGGTCGGATTTTCCGATGGAAAATGTCCGATCGGAGCGCGTTGTCGGAAATTCCGACCGTGTGTGGGCGCCATCGGACATTTTCCATCGGATTTTCCGACACACAAAGTTGGACAGCAGGAGATAAAATTTTCCGACAACAAAATCCGATCGCGTCAATTCCGACCGTGTGTGGCCTGTTCCGACGCACAAAGTGCCACGCATGCTCAGAAGAAATTCCGACACGGGACAGCTCGTTCTGGTAAACTTAGCGTTCGTAATGGATAATGCACTTTCGTCACGCTGCAATGTAAAAAATGGTTTAATACAGTGCACTCTCTTCTTCTTTATAATGTGACAAGAATTAAGTCGTTTTGATGCTCATATTCACACACACTTCTCACAAACTTCTTTCGTTACTATTTATCGGGATTCCCTCAATATATTTTGATTTCTCACATCTGACAACATATTTTTTTTTTTTTTTTTTTACTTTAATGTAGAATCTTTTTTTGTGTTTCTCTTTTTTTTTTTTTTTTTTTGTTGATTTTGATTTGTACTCCCGAAAATGTTTGTGTGTTTTTTGTGACAAGTTCCCACAACACCATTGATATGTTGTTCTATTTAATCTGTAGGAGGAGATTGTTTGGTGTTGTTGTCCCTTGTTAATTTCACATTGTACTTTAGAAATGTACCTGAATACTCACCAACAAACTGTCCTTTTTGGATGAAAACACACACAGGAGAGTAGAATTTACCTAAAAATATTTTTTTAAGGGGTCACAACTATAAAAAAACAAAGAGGGAGGCAACGCTGGAGAAAGTGCAGAAGTGGGCGAAGCCTTGGACCCCCAGGGCAGACATCAATTATTTAAAAGCAAAATTGGTGGCCTGAGGAGTCCATATCTAAGGGAGGGCAGTCTGGTCCAGAAGTCCCAGAGATCCGGAAAGCAGCAGATGACATCTGTGTCCCCAGGCTGTGGTCATACGAGAGACTGCATCTTCTGTCAGACCAGACTGAACCCAGGGTCATCACTCTCAGGTCTTCTTTCCACGCTTCCTTCCAACCTTTGGCTGTGGTGGTGGAGTTGTGGCAGCAGGAGGAGGAGGAGGAGGAGGATCGTCCCTCTCCATGACATCCGTCTTGTGTGTCAGTTCCCCACTCTCCCCCTTACGAAGGACTTTATAAATCAGGTCCTCAGAGATCTTGCGTTGGCCCTCCTGCATGCCCAGCAATTTGGTGGCAGCCATGCAGGCAAAGGCCTCTGCAGGACTGGGGAAGGCTCTGAGGGACGCCGAAGCCTCCTGGATCAGCCTGTACACTGAATCCTGCACAGGACTGGGAGTGGCCTTCCTGGCCCTTTTATATGGCAGGCGGAGGGGAGGGACCTGAGACTCAGTCAGGCTGCGACTTGTCCCAGGCTTCTCTTGGCTGCCACTTAGCCCCGCCTCCTCCTGGCTGCCACTAATCCCCGCCTCCTCCTGGCTGCCACTAATCCCCGCCTCCTCCTGACTGCCACATTCCACAGCCTCCTCCTGGCTGAGGTCTTCCTGTGTATGAAAAAGGGACATAGTTTTAGTATTGTTTTCATCAATCACACACAATTTTCACCTCCTGACTGCTGCAAATTGAATGTTAACAAATATAACAGACTATCCTTCTGAGCCCAGCAGTTTTCATTCTTGTCCCAATTTTGGGTGCCCACTACTGTCTATTGATATGTAAAACACTTTATGAAATCAGCAAATAGTGATCAATAATAACATCTACTAAACATCATTTATTTATTGCCCAGAAATCTGTAGAAGAATGCTATACCTGACTCCAGCTGGGCTCCTCCACTTCTTCCTGGCTGGAAGGCCTAGGTTGGACATCGGAAGCCTCAGCTGGGGTGGAAGGAAGGGTGGAAGGAAGAGTAGAGAGGGATTCCCTGACTTCAGTGTGGTCTGACAGAAATCGCAGCCTCTCGTAGTACCACAGCCTGGGGACATAAATGTCATCTGCTGCAGCTCCGGACCTCTGGGAATCTGTGACCTTCTTGCGCTCCCTAAGATAAGTGCTCCTCAGGCCACCAATTTTAGCTTTTAAATAAGGGATGGTTGCTGTGGGGACCACCGGCGTCACCAACTCCAGCAGTTTCTCCAGCGCTG
This sequence comes from Lithobates clamitans, assembly GCA_037952925.1. Lineage (NCBI taxonomy): Eukaryota > Metazoa > Chordata > Amphibia > Anura > Ranidae > Lithobates > Lithobates clamitans. The sequence continues at coordinate 1,004,916 of JBBGZY010001572.1, read as the reverse complement.
CCTGCCTCTTCTGTTTATGGTTATAGTGGGGGTGTCTGACCTGCCACAGACAGGGCAGCTCTCTGTACTTGTCAATAAACAGGGGCAGGAAATTGTGGTAGTTGAACCCATCCATTTTCTCTGCAAGACACAACACAAGACAAACCCTAATGTCAGGCCAAACTCCCCTAATCTTGTTACAATATAGGCTTCAATTTCGAAGCAGTATAGGCCCAAGTTTAGATCCTACCTTCGTTAGCACGATCGGCGTCTCCGATGCTCCTTCCTCCGCTCACAGATCGTACGTAAGACGCGCGCGTTACGATTTATACACACTGCGCATGCGTATAACTCCGCCCGCCCCTGACGTTCTTTCTATTCTATTCCCCGCCCCTTTTCGTTCGGCGCAGTGGAGGAAGAGCACATGGCGGAGAGACAGCAGGATAGTGCTAAGTACAGCAACGAGGAGGAGGAGGAAAGGCTGGAGCCTGAAACGTCCCGATCCAGAAGGAGATTGAAGGACTCAAATATGTCCTTTGGGGAGATGTTGGAAATGGTGGACATCCTGAAGAAGGCCGACTATGATGGAAAGTATGGGCCTTACCCCAACCACAATGTCCGAAAGGCCAAGATCATGGCGAATGTGGTCAGGAGTCTGCAACGGAAATTCGGGGTACGACGATCGAAAGATCAGCTCAGGAAGCGGTGGTCGGACCTGAAATTACGAGAACATGAGCAGTACAGAAAGATCCGGAGAGTGCTGCAAAAAAGTAAGTAGTTGTGCTGTGTTCCTATTGTTCTTGTGTTTATTACGTTCGTGCTGCTCCGTGTGCTTTTAGGAACTGTTGTACAGTTTAAAATGGCAACTTTCATGTTCATGGGCACATTATTCGTTCGGATCACACATTTTTCGTTGCAAATATAAAATACCATTGTTTAGCCCATATGCATTTGGCCACCATTTTGACGCCCTATACTTGTCTTCAAAGAATTGGGTTGTGTAGATGGCTTTGTTACTAGAATGAAATTCAAACTAGATTGTGTGTAAGGAGAGGACACTGAGCAGCTGTTTTCACATCTGGACACTGGAGCACTAGTGTGGGACCCCAGAACACCCTTTTTATTAAGGGGCCACACAGGTGCTCCAGTGTATACTATAGGGGGGGTCTCCATCTGTGAAGCTTGTACCAAACAGGTAAAGTATTGCAGGTTGACAAAGGACACTAAAAAAGCTACATCTTGGAACTCGGCTAAAATAGATCATTGTACCCCACTTCCAAGCAATGTTTCATCTTTAGAGTTCTGCCATCAAATATCTGTGTGCTAATTATACCATTTTTGTTTTACATAGGGGAGAAAAGACTCGGAGGACACCCCTCATCCGAGGAGACCAGAGCCCCCCCCCCTCTGGAAGAAGGGAAAATCCCCCCAACACAATCTGAGCAGGAGGAAGAAGACGTGGTGGAACTAGTCACCACAACAGGTGAGAGTCTGCAACCACAGGCTCAGATAGGAGATGGATGGCGGCATTTTTTTTAGACCTAATTTATTTTGGGGTTTCCTTTCTTTTTAGGTGATCGTGAGGTTGTGGATGAAGATCCTTTCACATCCGAAAGTGCCCAGATCCTGATCGGGGAGATCATGGGGTGTAATTTACAATTGGAAAACATCAAGCAAAACATCAATGATGTTATTCCAAAATATAAAAACATCATTGATGTTTTGGGGCGAGTTTAAAGCCCCTCAAAGTCACTTTCTTCTTTGGAATTTCTAATTTGGAGGATGCACACAGTGTGCCAACATGTGCTATCTGCCATCACGGGAGATCAATGGATGCGTTTTGGGGGTGCAACCCCTTCCTCAATAATAAAGTAGCGGTGAGGAAGGGCTTTCTCCCCAAAAACACGTCCCTTCATCCCCCGTGATGGCAGATAGCACATGTTGACATTGTGAAATTTGTGTGCATCTTCCAAATTTGGCTTTTCCAGGGGTGATTTCCCCCCATCTGAACGCAATATCAAACACAGTTCCTAAATACTCATGTCTGATATTGCCTTCCAGTTCTAACAAATGTGAACTTTGTAAGATCAAGATTTGTGTCTTTCTTGTTGGTTTTACACAGGCCTGTTTTCTATAAAATGCACATTTTGATTTTGGATAATGACACCACAAAATATGTTATACAACAAACATGTCGGTTTGTCAGAAAAACCTTTGGTAAATGCACATGTGATTGTGCAGGTATTAAAAAGATTGTTCATCAAGAATGTGTGGATTATTGTCTCAACGCTACAACACTTTTGGGGTGATGTAATTGTTGTTTTATGAGAAAATAGGGGTAATTTCCTAAGGGCAAATCCTCTTTGCACTACAAGTGCAGTTTCAGTGCAGTTGCAAGTGCACTTGTAGTGAAAAGTGTCTTTGCATTTAGTAAATAACAGCCAACAGTGCTTTGTATAAGGTTACACAATCACAACATTTTCTGCACTCCACACATTTCTGTCAGGGTCAGCTAAAACAAACACAAGCAGTAAATGTCCACAAAGAAGAGCCTGGGGGGAGATGCCTGTCGAGAACTTGAGGTCCTGCAGGCTTCTCCCTGTGGCCAAATACCGCAAGGTAGAGACCAACCTCTGCTCCGGAGTGATGGCTTGCCTCATGCAGGTATCCTGCCTGCTGATATAGGGGGTCAGCGAAGCCAACAAACGGTGAAACACGGGGCCTGTCATCCTGAGAAAGTTCCTGAAATCATCAGGATTATTCTCATGGATCTCACGGAGCAAAGGCATATGAGAGAACTGGTCACGCTGAAGCAACCAATTCTTGGTCCATTAACTCCTCCCCACCCTGTTCATGGACTGGACTTGTGTCAAGGTCAGGACCCCAACACCAAGCCCCAGCACAGCACGAACTGTACGAGGAGTACGCATACGAAACATGGCTAGAAAACGGTCGGCTGCTCAGAACGAAGTAACAGAACGCACTGAAGAACAGCAAGGCCTGTAAAGAGCGACCTGAAAAACAGCAACGAGCGGACAAGATCGCACAGAAAACTGCGATACGAACTGACTGCACGCACTGAAGAGCAGATACAAACCCACAAGCACAAACTGAACAGCAGAAAATGATCTGAAAGCCACGAGTCTGAAAAAGCGCGAATCGTCTCTCACCAAACTTTTACTAACACGAGATTAGCAAAAGGAGCCCAAAGGGTGCCGCGCTTGGTTCTGAACCGGCCTTTTCTAGTCTCGTCGTACGTGCTTGACGTCACCGCGTTCTTGGCGATCGGAAATTCCGACAACTTTGTGCGACCGTGTGTAGGCAAAACAAGTTTGAGCCAACATCCGTAGGAAAAAATCCGAGGATTTTGTTGTCGGAATGTCCGATCAATGTCCGACCGTGTGTACGGGGCATTAGAAGTGAGCACTCCGTGAACTGCTGGGTGTCTAGGCTGTATCACTGACTGGAGCTAATGTGCTGTCAGAGAGGGTCTTCAGTTCAACAGAAAATCTTGTTATGGGTAGGTGAATTTGCCCATCACCTGACAGCGTGCACTGGCTCGCTTTCATTAAAATGTATTATAAAATTCCTGCTGCTGATACTACAGCCTAAACTTTTAAGTGTCATCTGGCCTAAAAAAATTGATATCTGTAACCATTACCAGCTCCTGCCACCCCTCCGGGCCTATTCCATTGTTCTAGCAATGCAAAGATGCCACACAATGTTTCCTGAATTGCTTGACCGCAGCTGAAAATTTTCTGTTTGCTACAGGGAAAAATCCTGAGATGCGACTGCTTACATACCGGTCTAACCACTGCACAATATTTTGGCTACTGTCTTTTAGAATGTATACTCTAATTTCTATTGCAAGATAAAACATGCCTTGTCCCTTCCTCTTATACTGTGGCTTAACCGAGCTGTTTATATATTATGCAGCCACTGTGCGATATTTTTTGTTTCTGTCTCTCAGAAAGTACACTCTAATTTCTATTTCAAGATAAAAACTTGTCTTATCTTTAACTCTAAAAATGGTGGCTTAACCAAGGTGGTTACATAGTATTCAGCCACTAAAAAATATTTGTGGCTACAGATTTTCAAAAAATACACTCCAGTTTTTTTGCAATATAAAATCACTCTCTTGTTTCTGCCAATATAAGTTCTTTTTCTGTCCTGACGCTAGACAATTTCTACTAAAAACATACCTGAAATCTCAAGAATTTTGAATATTTTTGGAATACCTGGGGGTACAGAGAGGGGAAGAAGTTTTGGGTATGTGGGGTTGTGGTTTTGACATATTAAACTTTTAAGACAATGGTGTATGATACTGTGGGGAAAGAAGCAGGAAATTGAGGATTTCCTATATATCCTTCAAGGCATTGGTCTTAGGCCAGCCATAGACGGTTCGAATCTAAGCCGGTTCAGCAGGAACCAGTCCAGATTCGAACCATATATGTGCAGGCTGAATGTACCCAACCTGATCAATCGAGCAACTTGGGTACAACCAGCCTGCCAGATTTTACATATGATTATCGCTAGCGGCTGGTGTAGCCACTAACAATAATGTCTGTCTTCTCCTAGTGGGGATGGCTTTCCCTGCCCCCCCCCCCCTGCCAAGAGAATACAATGGCTCAGCGGGAGGAATTCCCCTGTCAACACTGTCTTGGTGTCAGGAAATACATTTTCTTTGTATATGACCAGCCTTAATAATAACCTGCCTAATCCATCTAGAAATAGTGAAAGGAGGTGCAGGACATTGTGGGAGCCAACAGGTGGTTCAATCAGAATCCAAGTTTTCGATAGAAGCAGTGGCCAAAATGTAAACTCACACCATGCATACCACATCTAACAGTGTAAAGAAGGGTGAAATCTGCTTTTAGTAGAGAGAGATCATTCATCACCTAAGAATACCAGCAGAACTTTGAGGATTGCTGGGAGCAGGAAGGGCTATATGGGCTGTTCTAACAACTTTGTTTGACAGTGCCCACACCTAAAGATGGCAGCAAATAACCCATGGTCTTGATTCATGGAAGCATGTGTCCTGTACTGTACAATGAAGAAAATCCTTCTTTTTTTTTTCTTTAACCACTTCAGCTCAGGAAGGTTTTACCCACTTCCTGACCTGGCCATTTTTTGTGAGACGGCACTGCGTTTCTTTAACTGACAATTGAGAGATGTTCGCTATAAACAAAAAAAAGACAGACTATATTGAAAAAAAATATATATATTTTTTACTTGCTGCTATAGAACATACCCAACAAAAAAAATAAAAAGTCTTCATCAATTTAGGCCAATTTGTATTCTGCTGCACATTTTTGGCAAAAGAAACCCCAAAAAGCGTATATTGATTGGTTTGCGCAAAAGTTATAGCATCTACAAACTATAGGATAGATTTAGGGACTTTTTAAAAAATGTTTTTACTAGTAATGCCGGCGATCTGCGTTTTTAGCGGGACTGTGACATTGCAGCGGACAAATCTGACACTTAGGGACACTTTTTGGGGACCAGTGACACCAATACACTGATCAGAGCTAACAAAAAAAAAAATGCACTGATACTGTATAAATGACACTGGCAGGGAAGGGGTTAACATCAGGGGCAATCAAAGGGTTAACGATGTCCCCTATGAGTGTTTTCTTACTCTGTAAGGGACGGATGCACTCAAGGAAGAGACACTTAGCAGGAATCACAGATGTCTCTCTTCCTGTCTGACAGAAGGACGATCTGCCTTGTTTACATAGGTAAACCGTCCTTCTTTCTCTCCAGCGAGCGATCGCGGGTGGCTGGCAGCAATCGCAGCCAGAGGCCTGCTGATTGGCTCCCACTGTGTCCAATCACAGTGGGAGCATGGATCCGGTGGCGCACGCGCGCCCCAGAGCCGTGCTTGAGAATCACGTACAGGTACGTAATTTTGCGCTTAAGGGCTTCCACGTACAACTTAAAAGCATCTCCCAAGCATGTAAATTAAAGGATTAGTGGTTTTTTCCAAGTCTCTCTTAAAGCTGCATTAGAAGAACCCTCTCCCCGCTGTATGGTATTTTTTTGGATTAAATGTTTTGCTTTGCCATTAATGCCAGTAGTTTGCCTATTAGCTCGAAAATATGGCCAGAATTTAAGAACAAGGTCACCGACCTATAGGCTCTGTGATTTGTCTCATGATTAAAGTTTGACGAACTTCAAACCAGATTTGCCAAATCCAGACACATTCTCAGGCCCATCCTTAGTATCAGTGGGTTACTGGAAGTGAAGGACTCTTTTCTCAGACAATGAATGTGAAGGCTAATTAGTGGCTCTGGGCTATGATGAAAGAATGAAAGGAATATACTATGTCTACTATGCTGTGGCCCTTAGTGGCTTTTTGTTGAACACGGGGACAAGTTGAGTATTTGCAGTATTTCGTTCTAATGCAAAGGATAGGCATTCTTTGGAGCAGTGTTTCACAAACTTTTTTCAGTCAAGGCACCCTTTAAAATTATAGACATACTCAAGGCACCCTTTAAAATTATGGAAGTCTCGTGGCACCCCATTCTAAAATTTAAAAAACGATTCTAATATTTTCACATAATTCAGCAACATCCACACATAGGACACTCAATGTTAGAGGTGATTTATTCTTCCAAATCAAATACACTTTTGCACACTGGTACTGACTAAGTATTCCAATATTTCCATTCTCCCTCAATTTCTCCCCAATCAGTCAGCTAATGTGACCCCAGTACTGAGGGAGAGAGGCACAGGAGGGTCAAACAAGCATGCTGTGGAGGCGACAGACATCCTCCTTATTAACTGACATCATTATTGGTTGTTAGGATGCCAGTGTCTAGAAAGTCGTAATGGTGCACATAGAAAACCTATGGGTTTGTGCAACTACAAGTCAGGCTTGATCCACCTGCTGGCTTGTATACAATTTTTTAAAAATTTTTAGGCATTTTTCCAAGGCACCCCTGAAGAAACCTCAAGGCACACCAGGATGCCTGGACACCCTGGTTGAAAAAGGCTGCTTTGGAGGACTAGGAGAACAAATACACTTAAGCAAGACTTGCTAAAGAGAGAGGGAATGCCCATGCTCTTGGTATTTTCTAACCGTAATGTTTTCAGAATTTCTCTACCATTAAATGAATCACATTTTTTACTTGGGGGAAAAAAACTGCACTTAATGCTAAAATTAAATCCAATAAATTGAACCTGTGTGAACTTAGCAATCAATTAAAAAAAAATGTGATGAATGTATGTGTAACAGCCGCAGATCGAACACAAAAATAGTGTGACAAATATACTATACAAATACTGTTGCGCTGTGTATATGTTTCAGTGTTAATCAATCTTTCAGTAAATAGAACTTTCAACAAATTAAATCATCAGTCCCATCCAACTGATCAAAATATCACCAACAGAAAAGTAAGAAAATACAAATAAAATTAACACTACATGTGAACTATTTGTAATAAGTCCACCAGTGTATCGTATCAACCAAAATGTCTCCTGTGCATTCCTCCACCTTGTCAGATACAGCCTATTACCAAAATCCAAGACCCCAAATCATAGGTAATCTAAACGAGCTCAGAGGTGTGTGGACCTGGTTGATGAGTCTTCGCAGAGGAACCACAGGATGCACCAACAGCAATGGAATTATGTATCTTCTCCACTTTGGCAGTGTCACAGCCACCAAAAAAAAAAGCAGATGACAGCATCCATAGTGTAAAACAACCACATTTATTTCAATAAAAAAAAGCTCTTTAATTAGACAAATTAAGTGGTCGTCTCAGGCCTTGCACTTATGGGGACCTCGCGGCTACCCCAGTTTTGAGGGACAGGGGTCCTGTCCCTCATTTCTGTTCTCAAGCAGCATTAAGAGCCCTGTGTCACTTAAGTGGGCCTTGCAGTGGTCAAACAGCTGATTTGAAGCGTGACTTAATTTTCGAGGCGACAGGACACCTTAATGCTGCTGTTCACAGGCAGCATTAAGAGCCTTGACATACTCGCCTCTCGCGTTGCATCCGCGCGTGTCACCCCTCCCATCTACTGCATGAGAATCTCAAGCTGGGAAGCCCTACTGAGGATCTCAATCTGAGAAGGCCTGCTGCGTAGCTGATGGATGGATGGGTTTTCGCCATTATGGGACTGAGTGGGGCCTCATGTCTACATTTTGCCGTAGGCCTCGCAAAGCCTACAACCACCTCTGAAAAGCTGTACATTATATCTACTTACAAAATAATCAGTATAATGTGCTGGACAGAGCCTGTGCTGATGTCATCACGTACACCAGAGTTGGTAACAGCAGTGCTGGTTATTTGAATTGATATGTACAGTACATTATCTTTGGTCATTGTAGCTGCTCCAGATGTCATTAGTGGTGTGCACTGGTTACACAGTGGTTAGTCTATGGATCGTGGGACATTATTGGCAATCATACCCTAGTGCAGGGACATTCTTGCTAAGGCAGTAGTGGTGCAGCACAGATATTTATGTTAAAGAAGTTGAATAACTAGTACAGCAGTGACTGCACCACCGGCATCTTATGGATGATGATTGAATATTTGCAGGGTAATTAGACTGTTGGATGTATATTTCTATTTTTTGTTCAGACACTCCATAATGAATGACTGATGACTATAAGTATAAGCAGTAGAAGGAGATGGTGTAGACCCTTGCTGCTGGAGAAGGTGAGGCTGACTCTGAATAACAGAGGAACTACTACCCCTCCTTCCTCATTATCACTTCAGCGCCCAGCCGGGATTTCCATGATAAAAAGAACTAGGCAACAGCAGCAAATAATGATGGTTAAGTTTATAAATTCAAATGGAAACTGTAAGAAGACGAATGGTGGACCTATATCTGGTCACTAGACTTTTCTTACAGGAGAGTGAGATTATATATTAGGGGAAGTTTGAGAATGTGTGCCTGGACTCATGTGGATTAGGTATTACTTAAAAATTGCACACAGTAATGTGTATGTCATCTGAGTGGCTGGAGACCGCAATAGTCATAATTTGCACTATTACTCTGAGGAAAATACAGCATAACTAATAACTCAGGTGCATAAATTATTAGCAGTTCTACCTCAGGAAAGACAATATACTGTGTGGCTGATCTTTTTCAACACTGCCCTCCTCATGGAAGTCTTCTCCTCATCAGCCTGAGCCTGTGTCCAGTTAACATAAATGTAGGCACCCTCAGTCTACAGTAGGAAAACATAGTTTTAGCTCCTCTATAGGCAGAGGAGCTTGGGTTAATTGTGCTGGTCAGAGCTTTAAGAGCTGAGTCTCTGTTCCTTCCCCCTGGCTTCTGGAACTGCTGCTTAGAGGGCGGAGGAGCAGGAATTAGGCCTGAATATTTATGGAGTCTCCTCCAATCCCTGGGTGGGGATAGCCCAGAAGGTGGGGAGATAGGCCATACATATTCTGGAGCTTGGCAGTAGGGGAGCAGTTGCCTGAAGGGGACCCCTGCCCTGGGCAGAAGACGGAGCAGGAGAGAGAGAAAATCAGGAGCAGCTGAAGACTCACCTCCCTTTCCAGCCTCAGCTAGGTTTAGCTGAAGTCATCTTGAAGGCCAAGGTCAGGACCTGTTCAGCAGGAGGTCTGTGCAGAAGTCACCTGAGCCTAAGGATTCATCAGAGGGACTGAGTGAGTAACTTCAACCACTACACCCCAGAGCTTGAGAGAGGAGAAACAGCAAGGTGCAATACCCATCTTGCTTACTCTTAAGAGACTGCTTAGAGCCACTTGAAGCCAGTAATGCTACCCTACACCCTTTGCTTGAGGATATAATGCCTGGTACACACGATGAGATTATCGATGAATGATCGTCCAATTTTTTAAATTTTTTTTGCATGCTGGTCTCATATCAAAAATAAAGAGTTTACTAAAGTTACGAAAATTCTTGTACGACAGAATAAAAATTCGGAAGTAATGTAATGTGTCGTATTTCTATTGTATTTTCAAATGATAACTGTACTGATTAAACAAAAATTGTACGATCTGGTATTGTAAGAGAAAAATCTTTGTGCGTGTGCGAACAGATAATTTCGGATGAACTGTCGTGATCAGCTCAGATTATGATTTTCTGATTGTGTGTACAGGCCTTAAGGAACAGCCAGGTGCATCAGCATTTTCTACACAGAGAGCACCTGCTTCCAGTGTTTGGAACATTTTTGCTATAAGTTGAGCTGATCCGTTTATTCTACGGAAGGACAGCATATTGATCTTTAGCATCAACAGTTTCAAGTCCTCAGTTTGCATTCAAGTTACAGTTCTGGGCATTCCATATCTTCCCCTATCCATCCAAGTTCATCCCCTAATAAACCAAAAACAAAACAAAACACCCTGGACTGGTTCTTGACTACTGTGCGAGTGCTGGAAAATTCCTTTTGCCTGGCTGTGCATGAAAGGGAAGACCCAAAAATCCAGCGGCCCTTACGGGGTAGCGCTACCTTAATATTATTACCTGACTCCAAGCCAGGCTGATCATAGAAAATAATGTCAAAGCGAGAGACAGAAGTTTTGTCATCGGGTGTTTCTTACCCACCCTTATCTATCCCATCCTCAGCTTTTCCAACGACACCATGAATAGACATGTGCAATCAGTTTAGTTCCAAATTAGTTTTTTAGCGAATCTCCACAAATTCGCTAATCCGAATTAACGAAAACCCGTTTAACAAATTTTTCAGAATATTTGTAAATTTGTAAATTCGTAAATTCGAAATTCGAAAATCAGAAAACCCTAACATTCGAAAATCTGAAATAATACCTAACTATTAAATTTCCTTTCAAATTTGTCTGTTAGTGAACGTAATGAATACGAATTTATCCGACCTTACGAATGATCCGAAATAACGAATGTTGTATCTAAATAAATAGATTGTAACGCATTAATAATAATAAATAACAATAATACCAATAATGAAAACTTTTTATTGTTATTATTTATTATTAATTTGTTCCGTTCCATTTGTTTAGATGCGACAGCCACATTTGAAAGGAAATTCCAATACCTATGATTTAATAGTTAGTTATTATTAGTTAGTTATTATTTAGAATTTTCGGATTTTGTTCTTTCGAATATAATAATATCGCCGCCATTTGATATTTGAGCTCTGTTCCGTTCTTCCAAATGTGAGTTTGTTTTTTATTATTTTAATAAACTAGTGTTTTAAAATGTTATTACGCTATGTGAGTTTTGTTTGCTCCTTGCATGGCATATGAAACTACACGTTTGTATTATGCTGGATTACCTATGGGAGAGGAAGCCGTGCGGACCCCCCCTTTTTCTTTCCACCATCTGTTGATGACATCTGACAAGACGCATTTCCCAGAACCAGTGGTTATTATGCTTTTTTGACTTGTCTGGCGTACGCCATTTCAGGTCAATTTTCTCTGGTAAGCCTCCTCTACTCCTGGTGTTGGCCCTGGCACTGATGTACAATCTATGCACACTTGTGGTTTCCCTTCTGCCCACTCACCAGTTTTGGTGCAACTTTGGTGCGACTTCTGCCCACTCGCCAGATTTGGTGCGACTAAAATTCTGTGAATACCATCTGGCCATGCATCACCCCTTTTGAACTCTGTTGATGTTTTCTTCACTATTTTTCTACACATTTTTTGTGGACTTTTAAAGTTTTATGTTTTTTATGTTTGGTGTCTGGCTCATGGAACCAGCACGGGTTTCTACTAATCACTGGCACATCTGATGATTAAGCATTATTGTGTATTTACTTTATATGTGATCAACACTGATTAATTATTTGACACTATCCATTTTATGATTATACATTTTTTGGTAGTATTCACTATTTTTATATGTCTTTATTGTAATACACACGGCTGTGGATGTGATATATAGCGCCACACTTTTGTTTCTTTTATGTTCTTATTTTCGAATTTAGGAATTTTCGAATTTACGAAGTTACAAATTTTCGAATTTATGAATTGCGATCATAACGAATGAAAAAAATGAGGAAAAACAAATGAAACGAAAATGAACTAATTTTTTGGCAGTGCACATGTCTAACCATGAACACCACCAATAGAACTGTCCATCTTTCAATGTTTTTATGCTCCTCGCTACACTTTTTTTCTATATATACAATAACTACTTATCGTATTCTAAACATTTAGGGCACTTTCACACTGGGGCAGGGGGCCTTAGTGGTAAAGCGCTGCTAACATTAGCGCCGCTTTACCGCTGTAATAGCGGCACTTTTCGGCGCTTTTAACCCCCGCTAGCAGCCGAGGAAAGGGTTAAAAGCGTCGTTGCCGAAGCGGTTTGCAGACGCTTCGGCAACGCTGCCGATTGATTTCAATGGGCAGGAACAGTGGAGGAGCGGTGTATGCACCGCTCCTCCACTGCCCGCAAGATGCCGCTTGCAGGATTTTTTCTAACATCCTGCAAGCGCAGGGGAGCAGGGGAGCCATTTTTCAGGTGCTTTACAGGCACTATTTTTAGCCCAAAAGCGCCTGAAAAACGCCTTCAGTGTGAAAGGGGTCTAAGAGTTTTCATTCTAACTCGCTTAGAACCCCCGGTCAGTTTTTATTTCCCCTCATTTTCTGCCCTGCTTGCAAAGTTTATTAAAAAGGAAATAAGTGTAACGCTAAAAACAGCAACACTGATAGATACGGTTGCAGCGTAGTTGCGGTGTGGCCCTATGCACTTGAACGGGTTGCGTGCAGCGGTGGTACCACTTGCCGAATGTAACATGCCCTTTAATTTATGCGTACAACCCTGTGCACTGCATGGCTGTGCTTAGGTGGACAGCCAGGGCGGGGACTGGGGAGGTGGCAAAATTGTGGCTTAACTGCTTGCTTTTTTCAGCCCCCTTGGGCTGCCCGAGTGAACGAGCCCTAACTGCAATATTTGTTGGACAGCTTGGTTTGTTAAAAAAAAGTTAATAAATACGGAGTTACTGGCCAGATCAACAGGTTAAAATACATTTTGAAAAAGCCTTAAAGAAAAGAAAACTAAAGCAGCCACCAAGTTTTACCACTTGCCGACCGCGATCTAGCCGAATGACGGTGAGCTGCACACTCTGTGATTGCAGTGTCCAGAGGACACTGCTCGTCACAGATTGAGGTAAAGACCTAATTAGTGGCTCTTTACCATGTGATCAGTTGTGCCCAATCACAGCTGATCACGGATATAAATAGAAGCTGGTTATTGGCACTCCTTTCCTCATGCTGACAGCATAAGGAGAGGGGAAGAAAGCTGATAACGGGCTTCTCTAAAAGTGTCCTGATTATCAGTGCAGTCCAATGTGTGCCCACCAGTGCTGCAATCAGTGCACACCAGTGTTACCAATCAGTGCCTTCTCTTCAGTGTCACCTATCAGTGCACATCAGTGCAGCCTCAGTGCCCATCAGTGCCTCCTCATCAGTGCCCACCAGTGCCACTTTATAAATGCCCATCAGTGCAGCCTATTAATACCCATCAATGCCGCCTCATCGGTGCCCATCAATGCTGCCTCATCAGTGCCGCCTCATCAGTGCCCATCAGTGCAGCCTCATCAGTGCACATCAGTGAAGGAGAAAAATGACCTGTTTCCAAAATAAAATAAAAAAAAACAATGAAAGAAATTGGGTCTTTTTTTTCCGTTTATTTAGCAAAAAATTTAAAAAACCCAGCGGTGATTAAATACCACTAAAATAAATCTCTATTTGTGTGAAAAAAAATAAAAATTTGTGTTTGGGTACCGTGTTGTATGACTGCGCAATTGTCATTCAAAGTGCGACATTGCTGAAAGCTGAAAATTGGCCTGAGCAGGAAGGGGGTGAAAGTGCCCGGTAGGCAAGTGGTTAAGGATTGGTAAGCTGCAACATATATTTTTTTTTTGTTTTGGGGATTTAATACCACTTTAGCTTTTTTAACAATGCCTCTATTTGGAGAAACAATTATACATTTTGACAGTCACGCTGTGATAAATTAAATTTCTCGTAAGATTAAGAAACAGTAATTATAGAGTTAGATCTTGGGGGGGGGGGGGGAATCTAAGGTGTTCTTTTGCAAATGTAATTGTCCAGAAGGATCCTGTATCACTAAACTGGTTATTGCTTCCTCCGTTCGGAAGTAATGCAATCTCGTGCTAATGCTTGCTAGCTCCTAGATACCTGGATTTCAAGACAAATTCATAGGACCGGTCAATAAAATGCAATCAATTTAGCCAGAGTGCAGAAAATGTTCTAATGGGTTTCTAAAACAGCGTGTTTGTATAGACGCACTCATCTGTGATTTTAAAGTAGAACTCTGGGAAAGAGTATAAAAAAACTCTCTTGATCCATTATATATTCATTGAGCAACCCCAGGGGTTATTTTGTAAACTGTGTTCTGTAAAACTCACTTAGCATTAGATATAGTTGTCTATGGTAAGTGCATGCATGCTACGAAATGTGTAGATGTAACACTTCCAGGTATTTAACCACTTCAGTACCGGACACGTTCACTCCCTTCCTGCTCAGGCCAATTTTCAGATTGCAGAGCTGTCACACCTTGAATGCCAATTACTCAGTCTTGCAACACTGTACACAAATTAAATGTTTTTTTTTTTCTTTTCTTTTTGGAGACAAGTACAGCTTCCTTTTGGTGGTATTTAATTAGCACTGGGTTTTTATTTTTTTTTCCAGATAAATGAAAAAATTAGGGTTGCACCGATACAACTTTAAGACCGAGTACAAGTACCGATACCTTTTTTCAAGTACTTGCCGATACCGATTACCAATACTTTTTATTAATGTCATGTGACAGTGGCACTAATATGCAGCACTGATGATTTGTTTATTTTGTTTACAGTGCTTTCTTTTTTTTTTTTTTTTTTGGGGGGGGGGGGGGGTGGACGGTTCTTATTTTATTTTTTATTATTTTTACAATTTAACCTTTAACCTTTTAAATATTTATTTATTACAGTTCTTTATTTATTTTTTATTTTTTTGTCATCCCTGTTCGGGGGGTTTGGTGAGATATCAGGGGTCTTAACAGACCCCTGACATCTCCCTTTTGAGACAGGGAAAGGGACTGAGGACTCAGATTCCCCAGCCCCTTTCTCTGCAGCCTCAGCTGCACTGGAGATGAATGGACAGGAGACAGAGGCTCCTCCCCATTCATTAACTGAAGTATCATAAACACAGTTTACAATGCTCAGTTATGAATGGACAGAGTCAGTGATCACTGACTCTGTTCTTTCGGAAAGGGAAGGAGCCAGTAAATAAAAGATTTACCAGCTCCTTCCTCCGCTCTCCATCCTGACAGATCGATGACAAAGGTGGAGGAGGAGCACAGAGGGGGACTGGAGTGGAGCACAGAAGGGGACCGGAGTGGAGCACGGAGGGGGACCGGAGTGGAGCATGGAGGGGGACAGAAGTGGAGCACGGAGGGGGACAAGAGTGGAGCACAGAGGGGGGCCAGAGCGGAGCACGGAGGGGGACGAGAGTGGAGCATGAGAGGGACCGTAGCATTGGGGGGGGGGCCGGAGCTGAGCATGGAGGGAGACAGGAGTGGAACGCGGAGGGGGACAAGAGTGGAGCACAGAGGGGGGCAAGAGTGGAGCAGGGAGGGGGACCAGAGCGGAGCACAGAGGGGGACGAGAGTGGAGCATGAGGGGGTACCGTAGCATGGAGGGGGACCGGAGCTGAGCACAGAGGGGGACAGGAGCGGAGCGCGGAGGGGGACAAGAGTGGAGCTCAGAGGGGGCCCGGAGGAGCCTGGAGGAGCACGGAGGAGGACACAGATGGGGACTGGAAGAGGATACGAGGACAGTCAGGGATGATCGGTGCGGCGGTGGGGGCAGTTACAAGCACCGATCCCCCCCCTGTATTTTGGATTTTGACTTTTATTTTGTGCCTCCTTTCGTGCCTAGGCAAAGATGACATTGCACTCGATTCCACATGCATGCAGATGTGACAAAGGGCTCTGCCCGGCCTTTTGGACCTGGCAGAGACTATAGCATTTGGAGGTCCTGGTCAGAGCCCTTCAGCACATTTGTGCACACATGAGATGTTCAAAAATTGTGGCGCCAGTGAGGGGTCGGGGCTATCATTATGGGGACTAAAATTAACTGTGAATGTGGTCTTTGCTAGGGGATAATTGCACATATTGTAATAAAACATGTTTAATACATCTGGGATTCCATTCAGATAGCAGGAAGAATTTTTAAGGGCTTTCAAATTAAATTAATTAATTGATGGCAAGGAAACAGCTTTTGATGAATGTTTTTCTTCAAAAGTTCAAACAAAACTCTAACTGTATTTAGCAAGCTTTATAAACCATGATACTCGGTAACGATTCATTAAAGGGCAAAGCATGTAAAGTAGAATTCCTGCCTAACACTGACTAGCCTTAAAAACGCTCCCTCCTGCTACCTATACTGTGTAAGAATGATGTATATACAGTGCCTTGAAAAAGTATTCATACCCCTTGAAAATTCCCACATTTTGTCATGTTGCAGCCAAAAACGTAAATGTATTTTATTGGGAATTTATGTGACACCAACACAAAGTGGAACATAATTGTAAAGTGGAAGGAAAATGATAAATGGTTTTCAAAATTGTTTTCAAATAAATATGTGAAAAGTGTGACGTGCATTTGTATTGATACCCCCAACTAAAATCTAGTGGAACCAATTGCCTTCAGAAATCACCTAATTAGTAAATAGAATCCACCTGTTTGTAATTTAATCTCAGTATAATTACAGCTGTTCTGTGAAGCTCTTAGCTATTTGTTAAAGAACATTAGTGGACAAACAGCATCATGAAGGCCAAGGAACAAACCAGACAGATCAGGGATAAAGTTGTAGAGAAGTTTAAAGCAGGGTTAGGTTATAAAAAATATCTCAAGCTTTGAATATCTCACAGAGCTCTGTTCAATCCATCATCTGAAAATGGAAAGAGTATGGCTCAACTGCAAACCTACCAAGAAATGACCATCCACCTAAACTGACAGGCCGGGCAAGGAGAGCATTTATCAAAGAAGCAGCCAAGAGGCCCATGGTAAGTCTGGAGGAGCTGCAGAGATCCACAGCTCAGGTGGGAGAATCTGTCCACAGGACAACTATTAGTCGTGCACTCCACAAATCTGATCTTTATGGAAGAAAAGTGGCAAGAAGAAAGACATTGTTAAAAGAAAGTCATAAGAAGATCCGTTTTCAGTTTGTGAGAAGCCATGTGGGGGACACAGCAAACATGTGGAAGAAGGTGCTCTGGTCAGAGGAGACCAAAACTGAACTTGAATGTGTGGGGGAAAACTAACACTGCACATCACTCTGAACACACCCATGAAACATGGTGGTGGCAGCATCATGTTGTGGGGATGCTTTTCTTCAGAAGGGACAAGGAAGCTGGTCAGAGTTGATGGGAAGATGGATGGAGCCAAATACAGGGCAATCTTAGAAGAAAACCTGTTAGAGTCTGCAAAAGACTTGAGACTGGGATGGAGGTTCACCTTCCAGCAGGACAACAACCTTAAAGATACAGCCAGAGCTACAATGGAATGGTTTAGATCAAAGCATATTCATGTGTTAGAATGGTCCAGTCAAAGTCCAGACCTAAATCCAATTGAGAATCTGTGGCAAGACTTGAAAATTGCTGTTCACAGACGCTGTCAATCCAATCTGACAGAGCCTGAGCTATTTTGCAAAGAAAAATGGGCAAAAATGTTACTCTAGATGTGCAAAGCTGGTAGAGACATCCCCAAAAAGACTTGCAACTGTAATTGCAGCAAAAGGTGGTTCTACAAAGTATTGACTCAGCGGGGCTGAATACAAATACACGCCACACTTTTCACATATTTTTATATTTTTTTTAAATTTAAAAACCATTTATCATTTTCCTTCCACTTCACAATTATGTGCCACTTTGTGTTGGTCTATCACATAAAATCCCAATCAAATACATTTACGTTTTTGGCTGTAACATGACAAAAAATGGTGGAAAATTTCAAGGAGTATGAATACTTTTTCAAGGCACTGTACTTACCTATTGTACTTATTATTGTACTTACCTCAGTCTGCTCTAGTCTGATCATGTGAGCCCCTGTGTCAGTCAGCAGCATCTTCAGGGGAGAGTAGGGAATGGCGACAACAGATGGAGTGTCCAGGAGTGGTGGCATCACCTATAGGTTCCCATGTCCCAGCCATTGTTTCTGCTCCCCAGTGTTAATTTTGGCAGCAAATTTCAATTTAGTTTTAGTCTCATTTTAGTCTTCTGCAAGTGTTTTAGTTTTAGCCTTATTTAGTCGACTAAAATCTCCAGTACAATTTAAATCAAATGTGTTTAGTTAAATAATGCATTATTTAAGCTTTTCTCTAGAATTTCCAAACTCATTATACACTTCTGGAGTAAAAAAAACACCTGTTATGATGGTATTATTGATGGTTTGAACAAAGTACACAGACACAGATTTAGCCAATTATATAATGCTGCACAGCCCTGGATGGTCAAAATAGGAAAAGCCGGCAACTCCATGTCTATATGCAAATGTAAACCTTTTATTGGTACATGTAAAAAGATACAAGGGCTGGCGCGTTTCGGCACACCTGCTTGGTCACAGCAGTGCTGGATGGTGGTCTGAGGGATGGCCTGTAATCCAATGTACCCTGGATGGCACTGCCAGTGGTCAGAGGAGGCCTGTAATGCACACAGAGTGCTCTGGACGGATGGTGGTCTGACGGGAGGCCTCAGGCCTGCTGTAATTGTAATGTACTACACACTCACTGTCTGTTCGGCTCTCTGCTCTGGACGTGGGCGCCTGGTGGTCATCTCGTGAGTCAGGACTTGGCAGGCCTGGCTGCAATGCACAGATAGTGCTGCTCTGGTCTCTGGCGGAGCTCCGTGAAAAACAGAAGTTAGTTCACCAAGGTTAATGTCCCTGCCTCACATTTTCGTCATAGTTTTCGTCGGTGGGCAAAAATGTGCTGTACTTTTCATCTTGTTTTCGTCGCTGTAAAAATGCTGCTGACGAAAACTTTGACAAGAAACTTTTTTGTTGACAAAATTAACACTGGTGCTCCCTCTTCTCCCCTGCAGCCACCGCTGACTGACATAGGGGAGCTGAATCACGTAAGCAGACCAGCTGAAAATATACTGTTTTTTTTTTTTTTTTACACGGGTTATTAAGCATAGGTAGCAGGAAAATGGAGGGGGCTTTGTAATGCTAGTTAGTATTAGGCTGAAATTCTATTTGAAAGCGCATAATGTTCCCTAAAGAACTGTGATGTTTTTTGAGCCCCCACACGTTCTCTTTTTTCAAGCATGACTTTTGCTTTATTGAACAATTGTCTGCCTGAGTCATGCCATTAGGCTGTCATCATTATGTACAAAGGCATTTGAAGTGAATTGGAGTGCACTTTTTTACATGATATGTTGGGGATATATTGTACGATGGCACTACCATTTTCCTCTGTACTAAGATACTTTATAGGTTTGTTTTTTCTTGTCTCCAGTGACTAATTCTAAACTGTCATATTTAAGAGGGCCTATGTGCTGAGACCATGTCTTTTTATTATTTAGTTAATTAAGAGATTTTTTTATAAGCTGTAGTAAACCGCAGCAGTTAACAAAAATTTAAATAAAAAATAAAATAAAATAAGATAATTGCATAATGTGCTAGTATACATAGCATACTACCACATTATCAAATACCTCCCTTAGAACGCACCCCTCCAGCGGCGCACTGTCACCGATGAGAGGGCTTCCATCTTCCCCCGGTCAGTCTTCTGGGTTTGCAGGCTCCGGCTGTATTAGTGGGCGGAGGCACGGTGATGTCACGCGGGAGCCCTCGGCTCCGGCACGAAGCTTTGAATGTCCGGCACGGTATGCCGGAATGTCAGATCATATGCGCCAGAGACGTCACCGGCTGCATCCAGGGTGTTGCACGTTTAGGAGATATTGGTTTTACTTACAGGTAAGCCTTTTTATAGGCTTACCTGTAGGTAAAAATCACAAAGCGGATTTTACTATCTCTTTAACCACTTGCCAACCGCGTTATAGCCAAATGACGGCTACAGCACGGACGGCTAGCTCTGGGAGGCCGTCATATGATGGCCTCCCATGATCACGCTTGCTGCACGCCTGCAGCTGTGGACACTGCTCATCACAGACTAAGGTAAAGAGCCAGTCAGCGGCTCTTTACAATGTGATCAGCTGTATCCAAACACAGCTTATCACGGATGTCAATAGAAGCTGGTGATGGGTACTCTTTTCCTCATGCTGATAGCATGAGGATTGGGGAAAAGAGCCGATCACCGGCTTCTCTAAAAGGGACATGTACATTGATAATCAGGGCACTGATTATCAGTGTTGTAATTATCTGTGCAGTCCCAAGCTGCCCACCAGTGCTGCCAATGTGTGCCCACCAGTGCTGCCAATCAATCCCCACCAGTGTTGCCAATCAGTCCCCACCAGTGCTGCCAATCAGTGCCCATCAATGTTGCCAATCAATGCCCATCAGTGCCACCTATTAGTGCCCAACAGTACCACCTACCAGTGCCTATCAGTGCTGCCTATCAGCGCCACTCATCAATGCCCATCAGTGCCCATCAGTGCAGCCTCATCAGTGCCCATGAGTGCAGCCTCATCACCAACCATCAGTGAAGGAGAAAAAATACCTATTTCTAAAATAAAAAAAAGTGATTAAATACTGCCAAAAGAAAGCTCTATTTGTGTGAAAAAATTGATAAAAACTTTGTTTGGGTACAGTGTTGGATGACGGCGCAATTGTCATTCAAAGTGGGACAGCGCTAAATGCTGAAAATTGGTCTGGGGAGGAAGGGGGTAAATGTTCTCAGTTGGAAATTGGTTAAGGACTTGTCTTATGTTCCAAAGCAACTTGATCTTCGTTATGAAAAACATTATTTCTCTTTTGTAGCTTTTCTTGTAATCTTTGTAACTCGCAATTGATGAAGGCGTTCCTTTGGTTTTAGCGCTTGCACTATCCTTTCTTTTTACACGACCTTTGCTCCCAGAATAGATGTGTGGTTTAAGCGGAAGGTGCCTTCACTACATTTTCAGGCTCATTTGTGCTTTACTTTGTACATTTAAAAGTTAGTAATTCATTTAGTGGAAATATTACTACCACCATTAACTGGTAACTTCCCAGTGTGCAGATTGCAAGCTTCACTGGATGTTAGAATGCAAGTGTCTAAACAGTGTCATTGGTTGCTATGATGCAGACAACCACCAGCATCCTAGCAACCAAGGATCCCCCTGCCTGCTAGCTTGTTTCAAATTGTAAACAAGCGAGTGGGCATCCTGGGTGACATCATTGACCAAATAGGGCCACATTTGGTCAATGACATCAGCCAGTATCCTGGACCCCTTTGTTAGCATTCAGCTGCCAGCAGTGCACAGGTCATCCTGTTTGTGTTGGGTCATTGGGCTCATTGTTCATCCTAATAGACACTGGGTCTACATTGCTGGATGACATGATTGATGAGTATCATGGTGTGTGTGATTGTTTACTATTTTTTTTTTTTGTGAATTATTAACTGTGGGTGCAATGTAGCACACATTATTATAAGGGAAGGCAGATATCTGGGGGCACCCTTACTCTGAATGGCGCTTTCAGAATCCAGTTAAGTCTCCCTTTAGAGCAGGGGTAGGCAATCTTGGCCCTCCAGCTGTTTTGAAACTACAAGTCCCATGAGACATTGCAAGACCCTGACAATTACGGGCATGACTCCTAGAGGCAGAGGCATGATGGGATTTGTAGTTTCATCATAGCTGGAGGGCCAAGGTTGCCTACCCCTGCTTTAGACGCTCACAACCACTGGGCCATGGTTAAGGGGAAGAGGCTCTTGTCTCCAGTTTTGAGGGCATGTGGCCTGGTATGTTTGGGGGAGGGGGCACACACTCACAGCCTCTCTGTTTCCTGGCCTGTTTTTTCTGCTTTATGTCTCACTTTAAGCCTTATTAAGCACTTAAGGACCGCCCACCACAGATATACTGCGGCAAGGCGATTCTATTGCGTGAAACTACGTACCCGTACGTTGTTTCATGTAATAGATACTGTGGCACGGAGCGGAAGCCGATGCGCGGGTCCGGCAGCCGAGATGTCCACCAGCCACCAGCGATCGTTTCACGGAGAGGCAGAACTGGGATCTGCCTATGTAAACAAGGCAGATTCCCGTTCTGACAGGGGAGTACAGAGAGACTGTAGTCAGGAACAGCGATCTCTGTGTACTCCCAGTCAGTACTTCCCCCACACAGTTAGAAAGAACCTCCCTAGGACACACTTAACCCTTTTGATTGCCCTGGGTGTTAACCCCTTCCCTGCCAGTGTCATTTATACAGTGATCAGTGATTTTTTTTTTAGCACTGATCACTGTATTGGTGTCACTGGTCCCCAAAAAGTTTCACTTAGGGTCAGATTTGTCCGCTGCAATGTGCTAAAAATCACTGATCGCTGCCATTACCAGTAAAAACAATTAAAAAAAATAAAAATCCCTAAATCTATCCCCTATTTTGTAGATGCTATAACTTTTGCGCAAACCAATCAATATACGCTTATTGAGATTTTTTTTTTACCAAAAGTATGTAGGAGAATACATATTGGCCTAAATTGATGAAGAAATTTGCTTTTTTTTACTTTTTTTTGTTGCAGCAAAAAGTAAAAAATATTGCTTTTTTTTTTTTTCAAAATTGTCGCTCTTTTTTTGTTTATAGCATAAAAAATAAAAAACGCAGAGGTGATCAAATACCACCAAAAGAAAGCTCTATTTGTGGGGAAAAAAAGGACGTCAATTTTATTTGGGTACAGCGGCGCACGTCTGCGCAATTGTCGGTTAAAGTAATGCAGTTCCGTAACGCAAAAAATGGCCTGATCATTAAGGTGGTAAAACCTTTGCTGGTCCTTAAGTGGTTAAAAGAGCTGCTTCCCACTGAAAGGTAATTAAAAAAAAAAAAGTTATGCATTGGTACATGTTTCCCATGGCAGAGTCCAGCTCCCTGAGCCCTTTGTTTGACATTCTCTTGCATATTAGCCTTGAAAATGACGCAAACCGACTTTGGAAATTCATCTCCTAGTGATATCAGTAGGTTTGGCATTAAAATTCATAATTTGTGGATTTTACAATGAGTTGGCTGAGCAGCCTACGAATTAAACCCAAACACATTCACTCATTGCTGCTCTTAAAAGGTTAAGTTCACCTTTTGGGAAAAAAATTTAAATAAAGAATTTACATTTATTATTTAGAATAGTTATAGACTTCTCAAGGATTAGTGTGAAAAGTTGCCATCATCCCTAAAAAGTGCAAATAGGAACCTCATATGATTGGGATTTTTAGGGCAACAAAAAACGGGAATATTTAAAAAATATATGAATTTTATTTATACAAAAAATTAAAAAGTAATTATACACATAACAATGTACAATTAAGGAGAATAAAGAAATGTGATACAATACAGAAGTGGCAAAAAATCATACAATCCAACGCGTTTCAAAATGATTAGTTTCTTCTTCAGGGATAAGTTTTTGCCATTATAGAAATCATGATTGACCCAGCGGATTCTCAGCTAATCACTCCAAAAACTCCCATCTAGTCAGTAATGGTCTTTTAATCGTGCAAAAGAGCCCCCAGATATTGGGATCCAAGGAGAGACGCCAAATTATCCCGAGCAAAAAAAGAAGCTAGGGGGAAGGGGGATGTGGAATCTTGCATGGAAGATGCGAGTTTATATGCCTTCAAATGCGAAAAATTCAATTTACAGATAGAGAGGGGAAATTCCCCATCCACAGTTTTAGTGTATATCTCCCACAGATGAGCACAGGTATATCCAGAGTCCAACAGGGTCCGGGAGGGACAAAAATTTACTCCGTTCCCAGGTACAAACCCACTTCTATCTGATCCTCACAGCAAGTGATAGAGAAATGACGCTGGCGGCCACTAAAACTGTGGATGGGGAATTTCCCCTCTCTATCTGTAAATTGAATTTTTCGCATTTGAAGGCATATAAACTCGCATCTTCCATGCAAGATTCCACATCCCCCTTCCCCCTAGCCTCTTTTTTCGCTCGGGGTAATTTGGCGTCTCTCCTTGGATCCCAATATCTGGGGGCTCTTTTGCACGATTAAAAGACCGTTACTGACTAGATGGGAGTTTTTGGAGTGATTAGCTGAGAATCTGCTGGGTCAATCATGATTTCTATAATGGCAAAAACGTATCCCTGAAGAAGAACTTAATCATTTTGAAACGCGTTGGATTGTATGATTTTTTGCCACTTCTGTATTGTATCACATTTCTTTATTCTCCTTAATTGTACATTGTTATGTGTATAATTACTTTTTAATTTTTTGTATAAATAAAATTCATATATTTTTTAAATATTCCCGTTTTTTGTTGCCCTAAAAATCCCAATCATATGAGGTTCCTATTTACATTTATTATTTTTTCCCTAAAGAGTCTGCAAAGCATTGCACCCGTGATCAGTGGATTAGGGGGGCAATGCCAGACAAGCATTCCATATGAGCTGACTGTTTACAAGCAGAGCTTGTGAATGAACTACGAGGCCACTAATCAGTGACCCTGCAGTGCATTCAGAACTACAAGCTGTCAGCTGCAATGGCTGATGTTAGTTGTAGTTCCTGCATTTACAGGAAACTATGAATGAATGATGCAGCCATATGGGCGGAGCCATGCACAGCCGGGTTACGTTCAATTAATGATAGCAGGTGTGGGGGGGAAGATCCCTGCTAGCTGTCACAGGGAGGTGGGGAGAAGGGGAGAAGCTGCGTGTAACGTGTTCCAAAAGGCGAACTTTTCCTTTAGCATCTGATGTGATTTCACAGTGTGATTTCTGTTTTGACAGGTGCAAAAGGGGATTTGGCATAACTGGAGATATAATTTGCACCGATTCCGCACTTAACTCGCACAGGACCCTTTTTTAACTGGATCAGAATTGCACTGCATAGTTACATAGTTAGTCTGGTTGAAAAAAGACACAAGTCCATCTAGTTCAGCCAATAAAAGGGGAAGAAAAAAAATATCCTTAACCACTTAAGCCCCGGACCATTTAGCTGGCCAAAGACCAGAGCACTTTTTTGCGATTCGGCACTGCGTTGTTTTAACTGACAATTGCGCGGTCGTGCGACGTGGCTCCCAAACAAAATTGACATCATTTTTTTCCCACAACTAGAGCTTTATTTTGGTGGTATTTGATCACCTCTGTGGTTTTTATTTTTTGCGCTATAAACAAAAATAGAGCGACAATTTTGAAAAAAAAAAAACACATTATTTTTTACTTTTTGCTATAATAAATATTCCAAAAAATATATATAAAAAAAAAAACATTTTTTTCCCCTCAGTTTAGGTCGATACTGTATGTATTCTTCTACATATTTTTTGTAAAAAAAAAAAATCGCAATCAGCGTTTATTGATTGGTTTGCGCAAAAGTTATAGCGTCTACAAAATAGGGGATAGTTTTATGGCATTTTTATTAATATACTTTTTTTTACTAGTAATGGCGGCGATCTGCGATTTTTATTGGGACTGCGACATTATGGCGGACACATCGGACACTTTTGACACATTTTTGGGACCATTGTCATTTTTACAGCGATCAGTGCTATAAAATTGCATTGATTACTGTAAAAATGATACTGGCAGGGAAGGGGTTAACCACTAGGGGGCTAGGGAGGGGTTAAGTGTGTCCTAGGGAGTGATTCTAACTGTTAAGGGGATGGGCTATGAACGGCACTTCACTGATCATAGCTCCCGATCACAGGGAGCTATGATCAGTGACAGTGTCATTAGGCAGAACGGGCAGATGCTTGTTTACATTAGCATCTCCCCGTTCTTCAGCTCCGTGAGACGATCGCGGGTATCCCTGTGGTGATCGAGTCTGCAGGACCCGGGATCCGACTCACGGAGTTCCCGGCAGGGTCTTGCGTCGCCGGCAGTGCGCACGTGACCAGAAGGCGGCAAATTCAAAGGGACGTACCTGTACGCCCATTTGCCCAGCCGTGGCATTCTGCCGACGTAAATGTACATGCGGCAGTCGGCAAGTGGTTAAAAAAAAAAAATAGAATACCATATACAAAATCCTATACCCACAGTTGATTCAGAGGAAGGCAAAAAAAAAACCACCAGCAAAGCATAAACCAATTTACTCCAGCAGGGGAAAAAATTCCTTCCTGATCCCCCGAGAGGCAATCAGATATTCCCTGGATCAACTTTACCTATAAATGTTAGTATCCAGTTATAATATGTACATTAAGGAAAGAATCCAGGCTTTTTAACGCAATCTTCTGAGCTAGCCAGAACCACCTCTGGAGGGAGTCTATTCCACATTTTTACAGCTCTTACTGTGAAGAAAGCTTTCCATATTTGGAGATTAATTCTCTTTTCCTCCAGACGTAAAGATTGCCCCCTTGTCCTCTGTGATGATCTTAAAGTAAATAACTCAACACCAAGTTCACTATATGGACCACTTATGTATTTGTACATAATTGAACATTTGTACTTGTACATTTGTATTTGTACATTTGATCATATCCCCCCTTAATCTCCTCTTCTCAAGAGAGAATAAATTCAGTTCCTCTAATCTTTCCTCATAACTGATCTCCTCAATGCCTCTTATCAGTTTGGTTGCCCTTCTCTGCACTTTCTTCAGTTCCCCGATATCCTTTTTGAGAACTGGTACCCAAAACTGAACTGCAAATTCCAGATGAGGTCTTACTCAGTGCTGTCTCTTGGCCTAGGCCAACAAGGCCCAGGCCTAGGGTGGCACACTGCGGGGGGGGGCGGTAAAAAAGCCGCCCCCGTGAAAAAAAAGTCCCATCCCTGACCCGTCCTCCCAAGTCCCGGCTCCCGCACGGAATAAAAGTGACACTGGGAGCAGTCCGGAATGCATGGGACAGGGGCAGACTGAGCTGCGGTAGTGCTGGCTCAGCTCCACCTCCACCTGACTCCTGGCGATGTCACTGCCACGACTCCCTCCCTGCCCAGCAAAGCAGAGGAGGACTTAACTTTCTCCTCTTCCAGCGCGGAGGGGCTCAAAGCAGATGCCTGGCCCCTTGAGCTGAGCCCTGCCCTTTTGTCATGGTCCTGGAGAGTCCGCCGTTGGTCCGGTAGCGGTGGGGTGCAGGGCAGCAGCATTTTCAAAAAGCAAGAGGGAGGCCCCGGCAGCTGGGAAGAGACTGACAGCTTGCCATAACCAAGAGCCCGGGAGGGAGTGAGAGAAGACTACGCCTCACCGCCACTCTGACTTCATCAGCATCCCCGACTCCTTCTCCAACTCCTCTCTCAGCTGTGACTGTCCTGGAACAGGAAGACAGGCTGACCGAGGATGGGCATGAGTTAGGTGCATCACACACGCCTACCAACACAGACAGGGGCTGCCTGGGACAGTCAGGGAGGGGGGGGGGCAGTAGGGACTGCAGGCAGGGCTAGGGGATCTCTCTCTCCCACCACCCTCACCTTCTCCCCCCTCTCTTACACCCTTACACCCACCCCCCTCTCTCTCTCCCACCCCCATACACCCATCCCCGTCTCTCTCCCACCCCCACCCCCTCTCTCTTTCTCCCACCCTACACAACTACCCCCCTCTCTCTCTCTCCCACCCCCTATCTCTCTCTCCCACCCTACACACCTACCCCCCTCTCTCTCTCTCCCACCCCCTATCTCTCTCTCCCACCCTACACACCTACCCCCCTCTCTCTCTCTCCCACCCCCTATCTCTCTCTCCCAACCTACACACCTACCCTCCTCTCTCTCTCTCCCATCCCCTCTCTCTCTCTCCCACCCTACACACCCACCCCCCTCTCTCTCCCAACCCCACCCCCTCTCTCTCACCCTACACACCTACCCCCCTCTCTCTCTCTCCCACCCCCTCTCTCTCTCTCTCCCACCCTACACACCCACCCCCTCTCTCTCCCACCCCCACCCCCTCTCTCTCTCCCACCCTACACACCTACCCCCCTCTCTCTCTCCCACCCCCTCTCTCTCTCCCACCCTACACACCTACCCCCCTCTCTCTCTCTCCCACCCCCTCTCTCTCTCTCCCACCCTACACACCCACCCCCTCTCTCTCTCTCCCACCCTCTCTCTCTCTCTCCCACCCTACACACCCACCCCCCTCTCTCTCCCACCCCTACCCCCCTCTCTCTCTCCCACCCTACACACCTACCCCCCTCTCTCTCTCCCACCCTACACACCTACCCCCCTCTCTCTATCTCCCACCCCCTCTCTCTCTCCCACCCTACACACCCACCCCCCTCTCTCTCTCTCCCACCCCCTCACTCTCTCTCCCACCCTACACACCCACCCCCCCTCTCTCTCTCCCACCCCCTCTCTCTCTCTCTCCCAACCTACACACCTACCCCCTCTCTCTCTCTCCCACCCTACACACCTACCCCCCTCTCTCTCTCTCCCACCCCCTCCCTCTCTCTCCCACCCTACACACCCACCCCCCTCTCTCTCTCTCCCACCCCCTCTCTCTCTCTCTCTCCCACCCTACACACCCACCTCCTCTCTCTCCCACCCCCACCCCCTCTCTCTCTCTCTCCCACCCTACATACCTACCCCCCTCTCTCTCTCTCCCACCCCCTCTCAGTCAGGGAGGGGGGGGGCAGTAGGGACTGCAGGCAGGGCTAGGGGATCTCTCTCTCCCACCACCCTCACCTTCTCCCCCCTCTCTTACACCCTTACACCCACCCCCCTCTCTCTCTCCCACCCCCATACACCCATCCCCGTCTCTCTCCCACCCCCACCCCCTCTCTCTCTCTCCCACCCTACACACCTACCCCCTCTCTCTCTCTCCCACCCCCTCTCTCTCTCCCACCCCCTCTCTCTCTCTCCCACCCTACACACCTACCCCCCTCTCTCTCCCAACCCCACCCCCTCTCTCTCTCCCACTCTACACACCCACCCCCCTCTCTCTCTCTCCCACCCTACACACCCACCCCCCATTCTCTCTCTCCCACCCCCCTCTCTCTCTCCCACCCCCACCCCCTCTCACACCCTCCTTCTCTCTCCCCCACACACCCGCCCCCCTCTCTCTCTCCCACCCCCTCTCAAACCTTCCTTCTCTCTCCCCCACCCCCACACACCCGCCCCCTCTCTCTTTCACACCCCCTCTCTCTCCCACCCCACACACCCACCCACCCCTCTCTCTCTCTCACACCCCCTCTCTCACCCCCCTACACCCCCTCTCTCTCTCTCCCTCTCTTCCACCCTCTCTCTCTCACCTTCCTTAACCCTCTCTCTTCTCCCCTCACTTGCAAGCAGGCAGGGGGAATCAATTGGACACTGACTGACCGGTAACAGCAAGTGAGAGTTACTGAACCCATCCCCCCCCAAGCACTGACATTGCACCCACCCCCCAAGCACTGATACGGAACCCAACCCCCCCCAAGCACTGCCACTGATTCCATCCTCCTAATGAAGGACTACAGGTTCCAGCATGAACCCGTGAGATCTATAGGGTTACATCCCTAGATCTTAGAGGTTCATGCCAGGACTTGTAGTCCTTCAATTTTGGAGGGAGACACATCCTTAGATCTAAGGAGCTCGTGTTGGAACTTGTAGTTCTTCACTTTTGGGGGATGTGACCCCCCCAGCATGTGCCCCTCTAGTGAAGGACTACAGGTTCCAGCATGAACCTGTAAGATCTAGGGATGTGACCCCCAAAAGTAAAGGACTGCAGGTCCAAGCATGAACCCCTCAGAGCTGAGGATATCACCCCCCCTAAAAACTAGTGAAGGACTACAGGTCTGAACATGAACCCGTGATAGCTCATGGGTTCATACTGGAACTTGCAGTCCTTCAATTTTGGAAGGAGTCACATGCATTAAACAGGAAGGGGTGGAGTAAATTTACATGGGGGGGGGGGCGTACAATTTTAGTCTTGCCTAGGGCAAGAATTATTTTCGTTTCAATTGACTTCTATGGGGAAACTTGCTTTGATATGCGAGTGCTTTGGATTACAAGCATTCTCCTGGAACGGATTATGCTCGTAATCCAAGGTTCCACTGTATTTAAGAAATTAGTCTTCTCTTTGTTCCCAGTCACCCACTCCTAGATTTTTTTGTAAAGGGCCAACATGCTCAGAACCGACCTTTTTACTATTAATATATTTGACGAATTTTTGGGGGTTTGTCCTACTATCTTTTGCAATCTGTCGTTCTTTTTGAATTTTTGCTGCCTTGATTTCCTTATTTTCCGTTTTATTCTTTGTAGTATTTAAATGATGATAGTGTTCCTTAATTTTTATGTTATTTAAAAGCTCTTTTCTTGTTATATACAGTTTTTTAATTTTGACCATGAGCCACATAGGTTTTATTTTTAGCATTTTAACCACTTGACGACCGTGCTATAGCCGAATAGTTCTGAGAGGCTGCGCACCCATTGTGAAGTGCAGTCCAGAGGTCACTGCTGATCACAGATTGAGGTAAAGTGCCAATCAGTGGCTCTTTACCACGTGATCAGCTGTGTCCAATCACAGCTGATCATGGATGTAAATAGAAGCCTGGAATCCGCCTGACTCTCGAGACCTGGTTTTGGGGCTGAAAGTAGAGCCTCATAGTAAGAAGTAAAGATGTGTAGTATGTATTTGGGATGAGAAACCATCTGCCCCCTTCCATTCCTCAATTTGTATACATGGGTTGGCTGGATGGACTGGTGAAGCTTACGATTGAACATTGACGAGGCTGAATTACTATGAAGGAGAAAACGTGCCTTGGACCAACGTAGGGATTTCTCAGTTTGTTCCGATAATATGCTGTCTAGTTCTACTCTTTTTAGGTTAATTTGTCTCAAATTTCCGAGGAGTGCTAGTGGTAATGCAGGTGATAGAGCTTATGCAATTCCCTAGCAAGAGAGGCAACTGCAGCCGCTCTTTGTATTTTCCTTGTGGTGGCCAGTTCAATTATATGTCCCCTCAGAACTGCCTTGTGGGCCGCTCAGAGTATGGGGGGGGGGAGAGGTTTTTTCTAAATCATTCAACCTAAAATATTCTAGAAGTCTGTCTGATATTTGTGATATTACCTTTGGGTCAGTGAGTAAAGAATCATTCAATCTTCAGGTCTGGGGAGCCAAACCTATGTATGAAGTCTGAAAGGAGACTACATGATGATCCGACCAGAGGCATGAATGAATCATGGCCGAGGTGGAGTTAGCTACCAGGATGGGGGTGCTGAATATATAACCGGGTCTGGTGTAGCTATCATGGGGGTGAGAATAGTGTGTAAATTCTCTGACTCCTACTTTCAGAGCCCTCCATGTATCTATTAGGTGGTGTGACTCCAGTGATCTTTGCATGGATCTAGAAAATGTATTTGTTGTACTGACCATCTTGCTTTTGTCTAGGCTTGAGTGTGCCACTAGATTGAAGTCACCTCCAACCAACACGTGCGTCGCATTATGTTTATCCAACCTCTCGGAGCGTACACATTCGCTTAGGTTAGCGCTTGACCTTGCAGGGAGCCCTGAAGTATAAGGAACCTGCTCTCCGGGTCTTTGTATAAATGGTGAATATTAAACAACACAGTGTTTTTAATGATAATTGCCACTCCCCTTGATTTGGACTCATACATAGTAAAATGACACTGCCTATATGCCTTGTCAAAGTACTTATGCCCCGTACACACGGTCGGACATTGATCGGACATTCTGACAACAAAATCCTAGGATTTTTTCAGACGGATGTTGGCTCAAACTTGTCTTGCATACACACGGTCACACAAAGTTGTCAGAAAATCCGATCATTCTGAACGCGGTGACGTAAAACACATACGTCGGGACTATAAACGGGGCAGTAGCCAATAGCTTTCCTCTCTTTATTTATTCTGAGCATGCGTGGCACTTTGTGCGTCAGAATTGTCCACACACGATCGGAAATTCCGACAACGGATGTTGTTGTCGGAAAATTTTATAGCCTGCTCTCAAACTTTGTGTGTCGGAAAATCCGATGGAAAATGTGTGATGGAGCCCACACACAGTCAGAATTTCCGACAACAAGGTCCTATCACACATTTTCTGTCGGAAAATCCGACCGTGTGTACGGGGCATAAGAGTGATTGTTGGTGGAGAAATGTGTCTCCTGCAATAAGATGATGTCCGCCCCTAATTTTTTGTAATATCTAAAGGCCTTTTTCCGTTTCTGTGGGGAGTTAAAACCCCTTACATTGTGAGAGATAATTCGAATACCCATGTTAATTTTGGAAGGTAATTATCCAGGGTCTTAGCTGAGTGCGAATTTGGAAATTTAATTGACCACAGGCTGTGTCTGCACTTCAAATCTCCCTCCACAGGTAGGGTGGGGTGGTGTTTATAATCATATTCATATTCCTTACATAGGAATAATTATAGTACAGTCCCTTATTTGTCAGCAACACATAGAACATAGAATGGAAAAGCTGTAAGGGGCCAAGGGGGTGAGGCCCACCCTGCCATAGTGACATTCTTCTGTGGACTTTTCAGTCCAATACTCAGCTCCCAATAGTCAACTCTGACAGTCAGTGTGTCAGGGAGAACAGTTAATCGATAGCCCCCTATTACTGAAACAAAGGGGGGGGGGACGATGGTGCGAGAAGCTGCTGTGAGTAGGGGGGCTAAACAGAAGGGCGATAAGAGACTTAGCTAGGGTGTCCGACTTGTTAAAGTCGTATTAGGTGCATATTGCAGCTTTTCAATTGTGGGGAACAAATGCATGTTGAGAGAGGAACTCTGTCTGCTATCCAGGATCAAGCCTCCCTGCCCCTGGATCTTCGCCAATTTCTCCTATCCTTCTGAGGTGAGGGAGTGGCCCAGATTGGAGTCGGGCAGGGGGTAGAAGGAAGCTTCAGGGTGTTGAGTGGTTCCAATAGGCCCAACTTGACAATCAAGTCCTTGCCCTCAGATAGATTGAATACTGCGTAGGTAGTACCATTATGCGGTACCGAAAGCTTGAAAGGGAAACCCCATCTATACTTAATCCTGGCGGATTGCAGAACCACGGTGAATTCTTTCATCTGTCGTCTCTTATCCAGGGTCGCTGGGGAGAGATATCAAGGTAGATTTGTATAGTGGTCCCCTCATACCAGATTATGGGGGTGTTGCGAGAGGCCCGTAGAATCTCCTCCTTGACTAAAAACTCTTTAAGACACATTACAATGTCTCTGGGAGGATTCTCCAGTGGAGGTTTTGGCTGGATGGTCCAGTGGATTCTGTCGCAGGTGTCCAGGTGTTCAGGGAGCAGAGAGTGAAATATTTTTTTCACTGCTGCTTGCAGATCTACCACAGTCTCGGGGATCCCCCTCACTCTGATGTTATTTCTTCTATTATGGTTATCTATGTCCTCGAGGTGGGTTTGCAGTTGGAGGACAGTGTCTGAGAGTGCCTCATGATCTTTGCGTAGATCCTCACAGGCTAGATGAAGCTCATCAGGCTTTGTTTCTAGCATGTCTGTGGGCCTCCCAGAACAGCTATCTCCTGCATCAGGGTGCTGGTAGATTTGTGCAGCTCTGCTTGGAACTTGCGGGCCAATTTGTCATATATTGTTGAGAGGCTGTCATCCAGATCAGCCTTAGTGAGATGAGGAGGAGTGTACTCGTTGTGGTCCAGGGTCGTAAACTGTGAGGCCGCTGGAGTAGGAGAGACCTTGAGTGCATGCGTCGGCTGGGTGTCATCTTTGGACATCACTGCTTGTTCCCATACACGGAGCAAGTAATTTGTTAGGGACCGCTGGGCAGTCTTCTTCTTACTGCTCCTGGAGTTCAGCATGCACCGGCTGATCCCCCAGGGGTGCTGCGGATCAAAGTGCTTAAATTTGGTGCTCTCTGGCCCCGGGGAACAGGTTTAAGTCTCCGCTTCCCTCGGAGCTCCTGTGACTAGTGTCTCACCAGTTTCGTGCCGCGCATGCACCCCCAGCTGCCATGGTTCTATCCACACTGGATTGCAAAATGGACAAGCATGACTGAGAGCGGACTACGTGCTGCTGTGCTTGGTTTTCATGGCACTTGTGAAATATTGCTTGTGATTTATCCAGCAATGATCAGAAAATGTGTGCACACAGACAGATCCTCACCCACTCAATCATTTCTTTCATAAACAACAGAGACATCTGTTTCATTAATTTGTAAACACATTAAAGGGTTCTAATTTTTTTTTTCTTTTAATTTAGAGTCGCTTCAAAGGGAACGAGTGGCTTATGCAAGACTCGGAATAATCAGTCTAAATGATTACAGTTAACATTATGATGGCAAAATACCAGTTAAGCATTACTTGTTTTTACCTTTTTAAATCCTTTGTTGCATCTCTGCACTGCTGATCTCCTGTAGCCTGTTTCAGCCACTTCCTACCCATATGCACTCCAGCAACTGCTGCACGTCATGACTTACTTTTTCTGATGACAACGATAAGCCATGCCTTTGCATGCAACGTGCTGTAGCCTCCATTAGGGGGGTGTGTGACAGGTAGACAGGGACAGAGTGTTGTCATCCTATAGCAGGACGGGCCTCCACAAGAGTCTTCATGGCAGGATCAATGGGTTTTATATAAGACTGAATTCCAGGAAATCAGCTCCTTCGTAAAAAGTG
Source organism: Lithobates clamitans (assembly GCA_037952925.1). Classification (NCBI taxonomy): domain Eukaryota; kingdom Metazoa; phylum Chordata; class Amphibia; order Anura; family Ranidae; genus Lithobates; species Lithobates clamitans. The sequence goes on along the minus strand of JBBGZY010001572.1, from coordinate 970,454 downwards.
AAGGCACGCTATGAGGTAAGTCCAAGGAGGTGCATGACATCTCCTGTGCATATCTTAATTAATTTCATCCAACTGTTTTTTTGCACTCCTGGAAGACGGCTATTTCCAGGAGCCCGATGTTAATAATTCAGGTCTAAGCATCTTCAACATTAGAGTCGGTGCAGCTGCTTTGCCTGCCCCTCCCCATGCTCCTGCCCAATCACAGAAGCCTTTGTAGTATGTGAACTCAAAAAATAAAAAGGCTTCTGTGAATGGTAAGCAGGGGGGGGGGGGGGTAGGGGGGACATTGCTGCTCTGTGTAGCTCTCTTCCCTCTCTCACACTCCTGAGCATGCTCCGGAAGAGCCATAAACCTGTCCGATATAAATAATAGAGACGGGTTCAGGAGATGTCATGCACCTCCTTAGACTTAACTCATAGTGTGCCTTCACTTTTTACAAAGTGGCTGAATTCCTGGAATTCAGCTTTAATATTAGCTGAGATTTAAATGCACTGATCGTGACTTTTGAATTATTTTAACACGTTAAAGCTTATATGAGAGTTTAGTGATTGCATTTACGTGAGAGATGAGAGCGCAAGAAAAGAAAGAGAAGCGCCAGGCAGTTCCTAGTGCAGCATTATTTTAATTTTGAAATAGCAAGGTATTGACAATATAGATTGCACTCACATAGTGCTCAGTAGGTGAGGGCTTGCCACGTCCAGCATGGGAACAGAACCGCTGGTGAATCCCTTGGATGTTGAGCCACGAGTGCCGTGTGTCAGCGGGGAGCTGAAGCCTCCAGGGACCTCGGGAGGATGACGGTTGGGTTACTCGGCATGGAGGTGATCCGGAGCTGTAAAACCTGGGAGCCACCTACCACTGTGTTTGGCCAATCTATCTTGTCAATACCTTGCTATTTCAAAATTAAAATAACGCTGCACCAGGAATTGCCTGGCGCTCTCTTTTCATTTCTTGCCCTCTCATTTCTCACAGTCTCCAGGTCCCTAGCCCATGCCTGAAGCAGCCTCGCTACCATCTGCAGCATTTACATTAGAGATTAACATAAAGGGGTTCACCCCCCAGAACATTCCAGATTTACTCTATTTCTTTCATAACTTTCATTCACATCATTTATTGTTTTGATGCAGTGACGTCCGGTGGTAATTCTTTTTTGGGGGGCAGCAAACAGTACCATCCCCCCCATCGGTCAGCGGGTGGGTCGAGTGCACTTACCTCATCTATGCAGCGCTTTACCGGCGGCTTCCCTTGCTCCTTGGCGGCAGCGGCAACGGTTCTCCCTTCCCCTGCTCTCCGTCCTCCTCGGCTGCCAATCGGGAGTCTTCTCTTTTCGGCCAATCGGAAAACGGGTCTCAGAACTGCTTCTGCTTGGACGGACTGAAGATCAGTGTTACAACAGCGAATATTCATTCGCTGTTGTAACACCTGGGTGGGCTCATGGCGCAATGCTCTGCGCTCCGAGCCCACCCTATTTTGAAGCCTATTAGAGCCTATGGATCTAATCAGGTGGTTCAAAAAAACACCCCTGCCATTGTAATTCAGGCGCCTGGCGTTCTGAAAGGGGCCGGATGCGTGAATAGGGGGTGGCAGCGGCAGCCATGGATAGATTCATGCTATGCATGAGTCTATCCATTATACATATAGGGAGTGGCGTGGAGAGAGGGGGCGGCGCCCGGGCGGCCCTAATGGACGGGCCGCCACTGTTCTCATGTCTCTCTTATATTACTAACAAGATTTACGAGCTTACCGTTTCAACTATTAGGTTTTTAGTGCTAAGTTCCACACTAGCTTTGTGTGTGTTTTTTATCTTTAAGTTCTAGTGATTGCATTGACACCTACTCAATGGCGTCCCTGGGGGGGGGGCAGAGGGGGCCCTGACCCCCCCAACATTATGCTGTGCCCCACCATCTATATATATATATATATATATATATATATATATATATATATATATATATATATATATATATATTTATAGTTGCCCCCCTACTTTTGTCCCTGTCCCCCCATGTGCCCCCCCTAAATATGAAAGCTGGAGATGCCACTGCACCTACTTTAGGAGAAAATAAGGCTAAAATCAAATGTTCATTCCCTGCAAAAAAAAGAAAAAATAATTACATTTGCGTACCAAAGTGATCCTCTGTTTGTGAATTGGCTTTGGCAGGAAAATTATCATGGGATAAAATATCAAATGGGGCCTAAAATAACTAATTACTCTTAGTACATCGTGCCATATATCTGTTGTTTTAGCTCGAACACTCAATTAGATGTTATCACGTATCCGGTGACGATAATTAGTAATGCAGCCCCATGATTCATATATTAATCATGCACTTTATAGAATTTAGGCAATATTGTCTCATTTGACAGCATCCCTCAATGATATGTTGCTGGTACCCCCTGTAGTAATATTAACTATTATCATTTTCATATCAACCTGAAGTTCAAGTACAGTCAATCTATGATTTCATCAATCCAGCTATGTTTATATTTTAAAAACACAAAATCTTTTACATAGAACTAGCTTGAGTACCTAAATGTGTCTTGATATCTGCCTCATTTAATTTTCTTAAAACATCAGCCTACTGAGTGGTAGAGGTGGAGGGGTGACCTTATCAGTGGTGCTGCTGCCCCTTCACTGTCCATTCAGCAGGCTGGGACAGGCTAAGGACCACGCTCTTTAAAGTGGAGTTCCACCCACTTTTACAACTCTTCAGCATCCCTCACTAAACTGTGCACTGTAAATGAATTGGATATTTATTTATTTTTTTCTTAGCACCTACTGTATATCTGCTGTATTCATTCTTCACTTCCTCCTCCCTGGCCGCGGCCCATCGCATCATTTCCTGTTTGCAATGCCATCTGGGAAGGGGCAGCAACTTCCTCTGACACTGCTGTTGCTATGGAAACCTGACCTGAAACCTATTACACTGCTTGTGCTGCACTGAGCATGTGCGAGATCTGCAAGGATGAGATCCAGAAAGAAATGCAGTCTGGCTTCAGATGCCCACACTTAAGATGGCCACGGCCTGCTGCAAGTTTATAAAATAACATACTACTGCTATAAACTAACAAAACAGACCTTAGTTTACAGACTAACTTTACTAGAATAGATTAGGCTTGTGTATTATAAGGGTATTTTTATTTAAAAAGTATCATTTCGGCCGGAACACCACATTAAGTTACTGTAACTGCAGTAGAGAATGCTGTTTGGCAAAAAAAGCTAGACCACAAAAGTGACCTAACAGAATTACCAATCCTATGGGGAGAAAGTTGGTGTGCACTGGAGCTCCAATGTGCCAACACCCCCGCTCCTACTCGCAGCATACTAAATACACTATATTGTCAAAAGTATTGGGATACCTGCCTTTACACGCACATGAACTTTAACCACTTGCCGCCCGCCCACCGTCAAATGACGGCGGGGTGGTGCGGCTCTCGTTCTGGGATGGCGGTGCGGCTCTCGTTCTGGGATGGCGGGGCGGTGCGGCTCTCGTTCTGGGACGGCGTCCCAGAACGGCCGCTCTCGCGTGCCCGCGCGGGGGGGGGTTGCACAGCGCGGTGATCGCTGCCGTGCCATGTTCTAGCAGCACGGCTCTTTAACCATGTGATCGGCTGTGTCAATAGGTATTCTGGACGACCACCAGACAATTAGGTACACCAACAGGGCCTTCAGATATCTAGAGACACCAAATGAAACGAGAGGCAGGTTGTGCATTCGTAAAATGTCTGCCTTTATTAGGTGTGTTACAGCTTATATATGGTTCAACATACCAATAAAAAGAGGGGAGGGGGGAGTGGTTAGTAAATTATGTATTTGTATAGAAATATATAGTTATATGGTTATAGAAGTCAGTGACCCTTTAAGATACATTATCATGAGTTAATACGGGTCAACAGGCCATCTGGTTATGAGTCATAAGTCATGCATCCTGTCCCATGGCCTACAGAACAGAGAACAGGGAAAGACAAACCAACCAACAATGATATATATATATATATATATATATATATATATGAGTACAGTGCTTGTGCAAGCATCTTTCTAAGCATTCTTTTAAAGTTGCTGATCTAAGCTATCTTGTATACCGAAATGGCAGAGCATATCAAAGCATATCAAAGCATATCAGTCAAAATGGTTTGGGCATATTTTTACAGTCAAGTGTAAACACGGAGATGCTGGTAATCGGCGCTCCTTGCCTCACACTGACAGAGTTAGAGGAGAGGCGATCAGTGGGATCTCTTCACAGAGGACATCTAGGTATGTAATTGGGGGCACTGATTATCACAGTGCCGACAAAAAGTGCCCACAAGTGCCAGCAATGAGTGCCCACCAGTGCCAGCAATCAGTGTCCACAAGTGCCAGCAATAAGTGCTTATTAGTGATGCCAGTCAGTGCTGGCTATCACTGCTGCCCCTCAATACCTATCACTGCTGTCCATCAATGCCCATCACTGCTGCCCATCAATGCCAATCAATGCCACCTATCCGTGCTGCCCATCTGTGCCCATTAGTGCCACCTATCAGTGCCTATCAGTGCCCACCAGTACCACCCCTCAGTGCTGCCTATCAGTGCTCATCAGTGCCACCTATCAGCGCCCATAAGTGCGGCATATTAGTGCCTCCTCATCAGTGCCTCCTAATCAGTGCCCATAAGTGCCGCCTCATCAGTGCCCATAAGTGCCACCTCATCAGTGCCCATCAGTGCAGCCTATCAGTGCCCATCAGTGAAGGAGAAAAATTACTTATTTACAAAATTTACTGACAGAAACTAAGAAAAAAAATTTTTTCTACATTTTCGGTCTTTTTTTTTTTTTTTTAGGAAAAAATAAAAACCCAGAAGTGATTAAATACGACCAAAAGAAAGCTCTATTTGTGTGAAGAAAATTTGAAAAATTCACATGGTTACAGTGTAGAATGACCGCGCAATTGTCATTCAAAGTGTGACAGCGCTTAAAGCTGAAAAATGGCCTGGGCAGGAAGGGGGTGAAAGTGCCCGGTATTGAGGTGGTTAATGGCCTCCCAGTCTTATGCCCTGTACACACGGTCGGACATTGATCGGACATTCCGACAACAAAATCCTAGGATTTTTTCTGACGGATGTTGGCTCAAACTTGTCTTGCATACACACAATCACACAAAGTTGTCGGAAAATCCGATCATTCTGAACATAGTGACGTAAAACACGTACATCGGGACTATAAACGGGGCAGTAGCCAATGGCTTTCATCTCTTTATTTATTCTGAGCATGCGTGGCACTTTGTGCGATTTGCTTACACACGATCGGAAATTCCGACAACGGATTTTGTTGTCGGAAAATTTTATAGCCTGCTCTCAAACTTTGTGTGTCGGAAAATCCGATGGAAAATGTGTGATGGAGCCTACACACGGTCGGAATTTCCGACAACACGCTCCGATCGGACATTTTCCATCTTAAAATCCGACCGTGTGTACGGGGCATTATATTATATTAGCTTGCTGATTATGCACAGCAGGAATCAGACTGCAAAAGGAAGGGCTAGTGCTGTATAATCATCAGTGAACTACTGTATAATACAGTGCTGTCAATCGAACTTGAATGTAAGGTAATTTACTGACAAGACAGAGTAGAGAATTGTAGCACTGGTAGATTTTCAATCTACCGCTTATAGGTAAATTTAGTGGGTTATCTGTTCATACATAGTCAGATTCGCCTCTGTTCCAGCTTGGCTGAGTTGCATGTAGTTTCACACTGTGCCTGTGGGCAGGGGTGTTGCTAGGTCTACAAAAGATCTGGGGCTAGAGCCCATAGCAGCGTAGTAAAGAAAGTCATACGCTTGGGCGGGCATACACATGTATATACAGTAATATACATGTGGGTGTATATATATCCTCAGAGAGCCCCCCGCTTACATCACCTTACATCAGGGTCCCGAGAGAGCCTCCTCCTTCCATCAGGATACCCAGAGAGCTTCTTCCTTACATCAGAGTCCTCAGAGAGCCTCCCCCTTCCATCAGGGTACCCAGAGGGCCCCCCACTTACATCAGGGTTCCCAGAGAGGCCCCCTTACATTAGGGTCCCCAGAGAGCCTCCCCCTTAAATCTGGGTCCCTAGAGAGCCTAGGCCTTAAAATCAGGGTCCCCAGAGAGCCTCTCCCTTTCATCAGGGTCCCCAAAGAGCCCCCCCACTTACATAAGGGTCCCCAGAGAGCCTCCCCTCCCCTTGGGGACCCCTGCAGAGACTCGGGGCTATTGGCCTCAGATTCGGGGCTATAGCCCCAAAAGCCACCCCCTAGCAACGCCCCTGCCTGTGGGTGTCGTTGTCGCAATGGGTCGGTATTGGAAAGGCAACACGTTGAAGCGTATGAGTGCTCCTCTGTCCTGGAGATAACTCGGTGGAGGTGGTCTTTCGAGTTGCATTCTGGGAGAGGGTATTTATGGGACAGACGCCATGTTTTAGGGTTCGTTTAGTTACACCTGCTGGCCCTCCTGGCCGACAGGTATGCGCTAGGAGTACTACCTCGTGGTCCTCCGTCCGTGAGGCCCACGTAGCTGCAGCGTGTGGGTGGGCCCAGAAGCCTGTCTGGGGCCTACCACAACAGCAGAGGAATGGTCCTGGGCTGTCTATCCAGAGTAAAGAAGCTGGACAACTGAGAAGATCCCAGGGGAGGACCCGTCATGGAAGGATCATGCAGAGTGCTGGTCTGGAGAGGGGCCTGGTGACTCGGTTGGAGGACGTATCCTAAAGTAACCCTATTGCATAGTACTGCCGGGTCGGCTTAAAGGTTCTAGTGCTGTGTTTGCTATCCACCATAAACCATTACATCCTGTGGCAGAGGATCGTACGGGTTTTGTTCCAATCAAGTCTGTGGCAGAGACTTTTGTTTGTGCTGCGCACTGGCTGCTAGATTAGTGAAAGAAACCTATCCAGGCGGGCAAAGATTCAACTCTTAAGAGATAGTACATTCATCTTCAAGTTTAAATTCCTAATGCTACACCAAGAAAAGGTATTTGAACTTCCCTGCAACTCTCCTTCTACCTCTTTCCTGCTACTTCCTTCAATTTATGTTTATTAAAGCATTGGAAAAGATACTCAAGTGTCCGGTGCCCACATCGTGTGGTGATAAACTCAACGGGACCCTAGACCCGGTTCTGGTGAAATAGAGGTAGCGAAGGTGATAGTAACGGCCCGCAAAAAACCAGCAGCTCCACCGAGAGTTAGTGCTACAGAATTTACACCATATACACTATATTATCAAAAGTATTGGGACACCTGCCTTAACCGAACTTAATCGGCATTGCAGTCTTCTGCCCTGTACACACGGTCAGATTTTCTGACGGAGAAAGTGCGATCAGATTGTGCTGTCGGAAATTCCGATCGTGTGTAGGCTCCATCTGACTTTTTCCGTCGGAATTTCCGACACACAAAGTTTGAGAGCAGGATATAAAAATATACAATATACAAAATCCGATCTTTTAAATTCCGATCGTGTGTACACATATCCAATGCACAAAGTGCTACGCATGCTCAGAATAAATTAAGAGATGAAAGCTATTGGCTACTGCCCCGTTTATAGTCTCACCGCACTCAGAGCGATTGGATTTTCAGACAACTTTGTGCGACCGTGTGTATGCAAGACAAGTTTGAGCCAACATCTGTCGGAAAAAAATCTGATGGATTTTGTTGTCGGAATGTCTGTTCAATGTCTGATCGTGTGTACAGGGCATTAGTCCGTAGGGTTCAATATTGAGTTGGCCCACCCTTTGCAGCTGTAACAGCTTCAACTCTTCTGGGAAAGCTGTCCACAAGGTTTAGGAGTGTGTCTATGGGAATGTTTGACCATTCTTCCAGAAGTGCATTTGTGAGGTCAGGCACTGATGTTGGACGAGAAGGCCTGGCTCGCAGTCTCTGCTCTAATTAATCTCAAAGATGTTCTATCGGGTTGAGGTCAGGGGAATAGTCCCTCACTGTTCCAACATGACTGCGCACCAGTGCACAAAGCAAGGTCCATAAAGACATGTATGAGTGAGTTTGGGGTGGAGGAACTTGACTGGCCTGTACAGAGTCCTGACCTCAACTCTGCAAAGCATGGGCCAACTCAATATTGAACCCTACGGACTAATAGGGCGTACACACGGTCGGACTTTGTTCGGACATTCCGACAACAAAATCCTAGGATTTTTTCCGATGGATGTTGGCTCAAACTTGTCTTGCATACACACGGTCACACAAAGTTGTCGGAAAATCCGATCGTTCTAAACGCGGTGACGTAAAACACGTACGTCGGAACTATAAATGGGGCAGTGGCCAATAGCTTTCATGAAAAAATAACTCAAAAAAACACCGCGCTTGCTCCAACAAAGCAGCTCACACACAAAAGGAGATTTTGTAAACCGTATGCATATAAACAGTGTAGCGCTAATGTTAAATCATAAACAAATCCCAAAGGACATAGTAATCAATTTGAACCCCCAAAAAATAAAAGGATGGTACCAAAAAAGACCTAAATCGATATCTATTCTCCTGAGGGGATGTATAAACCAATAAAGGTTCCAGTAAAGTGACGAAAGCAGTAGGAAAAAAATTATATATGTAACCATTTAGTTCCCAACACTATATATCCTCAATGGTTTTTGCATGTCCATAAATGTCTATTTATATGGAAGCTGGGAATAGTAAGGATCCAAGGTAGATGGTGATATCTCTACGTCACATAGATTGAAGACAAATGATGTATAATGGTGGAGGCTTACCAGAACCGTTGGACTCACAGAGACGTATATCCCTTGAGTCAGAAATGCTTAAGTTGCCACCGGGCAAGTAGGTGAAGTATCACACTGGACAGATCTGAAATCCGGATGTTGTATCCAGGGCTCCCAGCAAATTTCTTTCTTGTATGGCCCAACTCAGTGGTGGCTCATGAAAAAGTAAAGAAGGGGGGCCACATAGTGTGATATCGTTTAAAAGAAATAAAATTTATTGTGGTAGAAAACTTACATGTTCCATGGTAAAAAAGCGCTTAAAATAGATTAAATGGCAGGCAGTGGAGTCTCCCGACGCGTTTCATCTCATTAGACTTCCTCTGGGGTACCTTGCCACTGCTGCCATACTTACTTATATACCCACTAAGACCCCCTTTGATGAGAATCCGGCGTGTGCCGCTTGTTTACTTTGCACTTCCGGGTGTCGCCAAAATGGCGGCCCCGCGTGCGTTCCAAGCCTCTTTCCAATAGTTTCTATGCGTTCCAACCCACTTTTATGTGGGAAATGAAGAACATAAATAATCAATTATTGTCCTGTTATTGTGTTTTATAGATAATAAGTAACATCAGTACTATGTAAAAGGGAAAAAAACGGGGTTACCAGCACAATTTAAAAGAGCCGACTCGCTCCCCGGAAATACTTAGATCCGGACATCCTGTGCCTGGCCCTGGCTTCCGCCTAAATGAAGCGCAAGCCAGACGGCCATTCGCCGTATGCGCACCACGCCTCCCCAAGGCGCGATGTCGTCACCGGTGATCCGCTCTCTGACGCATGCGCACCAGATCAATGGTGATCCGCTCTGTGACGCATGCGCTCCACATCTCAATATAGAGGAAAGCGCAATGTCGTCATGAGCGATCCGCCTTCTCAGTGCGTTCTGAGGTGGCGTCTGCCTCTATATGCGATGCATATGAAAAGTAATAAGTGACATATAAAAAGTGATAAGTGATGATGATTGAACCAAAAGTGTTCAAAGGAAATCAAAAAGCATTTATTGCTAGAGCTATTCTTACAGGATCCTAAAATTATGACGAAAAGAGACGAAAAAAAAAAACGGAAAAAAGGGGAGTGCAAGGGAAGGGTCATAAATGAACTAATGATGTGTCTATAGTATATAGTATAGACATTTATGTGTCATAAATACTATAGACACATCATTAGTTCATTTATGACCCTTCCCTTGCACTCCCCTTTTTTCCGTTTTTTTTTTTCGTCTCTTTTCGTCATAATTTTAGGATCCTGTAAGAATAGCTCTAGCAATAAATGCTTTTTGATTTCCTTTGAACACTTTTGGTTCAATCATCATCACTTATCACTTTTTATATGTCACTTATTACTTTTCATATGCATCGCATATAGAGGCAGACGCCACCTCAGAACGCACTGAGAAGGCGGATCGCTCATGACGACATTGCGCTTTCCTCTATATTGAGATGTGGAGCGCATGCGTCACAGAGCGGATCACCATTGATCTGGTGCGCATGCGTCAGAGAGCGGATCACCGGTGACGACATCGCGCCTTGGGGAGGCGTGGTGCGCATACGGCGAATGGCCGTCTGGCTTGCGCTTCATTTAGGCGGAAGCCAGGGCCAGGCACAGGATGTCCGGATCTAAGTATTTCCGGGGAGCGAGTCGGCTCTTTTAAATTGTGCTGGTAACCCCGTTTTTTTCCCTTTTACATAGTACTGATGTTACTTATTATCTATAAAACACAATAACAGGACAATAATTGATTATTTATGTTCTTCATTTCCCACATAAAAGTGGGTTGGAACGCATAGAAACTATTGGAAAGAGGCTTGGAACGCACGCGGGGCCGCCATTTTGGCGACACCCGGAAGTGCAAAGTAAACAAGCGGCACACGCCGGATTCTCATCAAAGGGGGTCTTAGTGGGTATATAAGTAAGTATGGCAGCAGTGGCAAGGTACCCCAGAGGAAGTCTAATGAGATGAAACGCGTCGGGAGACTCCACTGCCTGCCATTTAATCTATTTTAAGCGCTTTTTTACCATGGAACATGTAAGTTTTCTACCACAATAAATTTTATTTCTTTTAAACGATATCACACTATGTGGCCCCACTTCTTTACTTTTTCATGAGCCACCACTGAGTTGGGCCATACAAGAAAGAAATTGGCTGGGAGCCCTGGATACAACATCCGGATTTCAGATCTGTCCAGTGTGATACTTCACCTACTTGCCCGGTGGCAACTTAAGCATTTCTGACTCAAGGGATATACGTCTCTGTGAGTCCAACGGTTCTGGTAAGCCTCCACCATTATACATCATTTGTCTTCAATCTATGTGACGTAGAGATATCACCATCTACCTTGGATCCTTACTATTCCCAGCTTCCATATAAATAGACATTTATGGACATGCAAAAACCATTGAGGATATATAGTGTTGGGAACTAAATGGTTACATATATAATTTTTTTCCTACTGCTTTCGTCACTTTACTGGAACCTTTATTGGTTTATACATCCCCTCAGGAGAATAGATATCGATTTAGGTCTTTTTTGGTACCATCCTTTTATTTTTTGGGGGTTCAAATTGATTACTATGTCCTTTGGGATTTGTTTATGATTTAACATTAGCGCTACACTGTTTATATGCATACGGTTTACAAAATCTCCTTTTGTGTGTGAGCTGCTTTGTTGGAGCAAGCGCGGTGTTTTTTTGAGTTATTTTTTCATTGTAGATCTATTGGAATACACACTGCTGCTGCTCGCCCTTTTCTTGGTGTTGTGATATACACTGTGGTTACCTCTCTATTATTGTCTTTTCTGTTTGTATTATAACACCACTTGAAAATGGATATTTTTGACTATCGAGCCTCTCATAAGGTCAATACGGAAGGAGTCTTTACAGCCACGGGTGTAGAGACAGAAATAGGAGGGCTATTTATGAGGTTGAAGAATGTCATGACAACCGAACTCCACCTCCAGTGGGATCTAGTCTTCTTGCAACAATATATTTCAGAAGGGATGGTACCCAGAAGTCTGCGTTGGGAAGTGCAACCCCAACAGGGCGAAACTGACCCAGACTCATGGTTTAAATACTTTAATGATGTGGGTATCAATTTTCTGAATGTCCTAATCTCTAAGAAAAACAACAAACTCCTTTCCCTAGACAGAGAGATTAAGGAACTTAAGGAGAAGTTATCAACACATAAAAACTCCCAAGAATACAGCTCACTGTCTTCCAATCTTCTGAATCATCTGGAGAAGGAAGACAGGGAACAAAAATATAAAAAGCAGAAGAAATATTCTAGGGACATAGGAGACTATAAAACAAACAATGTCTTTAATTGGCAGAAATTATTTAAGACTGCCCCATCCACGGAATCTTCCACTAGTGATATGGAAACGAATTTGTCAGTACATACACAGGGAGCGTCAACCAGCCGAGTCCCGCCACCCACTCTTAATGGGGGTCGAACCTCTAGAAGCCAAGATAGACAGAGAAGGGTATCATATTCATCACAATCGGCAATACGACATTTTAGTCCACAAACCCCCAGACGACCTTCAAGGGGTAGAGGTAACTTTAGGGGCAAACGTGGAGGTAGAGGCAATTTCAGAGGTAACAACCAATATCAAGATGTCCATCTCCGTTGGGAACATGACAGTTTGCCTCACCATGACTATGATAATCAACCGTCCCGCCGCCCTGTGGGTGAACAAGGGACATGGCATGATTCCAATCATAGGGAAAATACATACTATCATTATCCCCCTTCTCCACTCCCCACTTATAACCGATATTCACCTCTTAGAGATCTACACAATTCTAGGGACAGAGGGAGCGATTATAGGGATCAACCACATACATATGCCCCCAATTCCTATGACAACCAGGGTTTTCACGAAGACCGCCACTCCAGAAAACGAGGGCCAGATCGAAGAGAGGATGTCGGGGAGGTAGGAAACTACAGAGGAGGAAAGAGAAAAAAAGTATAGCAGGGCAAGGTATATTCAATTTAAGTACTCAGCCATTGTCTCAGGAAGAAATATCGGTATTAGACAAAGGCTTGAAATACGCCCCACCAAATAAACTAAATAAATTTCATACATATATAGATGTCCATAAATACATACGCAAAATAAACATACAGAGATATCTTGTCACCAACCCTACGAGGACGGACTATCCAGCAGCCACCTCAGGGACTGTGCACTCAGGACTTTCAAATCCTTCCCTGTTCACCCCCCCTGTACCTATGGCACCTGCTGTCAAGATCTTCAGAGATCTAGTATTAGATGACCTTGCGAAACTACCCGAGAAATGCATAAGACATCCCCCAATATCAAAAAGGGGGTTACAGTCTCTTTGCGCACGGAAAAATATAGTTGTCCGCCCGGCGGACAAAGGAGGGGGTATAGTGATCCTCGATAAAGATAAATATGAGGAGGAAATGTACCGGATCCTGAGTGAACCAGGTACTTATACTGAACTTAACAACGATCCTACTAACGCATATAAAAAACAACTTTTGAAATTGGTGAACAAGGGGTACAACTGTGGAATTTTAAATAAAAAAGAAAAAGAATTTATGGTACCCAAAGCACCTAGAATCCCCACCATTTATTTTTTGCCAAAAATCCACAAGAATCCGACCTGCCCTCCAGGCAGACCCATCGTGAGTGGCATCAACTCGATAACCTCACGAATTGGCAAATATATTGACTTTTATTTGCAACCCATAGTCAAAAAAAACGCCTTCCTTTTTGAAAGATACGGGTTCCACAATCAAATTATTGGAAGGCATTGTTATACAGGATGGCTACATCTTAGCTACGGCAGATGTAGCATCCCTGTATACATGCATACCACATCAAAGGGGCATAGAAGCAGTCAGACATTTCCTAAATCAAGAGCAGTCTTTAGCATCTTTCCAGAATGACTATATAATAGAGCTTCTAGAGTTCGCAACGCAACACAACTACTTTTGGTTTAACCACCGCTACTATCTTCAACAACGTGGGGTAGCCATGGGAGCAAAATTTGCTCCAAGCCTTGCGAATCTCTTTATGGCCAAGTGGGAGGAGGATGTCGTCTATGCCCACCGCACCACGTCGTTGGTGCTGTGGGCAAGATACATAGACGACATCCTCCTCCTATGGAGTGGCACTTTTGAGACCTTAGCTGATTTTTTTGAAGATCTGAACTCGAATAATAGAGGCATTTCTCTTACCTATGAAGCTAGCAAAATTGGAATACATTTTCTAGACTTAGAGATCAAAATTATAGACGGTCACTTTAAGTTTAATACCTATTTTAAATCAACGGACCGAAACAGTTTTATCCCCAGAGACAGCTGTCATCACAGCTCCTGGCTCAGTGCTGTCCCTCGGAGCCAATTCTTAAGGCTTCGTAGGAACTGTACCGATGTGGACACATTTACTTCACAAGCTGAGGTCTTGAAACAAAGATTTCTAGATAAAGGGTACAACCAAACAGATCTTGATACTGAGCTTCAAAGGGTGACCAACTTAGATAGAAATACTCTTCTACTAACCAAACATGAAAGAGACCCGGACATTACGTATAAATGGGCATTGTCAACTACATACTCAATACAACACAAACAAATTAAGAGTATTCTAAGAAAACACTGGGGAGTATTAAAACAAGATAATGTCTTGGGAAAAATAGTGCCAGAACAAGCTAAGATTATCTTCAGAGGAGCACCATCCTTACAGGGACGAGTAGCACCCAATATTATCAACCCTCCAGTACGTCCTTCCTTTTTCCATGAGTGGACAGGGTTTTACCCCTGCAAAAAATGTGTCGTGTGTCGACATAATATACCAATAAGAAGAAAATTAACGGAATTTACTTCAACAACTACAGGGAAGAGGTATACTGTTAAACCCTTCTGTACATGTAACACGAGATATGTCGTTTACCTAATTGTTTGCCCATGTGGCAAACAATATGTGGGCCGAACAACCAGGACCTTCACGAAAAGAGTGAGTGAACATATCAGCCTCATTAAAGGTCGTGATTCAAAACACAGCGTCCCCAGACATTACAAAGAGGCGCATAATAGTGACCCTAGTGGTTCATTATTTATGATAATTGATAAATATACCCCCCCATGGAGGGGTGGGGCCCTAACTAGGGGTGTCTCTCGCTTAGAAATGTTCTGGATCCATGAGCTACAGTCTCTTTACCCTAAGGGTATGAACGTAGATCTGGATATTAATGCCTTCATTAATCAATCATAGAATGGATAGGAAAATATCTGGCTTTGGAAATAGGAATGTTAATAATGAAGCTCTTAGATACACTCCATTTCGTGTGACCCTCAAGGATTGATAGGTGGTGGGAGTAGATATGTTTGCCCAAATAATTATACATTATACGTCGGAATTTGTGTCACATGTAGACATTTTTTGAATATGACTTTGTATATTTATATATATTTCTTATATTTTTTGCGGATATTTTTGGTGTAATCAATTTGTTAATATACACCCCATACTGAGAATCCGTCTTGGGCCTATATATTTTTTCATTTTATTTTTTCATTTTCTATCCCATATCCAAAAACAACGGATCTGGGAGATGGCTTTACATTTAATACCAGCCTACACATTATAAATCCTAGTTTTTTCATCCACATTACATATTAATTTTCATTTTTACACATCTCTACACTTAAAAATCAAGGATGTGTTTTTTTTTTTGGGCAACTTGACTTCATATTTTCGGGAATTCTTCCCTTTTTCACATATTAATCACATTCATTATGTAGATAACTATTTACACACACTATTGTTTAGACTTAAGCGTAATTTACACATTTAGTAGGATATATATATGTGTCATAAATACTATAGACACATCATTAGTTCATTTATGACCCTTCCCTTGCACTCCCCTTTTTTCCGTTTTTTTTTCGTCTCTTTTCGTCATAATTTTAGGATCCTGTAAGAATAGCTCTAGCAATAAATGCTTTTTGATTTCCTTTGAACACTTTTGGTTCAATCATCATCACTTATCACTTTTTATATGTCACTTATTACTTTTCATATGCATCGCATATAGAGGCAGACGCCACCTCAGAACGCACTGAGAAGGCGGATCGCTCATGACGACATTGCGCTTTCCTCTATATTGAGATGTGGAGCGCATGCGTCACAGAGCGGATCACCATTGATCTGGTGCGCATGCGTCAGAGAGCGGATCACCGGTGACGACATCGCGCCTTGGGGAGGCGTGGTGCGCATACGGCGAATGGCCGTCTGGCTTGCGCTTCATTTAGGCGGAAGCCAGGGCCAGGCACAGGATGTCCGGATCTAAGTATTTCCGGGGAGCGAGTCGGCTCTTTTAAATTGTGCTGGTAACCCCGTTTTTTTCCCTTTTACATAGTACTGATGTTACTTATTATCTATAAAACACAATAACAGGACAATAATTGATTATTTATGTTCTTCATTTCCCACATAAAAGTGGGTTGGAACGCATAGAAACTATTGGAAAGAGGCTTGGAACGCACGCGGGGCCGCCATTTTGGCGACACCCGGAAGTGCAAAGTAAACAAGCGGCACACGCCGGATTCTCATCAAAGGGGGTCTTAGTGGGTATATAAGTAAGTATGGCAGCAGTGGCAAGGTACCCCAGAGGAAGTCTAATGAGATGAAACGCGTCGGGAGACTCCACTGCCTGCCATTTAATCTATTTTAAGCGCTTTTTTACCATGGAACATGTAAGTTTTCTACCACAATAAATTTTATTTCTTTTAAACGATATCACACTATGTGGCCCCCCTTCTTTACTTTTTCATGAGCCACCACTGAGTTGGGCCATACAAGAAAGAAATTTGCTGGGAGCCCTGGATACAACATCCGGATTTCAGATCTGTCCAGTGTGATACTTCACCTACTTGCCCGGTGGCAACTTAAGCATTTCTGACTCAAGGGATATACGTCTCTGTGAGTCCAACGGTTCTGGTAAGCCTCCACCATTATACATCATTTGTCTTCAATCTATGTGACGTAGAGATATCACCATCTACCTTGGATCCTTACTATTCCCAGCTTCCATATAAATAGACATTTATGGACATGCAAAAACCATTGAGGATATATAGTGTTGGGAACTAAATGGTTACATATATAATTTTTTTCCTACTGCTTTCGTCACTTTACTGGAACCTTTATTGGTTTATACATCCCCTCAGGAGAATAGATATCGATTTAGGTCTTTTTTGGTACCATCCTTTTATTTTTTGGGGGTTCAAATTGATTACTATGTCCTTTGGGATTTGTTTATGATTTAACAATAGCTTTCATCTCTTTATTTATTCTGAGCATGCGTGGCACTTTATCCGTCGGATTTGTGTACACACGATCGGAATTTCCGACAACAGATTTTTTTGTCGGAAAATTTTATCTCCTGCTCTCCAACTTTGTGTGTCGGAAAATCTGATGGAATTTCCGACAACACGCTCCGATCGGACATTTTCCATCGGAAAATCCGACCGTGTGTACGGGGCATAAGACTGGGATGCCATTAAAGTTCATGTGCGTGTAAATGCAGTCGTCTCACTACTTTTGACAACATAGTGTATGTCAAGTAATGGCCAAAATTGTATGGTGTGCTACACATGCCACAGCAATGTACAAAAAATTTGCTAGCAGACAGGTAAGGAAGATTTCTGGTAGAAGTAACATTTAAAGTCTCTCCTACTGAAAAAAATCTGTCTGCTAAAAATGGTATCTTCTAAATCGATGTACACTTCAATTGACTTTCAAGTGCTTGTAAATAGGGATGAGCTGAACACCCCCCCCCCCCCCCCGGTCCGGTTTGCACAAGAACATGTGAACAGACAAAAAATTTGTGCGAACATGTGAATACCGTTAAAGTCTATGGGAAATGAACATGTAAAACCAAGTGTTCATTTTAAAGGCTTATATGCAAGTTATTGCCATGAAAAGTGTTTGGGGACCCGGGTCCTACCCCAGGAGACATGTATCAATGCAAAAAAAGTTTTAAAAACTACCGCCCAGGACCACCATCATACCGCCCAGGACCACCAGGATGGCCATCCACACTGAACTACCAGGTATGCCCCCCCTAGACCCCCAGGGAAATACTAATTTGTGCCCAGGCAGCTGCCAATCAATGCCCAGGCAGCTGCCACCAGTGCCCACTCACAATGCCTACCACTGTCAGTGCCACCAGGGATGCCTATCAGTGCCTCATATCAGTGCTGTGTATCATTTCATTTTTTTCCTCTATCTAACTTCTCTCATTCATTACACTATATATGGCCGCCGAGTAAGCAGCCTTATAAAGTGTGGGGAGTGGACTGAGCCATGATTGGCTTAAGGCACCCTGCCTGCGGCCAATCATGGCTCTCACAGCAGAGCTCTCATTAGTGCCCTGCAGTGCAGCCTATCAGTGCCCATCAGTGCAGTCTCATCAGCACACATCGGTGAATTAGAAAAAGGACTTATTTACAAAATTTTCTGACAGAAACTAACGAAAACTTATTTTTGTTTTCAAAATTTTCATTCTGTTTTTCGTTTTTTTGGGTTTTTTTTTTACAAAAAATAAAAAACCCAGCGGTGCTTAAATACCACCAAAAGGTGTTTGTGGGAAATAAAAATGATAAAAAATTCAATTGGGGTACAGCGATGACCGCGCAATTGTCATTCAAAGTGTGACAGCGCTAAAAGCTGAAAATTAGGCTGGTCAGGAAGGGGGTGAAAGTGCCCAGTAGGCAAAGTGGTTAAAGTTACAGAAAAACTCTGCTCGTTTGAAATAGTTGCTCCTTTAAATCCAAAGAACAAAGTTTAACTACCGACCAAGCACACACTGAACAAACACACAGCTCAGTAGGTTTCCGAATGAAGGAAAACAGTGTTCTTCTTCCTCCTTAGTATAATAAATGAACATAATGCAATATAGAACTAGACTCCCCTATTGTACTCAGCCTTAAAAGGATTCCTGCATATGGTAATTATGTTAGCATATGTTACAGAAAAAAGGAAATGTATAAAACTAAGAAAGGGGGAATCAGGGAACAGGATGTATTTTATTGCAGTAATTAGAGCCTATGGTTCTGTGTGCCCTCCTGGGTTCAGCATTGTGAATATAAAAGGAAGTTCTAAGCAGGAACCTTTTACTTGTATGGAGCTTAATAATAAAATGGATTATCTTCACTAACAACGAGCAGAGAATGCATATGTGGTGAACCTGTAAAAGGGTCCTTATGGACCTTTAAACATTGTACTTAGGGAACAACAAGGATCTTTCTTTTACTGATTGAAGGAAAGAAAGAGATCCCCCACTGGACTTTTAAGGGTAGAGTCAACTATATATAATATATAAAAGGCACATGCCAATCTTTATTACAAAAGTCATAAAAAACTGGGTGGTGCTGTGGGGGCTTCGGCAAGGCTATCGCTCACTATCCGGCATGCATGGGTCTCCCCAGCGTCTGTTTGTCTTGGCCTGGGGTGGATGGGCGGGCTACGTGCTTTTTCTTCCATTTAGGACTCATGTAATTGCGGGCCTTCCATCTCAGCCATGCCCCTCCTCTTCGGGCATGGCGGCCATCTGGTTAGTGTCAGCGGCACTGCAGCACGTGACGTTGTGTACTTTTGGGATGTTGGCAGGATATCACATTTGAATATATCACTTGGCTCTACATTTGTGTTATTTTACTGACTAAAGGGATGCAGAGCCCCTGCCCCCTGTGATGTCATTAATATAATTAATACTTGGGAAGGACAGTTATTTTGGTTAGCAAGGAACAGGTTTGTTGTAAATGGAGGCCCATGGAAGTCATCTGGTAAGGGTTCTTGGGGAACTAATGCTGGTGATATACTTTACAAAAAAAGGGTAAGTGCAGCTATAGTCCAATCCAGGTGGAAACTCCAATCACCAGATAGAAGGAATAGCAGGATCCCTCGTGAAGAAAGTGGGAAAGTCCTTCTGATGTAAAGTGACAATTCCTTCACCACATAAGCCCAGATACACTTACCAGAAATGGTGGACCTCCCTACCACAGAAGGTCAAAAGCGCGTGTATCCCCACAGGGATGTTGCAAACCTCCCATAAGGTTTGAGCTGTCCTCAATCACAGTACATGGAGCTCCTGTCCAGCAGAAAGATCCAGTAACAGAAGGGGAGACCTCATCTGCTGCCACTTCATGCAATGTCACCTCGCTACTTCCTCCTGACTCACCTCTCGAGATGAGGTGAAGGAATTGTCATTTTACATCAGAAGGACTTTCCCACTTTCTTCACGAGGGATCCTGCTATTCCTTCTATCCGGTGATTGGAGTTTCCACCTGGATTGGACTATTTATTTTCTTTTGTTTATTCTTTTGCGCTGCACTTAACCTTTTTTTGTATTATCATCTGCTAGGTATATGTGATTGCCTATAGTGTTCAACTTGCAGTCTTCACTTTTTATTACTGTGCTTGCGCTGATTGTTCTTTTGTTTTTATATCTGGTGCTATACTTTGCACCTTTTATCCGATTCCTGATGAACCTGACAAGCTTTGCTCTGTGGTTGGGCCTGTTGCCACCCTCCTATCCAACCTCCTTCAACTGAAAAATTGAAGGAGCGGGATGGATAAATGCCAGCCAACTGGATACAGCTGCTGTTTAGATAATCTGATAGCTGATGGTGCCAGCTGTCAGAATTCAAAAGCCACAGCAAGAGATTATCCCACCCATACTGTATAGTGTGAATGTAGGACTGTTAGATTTTCTTTTTGTTTAGCGAGTTGACCTGTGTATGGCGATCTTAAAGCCTAACTTCACACAAAAGGAGTTACAGTTTTGTTTTGTTTTGTTTTGTTTTTTTTTGGGGGGGGGGGGGGTGAGTAATGATTTGATCTGTAATCACTCCCACACCATATGTCCTAGGAGGCTGAGGGACTATTCACAAAGCACCATGCAAGCTTGCACGTGCGTTATGGGGAGCCACTTCTGGTTCTTCAGGAAGCCACAGCCAGCTTTTATATCCAAGATGGTGGGACACACAGCGGTTGGACACACAACTACTGGCTAGGGAAAGACTGTGCTAGACTCCAGGCACTGAGTACTGGTGAGTAAATGTGTATGTGAGATGAGCCGCGCTTATTAAAATAAGTACCTTATTATAAAGTGCAAACGGTACAAATAAAACTGAGACCACCGGATTCACTCCAATGGAGAATGTGCAAACAATCAATCAAAATTGTGCATAATAAAATTGTGATCAGACATATAATGTCATCAACTGTGTGAAAATCATAAATCATTAAATGTCCAAATGATCAGGTCAATAGAATTCAAGTCCAAAAAGCCTCATCCAGTGTGTTCGGATATAGGAGTGAATGTTCCAATGATTAAGTGACTACAGAATCCTCCACCAACATCAAGCAAACAGCCTACTCACCAGATGGAGGTGATCCCTATTACAGAGATCATACCAGCCTTTGGGTTATAAAACTGCATCTGGAGATCTGTCCCAGCAGGTCTAGTGATGTTTACGATCAGAAAGGAATGGACACATGCATCCAGGTCAAACATAAAACAAGGAACAATCTCCCATGGTGAAGTGGTATGTCAAAAACGTGGTTTATTCAATAAAATGGCTCCAAAATAGGCCGAAACGGCATTTGAACAAAATTAAAAACAATCAAGGGGACGCCATGGTGCGTTGGTAAGTACTTGATTTTTCAAATAGCTACAGTATTTGTACGTAATGCTGACTCCCGGACTCTATGCAATATTTAATATTAAAAACGGAACTATAATGAGTTGATTTACTAAAACTGGAGGGTGCAAAATCTGGTGCAGCTCTGCACAGAAACCAATCAGCTTCCAGGTTGTTTTTGTTGAAGCTTAATTGAACAAGCTGAAGTTAGAAGCTGATTACTTAATCCTCATCCCTGAACTGTCTGCATTACATGATCCTCACCCATGAACTCTGTGTGTTACTTAATCCTGACCCCTGAACTCTCTGCATTACATGATCCTGACCCCTGAACCAGTGCACAGCAACATTTACTTTTTACTGCCCAGGGATAATGCTGGGATGACGGGATGACTGTTTGCTTGCTCCGGACCTGATGAATCTCCTGGCTGGCAGCTGAAAAGGCCCAGGGGTGCAATCGTCTTGTGCACATACTATTTCCCCTATTATACTCTTCGCAAGTCTCCCTACACATACTGCTCCCTGGCATAGCCTCCGCGCTCCTGCCCTTCAAATACTGTTTAAGCAATACACTCTGCACTCCTCCCCTACACATACTGCACCCTCTCATATCTATTTTTCTGCACAAAATGCTGCTGTCATACCTTTCAGACCCCTCTCCTGCACATAATAATTGCTGTTATACCCTCTGCACTCTTCTCCTGCATCCTGCTTATTACTTGTAGGCAGGTGCGGTCTACTTTCTCCACAGCAGGTGGTGCTGAACCGCAGTGGCATTGCAGAAGGAGAGGAAGTGAAGAGGAAACTGGTTCCTCTATGATTTCCTGGGTCACTGGGGAAGCTATCTGATTGGATTCTGCTATCCCATTTGACTCTGGCAGCCATATTGGGTTGGGCAGAGTCTATTTCAGATCCTGGCTCCCAGGCTTGGCGTGCATTTCACGTGTGGGTAGTGTAGGGACAGGTCACCCATCTGTCAGGGACTGTATTAGCAGTAGAAAGAGATTCTGGATGAGTAGGGAAAGAGCAAGGACGTGCTCACCTTCCATGCAGTATCCATGCTTGGGCACAGACCAGCTAGACCGCATCCCATGCCTCAAGACAGGCGCTGCCGGTGCATACAAGAACTACTGTTACACTGTTGCAACCTTCTGTGAGTGCGCCTGGTCGGGTTGACCTCCCACTGGGTAGTTGTACTTGTTTGAACTACCATTACAATACAGTTCTGTTACTGTTACTACTGGACTCTGAGTGTTTACTGCCACTGCACCATGCTGCACCACATGCTGTCCACTAAGACACTTGTTTAGTAGGGATGAGCTTCGTGTTCGAGTCGAACCCATGTTCGACTCGAACATCGGCTGTTCGACCGTCCGTCGAATTGCGAACGATATGGGCCGTTCGCGCCAAATTCGTGTGGCGCGTCACGGCCCATAATTCACTGCGGCATCGCAGTGCATTGCTGGCTGATGATTGGCCAAGCATGCACTATGACCCGCATGCTTGGCCAATCACAGCGCCGTCAGTAGAGAGAGCTGTAATTGGCCAAAGCCAGGGTGGCTTTGGCCAATTATGGCTCAGGGGATTTAGTACACACCCCACACTATATAAGGCCGCCTGCACGGCGGCCCTGTGTAGTGTGTGTTCCGGTGTGCTGAGCGATAGAGAGAGAGAGAGACAGTGTCATTTGATTTGAGTTAGATAGATTAGGCAGAACAGTCAGTCAGTTAGCTGCACTTACAGTGTATTGTGTATATATATGCATCCCAGGTGTTGCATATATATATATACACTGTATTCAGTTTAGCTAGATCCGTTCCTGTTATCTTCTATCTAGACTATTTACATTCAGTGCAGTGTGTCCTGCTCACAGTGTTCAGCTAGATCCGTTCCTGCTATTTACATTCAGTACAGTGCGTCCTGCTCACAGTGTTCAGCTAGATCCGTTCCTGCTATTTACATTCAGTGCAGTGCGTCCTGCTCACAGTGTTCAGCTAGATCCGTTCCTGCTATTTACATTCAGTGCAGTGCGTCCTGCTCACAGTGTTTAGCTACATCCGTTCCTGCTGTTTACATTCAGTGCAGTGCGTCCTGCTCACAGTGTTCAGCTAGATCCGTTCCTGCTATTTACATTCAGTGCAGTGCGTCCTGCTCACAGTGTTCAGCTAGATCCGTTCCTGCTATATACATTTAGTGCAGTACGTCCTGCTCACAGTGTTCAGCTAGATCCGTTCCTGTTATCTTCCTACTGACAGGCAGGCTTGTCTGGTTACAGTATATAAAGCTACCTGAAGAAAATTACAGGTGTTCTTTTTGATCCTATTAGTACCACGGTCAGGCAGCTAGACTATTTACATTTAGTACAGTGTGTCCTGCTCACAGTGTTCAGCTAGATCCGTTCCTGCTATTTACATTCAGTGCAGTGCGTCCTGCTCACAGTGTTTAGCTACATCCGTTCCTGCTGTTTACATTCAGTGCAGTGCGTCCTGCTCACAGTGTTCAGCTAGATCCGTTCCTGCTATTTACATTCAGTACAGTGTGTCCTGCTCACAGTGTTCAGCTAGATCCGTTCCTGCTATTTACATTCAGTGCAGTGCGTCCTGCTCACAGTGTTTAGCTACATCCGTTCCTGCTGTTTACATTCAGTGCAGTGCGTCCTGCTCACAGTGTTCAGCTAGATCCGTTCCTGCTATTTACATTCAGTGCAGTGCGTCCTGCTCACAGTGTTCAGCTAGATCCGTTCCTGCTATATACATTTAGTGCAGTACGTCCTGCTCACAGTGTTCAGCTAGATCCGTTCCTGTTATCTTCCTACTGACAGGCAGGCTTGTCTGGTTACAGTATATAAAGCTACCTGAAGAAAATTACAGGTGTTCTTTTTGATCCTATTAGTACCACGGTCAGGCAGCTAGACTATTTACATTTAGTACAGTGTGTCCTGCTCACAGTGTTCAGCTAGATCCGTTCCTGCTATTTACATTCAGTGCAGTGCGTCCTGCTCACAGTGTTTAGCTACATCCGTTCCTGCTGTTTACATTCAGTGCAGTGCGTCCTGCTCACAGTGTTCAGCTAGATCCGTTCCTGCTATTTACATTCAGTACAGTGTGTCCTGCTCACAGTGTTCAGCTAGATCCGTTCCTGCTATTTACATTCAGTGCAGTGCGTCCTGCTCACAGTGTTTAGCTACATCCGTTCCTGCTGTTTACATTCAGTGCAGTGCGTCCTGCTCACAGTGTTCAGCTAGATCCGTTCCTGCTATTTACATTCAGTGCAGTGCGTGCTGCTCACAGTGTTCAGCTAGATCCGTTCCTGCTATTTACATTCAGTGCAGTGCGTCCTGCTCACAGTGTTCAGCTAGATCCGTTCCTGCTATTTACATTCAGTGCAGTGCGTCCTGCTCACAGTGTTCAGCTAGATCCGTTCCTGGTATTTACATTTAGTGCAGTGCGTCCTGCTCACAGTGTTCAGCTACATCCGTTCCTGCTATTTACATTCAGTGCAGTGCGTCCTGCTCACAGTGTTCAGCTAGATCCGTTCCTGCTATTTACATTCAGTGCAGTGCGTCCTGCTCACAGTGTTTAGCTACATCCGTTCCTGCTGTTTACATTCAGTGCAGTGCGTCCTGCTCACAGTGTTCAGCTAGATCCGTTCCTGGTATTTACATTCAGTGCAGTGCGTCCTGCTCACAGTGTTCAGCTAGATCCGTTCCTGCTATATACATTTAGTGCAGTACGTCCTGCTCACAGTGTTCAGCTAGATCCGTTCCTGTTATCTTCCTACTGACAGGCAGGCTTGTCTGGTTACAGTATATAAAGCTACCTTAAGAAAATTACAGGTGTTCTATCCCAGCTTAGTGCAGCTACAGGCCATTAGTATGTCTGGAAGGCCAAGAAGGAGAGGCAGACAGTCACAAGCCAATAAGAGAGGGCAAGCAGGCTCTGTGTCTAGTGCTGGTCGTGGAGACGGTGCATCCTCATCAGCACGTGGCCATGGGACACGCTTGGCCTTTTTTTCGGCAGCTGGCCGTGTTGAGCCGCAACATGCGGAAGACTTGGTCGAGTGGATGACCAAGCCGTCCTCATCCTCCTCATCCTCTCTCACCCATGCCCAGGGTGCTTTGTCTGGCAAAGCAGCGGCCTCTTCCCTCAGCTCAATGTCATCAGTGACTCCTTCCCTAGCTCCACCATGTCCTCATGAGGATTCCCTCGAACTGTTTGACCACAGTGTTGGGTACATGCTCCAGGAGGATGCCCAGCGTTTGGAAGGCTCTGATGATGATACTGAGCTCAATGAAGGCAGTAACATGAGCACGGACAGAGGGGGTGCCCAAGAAGGACAGCAATCTGGCAGTCATGCTCCCCCTGCTGCAGCATACTGCCAGGTTTGCTCCAGTGATGAGGAGGGAGGGGATGATGAGGTCACTGACTCAACGTGGGTGCCTGATAGGAGAGAGGAGGAGGAGGAGGAGGAGGAGGAGGAGGTGGCACATCACCAACTAGGCAGGATGCCCTCCAGGGGCCAGCCTAAGGGCAGCACATTGACTGCATCACACCCCAAAGCTCCACATGTGCAGGGCGCTGCAGTCTCTGCGCGTTATTTAAAAAGTTCTTTGGTGTGGGCCTTTTTTGAGACGAGTGCATCAGATCGCACCGCTGCTATTTGCAATATATGTCTCAAGCGTATCTCGCGTGGCCAAAACATCTCCCGCTTGGGTACCACATGCTTGACCAGACATATGTTGACCTGCCATGCAGTTCGTTGGCAAGCGTATCTAAAAGACCCACACCAAAGAACAAAGACGATCTCTCCTTGCTCCTCATCAGCTGAGATTTCCAACCCCACTAGACCTTCAGTCCTCTCTGCGACCTGCAGTGAGAGGAATGAAGGTGTAGAATTAGGTGTGTCACAGCCAAGTACTTATGGGCAATCTGCTTTTGGTACACCGACGTCAGATTGTACCAGGCAAATTTCCCTGCCCCAGCTGCTGCACCGCCGAAAGAAGTTTGCTCCCAGCCATCCACATGCCCAGCGGTTGAATGCTAGCTTGGCAAAATTGCTAGCACTTCAACTGCTGCCTTTTCAGTTGGTAGACTCTGCCCCCTTCCGTGAGTTTGTGGAATGTGCGGTTCCTCAGTGGCAGGTACCCAAACGCCACTTTTTCTCACGGAAGGCGATTCCGGCTCTCTACCGGCATGTGGAAGGCAATGTCCATGCCTCGCTGGACAGGGCGGTCAGCGGTAAGGTGCATATTACCGCTGACTCATGGTCCAGCAGGCATGGACAGGGACGTTACTTAAGTTTCACGGCGCATTGGGTGACTCTGCTGGCAGCTGGGAAGGATGCAGGACAAGGTGCAGTAGTGTTGGAGGTTGTTCCGCCACCACGCCTCCAAAATGCTGATTGTGACACACCTCTCTCCTCCACCCCCTCCTCTTCTTCTTCCTCCATGGCCTCTTCCTCGGAACCAGCGGTGCTCCGTAGGCGTTCAAGGGGCTACGCAAGTACGCAGGCCAAAAGATGCCATGCGGTGCTTGAGCTGGTGTGCTTGGGGGACAGGAGCCACACTGGGGCAGAGGTTCTGTCAGCTCTGCAGGGGCAGGTTCAGAGGTGGTTGACGCCACGCCAACTTAAGGCAGGAATGGTGGTTTGCGACAATGGCACCAACCTCCTCTCTGCCCTCCGACAGGGACAACTGACCCATGTGCCCTGTTTGGCTCACGTCCTTAACTTGGTGGTGCAGCGGTTCTTGGGCAGGTACCCGGGCTTACAGGATGTCCTGAGGCAGGCCAGGAAAGTCTGTGTGCATTTCCGCCGGTCATATAATGCCAGTGCTCGGCTGACGGACCTCCAAAAGGAGTTTAACCTGCCCAAGAACCGCCTAATCTGTGACATGCCCACCAGGTGGAACTCGACGTTGGCCATGCTGCAGCGGCTGCACACGCAGCAGAGGGCCATCAATGAGTACCTGTGCGACTATGGCACCAGGACAGGGTCAGGGGACCTTGGTTTTTTTTCCCCACGCCAGTGGGCCATGATCAGGGATGCATGCACTGTCCTGTCACCATTCGAGGAGGCCACGAGGATGGTGAGCACTGACAGTGCATGCATCAGTGACACTGTCCCCCTTGTCCACCTGTTGGAGCACACGCTGCGTGGAATAATGGACAGGGCACTTGAGGCAGAACAGAGGCAGGAAGAGGAGGACTTCCTTAGCTCTCAAGGCCCCCTTTATCCAGACAGTGTTCCTGCGTGCCCGCCGATCACACAGGAAGAGGACGAGGAGGAGGAGGAGGAGGAGGAGGAAGATTGTGTCAGTATGGAGGTGGAGCCTGGCACTCAGCATCAGCAGTCTTTAAGGGATCAGTCCCAAGGAACACATGGACTTGTACGTGGCTGGGAGGAGGTGGCTGCGGACGTTGTTGTCCTTAGTGACCCAGAGGACTCCGGACCGAATGCCTCAGCAAACCTACGCTGCATGGCCTCCCTGATCCTGCAAAGCCTGCGTAAGGATCCTCGTATTCGTGGTATCAAGGAGAAGGACCAATACTGGCTGGCAACCCTCCTTGATCCACGTTACAAGGGTAAGGTTGCGGACCTTATCTTGCCATCGCAGAGGGAGCAGAGGATGAAACATCTTCGGGAGGCCTTGCAGAAAGGTCTGTGCAACGCGTTCCCAGAGACTGGGAGGTTACAAACTCCTGTTTCTGGACAACGTGTTGCTGAGGCTTCGGTCAGTCAAAGAAGGAGCGGTGGAGAAGGTGGCCGTCTGACCGATGCGTTCAGACAATTTTTTGGTCCGCAGCCCCAAGGTATGATCGGTTCCAGCAACCATCGCCAGCGTCTGTTTTACATGGTGCAGGAATACCTAGGGGCAAGATCAGACTTGGACACCTTTCCCACCGAAAATCCTCTGGGTTACTGGGTCTTGAGGATGGATCACTGGCCAGAGCTTGCACAGTATGCAATTGAGCTACTGGCCTGTCCTGCATCCAGCGTTCTTTCGGAACGCACATTCAGTGCTGCTGGAGGCGTGGTAACCGATCACAGGGTGCGTCTGTCCACCGACTCGGTCGATCGGCTGACCTTCATAAAAATGAATCAGTCTTGGATCACCACCAGCTACCAAGCACCTGATGCAGATGTAACCGAATAATTTTTTTTGAAATCTCAGATCCCTTCAAAGACTGCCTATGCTGATGCTGAGTGACTATCCCTGAGTAATTATCCTCTTCCTCCTCAATCATCACGCTGATAGCTTGTAAGAACATTTTTGGTTCTGGGCGCCACCACCAGTGCCTAAGGCACAATTTTTCAGCCCCTGTTTAACAGGGGCGTGTAATTACAATTTTTGATGTAATACTTTGCAGCAGGGCTCGTTCCTGCATTCCAACTAGAGTGTCTGTGAGGGGTTGCAGTGTTGTGGCACCAGCACCAGTGCCTAAGACCCAATTTTTCAGCCCCTGTCTAACAGGGGCGTGTAATTACAATTTTTGATGCAATACTTTGCAGCAGGGCTTGTTCCTGCGTTTCAACTAGAGTGTCTGTGAGGGGTTGCAGTGTTGTGGCACCAGCACCAGTGCCTAAGACCCAATTTTTCTACCCCTGTCTAACAGGGGCGTGTAATTACAATTTTTGATGCAATACTTTGCAGCAGGGCTCGTTCCTGCGTTCCAACTAGAGTGTCTGTGAGGGGTTGCAGTGTTGTGGCACCAGCACCAGTGCCTAAGACCCAATTTTTCTGCCCCTGTCTAACAGGGGCGTGTAATTACAATTTTTGATGCAATACTTTGCAGCAGGGCTCGTTCCTGCGTTCCAACTAGAGTGTCTGTGAGGGGTTGCAGTGTTGTGGCACCAGCACCAGTGCCTAAGGCCTAATTTTTCAGCTCCTGTTCAACAGGGGCATGTAATTACAATTCTTGATCTAATATTTCACAGCAGGGCCCTGTGAGGGCTTACAGTGTTTTGGCCACAGCAACACCTAAGGCCCAAATTTCTGCTGAGTATATAGGGCAGGACCCTACTTTCAAACATCTAACTTACAAACGACTCCTACTTGCAAACGGAAGGAGACAACAGGAAGTGAGATGAAATCTACCCCTAAGGAAGGGAAATTCTCTCCTGTAAGAGTTAATATGGGAAAACAATTTTTCCTTTCCACTGATGCTTTCCAATCCTTGTTCCACAAAAAAACACAAATTTTCAAAAAACATTTTTCATTGGGACAAAAAAGTGAGGTGAAATCTTCTGAAGAGGAGGAAAGACGCAAAACAAATGTCACAGGGGTGATAACCCTTCCCTATGTTTTCCAAAAAGCTTAGAAAAGATTTTTTGGCTGGAGCTAAACACATTAAAAATGTTCAAAATTACAAACAGATTCTACTTAACAACAAACCTACAGTCCCTGTCTTGTTTGCACCGCCTGTATACTGCTGTTCAGAGTATATAGGGACCTTTCCTTATTTTAATTTGGGTGCGGGGTTCCCCTTAATATCCATACAAGACCCAAAGGGCCTGGTAATGGACTGGGGGGTACCCATGCCGTTTGTCTCACTGATTTTCATCCATATTGCCATGACCCGACATGACATTAAACCCGCAAGCAGTTTTAAATGAGATTTTTTCCTTTAAAAATGACATTTGGTGCAGGGACTGTTCTAAACATGGGAAACACGCGTCACTTTACAGGCATACTATAGACACCCCCCAGGTACGATATTTAAAGGAATATTTCACTTTTTTTTTTTTACTTTAAGCATCATTAAAATCACTGCTCCCGAAAAAACGGCCGTTTTTAAAAGTTTTTTTTGCATTGATACATGTCCCCTGGGGTAGGACCCGGGTCCCCAAACCCTTTTTAGGACAATACCATGCAAATTAGCCTTTAAAATGAGCACTTTTGATTTCGAACGTTCGAGTCCCATAGACGTCAATGGGGTTCTAACGTTCGTGCGAACTTGCGGTCCGTTCGCGGGTTCTGGTGCGAACCGAACCGGGGGGTGTTCGGCTCATCCCTATTGTTTAGCATTGTCTACATTGTTTTTTCTTTTTTCTTTTACTTTATGAAGCTTGTGCAAACTGGATTTGGGACTTATTTAACTGTCATATTTAGTTGTACTTTAACCATGTTCAAAAAAAATAAAAATAAAACAAGAACAAAGCAGTGCGTGGAGAATGAAGTCTATCATTGTGTAATCATGTAACATTATTACTGTCTATTGTTGAGTTTCTGTCTCTTGAGATCTTTGCATCTTCTGTATATCTAACCTGTGGGTAATTATTGTATATGCTCACCATTGCCAGTTCTCAGCAATGGGCAGAAGAGAAAGCATGAATGGGTTGCTGGACTGCTGTGCATTGGCAGAAATGGGAAAAAACACAAGATGGGAGCCAAGGTTGTTTTTGTGAAGATAACAATGAGAAATACCGCATGTTCCCAGCAGATGTTACCGCCGCCCTGATGTACTCGGAGCAGATGTTCCGGCACCAGTTCCCATGCTGGATGTTGGAGATTATTACAATAGACAGTTGTGTAGAATTAGATGCTCAAAATAAAAAGCAGCCTTGGAGTCTTTTATTC
The DNA here is from genome assembly GCA_037952925.1 of Lithobates clamitans. Classification (NCBI taxonomy): domain Eukaryota; kingdom Metazoa; phylum Chordata; class Amphibia; order Anura; family Ranidae; genus Lithobates; species Lithobates clamitans. The sequence continues at coordinate 939,464 of JBBGZY010001572.1, read as the reverse complement.
CCAGGTCCCCAACATGGTCAGTTCCCTTACAGCCCACATTACGCTGCAAGAACAGAACTCGTCATGGACTAGACGGCAGTAATGTGCTGTGCTGTTTATCCTTTGATAGTAGCAGGAATGTGAAAATAAACCTTTCAGTTTTAAAAGCTTTTATTGGCTAAATATATTTTAGGGGCAAGCTACCGAAGGTCATTTTAAGGTGGTAAAGAAGATCCTTTCTGTTACATGACATCTATGAGTTTGCTGGGCATCCCATTCCACAACCAAGGGCATCAATGTCAATTTGGCACTCTTTGTCACCATTCTTCTGCACTAGCTTTCAAGAAGTTTTGGTGGGTGTTTGTGGGAATTTGTGCCAAATTACATTCACACCTATATATATTTGTTGGACATCACATTCCAAAACCATGCCCATTAATATAGTATGTAATTCCCCACCTTTGCAGCTATAATAGCTTCCACTCTAATAGGGCATACACACGGTCGGACTTTGTTCGGACATTCCGACAACAAAATCCTAGGATTTTTTCCGACGGATGTTGGCTCAAACTTGTTTTGTCTACACACGGTCGCACAAAGTTGTCGGAAAATCCGATCGTTCTAAACGCGGTGACGTAAAACACGTACGTCGGGACTATAAACGGGGCAGTGGCCAATAGCTTTCATCTCTTTATTTATTCTGAGCATGCGTGGCACTTTGTCCGTCGGATTTGTGTACACACGATCGGAATTTCCGACAACGGATTTTGTTGTCGGAAAATTTTATCTCCTGCTCTCCAACTTTGTGTGTCGGAAAATCCGATGGAAAATGTCCGATGGAGCCCACACACGGTTGGAATTTCCGACAACACGCTCCGATCGGACATTTTCCATCAGAAAATCCGACCGTGTGTACGGGGCATTATCGTTAGGCTTTCCATAGGATTTTGGCATGTGACTGTGTGGATTTTGCAGACAACCCAACCTGCAGAAACTCATTTCAGGGAGGTGGCAAACTCATTTCAGGGAGGTGGCGATTCGCGCCTGCAATTGCCCCACCCCCCGCTGCAAAATATTATTTAAATCAGTTTTTCAATATTTTTTCGCAGTGCTTCTGGGGAAGGGGGTGGGTGGGGGTGTGGTATGTGGACGGTGTCAGTATTTTTTTTTTTTTTTTTAATAATTGATTTTTTTACAATTTAATTTGTTTTTAATTTTTTTTTACAATGCTTTTTGGGGGGAGGGGGTTGGGGCAGTGGACAGTGTTGGCAGGGCAAGGAAGAGTGGTGTCAGTAGTTATTTTATTTTATTTTTTTACACTTTTTCATTTTTTTAGAATTTTTTAAAATATTTTTTGGGGGGCTTTGGTGAGATGTCAGGGGTCTAAACAGAACCCTGACATCTCCCCTTTGAGACAGACAAAGGGACTGAGGACACACATTCCCCAGTCCCTTTCTCAGCACTAAAGATGAATGAAAAGGAGACAGAGGCTCCTGTCCATTCATAAACTGAGCAGAGTAAACACAGTTTACTCTGCTCACTTATCACAGGACAAAGGAGCGATCTTGCTCGCTGTATCCATGAACTGGTTCCCCCCGCAGCCTGCGGGAGAGGAGAGGAGGGGAGCCGGCTGGGGGGGACGAGGGGGGCAGGAGAAGAACAAGGGGGTGCGGAGAATAATATGGTGGGGGCCGGAGGAGAACGGGGGGGAGAAGGACGTGGAGGGGACCGGAGGAGAACGGGGGCGGAGAAGGACATGGAGGGGGCCGGAGGAGAACGGGGGCAGAGAAGGACATGGAGGGGGCCGGAAGAGAACAAGGGTGGAGAAGGACATGGAGGTGGCCCGGGGGAGCACACAGAGCAGCTGGGGATGATCGGTGTGGCTGGAGATCAGCTGTGAACATCGATCTCCCTGTATAGCTTTTTAGCTGACAGCCACAAGAGGGAGAGAAGTAGAAGCGGCTGTCAGCTAAAAATCTATACAAAGGAGATTGGTGACCACAGCTGATCCCCGCCACACCGATCATCCCCAGCTGCTCTGTGTGCTCCCCCGGGCCACCTCCATGTCCTCCTCCACCCTCGTTCTCTTCTGGCCCCCTCCATGTCCTTCTCCGCCCCCGTTCTCCTCCAGCCTCCTCCATGTCCTTCTCCGCCCCTGTTCTCCTTCGGTCCCTCCATGTCCTTCTCCGCCCCTGTTCTCCTCCTGCCCCCTCCATGTCCTTCCCGGGAGATCGGGAGGCGCTTGTGGGTGTGCGGGAGCCGCCGCAGAAATGCGGGAGTCTCCTGCATCTTCTGGGAGACTTGAGATGTCTGATTTTGGACCATTCATCCAAAAGAGCATTTGTGAGGTCAGCTACTGATGTTGATCTGACTTACAATCGGCATTCCAATTAATCCCAAAGGTGTTCAGTAGGGATGAGGTCAGGGCTCTTTGCAAGACACTCAAGTACCTCCAAGCCACATGCAGCTAGCTTTGTGTAGAGGAGCACAGTCATATCAGAAAATGTCCTTCTCATAGGCGTGCGCACAGGGTGTGCCGGGTGTGCCCATGCACACCCTAATCACCCCATGCGCATTAGTGTTATCGCTCTGTGTAGCAGCAGGAACATGGTAAAGATCTCCCTCTTACCTGCTCTGCCATAAGAAAAGTGTTTATGCTCTTCTCTTTCACTCTGTTGGCAGGGAGATCAATGTGCCGGGGTCATATATATGTAGACACATACACATGAATGTGTGTTTGAGCTTAAGCGTGCACACCATAATGCAATAGGCTGCGCGCACCTATGGTCCTTCTACAATTTGCTGCCAGGAGGATATGGAAGCTCATTATTGTCTTAATGTGTCTGTATGGTATAGAGTTAACAGTATACTTCACTGATAACAGCTGAACTCATTCAACTGAAAGGGTAGGATGCCCAGCTGTCCACAAACATTTAGCCATAGTGTATCTGCACATGTATAAACATAAAACTTCTTCTGTGTAAATTGGAACTTTGGGAAAAAATAGTCCCCCCATAACATACGTAGCTTTACAACTTGTTAATTCTACCTGTAGATTTCTTGATTTCCCACTTCCTTTAAAAATGTGACAATGCTGCACTTTGTGCAGCGAAATCACACAGCAGTGTTGTTACCCTGTGGACAGGCTAGTCTAAAGCTGTCCATACACTATGCTCATTTCAGGCAGTTCCTGTTGCACTGGCTGAAATCCACTCTATAGATGGCCCTGTTGGTCTCTTCTTGCTTAAAATCTTTTCATTGAAAAATCAAAGGAACTGGACAGTATATCAAAAATGTAAAACAAATGACTGGTTTCCTGTAAAGTAGATCTAAAAGAGGATCTTCAATCTTACAGGATAACTAAACCTTTGTTTAAAAAATAAAATAAAAAAATAACATGTCATACTTACCTCCTCTGTGCAGTTGGTTTTGCATAGCGTGGCCCCCGATACTCCTCTTCTGGGGTTCCTTAGCGGCGCTCCTGGCTCCTCCTCTTCTCGAGTGCCTCGTTGGACAGCCGTTCTCCCTCGGGGCACTCGTGCAGACGTGCTCCCGTGTCCTGCTGCTGCGTCTATTGACACAGACAGCAGGACTTGGCCCCAGGCTCCCGCATCACTGGATTTGATTGACAGCAGCGGGAGCCAATGGCTGTGCTGCTATCAATCTATCCAGTCAGGACCCGAGACAACGGCTGGAGCTGGTGTGCTCGTTCTCGGCGCTGGAAAGACCGGGCTCAGGTGAATAAAAGGGGGGGGGGATCTGAGGGGGTGCTGCACTATAGAAGGTTTTTCACCTTAATGCATTAAGAATTAAAATGCATTAAAGTGACAAACCACGAGGGTTTACATCCCCTCTAACAAAACAAATTACATTTCAGCAGCTACATATACTGTAGCTGCCGAATTTACCTGTCCAGGGATCCAGCGATGTCCTCACCTGAACTGGTTTTTCGCCTGTCTTCAGGTCCCTGGCACTTTTAGTAAGGGAAGCCAGCTGTGACTCCTTGTGGCTTTACAGTCAGGTTCCCCCGGTGCATATGCAAGCTGCATTGTGCTTTGTGATTGGTGCTGCAGCCTTCTGGGACCTGTAACGTGTCCTAGAACGATGCAGGCAGGTAGGACTTATGCTCCAATCACCAAGGCAGTCGAAGTGGAAGTGGGAGCAGGTACCTACAAAAACTAGGTACCTGCACCCCCCCCAAGAAACCCCAAGAGTGGGAGAGGAGGTGGTAAAGTAGAACTTCCCTTTTAGGGGGAATTTCTGCTGTAACCCAATCATTGACATCTTCTATAAACTCTTTCATCAAAAGAAGACCTGGTGGAATCTGGAAATAGTGGATATAATTAATACTGTGTATGAAATTCAAATTCCTCTCACTCCACTTATTTGTGTGTTGGGTGGGCTGAGTCTCTTGGAAGTAAATCATTTCTAAATATTGGCTTTTAATCTACTCCTGTTTTTGGCAAAAATATTAGTGGCTGGGAAACAGCTTTCGCCAGCATCTCCCACAGTGGATGGTTGGATTAGGGAGATGAATATCTCTTTTGGGAAAAATTGACGTATCAAAAAAGGATATCCTAATATTTTTTTTTGTTTTGTTTTATTTATTACTTTTTAACAAGAATATACAAGACCCAATGGGCCACACACGAAAATAAACTATTTACATTTCTTCAGCATTGACTCCCTCCTCCTCCCTCCTCCTCCCTCCAGACCCTCACTCGGTAAAAAAATCAAAATAATAATAGAAAGGCCACCTTTTCTCAATAACAGTCAATGGTAAATTTAGATATGCCAAATAGTTACATACATGTTAAAAACCCACTGCAGGTGCATTCTATTAGGTGCCACTCAGTCCGCCACCATAGTTTCACTATTCATCCAACTGCCCCACACTTTAACAAATTTTTGTGGTATGCCCCTGCTAATGTATGTAGCCTTGTATAAAGGTGCAGCCCTATTAACCACACCCTTTCACGCTGATACAGATGGAGGATTAGGTTTTTTCCATGATAACACTATCATTTTTCTAGAGTAATAATATCCTAATAAATTTGAAAAAATATGGCTTAAACACACCTCAGATTGCCCCCAATGGAATGTATCCGAGATAGGCTACTATGCTAATATATTTATATAATTCTATCTCGTGTGACCTTTAGTCAGTGGCGGCCGGTGGTCAATATTTTGAGGGGGGCGGCAAACCAACCCCAACCCCCCATGAGAGAAAGACGGGAAGGTGGCAACCCCCCCTCCCATGGGAGATGGGTGGGAATGCGGCAAACGACCCCCCCCACCCCCACCCCGTGGGAGATGGACGGGAAGGCGGCAATCAGAGGCCTTACCTTAGGGGGCAGGGGGAAGGACCAGGCCATTGCTTCTCCTCCCGGGCGAATAGGAATTGTGTCCTGAGACCCGATTGGCCAAGGAGTCCTCCTTATGGACAGGCTGCCACTGCCTTCAGTGTGGTATATTCCCATATAAGGTTAAAGTTATAGCACAGGAGTATTACTTCCTGAGCAAACTGGGACTGGTGTTTTTTTTTTTATATTATTATTATTATACAGGATTTATATAGCGCCAACAATTTACGTAGAACTTTACAACTTGAGGGTAGACAGTACAAATATAATACACTTTAATACAGTAGGAATCAGAGGGCCCTGCTCCTTAGCGCTTACAATCTAAGAGGGAAGGTCAAGAGATACAAGAGGTAATAACTGTGGGTGATGTGCTGATTGAGAAGATAAATGTACAGTTGTTAGGTGAGGACCAGATAGGCTTCTCTGAAGAGGAGAGTTTTCAGGGATCGTCTGAAAGTGGATAAGTAGGAGAAAATCAGACGGATTGGGGTAGAGCATTCCAAAGAATAGGAGAGGCTCTGGAGAAGTTCTGTAGGTGAGCATGGGATGAGGTGACAAGGGAGTTTGAGAGCAGGAGGTCTTGGGAGAAGCGAAGAGAATGATTAGGTTGGTATTTTGTGACTAGGTTAGAGATGTAGCTGGGGGCCAGGTTGTGGATGGCTTTGTAAGTTATAGTTAGTATCTTGAATTTAATTCGGTGACTGAGTGGCAGCCAATGGAGGGATTGGCAGAGGGGTGTAGCAAATGCTGAGCGGTTTGTGAGGTGGATGAGTCTGGCAGCAGCGTTCATGCTGGACTGAAGTTGGGATAGCCTATTTAGAGGTAAACAAATGAGGAGGGAGTTGCAGTAGTCGAGGCGGGAGATGACCAGGGAGTGGATTAGAAGCTTTGTGGTGACATTGGTTAGGAAGGGGCGTATCTTGGGGATGTTGCGGAGATTGAGGCGGCAAATTTTGGATAGTGATAGAATGTGGGTTCGAAAGGTTAGTTCAGAGTCCAGGATTACACCTAGGACCTTGGCGTGGGGAGATTGGTTGATAGTTGAGCCATTGATATTGACAAAGAAATCAAGGGAAGTGGCACCTGAGGGAGGAAATATCATGAGCTCGGTTTTGGATAGGTTGAGTTTGAGAAAGTGATGTGACATCCATATGTCTGCTAGTAAGTTGGTAATGTGTGAGGAGACAGATGGAGAGAGCTGGGGGGTGGAGAGATAGATTTGGGTGTCATCAGCGTAGAGATGATATTTAAAGCAGTGGGAGGCAATCAACTGACCCAAGGAGGTGGAGTGGATTGAGAAGAGGAGAGGTCCAAGAACAGAACCTTGGGGGAATGGAGAAAGGAAGAAGAGAGGAGGAAGTAGAGTTGTAAGTGACACTGAGCGGTGGGATAGGTAGGATGAGAACCAGCGAAGAGTACAGTCACTGAGACCAAAGGAGTGGAGTTTATTGAGGAGGAGGGGGTCCACTGTGTCAAAGGCAGCAGAGAGATCCAGGAGAAGTAGTACAGAATAGTGTTCACTAGGGATGAGCTTCGTGTTCGTGTCGAACCCATGTTCGACTCGAACATCGGCTGTTCGACCGTCCGTCGAATTGCGAACGATATGGGCCGTTCGCGCCAAATTCGTGTGGCGCGTCACGGCCCATAATTCACTGCGGCATCGCAGTGCATTGCTGGCTGATGATTGGCCAAGCATGCACTATGACCCGCATGCTTGGCCAATCACAGCGCCGTCAGTAGAGAGAGCTGTAATTGGCCAAAGCCAGGGTGGCTTTGGCCAATTATGGCTCAGGGAATTTAGTACACACCCCACACTATATAAGGCCGCCTGCACGGCGGCCCTGTGTAGTGTGTGTTCCGGTGTGCTGAGCGATAGAGAGAGAGAGAGACAGTGTCATTTGATTTGAGTTAGATAGATTAGGCAGAACAGTCAGTCAGTTAGCTGCACTTACAGTGTATTGTGTATATATATGCATCCCAGGTGTTGCATATATATATATACACTGTATTCAGTTTAGCTAGATCCGTTCCTGTTATCTTCTATCTAGACTATTTACATTCAGTGCAGTGTGTCCTGCTCACAGTGTTCAGCTAGATCCGTTCCTGCTATTTACATTCAGTGCAGTGCGTGCTGCTCACAGTGTTCAGCTAGATCCGTTCCTGCTATTTACATTCAGTGCAGTGCGTCCTGCTCACAGTGTTCAGCTAGATCCGTTCCTGCTATTTACATTCAGTGCAGTGCGTCCTGCTCACAGTGTTCAGCTAGATCCGTTCCTGGTATTTACATTTAGTGCAGTGCGTCCTGCTCACAGTGTTCAGCTAGATCCGTTCCTGTTATCTTCCTACTGACAGGCAGGCTTGTCTGGTTACAGTATATAAAGCTACCTGAAGAAAATTACAGGTGTTCTTTTTGATCCTATTAGTACCACGGTCAGGCAGCTAGACTATTTACATTTAGTACAGTGTGTCCTGCTCACAGTGTTCAGCTAGATCCGTTCCTGCTATTTACATTCAGTGCAGTGCGTGCTGCTCACAGTGTTTAGCTACATCCGTTCCTGCTGTTTACATTCAGTGCAGTGCGTCCTGCTCACAGTGTTCAGCTAGATCCGTTCCTGCTATTTACATTCAGTGCAGTGCGTCCTGCTCACAGTGTTCAGCTAGATCCGTTCCTGCTATTTACATTCAGTGCAGTGCGTCCTGCTCACAGTGTTCAGCTAGATCCGTTCCTGCTATATACATTTAGTGCAGTACGTCCTGCTCACAGTGTTCAGCTAGATCCGTTCCTGTTATCTTCCTACTGACAGGCAGGCTTGTCTGGTTACAGTATATAAAGCTACCTGAAGAAAATTACAGGTGTTCTTTTTGATCCTATTAGTACCACGGTCAGGCAGCTAGACTATTTACATTTAGTACAGTGTGTCCTGCTCACAGTGTTCAGCTAGATCCGTTCCTGTTATTTACATTCAGTGCAGTGCGTCCTGCTCACAGTGTTCAGCTAGATCCGTTCCTGCTATTTACATTCAGTGCAGTGCGTCCTGCTCACAGTGTTTAGCTACATCCGTTCCTGCTGTTTACATTCAGTGCAGTGCGTCCTGCTCACAGTGTTCAGCTAGATCCGTTCCTGCTATTTACATTCAGTGCAGTGCGTCCTGCTCACAGTGTTCAGCTAGATCCGTTCCTGCTATTTACATTCAGTGCAGTGCGTCCTGCTCACAGTGTTCAGCTAGATCCGTTCCTGCTATATACATTTAGTGCAGTACGTCCTGCTCACAGTGTTCAGCTAGATCCGTTCCTGTTATCTTCCTACTGACAGGCAGGCTTGTCTGGTTACAGTATATAAAGCTACCTGAAGAAAATTACAGGTGTTCTTTTTGATCCTATTAGTACCACGGTCAGGCAGCTAGACTATTTACATTTAGTACAGTGTGTCCTGCTCACAGTGTTCAGCTAGATCCGTTCCTGTTATTTACATTCAGTGCAGTGCGTCCTGCTCACAGTGTTCAGCTAGATCCGTTCCTGCTATTTACATTCAGTGCAGTGCGTCCTGCTCACAGTGTTCAGCTAGATCCGTTCCTGCTATTTACATTCAGTGCAGTGCGTCCTGCTCACAGTGTTCAGCTAGATCCGTTCCTGCTATATACATTTAGTGCAGTACGTCCTGCTCACAGTGTTCAGCTAGATCCGTTCCTGTTATCTTCCTACTGACAGGCAGGCTTGTCTGGTTACAGTATATAAAGCTACCTGAAGAAAATTACAGGTGTTCTTTTTGATCCTATTAGTACCACGGTCAGGCAGCTAGACTATTTACATTTAGTACAGTGTGTCCTGCTCACAGTGTTCAGCTAGATCCGTTCCTGTTATTTACATTCAGTGCAGTGCGTCCTGCTCACAGTGTTCAGCTAGATCCGTTCCTGCTATTTACATTCAGTGCAGTGCGTCCTGCTCACAGTGTTCAGCTAGATCCGTTCCTGCTATTTACATTCAGTGCAGTGCGTCCTGCTCACAGTGTTCAGCTAGATCCGTTCCTGCTATTTACATTCAGTGCAGTGCGTCCTGCTCACAGTGTTCAGCTAGATCCGTTCCTGCTATTTACATTCAGTGCAGTGCGTGCTGCTCACAGTGTTCAGCTAGATCCGTTCCTGCTATTTACATTCAGTGCAGTGCGTCCTGCTCACAGTGTTCAGCTAGATCCGTTCCTGCTATTTACATTCAGTGCAGTGCGTCCTGCTCACAGTGTTTAGCTACATCCGTTCCTGCTGTTTACATTCAGTGCAGTGCGTCCTGCTCACAGTGTTCAGCTAGATCCGTTCCTGCTATTTACATTCAGTGCAGTGCGTCCTGCTCACAGTGTTCAGCTAGATCCGTTCCTGCTATTTACATTCAGTGCAGTGCGTGCTGCTCACAGTGTTCAGCTAGATCCGTTCCTGCTATTTACATTCAGTGCAGTGCGTCCTGCTCACAGTGTTCAGCTAGATCCGTTCCTGCTATTTACATTCAGTGCAGTGCGTCCTGCTCACAGTGTTTAGCTACATCCGTTCCTGCTGTTTACATTCAGTGCAGTGCGTCCTGCTCACAGTGTTCAGCTAGATCCGTTCCTGCTATTTACATTCAGTGCAGTGCGTCCTGCTCACAGTGTTCAGCTAGATCCGTTCCTGCTATATACATTTAGTGCAGTACGTCCTGCTCACAGTGTTCAGCTAGATCCGTTCCTGTTATCTTCCTACTGACAGGCAGGCTTGTCTGGTTACAGTATATAAAGCTACCTGAAGAAAATTACAGGTGTTCTATCCCAGCTTAGTGCAGCTACAGGCCATTAGTATGTCTGGAAGGCCAAGAAGGAGAGGCAGACAGTCACAAGCCAATAAGAGAGGGCAAGCAGGCTCTGTGTCTAGTGCTGGTCGTGGAGACGGTGCATCCTCATCAGCACGTGGCCATGGGACACGCTTGGCCTTTTTTTCGGCAGCTGGCCGTGTTGAGCCGCAACATGCGGAAGACTTGGTCGAGTGGATGACCAAGCCGTCCTCATCCTCCTCATCCTCTCTCACCCATGCCCAGGGTGCTTTGTCTGGCAAAGCAGCGGCCTCTTCCCTCAGCTCAATGTCATCAGTGACTCCTTCCCTAGCCCCACCATGTCCTCCTGAGGATTCCCTCGAACTGTTTGACCACAGTGTTGGGTACATGCTCCAGGAGGATGCCCAGCGTTTGGAAGGCTCTGATGATGATACTGAGCTCAATGAAGGCAGTAACATGAGCACGGACAGAGGGGGTGCCCAAGAAGGACAGCAATCTGGCAGTCATGCTCCCCCTGCTGCAGCATACTGCCAGGTTTGCTCCAGTGATGAGGAGGGAGGGGATGATGAGGTCACTGACTCAACGTGGGTGCCTGATAGGAGAGAGGAGGAGGAGGAGGAGGAGGAGGAGGAGGAGGTGGCACATCACCAACTAGGCAGGATGCCCTCCAGGGGCCAGCCTAAGGGCAGCACATTGACTGCATCACACCCCAAAGCTCCACATGTGCAGGGCGCTGCAGTCTCTGCGCGTTATTCAAAAAGTTCTTTGGTGTGGGCCTTTTTTGAGACGAGTGCATCAGATCGCACCGCTGCTATTTGCAATATATGTCTCAAGCGTATCTCGCGTGGCCAAAACATCTCCCGCTTGGGTACCACATGCTTGACCAGACATATGTTGACCTGCCATGCAGTTCGTTGGCAAGCGTATCTAAAAGACCCACACCAAAGAACAAAGACGATCTCTCCTTGCTCCTCATCAGCTGAGATTTCCAACCCCACTAGACCTTCAGTCCTCTCTGCGACCTGCAGTGAGAGGAATGAAGGTGTAGAATTAGGTGTGTCACAGCCAAGTACTTATGGGCAATCTGCTTTTGGTACACCGACGTCAGATTGTACCAGGCAAATTTCCCTGCCCCAGCTGCTGCACCGCCGAAAGAAGTTTGCTCCCAGCCATCCACATGCCCAGCGGTTGAATGCTAGCTTGGCAAAATTGCTAGCACTTCAACTGCTGCCTTTTCAGTTGGTAGACTCTGCCCCCTTCCGTGAGTTTGTGGAATGTGCGGTTCCTCAGTGGCAGGTACCCAAACGCCACTTTTTCTCACGGAAGGCGATTCCGGCTCTCTACCGGCATGTGGAAGGCAATGTCCATGCCTCGCTGGACAGGGCGGTCAGCGGTAAGGTGCATATTACCGCTGACTCATGGTCCAGCAGGCATGGACAGGGACGTTACTTAAGTTTCACGGCGCATTGGGTGACTCTGCTGGCAGCTGGGAAGGATGCAGGACAAGGTGCAGTAGTGTTGGAGGTTGTTCCGCCACCACGCCTCCAAAATGCTGATTGTGACACACCTCTCTCCTCCACCCCCTCCTCTTCTTCTTCCTCCATGGCCTCTTCCTCGGAACCAGCGGTGCTCCGTAGGCGTTCAAGGGGCTACGCAAGTACGCAGGCCAAAAGATGCCATGCGGTGCTTGAGCTGGTGTGCTTGGGGGACAGGAGCCACACTGGGGCAGAGGTTCTGTCAGCTCTGCAGGGGCAGGTTCAGAGGTGGTTGACGCCACGCCAACTTAAGGCAGGAATGGTGGTTTGCGACAATGGCACCAACCTCCTCTCTGCCCTCCGACAGGGACAACTGACCCATGTGCCCTGTTTGGCTCACGTCCTTAACTTGGTGGTGCAGCGGTTCTTGGGCAGGTACCCGGGCTTACAGGATGTCCTGAGGCAGGCCAGGAAAGTCTGTGTGCATTTCCGCCGGTCATATAATGCCAGTGCTCGGCTGACGGACCTCCAAAAGGAGTTTAACCTGCCCAAGAACCGCCTAATCTGTGACATGCCCACCAGGTGGAACTCGACGTTGGCCATGCTGCAGCGGCTGCACACGCAGCAGAGGGCCATCAATGAGTACCTGTGCGACTATGGCACCAGGACAGGGTCAGGGGACCTTGGTTTTTTTTCCCCACGCCAGTGGGCCATGATCAGGGATGCATGCACTGTCCTGTCACCATTCGAGGAGGCCACGAGGATGGTGAGCACTGACAGTGCATGCATCAGTGACACTGTCCCCCTTGTCCACCTGTTGGAGCACACGCTGCGTGGAATAATGGACAGGGCACTTGAGGCAGAACAGAGGCAGGAAGAGGAGGACTTCCTTAGCTCTCAAGGCCCCCTTTATCCAGACAGTGTTCCTGCGTGCCCGCCGATCACACAGGAAGAGGAGGAGGAGGAGGAGGAGGAGGAGGAGGAAGATTGTGTCAGTATGGAGGTGGAGCCTGGCACTCAGCATCAGCAGTCTTTAAGGGATCAGTCCCAAGGAACACATGGACTTGTACGTGGCTGGGAGGAGGTGGCTGCGGACGTTGTTGTCCTTAGTGACCCAGAGGACTCCGGACCGAATGCCTCAGCAAACCTACGCTGCATGGCCTCCCTGATCCTGCAAAGCCTGCGTAAGGATCCTCGTATTCGTGGTATCAAGGAGAAGGACCAATACTGGCTGGCAACCCTCCTTGATCCACGTTACAAGGGTAAGGTTGCGGACCTTATCTTGCCATCGCAGAGGGAGCAGAGGATGAAACATCTTCGGGAGGCCTTGCAGAAAGGTCTGTGCAACGCGTTCCCAGAGACTGGGAGGTTACAAACTCCTGTTTCTGGACAACGTGTTGCTGAGGCTTCGGTCAGTCAAAGAAGGAGCGGTGGAGAAGGTGGCCGTCTGACCGATGCGTTCAGACAATTTTTTGGTCCGCAGCCCCAAGGTATGATCGGTTCCAGCAACCATCGCCAGCGTCTGTTTTACATGGTGCAGGAATACCTAGGGGCAAGATCAGACTTGGACACCTTTCCCACCGAAAATCCTCTGGGTTACTGGGTCTTGAGGATGGATCACTGGCCAGAGCTTGCACAGTATGCAATTGAGCTACTGGCCTGTCCTGCATCCAGCGTTCTTTCGGAACACACATTCAGTGCTGCTGGAGGCGTGGTAACCGATCACAGGGTGCGTCTGTCCACCGACTCGGTCGATCGGCTGACCTTCATAAAAATGAATCAGTCTTGGATCACCACCAGCTACCAAGCACCTGATGCAGATGTAACCGAATAATTTTTTTTGAAATCTCAGATCCCTTCAAAGACTGCCTATGCTGATGCTGAGTGACTATCCCTGAGTAATTATCCTCTTCCTCCTCAATCATCACGCTGATAGCTTGTAAGAACATTTTTGGTTCTGGGCGCCACCACCAGTGCCTAAGGCACAATTTTTCAGCCCCTGTTTAACAGGGGCGTGTAATTACAATTTTTGATGTAATACTTTGCAGCAGGGCTCGTTCCTGCATTCCAACTAGAGTGTCTGTGAGGGGTTGCAGTGTTGTGGCACCAGCACCAGTGCCTAAGACCCAATTTTTCAGCCCCTGTCTAACAGGGGCGTGTAATTACAATTTTTGATGCAATACTTTGCAGCAGGGCTTGTTCCTGCATTCCAACTAGAGTGTCTGTGAGGGGTTGCAGTGTTGTGGCACCAGCACCAGTGCCTAAGACCCAATTTTTCAGCCCCTGTCTAACAGGGGCGTGTAATTACAATTTTTGATGCAATACTTTGCAGCAGGGCTTGTTCCTGCGTTTCAACTAGAGTGTCTGTGAGGGGTTGCAGTGTTGTGGCACCAGCACCAGTGCCTAAGACCCAATTTTTCAGCCCCTGTCTAACAGGGGCGTGTAATTACAATTTTTGATGCAATACTTTGCAGCAGGGCTTGTTCCTGCGTTTCAACTAGAGTGTCTGTGAGGGGTTGCAGTGTTGTGGCACCAGCACCAGTGCCTAAGACCCAATTTTTCTGCCCCTGTCTAACAGGGGCGTGTAATTACAATTTTTGATGCAATACTTTGCAGCAGGGCTCGTTCCTGCGTTCCAACTAGAGTGTCTGTGAGGGGTTGCAGTGTTGTGGCACCAGCACCAGTGCCTAAGGCCTAATTTTTCAGCTCCTGTTCAACAGGGGCATGTAATTACAATTCTTGATCTAATATTTCACAGCAGGGCCCTGTGAGGGCTTACAGTGTTTTGGCCACAGCAACACCTAAGGCCCAAATTTCTGCTGAGTATATAGGGCAGGACCCTACTTTCAAACATCTAACTTACAAACGACTCCTACTTGCAAACGGAAGGAGACAACAGGAAGTGAGATGAAATCTACCCCTAAGGAAGGGAAATTCTCTCCTGTAAGAGTTAATATGGGAAAACAATTTTTCCTTTCCACTGATGCTTTCCAATCCTTGTTCCACAAAAAAACACAAATTTTCAAAAAACATTTTTCATTGGGACAAAAAAGTGAGGTGAAATCTTCTGAAGAGGAGGAAAGACGCAAAACAAATGTCACAGGGGTGATAACCCTTCCCTATGTTTTCCAAAAAGCTTAGAAAAGATTTTTTGGCTGGAGCTAAACACATTAAAAATGTTCAAAATTACAAACAGATTCTACTTAACAACAAACCTACAGTCCCTGTCTTGTTTGCACCGCCTGTATACTGCTGTTCAGAGTATATAGGGACCTTTCCTTATTTTAATTTGGGTGCGGGGTTCCCCTTAATATCCATACAAGACCCAAAGGGCCTGGTAATGGACTGGGGGGTACCCATGCCGTTTGTCTCACTGATTTTCATCCATATTGCCATGACCCGACATGACATTAAACCCGCAAGCAGTTTTAAATGAGATTTTTTCCTTTAAAAATGACATTTGGTGCAGGGACTGTTCTAAACATGGGAAACACGCGTCACTTTACAGGCATACTATAGACACCCCCCAGGTACGATATTTAAAGGAATATTTCACTTTTTTTTTTTTACTTTAAGCATCATTAAAATCACTGCTCCCGAAAAAACGGCCGTTTTTAAAAGTTTTTTTTGCATTGATACATGTCCCCTGGGGTAGGACCCGGGTCCCCAAACCCTTTTTAGGACAATACCATGCAAATTAGCCTTTAAAATGAGCACTTTTGATTTCGAACGTTCGAGTCCCATAGACGTCAATGGGGTTCTAACGTTCGTGCGAACTTGCGGTCCGTTCGCGGGTTCTGGTGCGAACCGAACCGGGGGGTGTTCGGCTCATCCCTAGTGTTCACTGGTTTTAGCCGTTAGTAGGTCATTTGAGAGTTTAAGGAGAGCAGTTTCCATGGAGTGTTGAGGACGAAAACCGGACTGAAGTGGATCAAGAAGTTTATTCATGGTCAGATGGTCGCTTAGTCGGTTGTAGACCAGTCTTTCAAGAAGTTTGGAGGAGAAGGCGAGTAAGGAGATGGGACGTACGTTGTTGAGATTGGTGGGGTCCAGTGAGGGCTTTTTAAGTATGGGGGTGACTAGCGCATGTTTTAGAGAGTTTGGGAAGATGCCACAAGAGAGGGAGAGGTTGAAAATGTGAGTTAGAAAGTGTAGAATCGAGTCAGAGGGTGAGCGTAGCATTTGCGAGGGAGCAGGATCCAGGGGGCAGGTGGTTAGATGAGTGTTAGATAAAAGTTTAGCAACCTCAGTAATAGTAGCAGG
Organism: Lithobates clamitans; assembly: GCA_037952925.1. Lineage (NCBI taxonomy): Eukaryota > Metazoa > Chordata > Amphibia > Anura > Ranidae > Lithobates > Lithobates clamitans. Next base: position 923,593 of record JBBGZY010001572.1, on the reverse strand, counting down.
GTTGAATGAGGGAAGTAATGATTGTATCTGTGGACATGGGGTGTTGCATGGGGGAGGTTTTTGCGCATTAGCGATCTCCTCATGAATTGTATCAATCTTAGTTTTGAAGTGATTAGCGATCTCCTGGGCAGTGAGTGAGTTGGTGGGTGGAAGCAGTGGAGGACAGAGTAGAGTGTTGAAGGTAGAGAAGAGTTGACGTGGACTGGATGAGAAGGTGTTAATGAGTGTGATAAAGTAGGTCTGTTTGGCAGTGTGAAGGCAGGAATAGTATTTTAGGAGGGCAGATTTATATTGTGTGAAGTATTCCTGGATCTTAGTCTTATGCCACAGGCGCTCAAGAGCGCGGCTACGTTTTCTGAGACTTCTGTGTCATTTGTTTGCCAGGGTTGTAGCAGTCGGGGCCTAATTCTGCGTGTAGTGAGGGGGGCAAGCTTGTCTAGGGAGGAAGACAGTGAGCTGTTGTAGATGAAAGTGGCCAGGGCCGGTCCTAGACGGGGTGCACGGGGTGCAGTGCACCCAGGCGCCAGAGAGGTGGGGGCGCTGAAGCGCCGGAGTGCTCCCTTCCCTCCTCCTCCTCCTCTTGATTGCGTCCGGCGGTGGCGCTCTCCGCCGGTGTTAAAAGAAGAAAGGAGCCGCCGCCGCTGTGTGCGCTGCTCAAGCCCCTCCCTCCTGAGCGGCTGGTCTCTGCGTGGAGGGAGACCAGCCGCACAGTGATGTCGCGCGGGGGGGAGGGAGCGGAGGAGCGGTATGTGCCCGACACATTCTGCTCTGTGTCTCCCACTCCTGCCTACTTTAAACTCCTCTGCTCTTCACCCGGGCGGCGCGGCTGGCTGCACACTGTTCTCTCCTCTTCAGCTGCCGCCCGGGTGTATATATGTACCCTAATGGAGGGGGGGGCCTGTACTAATGGAGGGGACGCTGTACTAATGGAGGGGGGCTGTACTAATGGAGGGGGGGCTGTACTAATGGAGGGGGGCTGTACTAATTGAGGGGGGCTGTACTAATGAAGGGGGGCTGTACTAATGGAGGGGGGGGCTGTACTAATGGAGGAGGGCTGTACTAATGGAGGGGGCGCTGTACTAATGGAGGGGGTCTGTACTAGTGCAGGGGGGGGCTGTACTAGTGCAGGGGGGGCTGTACTAATGGAGGGGGGCTGTACTAATGGAGGGGGGCTGTACTAATGGAGGGGGCGCTGTACTAATGGAGGGGGCTGTACTAATAATGGGGGGGTCTGTACTAATGGGGTCTGTACTAATGGAGAGGGGGTCTGTACTAATGGGGTCTGTACTAATGGAGAGGGGGTCTGTACTAATGGGGTCTGTACTAATGGAGGGGGGGTCTGTACTAATGGTGGGGTCTGTACTAATATGGGGGTCTCTACTAATGGAGGGGGGTCTGTCCTGGGGGGTCTGTACTAATGGAGAGGGGGTCTGTCCTGGGGGGTCTGTACTAATGGAGGGGGGTCTGTCCTGGGGGGTCTGTACTAATGGAGGGGGGTCTGTACTAATGGAGAGGGGGTCTGTACTAATGGAGAGGGGGTCTGTCCTGGGGGGTCTGTACTAATGGAGAGGGGTCTGTACTTATGGGGTCTGTACTAATGGAGGGGGGTCTGTACTAATGGTGGGGGGGTCTGTACTAATGGAGGGGGGTCTGTACTAATGGAGGGGGGTCTGTACTAATGGGGTCTGTACTAATGGAGGGGGGTCTGTACTAATGGGGTCTGTACTAATGGAGGGGGGTCTGTACTAATGGGGTCTGTACTAATGGAAGGGGGGGGGTCTTTACTAATATGGGGGTCTCTACTAATGGAGGGGGGTCTGTCCTGGGGGGTCTGTACTAATGGGGGGGGTCTGTACTAATGAGGGGGTCTGTACTAATGGAGGTGGGGTCTGTACTAATGGAGGGGGGGTCTGTACTAATGGGGTCTGTACTAATGGAGGGGGGATCTGTACTAATGGTGGGGTCTGTACTAATATGGGGGTCTATACTAATGGAGGGGGGTCTGTACTAATGGGGGGTCTGTACTAATGGAGGGGGGGTCTGTCCTGGGGGGTCTGTACTAATGGAGGGGGGTCTGTACTAATGGAAAAGAAAAAAGGAGCAGAGAAGAGGATTGTGGGACATATAGTCCCGAGAACTGGCAGCCCCACTGTAACACGGAAACTGCAGCCCACACAACATGCTCAGCTGAATGGGAAAGAGAGAGAGAGAGAGAGACAGGAGCCTGGGAAAGTTTTCAGGGAAGTACACCCAGGACTCCAGAGGGAGAGGACAGTGCTGAGAGAACACCATCAGAGAGAGAACCCTGCTGCCCTGCACCACCAGAGGGAAAGCCACACAGCCTAGCGCCATCGCTGGCATTGAAAGGAATGGAGTCATTGCAGGAATACAGCAGAGTCACCATCTGCAATTCAGAGTGAGCTGACTCAGAGGAACCGTTGCTGTATCGCTGGGTCAGGTGAGAGGGCCGATCGGCAAATATGTACTATGTCTGCAGTCTCTGATCATCTCCTGTATTATGTCTGCAGTCTCTGACCATCTCCTGTATTATGTCTGCAATCTCTGATCATCTCCTGTACTATGTCTGCAGTCTCTGATCATCTCCTGTACTATGTCTGCAGTCTCTGATCATCTCCTGTATTATGTCTGCAATCTCTGATCATCTCCTGTACTATGTCTGTAGTTTATGATCATCTCCTGTACAATATCTGCAGTCTCTGATCATCTCCTGTATCATGTCTGCAGTCTCTGACCATCTCCTGTATCATGTTTGCAGTCTCTGACCATCTCCTGTACTATGTCTGCAGTCTCTGATCATCTCCTGTATCATGTCTGCAGTCTCTGACCATCTCTTGTATCATGTCTGCAGTCTCTGATCATCTCCTGTATCATGTCTGCAGTCTCTGACCATCTCCTGTATTATGTCTGCAATCTCTGATCATCTCCTGTACTATGTCTGCAGTCTCTGATCATCTCCTGTACTATGTCTGCAGTCTCTGATCATCTCCTGTACTATGTCTGCAGTCTCTGATCATCTCCTGTATTATGTCTGCAATCTCTGATCATCTCCTGTACTATGTCTGCAGTCTCTGATCATCTCCTGTACAATATCTGCAGTCTCTGATCATCTCCTGTATCATGTCTGCAGTCTCTGACCATCTCCTGTATCATGTCTGCAGTCTTTGACCATCTCCTGTACTATGTCTGCAGTCTCTGATCATCTCCTGTATCATGTCTGCAGTCTCTGACCATCTCTTGTATCATGTCTGCAGTCTCTGATCATCTCCTGTATCATGTCTGCAGTCTCTGACCATCTCTTGTATCATGTCTGCAGTCTCTGATCATCTCCTGTATCATGTCTGCAGTCTCTGACCATCTCCTGTACTATGTCTGCAGTCTCTGATCATCTCCTGTACTATGTCTGCAGTCTCTGATCATCTCCTGTACTATGTCTGCAGTCTCTGACCATCTCTTGTATCATGTCTGCAGTCTCTGATCATCTCCTGTATCATGTCTGCAGTCTCTGACCATCTCTTGTATCATGTCTGCACTCTCTGATCATCTCCTGTATCATGTCTGCAGTCTCTGATCATCTCCTGTATCATGTCTGCAGTCTCTGATCATCTCCTGTATCATGTCTGCAGTCTCTGACCATCTCCTGTACTATGTATGCAGTCTCTGATCATCTCCTGTATCATGTCTGCAGTCTCTGACCATCTCCTGTATTATGTCTGCAATCTCTGATCATCTCCTGTACTATGTCTGCAGTCTCTGATCATCTCCTGTACTATGTCTGCAGTCTTTAATCATCTCCTGTTTTATGTCTGCAATCTCTGATCATCTCCTGTACTATGTCTGCAGTCTCTGATCATCTCCTGTACTATGTCTGCAGTCTCTGATCATCTCCTGTATTATGTCTGCAATCTCTGATCATCTCCTGTACTATGTCTGCAGTCTCTGATCATCTCCTGTACAATATCTGCAGTCTCTGATCATCTCCTGTATCATGTCTGCAGTCTCTGACCATCTCCTGTATCATGTCTGCAGTCTCTGACCATCTCCTGTACTATGTCTGCAGTCTCTGATCATCTCCTGTATCATGTCTGCAGTCTCTGACTATCTCTTGTATCATGTCTGCAGTCTCTGATCATCTCCTGTATCATGTCTGCAGTCTCTGACCATCTCTTGTATCATGTCTGCAGTCTCTGATCATCTCCTGTATCATGTCTGCAGTCTCTGACCATCTCCTGTACTATGTCTGCAGTCTCTGATCATCTCCTGTACTATGTCTGCAGTCTCTGATCATCTCCTGTATCATGTCTGCAGTCTCTGATCATCTCCTGTATCATGTCTGCAGTCTCTGATCATCTCCTGTACTATGTCTGCAGTCTCTGACCATCTCCTGTACTATGTCTGCAGTCTCTGACCATCTCCTGTACTATGTCTGCAGTCTCTGATCATCTCCTGTACTATGTCTGGGGGTTCTTTCTAACAGACTCTCTAACAGAAGCCCTCTTTGTGTGCATCAGAGAGACTCCCCTCCAGGTCTCATTAGTGTACGCTCTTCCTGTATTTTTTTTTATTGTTAAAAGATCATGGGAGGATCCTAGGGTAACAAAGAGTTCTTAGGAGAGCATCTCTGTGTTTGAGTTATTGCCATAGAAACATTTGTAAAGGGGAGGAGTTGGTAAGATGACCACGCCCATGTGGGGGCGCCAGAAATATTTCTGCACCCAGGCGCCGGTGACCCTAGGATCGGCCCTGAAAGTGGCTAGGTTGGGGCAGGACAGAGGTGAGATTTTGTCATAGAGGTGATCAGTAGCAGAGTAGAGAAGAGAAGGGTTGAGGTGGCAAAGGTTTCTACATGTAACTGTTAGGCGGTTGGAGGGAGAGGAGGTGGAAGACAGAGAGAGAGCAAAACTAATAAGGTGGTGATCAAAGAGTGGGAGAGGATTGTTGGAAAGGTTGCACGGAGTGCACAGATAGGAGAAGACAAGGTCAAGGGTGTTGCCGTTGGAGTGGGTAGGAACCTGTATCCATTGTAAGGTGGTGATCAAAGAGTGGGAGAGGATTGTTGGAAAGGTTGCACGGAGTGCACAGATAGGAGAAGACAAGGTCAAGGGTGTTGCCGTTGGAGTGGGTAGGAACCTGTATCCATTGCTTCAGGTCAATAGATGAGGTTAGACTGAGAAGTTTAGAAGTAATAGTAGTGTTAGTGCTAACGGGGATGTTGAAATCACCAAGAATAATTGTGGGGATTTCAGAAGAGAGAAAGTAAGGTAGCCAGGCAGAGAAGTCATCAAGGAAGGCTGATACTGGTCCAGCAGGCCGGTAGATTACAGCAATTCTTAGAGAAATGTGAGAGAGTAGAGGAATGCAATGTGCCTCAAAAGAAGAGCGTGTCAGAGAGGGAGGTGGGTGAAGTACCTGATAGGTGCTGCATGGGGCTAGAAGGATTCCCACTCCACCTCCCTTCCATCCACTTGGTCTGAGGGAGTGAGTCCAGAGAAGGCCCCCATGTGAGAGGGAAGCAGGATAAGTAGTATCTGATTCATGAAGCCAGGTTTCAGTAATGGCAAGTAGGTTAAAGGAATTTGTGATAAAGAGGTCGTGAAGGGCGGTGAGTTTGTTGCAGACAGAGCGTGCATTCCAAAGGGCACAGGAAAAGGGGGGACTGGTTTTGGATAGAGGAATAGAGACCAAGTTCTGTTGGTTGCGGCTCCTGCCAGAGGGTGTAGGGGGATGGGAGCGTTGGGCAAAGACAGATGATGGTGGCCCAGGGTTTGGGGATATGTCACCAGAGATTAGAAGAAGCAGGAGGGTGAGGGAGGTAATGTGGGAATGTGATTTATGTGAAGGGGCATGTCTCAGAGTACTGGAGGTTTTATCAGTATATGGATGTAGAATGAGCAAGAGTTGGTAGGAGCAGTAGTAAGGAGAGGACAGAAGGCAGGGTGATATGTATAAGCAGGCGGGTGGAGAGGGGGGGGGGGGGTGAAGGTAAGAGAGTTTGAGGAGAGAAGACACGAGTGTCAGGAGTGGTAGAGAGTGCATGTTTACAGAGTGGAAGGATAGTGATATGTGAATATTTTATAATACTGTGCTTACAAGCTTTCTTGGCTATGTTTGTGTTTGTATGTTTTTATTGTAATTTGTTTATTGCATGTGCTGTGTCCTATGTGAAAGAAAAGTAGCACCCTCACTGTTGCTAGAGTAGGTAAATTTTGTTTGACTCTCCTGTAGGCAGAGGAGCATGGGTAATATTGATTAGGAGGCTATGCAGTGCTTCAAAGGCTGGCTCTGTTACCTCCCCCTGTCTTCTGGAACTCTTTGGATAGTTCTAGAACTTAGTGGATGGAGGGACAGAGGCTGCAGTCTGAATATTTTTGAAGTTTCCATCAATTCCTGGGGAGGCAGGGGCCAAAAGGTGGAGAAACAATCTATAAATACTCAGGAGACTGTTAGTCTGGGAGCAGAGCCTGAGGTGCAGTCGTCTGTTTTGGGGGCTCTGCTCCTGGGGAAGAAGGAAGATGATTAGGAGAGAGAGAGAGAGGGAGGAAAAGCCTCAGGACATTACCCAGTCCTAGCCACAGCTATGCTTAGTAAAGTCAGCACAGCCTGTTCAGCAGAGGGGCCAGGACAGCAGCTATTCTGGATATTGGGAAGCCTACAAGGGGGACTGAGTGAGTACAATCTAACTTTACACCCAAAGACAAGAGAGGACAATGAAGTGCAATACCTCACATGTCTGGAGCCTAGGAGACACCTTGAGTGCAGAGCAAGTCAGCCAGGAGCACCCCATCCAGTGGCGGCTGGTGCTCCATCCCCGTTGCTACAGCCCGCCACCGCAAAAATCCCCCCCCCCCCCGACCTACCAAATGACTGTGGTCACGGCCCAGCAGAAAGAGTGCCGGTGTGATCAGTGCAGGGATCTCCCCTCCATCAGTGCACAGTGCTGCCTACCGCTGAAAGGAGCCGGGCAAAGCAGGGAGAGGGAGAGTGGCTCTCCCCTGTGTTTGAATTCATCTAGCAGCGGCTTCCCTCCTCCGTGTCCCAGCTTCTGTGTCCCCCCTCCGTCTTCTCCTCCCGGCCAATCGCGTCTTCGGACTCCCGGTCAATGGGGACTCAGGAGCTGATTACTAATTGGCCAGGAGGTGAATCAGGAAGACATTAGCGATTATAAATTCACAAATGTCACACAACTGGGTGGGGTCAGGGCGCAGTGCTCTGCGCCCCGAGCCCACCCATTTTTTAAGTCAATTAGATGCTCAGGCTCTAATCATGTGTTTCTTAAAAAGAAAAAACCGTGTTGAAATCCATGCGTCCAGCGCCCCGCATGTAGTATAGGGGGCCGCACGCATGGATGGGGGGTGGCGCCCGTGTGCCCCCTATGGACAGGCCACCACTGACCCCATCATATCTCTTCTTTGGGCCTAGAGCAGCCAGGTGCCGTGCAATACAGCCAGGTGCTGTTTCTTCAATGCACTTTTATTTTTGGAACTTTATTGCTTTGCTATTGCCGCACTACCACTCTCACTGTTGCAGCTCAGTTCTACAGCTTGGATTAGAGTAGCCAGAGACATTAGCAGGTACTCATTTGCTGTTTTGGAATGTATAGTTCTTCAAGTTCTGGGCATCCTATGTACCCCAATTCCTATCAGACCTGAGCGTGTTGGAATCACAAGCAGAATCGCGATTCCAGAATAGTAACAAAATGTGCTATGCGCTTGCGGTGCCATTATTTGTTAATGACACTCCAAATGCGGTGCGATTGTTCCGCACAAAAAATCATGGCAACACACGCAATGCTAAACACGCCTGGCTCGGTGCCAAAGTTTTGGAGTAGAGGGAGGCCCATTCAAAATTAATGGTGCCGATCCAAAAACACACCACAAAGACACGAAAAAAAAAAAAAAAAAACAATGACGCGGTAACATCGATTGGTGCCGTTCAGGTATGAACGGAGCCTTCCGTGTAATTCTAAAGAATTATTACAATATTTCCTTTTGAACCAAATAGGGCCCATCCACCTCCGTTTATTTGTCTCCCTTTAGTGGCCATCCCTGAGATCAATTGTATTTAACCAATTGAGCTCCGGAAGATTTTACCCCTTTCATGACCAGGCCATTTTTTGCTATTCAGCATTGTGTTACTTTAACTGGTAATTGTACGGTCATGCAAGCTGTACCCAAACAACATTTATATCATTTTTTTTCCTACAAACAGAGCTTTCTTTTGGTGGTATTTGATCACCTCTGGGTTTTTTATTTTTTGCGCTGTAAATGAATAAAGACTGAAATGAAAAAAAATTTGAAAGAAAAATTATATTTTTTACTTTTTGCTACAAAATATACCCAAATAAAAAAAAAAAAAATCTAATTTCTTCATAAATGTATTCTGCTACATTTTTTTGATAAAAAAAATCCCAATAAGAGTATAATAATTTGTTATAGCGCCTACAAAATATGGTATATATACTGAATTTTTATTGTTTATTTTTTTTATACTATTAATAGTGGTGATCAGCGACTTATAATGGGACTGTGATAGTGCGAAGTGCAATCCAAAATTAACTGACATTGGGGGGGGGGGGGGAACTAACTGCCACCGACATCACCAGTGACATTAACCATTTCAGCTCCGGAACATTTACCCCAGGCCATTTTTTTTTTCGTTCCGGCACTGCGTTACTTTAACTGACAATTGCACGGTCGTGTGACACTGTACCCAAATAAAAGGTGTCCTCTTTTTCCCACAAATAGAGCTTTCTTTTGGTGGTATTTGACCACCTCTGCAGTTTTTATTTTTTGCGCTACAAACAAATTAAAGACCAACAATTTGGAAAAAAGGACAACATTTTTTACTTTCTGCTATAAAATATATCCAATAAAAAAATGTAGAGTAAGCAAATATTGTATGGTTTGTGCAAAAGTTATATCGGCTACAAACTATGGGATATATTTATGGAATTTTTGTTTAATTAAATTTTTTTTAAATGGCGGCGATCAGTAACTTATTGCTGGACTGCGATATTGCAGCGGATACTGGCTGGGAAGGGGTTTACATCAGGAGCGACCAAAGGGTTAACTGTGTGCCTAGCCTGTGTTTTTGTACTGTGTGAGAGGTGCTTTGCAGGAACACAGGATACATGCCTTCCCTACTGACAGAACGGCAATCTGCCTTGTTTACATAGGCAGATCGCTGTTCTGCCTCTAAAACAAATGATCAGCGGGTGCTGGCAGACATTGAATCCATGGTTCCTGCAGATCGGCTCCCGTTGTGCATAATCACAGTGAGAGTGAGCCGCCAGTGGCGGGCATTCGCACCTGCAACCCGGAAGAGCAGGTTTTTATTATATCTTTTCACGTGATAACACTGAAGAAATGACACATTGCTACAATGTAAAGTAGTGAGTGTACAGCTTGTATAACAGTGTAAATTTGTTGTCCCCTCAAAATAACTCAACACAAAGCCATTAATGTCTAAACCGCTGGCAATAAAAGTGAGTACACCCCTAAGTGAAAATGTCCAAATTGGGCCCAAAAGTGTCAATATTTTGTGTGGCCACCATTATTTTTTCAGCACTGCCTTACCCCTCTTGGGCATGAAGTTCACTAGAGCTTCACAGGTTGCCACTGGAGTCCTCTTCCACACCTCCATGATGACATCACGGAGCTGATGGATGTTAGAGACCTTGCGCTCCTCCACCTTCTGTTTGAGGATGCCCCATAGATGCTCAATAGGGTTTAGGTCTGGAGACATGCTTGGCCAGTCTATCACCTTTATCCTCAGCTTCTTTAGCAAGGCAGTGGTCGTCTTGGAGGTGTGTTTGGGGTCGTTATAATGTTGGAATACTGCCCTGCGGCCCAGTCATGCTGGCATTCATGGTTCCCTCAATGAACTGTAGCTCCCCAGTGCCGGCAGCACTAATGCAGCCCCAGACCATGACACTCCCACCACCATGCTTGACTGTAGGCAAGACACACTTGTCTTTGTACTCCTCCCCTGGTTGCCGCCACACACGCTTGACACCATCTTAACTAAATAAGTTGATCTTGGTATCATCAGACCACAGGACATGGTTCTAGTAATCTATGTCCTTAGTCTGCTTATCTTCAGCAAACTGTTTGCAGGCTTCCTTGTGCATCATCTTTAAAAGTGGCTTCCTTCTGGGATGACAGCCATGGAGACCAATTCAATGCAAGGGCGGCATATGGTCTGAGCACTGACAGGCTGACCCCCCACCCCTTCAACCTCTGCAGCAATGTTGGCAGCACTCATATGTCTATTTCCCAAAGACAACCTCTGGATATGACAATGAGCACACGCACTCAACTTCTTTGGTCAACCATGGCGAGGCCTGTTCTGAGTGGAACCTGTCCTGTTAAACCGCTGTATGGTTTTGGTCACCGTGCTGCAGCTCAGTTTCAGGGTTTTGGCAATCTTCTTATAGCCTAGGCCATCTTTATGTAGAGCAACAATTTTTTTTTCAGATTCTCAGAGAGTTCTTTGCCATGAGGTGCTATGTTGAATTTCCAGTGACCAGTATGAGAGATTGAGAGCGATAACACCAAATTTAACACACCTGCTCCCCATTCACACCTGAGACCTTGTAACACTAATGAGTCACATGACACCGGGAAGGGAAAATGGCTAATTGGGCCCAATTTGGGCATTTTCACTTAGGGGTGTACTCTCTTTTGTTGCCAGTGATTTAGACATTAATGGCTGTGTGTTAAGTTATTTTGAGAAGACAGCAAATTTACACTGTTATACAAGCTGTACACTCACTACTTTACATTACAACAAAGGTTGTAATGATTAAGCACAACTATACTGTGTGAAACGCATCTACAAGACCTGTGTGTTGGTGTCCTTTGATATCATCTTGGTGATCAATAAACCACATTTTGAATTTCAATCGATGTGCAGCCATTTCTTCCTTTCAACTAGTTACCCACGGAGGCGGGCCAGGGCTAGCACTTGGTTTGGACATTCCTAACAGGCACTAATTAATCCTTCATTCTTGTCAATCATTTCTTCAGTGTTCACATAAAAAGATATAATAAAATATTTACAAAAATGTGAGGGGTGTACTCACTTTTGCGAGAAGTGGTTAATATAGTAATCAGTGATAATATTATACACTGTCACTGTGCTAATGACACTGGCTGGGAAGGGGTTAACATCTAGGACAATCAAGGGGTTAAATGTGTGCCTAAAAATGTGTAATATGTGCTGATTTTAACTAAAGACGCGTACACACGGTTGGATTTTCCGACGGGAAATGTTGGATGTGAGCTTGTTGTCGGAAAGTCCGACCGTGTGTATGCTCCATCGAATATTTGCCGTCGGAATTTCCGCCAACAAATGTTTGATAGCAGGTTCTCAAATTTTTCCACCAACAAAACTTTGTTGTCGGAAAGTCTGATCGTGTGTAAACAAGTCCGTCGCACATAAGTTCACGCATGCTCTGTATCAAGTAGAAGGAGCCGCACTGGCTGTTGAGCTTCCTTTTTCTCGGCTCGTCGTACGCGTTGTACGTCACCGCGTTCTCACGTTCTGAATTTTTGGCCAACATTTGTGTGACCGTGTGTATGTAAGACAAGTTTGAGCCAACATCCTTTGGAAAAAAATCCACGGTTTTGTTGTTGGAAAATCCGATCGTGTGTACGCGGCATAACAGATCACTTTGTTTCTTTTTTCCCTGCTTTGCATGGATGAGTAGAGAGAGATCGCCCCCTCTGTACAGAGCCCTGTATTGATTGTCAACACAGGGCTCTGGGCTGTGATTGCACGCAGCTGATCAGCAGACAGGCTCCCACTGTGTACAATCACAGTGGGTGTCGGGGGCAGGGGGGGGGGGGCGCATGAGCACAGTCTAAACCTGGAAGCAAGCAGCAACACACAGATAAGTCACTTTGCCTGTGTCGACCGCTCATTAGCAGTTCATAGTGGGTGGGCGGTCTGCAAATGGTTAATAAATTAAATGCTTGTCGCTGTTGAGGAATAACATTGTGTCAAGAGCAGCGGCAATTTCATATGTTCACTGCAAGAGTAGTTTTGGAATGGGAGAAGCACTATAACAGTACATGAGTTCCATACTGCAAATAAATTGCACACTGTGGCAGGATTAATGGTCGCAATGGGTGTAGCTTTTTTCTTTCAAACGATGCAGTGGCGTGCTGCGAACAAGGACACATGGCTAATAACAAGTGAATGGATTGCCTTTTAGCATTCTCAAACTTTAAAAAAAAAAAATAATTAAAACAAAATAAAACTTAAAAAAAAAAAAAAAATCACTAAAGGAATGAAAAAAGCAAAAAAAAAAAAAAAAATCTATAGAAGGAATAGTAGCTAAAAGTGACCACTGACCTTGGATCAATCTCAAAATAAAATGAAAGCAAAAGCCCCAATAATTAGAAACAATGCAGCAAAGGGGTTGATTGCCCAAAGAGCTAGCAATCAGGAGTAAAGTACAGTTTCCTAATGCCGCGTACACACGGGCAGACTTTTCGACCAGACTGGTCTGACGGTCTTTCCGACGGACTTTCCGATGGACTTTCGAAGGAATGGACTTGCCTACACACGATCACACCAAAGTCCTACGGATCCGTACGTGATGACGTACGACTGGTCTAGAATAAGGAAGTTGATAGCTAGTAGCCAATAGCTGCCCTAGCATCGATTTTTGTCCGTCAGACTAGCATACAAACGAGCGGATTTTTCGACCGGACTCGAGTCCGTCGGAAAGATTTGAAACATGTTTTAGTTCTAGGTCCGTTGGACTTTTGGGGAAAAAAAAGTCAGCTGGAGCCCACACACGATCGAATTGTCCGTCGGAGTCCGGTCCGCCGGACCAAGTCTGCTGGAAAGTCCGCTCGTGTGTATGCGGCATAACTGACTCTAATCTCTCCCTGTGCAGCTTTCTCTACAAGTTTCCAGTATGGCTGCTCCCCCCCCCCCTTTTATAGTGGTGGGGTTTGATTAACCAAAAGCCCCATTATTGGCCTTTCTCATGTTAAAAAATGTATTTAAAAAAATTCTTCTAGGCGAATCTGCACATAAATTAGCTGGGACCATAAATTCTGCACCTGTACAATTCTCAAACTCATAGGAACCAAGAACTCAATCCCCATCCCTAGAGAACAATGATGTGCAACTGATGCAGACGTGAAAGCATGTGGATAGGAAATACTGTCGATGGAAGAGACCTGGAGGAGATCAGCAGCATTGAGATGTAACAAAGCATGAAAAAAAGGCGATAATAGTATTTTATGGAAAAAGGCTGAATGATGCAAAGGTCCTTTAGCAAACTAAATATTATCCAGATCAGGTTTACATAAGGCACCTTTCATGACTGGAATATAAAGCGCATCATGTGTTTCATATAGGCTTCCGTGGAACCACCACTACGGCGGCTGGAATGAGATGGGAGATTTGCAGATGTCTCTGGGGACAGTCGGCGTGACCTGACAGGGCCATGAATATTTAGACTCGTCGCTGCATGAAATTGAGAGCAGAAGAGAGAAACCAGGAACTTTTCAAGGACATACATGAGAAAAGAAGCTGCAGAATTCGCCTGGAACCACAGGCGGCGTTAAACCGCTAACTTGGGCAACAGGTTTCTACAAGAATTTGTGACCGTGTGATCGATATCCAGAAAACAAAGAAACATGAGAAAAAATGTAGGACAAGTCTAAAAAATGTAATCATTAAACTTTTTTTTTCTCTATTTTTCGAAACCTCCTAAGGAATATGAATGAGATCTAGCATGAATGTCACTGGTGGCCAGTCCCTGAAAACCAATTGGAAGCTGGCCACCAATGACATAAAAAAAAGGTGAAATGGGCTTGTACAGCGTGAGGAACATTGGGAGGTAGATTGCTATACAACTAAAAGGCAAGTAAATATAATAATAATATTTTTTTATTTTATTTTTGTGTTGGTTAGTTTTTGTATGTTTGTGTATATGTAGTTATTATTTGTAGATGCGTATATTGTATAGATTACCGTATATACTCGAGTATAAGTCGTTCCGAGTATAAGTCGAGGCCCTAATTTACCACAAAAAAATGGGAAAAACTTATTGACCCGAGTATAAGACGAGGGTGAGAAATGCACAGCTACTGTAAGTGGAAAAGAGGGTCAACAATGCCCATTTGCAGCCTCACTGTGCCCATTTGCATGCCTCACTGTGCCCATTTGCAGCCATAGGTCCCCCGAACTTCAAACTCGGTAGTTAAGGGTTCCTAGATGCCCCCTAGCTGCAGCCAAAATTTGGGGTCTCTGAACCCAAATGGTCCCGAAATGACATTGATGCAGTTGACCGACTTTGGGGCCCCGTATCTCGGGGCCACTTGGTGCTAGGAACCCCAAATTTGGTGTGCAAACCCAGTGGAACTAGCACCATAAAATATCCCAAAAGCTGGGATTTCTAGCACCAAGTGGCCCCGAGATACAAGGCCCCAAAAATCAGTTCAGAAAATGTCAAGCACTTTTCTGCAGCAGAGAATGACATTTTCCGAACCTATTTTGGTGCCCCGTATCTCGGGGCCACTTGGTGCTAGGAACCCTAGCTTTGGATATGTTATGGTACCAGGTCCACTGGGTTTGCACACCAAATGTAGGGGTTCCGAGCACCAATTGGCCCTGAGATGTGGGGCCCCAAAGTCGGTTTGGAAAATGAAATTTTTTGCTGCAGAAAAGTGCTTGACTCCAGTATAAGTCGAGGGGGGCACTTTCAGCACAAAAAAATGTGCTGAAAAACTCGACTTATACTCGAGTATATACAGTAAATATGCAAGGAAAAAGAAAGAAAGATTTGAGAACTTGCTTTGGATTGACCCTATGTGTGGTTTTAGAAATAAGGAAATTATGTATTAGTTTAATAAGGTGATAATTATTATATTTTTCAATAAGAATGTAGTCTGGTCTGTAATGATGAAATTTGATAATAAAGGAATGTAATGGAAACAAAAAAAAAGGCAAGTAAATATAAAATATTTTGTTAGTTTACCGAATGACAATTTATTACTGCTTTGGTTAAATAACTAAGTATGTGGGGGAGAGGGGTCTGTTTGATATTAAGATATTTTACTGTATACTTAGGGAAAAAAATAATCATCTTCTTTCTTCCATTTCAGATATATGCATCGTTCTTGTTTCATATAATGGACCTCGTAGGGTTTTACATTAGATAACTCCTGCCAGGATAGTAATAAATAAAAACAATAGGTTTTCATGCAGTGATCATAAATTGATGAGAAAACAACAGGTACTGCAGCCGCGGCAGCATGGAGGGAGAAGCACATTGCTTGCCATCATTATATGATCAACCGCTAAAATGTTTGACAAAGAGGCTTCAGACAATTAGAAGTCTAAAAATGGTTCGGCACCCTAAAAGAAAAAAAAGCGCCCGAAACTGTTTTTTCTAGAACTCATTATTTGGGTAGATGATTCTAGAACTGTATGAGAACAAACATGTTTTAACAACACTTGTCTTCCTAGTTTTAAACGCTACTACATCACACACTCTCCAGCAACTCCAGCACTGCGATGACATCACAGCTCAAGTGGTCCCTTAGTACACCAGGCTTACGCGTTTCAGGGGATGTACCCTCTTCCTTCGAGCCAAAGTTTAAATATCTGCCATCACATCATTTTAAAGATGAACTTTAGGCCACTCTTTCTCAACCAGTGTGCCGTGACACAATCCCTAAAAATTGCCCAAAAATGGTCAACAAGACAGGTGGATCAAGACTGCTTTTTTTTTGCTACACAAAGCCATGGGTTTTTATTGTGAAGCATTACAACCCTGGGCACCATGTGTCCCTATGATTAGCCACTTCAGCGCCGGAAGGATTTACCCCCTTCCTGACCAGAGCACTTTTTGCAATACGGCACTGTGTCGCTTTAACTGACAATTGCGCTGTCGTGCGAAGTTGCACCCAAACTAAATTGACGTCCTTTTTTTCCCACAAATAGAGCTTTCTTTTGGTGGTATTTGATCACCTCTGCGGTTTTTATTTTTTGCGCTATAAACAAAAAAAGAGGGACAATTTAGAAAAAAAAGCTATATTTTTTACTTTTTGCCATAAAAAAAAAAAATATATAAAAAAAGAATTTCTTTCTCAGTTTAGGCCAACATGTGCTCTTCTACATATTTTTGGTAAAGAAAAATCACAATAAGCGTATATTGATTGGTTTGCGCAAAAGTTATAGCGTCTACAAAATAGGGGATAGATTTATGGCATTTTTATTATTAATTTTATTTTTTTAGTAATGGTGGCGATCTGCGATTTTTATCGTGACTGTGACATTATGGCGGACACATCGGACACTTTTGACACTATTTTGGGACCATTGTCATTTATACAGCGATCAGTGCTATAAAAATGCACTGATTACTGTGTAAATGACACTGGCAGGGAAGGGGTTAAACACTAGGGGGCGATCAAGGGGTTAAGTGTGTCCTAGGGAGTGATTCTAACTGTAGGGGGGATTGTCTCACTAGAACATGACAGAGATCACTGCTCCCGATGACAGGGAGCAGTAGATCTCTGTCATGTCACTAGGCAGAACAGGGAAATGCCTTGTTTACACAGGCATCTCCCTGTGCTGCCGCTCCGTGACACAATTGCGGGCCCCCCGTCCGACATCGAGTCCGCGGGATCCACGGGCCTCCGCTGCAAGGAGTACTGACAGGGGCAGGGCCCATCCTGGTTCTAAGTCATAGCTCAAGGGGGGAGAAAGAGGTGATCCCTAATGCCGCACATCCATGGTGTCCTACAATGATGATTAGAGCACCAAAGCATTTCGCACCGCTCTCCAGGGCTTAACCCCTTGCCGACCAGCGCGCGACGATATACATTGGCACAATGGCACGGCTGGGCAAATGGGTGTACAGGTACGTCCCCTTTAAATCGCGGCATAGTAGGCGTCCGCTCACGCCCCACCGGCGGTGCGCACGCCTACTACGCCGCAATTTGAAGGGGATGTACCTGTACGCCCATTTGCCCAGCCGTGCCATTTTGCCAATGTATATCGTCGCGCGCTGGTCGGCAAGGGGTTAGGCTCCGGAGAGCAGTGCGAAATGCGTTGGTGCTCTAATCATCATTGTAGGACACCATGGATGTGCGGCATTAGGGATGACCTCTTTCTCCTCCCTTGAGCTATGGCTTAGAACCAGGATGGGCCCTGCCCCTGTCAGTACTCCTTGCAGCGGAGGCATCCACACACATATCAGGGTATGCCTGAGCGACACACAAAGCAATACCAGGGGTCACCAAGTGGACTAGCCATTGGCGTCCTAACAACCATTGGGTTCATCAGTTGATAGGTGATCTTGTTTACTCCTCCGCTGCCCCATCCATTAGCACTAAGGTCACATTAGCTGCGTGAGGAAGAAAAGAAGCACTGAAATGCTATTGTGTACCAGTGTACAAAGTTATAATTTATTTGTACAAACAAATCGCTAATGTTGAATGTCCTTCATGTGTGAATACTACTGCATTATGTAAGACTATATTAGGTTAGTTTTTTACATTTTAGAATGGGGTGCCCCAAAATTGTGCATATTTTAAAGGGTGCCTTGACTAAAGAAAGGTTGGAAAACACTGCTCTTAGCACATAAAAGAGACATAAATGAATGCCACTCTCATCTTCTGCAGCGTCCTACTCTAGTTAGGTTGATAGGCTAAATTTGGTTTTTGTCTTCACTGCAGTCAGTGGAGTATTATAATTATTATTATTATTATTATTATACAGGATTTATATAGCGCCAACAGTTTGCACAGCGCTTTACACTTACAATACAACTCAATACAGGAGGAATCAGAGGGCCCTGCTCGTTAGAGCTTGCAATCTAGAAGTAGTAATTGATTGGTTTTGTCTAGTCAGGGTTTCCTAGCTGAATGTTTGATTTCGCCCACCTGCTTCTGGAAGACGCTTCCAGAATATACAGCAGGGAAAGTCAAATGACCAGTATGAATATTTATCATGCTCCAGCCAACTCCTGAAAGGAGGCATGCAGAAGGTGGCTGCGGAGGTGATAAATGTTTGGAAGGCCTGTTTAGAGTGTTCTTACCTCTCCAGTTCTTCTGGGGCTGCTGTCCCTGGTAGATAGCTAGTGAGACAAGGAAATGCAGCTGATGCTGATCTGAGGTCCTGGAGAAGGTTGCTAAAGGATTATTTGCTGGAGGGCATCATCCTGGAGCCCTGGTCTGGAGAAGGATCTTTTGTCTCCTTCACTGAGGAACTTCTTGGGGATGATGGTTGGCAGACAGCTCCTGGGACATTGTGAGTAAAGACCTTGCAGTAGATTCTTGGGTGTGCAAGTGCTAGAAGGGGACTAAGGGCTTGATTTACTAAAGGCAAATTGACTTTGCACTTTGTAAACTGCAGTTACACTCTGCAAGAGCAGGTGCTCCAGAGCTTAGTAAATAAGCAGAAGCTCTGCTGACTTCCATCATCCAATCACGTGCAAGCAAAAATGCTGTTTATTTATTTTTCTTGCATGTAAATGTGTGTTCTTTGCAAAGTGAAGCCTTTTCCGCATTTACTAAGCCCTAGAGCAGTGATGGCAAACCTTGGCACCCCAGATGTTTTGGAACTACATTTCCCATGATGCTCATGCCCTCTGCAGAGCAGTTGAGCATCAAGGGAAATGTAGTTCCAAAACATCTGGGGTGCCAAGGTTCGCCATCACTGCCGTAGAGCAATTGCACTTGAAGAGTGCAACTGCGCTTTGCAAAGTGCACAGTCTGGTTGCCTTTAGTAAATCAACCCCTAAGTGTCAGAAGATGCTACAGTATATGGACTGGGACTGCTATTACAGAGTCCTAGATATATTAGCTATACCCTGTTACCTCCAAGAAAGGCTGCTTACGGTAGATTAGTGGGAAGCTGTCCTGTTATTCCTGATATTGTTTGGAGTATCCTGATCCTTGAACCCCTCTCCTGTTCCAAGTCACTCAGCAATAAATTCCAAAAAGACATCCCTCAGACTGAGTCTGTATTGTCTGTGTGCATGGAACTGTGTTTGTGACTGGCAGCAAGGGAGACCTGGGCATATTTTCAGTGCCCCCTCTGGGCAGAGGGGGGGGTGCTACTTCAATACATTATTATTTGTATTTTTTTTACATATAAGCAGTGTAATTACCTGAATTTGATTTGGTATCAGCCTCTTACAATCCCTGTACAGCGGGGCTGGAGTGTGAGTAGAGTTGACACCTTTTCTTCACAACAAACCCGAACACTTTAGCGGCACAGGGCACATTTTTTTGTAGTATACACTGTAGGATTATAAAAGACCTGATACACCTTTGGGTGCCCCAAGGATAGTGGTAATGCAGCACGCTGTGGAAAACATTGGATGTGGCCAAACTGCTCTTGCTGACATCACCCCGGCCCCCAGTGCCCCATTGATGCCAAACCTGCCCCCAGACAGCAGCCCGCAGCTCCCGGATGGCAACAGATTTTTGTGTGACTATCTCAGTTACTTGGGGAGCCACAGCCCAGTCTGAATAATGTGTTCGGGTTTCAGAGAGACTGAAACCCAGACACATTATTCCAAACCCGGACTGCACGGGTGAATACCCGGACAGGTGGCAACCATAAGTGTGAGAGAAAGAAGCAGCAGAATAAGCAAATCAGTTCATGTGCTGGCAAGTAGCATGCTTATAGAAGGTTAGAGCAGAGTGACAAAGAGATGAGCTCATTACTTGACTGCTTCTCCTTTCATTGTCCAGTCATAGACTGGGGTGGGTCCAGGACGACCTGGACTTAGAGGAAGTGGGTTTGAATTATGCTGGCCATCAGACTAATGACAACTTGTGGTGAAAAAGAAGTACTGCAGTGGCGAGCCCTGGATTAAAAATGATTACAGAGTTGTTGTTTTTTATCGTTTAATTGTTTTATTTTTATTTAAAGGCCAACTCCAGACAAATTTTGTCTTGAACAAAGTTGGGAAGAGTGGGAACCTTTGCCATGTTTCTATTGCCATCTGTGTGTTTACTAGTGAGATTCCCTCTCATGACAGAAAGGGGAAGGTAATGTCTCCAACTGAGACAAGAGGTTAAGAGGGATACCAAATGAGACAGCAAGTGATAGGGAAAATATCCAACTGAGTCAAGAAGTAAAGGGTAATATCTCCAACTGAGTTAAGAAGTAAAGGGTAATATGTCCAGCTGAGATAGGAAGTGAAGGGGAATATCTCCAACTGAGTCAAGAAGTAAAGGGGAGTATCTCCAACTGAGACCAGAAGTAATAGGGAATATCTCCAACCGAGTTAAGAAGTGAAGGGGAATATCTCCAACTGGGTTAAGAAGTGAAGGGGAATATCTCCAGCTGAGATAGGCAGTGAAGGGGAATATCTCCAACTGAGTCAAGAAGTAAAGGGGAATATCTCCAACTGAGACCAGAAGTAATAGGGAATATCTCCAACTGAGTTAAGAAGTGAAGGGGAATATCTCCAGCTGAGATAGGAAGTGAAGCGGAATGTCTCCAACTGAGCCAAGAAGTGAAGAAGAATATCACCAACCAAGACAAGAAGTGAAGGGGAATATCTCTAAGTGGAATGGGAAGTGAAGAGGAATATCTCCAGCTGAGATAGGAAGTGAGGGGGAATAGGGGAATAGCTCCAACTGAGGCAGGAAGTTACGGGGAATACCTCCAACTGAGGCAGGAAGTTACGGGGAATACCTCCAACTGAGGCAGGAAGTTACGGGGAATACCTCCAACTGAGGCAGGAAGTTACGGGGAATACCTCCAACTGAGGCAGGAAGTGAAGGGGAATATCTCCAACTGAAGCAGGAAGCGAAGGGGGATGTCTCCAACTGAAGCAGGAAGCGAAGGGGGATGTCTCCAACTGAGACAGCAAGTGAAGGGTAATGTCTCCAACTGAGACAGCAAGTGAAGGAAAATATTTCCAACTGGGCCCTCAAGTGAAAGAGAATATCTCCAACTTGGACCTGAAGTAAAGACAAATATCTCCTACTAGGACTGGAAGTGAAGGGGAATGTCTCCAACTGAGACAGCAAGTGAAGGGCAATATCTCCAACTGAGGTGAAGAGGAATATCTCTAAGTGGGACAGGAAGTGAAGAGGCATATCTCTAAGTGGAACAGAAAGTGAAGGGTAAAATCCTCAACTGAGATAGAAAGTCCCAACTGCGACACAAACAAAAATGTGTTTTTAATAGCGCGAAGGGCTTGAAGGTAAAGAACTTCCAAAAACCTGCACCACAATTTCTTTCTTTGGTGACACAGGAAAACAAAGAGAGGAAAAATCTCCTCAATGAAGTCACAGGTAAATATGAAAACTCCAAAGTTTAAATTCATCCCTGTTTGTGAACATTATGCCTTCATGAAGACCTGGCAAGGCTGCGTTGTTACCCTATGACTGGATTTGAAGTAAAAAGGATGCTCTACAAGTACATTTTATCTTCTTTGCTATCAGAACAGTTGGGTATCATTTTTTTTTCCCCAAGAAGGCCTTGACACCAAAAGTCAATGGTTCCAACAAAATGCATCCTGACAGATTGTTCTTTATGATTTATCTTCTGCAGTATTCCATGCATGTCTTCACACTTTAATTCAAACCTGAATAATTAATTTCCTGGAAAATTATGCTAAGTGAGTGCTTCTCTTCGATTGACTACTGATTAAAAGACCATCTGTTTGATGATATGGAACTGGTGTACTGGCATAAAAAAAGCACCAAAGCAGCCTTCACAGCCCGTGATTTATAATCAGCTGCGTTTCTAATTCACTTTCTCAAAATCTGAAGGAACGAGAAAAAAACTTTGTAATATCCCCAAGCCAAATAACAACAGGAAAGTTTTTTGCAACAATGAGTACTTGGCCTAACTTCATACTATTGCATAATAAGAGGTAACTACTTGTTTTGGCAACAACTAATAACCCCCTGGGTGCGCACGTAGCAGGAATACAACCTCTAATTATGTTCCCCACCACTTAATGTGGAATATGTTTAGTGGAAAGCGAAATTCAATCCATCAGCGTCAGCCAAGTTCCGTTCAATTTCTCCTGCAGTTTCTGTATTCAAGCTCAATACAAATTTAACTCAAGTGTTCAGTTCATTAAAGGAGAACTCCACAATAAACAAATCAGGTAAATATATAATAAAGAGCGGTTTAGCAATTGCAAACCATTAAATCTTTTTCTTATATTGTCCAGCCAGTGTCATAAGGAAGGGAGATATCATTGCATATTAGCATCTCCCAACCCCCAGGGGCTAGCCAAGGTCTGTGCTGCCCACTGCTGTGTGAAGATTACTGAGAATGCAGCCTGATAAATTTGGGTGGGCCTTAGATGCTCGTGTAGGGACAAGTGGAACTACACTCACTAATGCCTGAACTTAGGCTGGGAGCTGCGGTCATGTGACAGTCAACATTAACCACTTCAGCCTCGGAAGGATTTAACCCCTTCCTGACAAGAGCACTTTTAGCGCAGTGCTCCAGTGAGTGAGGAGAAGCAGAGCGGAGAGCTGCTGATTGACAGTCTGCAGCTCTCTGCTCGGAGAACTGTGAGAACCGAGCCATCAGCAGTGTTTGATCGCTTGGTTCTCAGTGCAGGGGCGCCGGGGGACAGATGCAGCATCAGACCGATGCTGCATCCACCTAGGTAAGAAAAGGAAAAAAAAAAAATTCCCATACTTCTCTTTTAATGAAAACCAGAGACATCCACTGTAGCAGCCTCTCCATTAATGCAGACTAGAGACATCCAATGTAGTAGCTTACCCATTAATGAAGACCAGAGACATCCACTGATGCAGCCTTTCTAATAATGAAGACCAGTGACATCCACTGTAACAGCCTATCCATTAATGAAGACCAGCAACTTTACTTAGAATGCACATCACTGGAGCCAATAGTGTAAGGGATCCTAGACTTACAATAGATACAGTGGTTTGGGTCATCAGCGTCAACATGCTTTGTCGGGAGTCAGGTTAAGGGTATTTACCTATTGGTGGTTAACAGTTTTTTACTTTAACACATTACTAGAGATGGGCCGGACACCCCCCCCCCCCCTGTTCGGTTCGCAGCAGAACTCCCAAACAGGGGAAAAGTTTTAACCCAAACGGCGAACCCCAATGAAGTCTATAGAAGTCGAACAGGAAAAATCAAAAGTGTCCATTTTGAAGGCTTATATGCAATTAATTGGCCATAAAAGAGGTATGTAGGTCCGGGTACTGCCCTGGGGGACATGTATCAATGCAAAAAAACATTTTTTTAAAACGATTGATTTTAATAATGCTTAAAGTACATCAATAAAAATGAAAAGTCCCTTTAAATATAGTGCCTGAGGGGTCCCCTTAGTCTGCCTGTAAAGTGGCACATCTGTAGCATTTATAGAACATGCTACAGCAAAACTGACATTTCTAAAGAAAAAAAACTAGTCAAATCCCATTTAAAATGACTCGGGGTTTGAATTACCGGCGCCTGGCAATTGAAATAAAAAGAAAGAAAAAAATTGGCGTGGAATGCCCCAAAAAATCCATACCAGACCCTTATGCGGGCAAGCAAGAAAAGGGGGGGGAGATAGCGAGTGCCCCCCCCCCTCCTGAACCATACCAGACCACATGCACTCAACATGAGGGGGTGGGTGCTTTGTGGCGGGGGGGCTCTGCTGAGGGTATGTGGCCTGGTATGTGGCCTGGTGAGGTTCAGGAGGGGGGGACTCCCTCGCCCCCCCCCCCCCCCTTTCCTGACCTGCCAGGCTGCATGCCCAGATAAAGGTCTGGTATGGATTTTGGGGAGGACCCCACACCGTTTTTGTTTTTTAAATTTTGTCATGGGGTTCCCCTTATAATCCATTCCAGACCCGAAGGGGAAGCCCATTGCCAGTTGTTAAGGATGCCGCAGCCGCCTTCCTAGCCCGGCTTCTTAACAACCAGCTTACACTGCGTCCTGATTGGGCAATGCTTTGCCCAATCAGGGCGCAGAATGCACTGTGCAGCGCGCAGTGCATTGCAGGGTGTTTGGTGGGGCGCACACCCTGCAAATTCGGGTGTTCGGCGATTGGTCGCTCATGCTCAGGCCAAACCATTTGCCCAACACTACTTATTACTATGGTTACTATTATTTGGGCCATTAATACTAATATACAGTGCCTTGAAAAAGTATTTATACCCCTTGAAATTTTCCACATTTTGTCATGTTACAACCAAAAAAGTAAATGTATTTTATTGGGATTTTATGTGATAGACCAACACAGAGTGGCACATAATTGTGAAGTAGAAGGAAAATGATAAATGGTTTTCAGCATTTTTTACAAATAAATCTGAAAAGTGTGGTGTACATTTGTATTCAGCCCCCCTGAGTCAATACTTTGTAGAACCCCCTTTCTCTGCAATTACAGCTGCAAGTCTTTTTGGGGATGTCTCTACCAGCTTTACACATCTAAATAGTGAAATTTTTTCCCATTCTTCTTTGCAAAATAGCGCAAGCTCTGTCAGATGGAACAGCTGTGAACAGCCATTTTCAAGTCTTGCCACAGATTCTCAAATAGATTTAGGTCTGGACTTTGACTGGGCCATTCTAACACATGAATATGATTTGATGTAAACCATTCCATTGTAGCTCTGGCTGTATATTTAGGGTCGTTGTCCTGCTGGAAGGTGAACCTCCACCCCAGTCTCAAGTCTTTTGCAGACTCTAATGCTGCGTACACACGAGCGGACTCCGAAGGACTTTTCGACGGAGTTCCGATGGAGTTCCAACGAAACAGACTTGCCTACACACGACCACACCAAAGTCCAATCGTTTCAAACGAGATGAAGTTCGACTGGACTAGAATAAGGAAGTTCATAGCCGGTAGCCAATAGCTGCCCTTACGTCCGTCGGACTAGCATACAGACGAACTGATTTTTCGATTGGACTTGAGTCCATCAGAAAGATTTGAAACTATTACTAGGTCCGTCGGAATCTTCGCCAGAAAAGGTCTGATGAAGGTCCGATGAAGCCCACACACGATCGGAATGTCCGACGGAATTGTTCCGTCCGACCTTTTCTGCCAGACAGTGCGTGCGTGTGTACGCGGCATTACAGGTTTTCTTCTAACATTGCCCTGTATTTGGCTCCATCCATCTTCCCATCAACTCTGACCAGCTTCCCTGTCCCTGCTGAAGAAAAGCATCCCCACAACATGATGCTGCCACCACCATGTTTCATGGTGGGAATGGTGTGTTTAGGGTGATGTGCAGTGTTAGTTTTCCGCCACATATATTAGGCCAAAAAGTTAAGTTTTGGTCTCATCTGACCAGAGCACCTTCTTCCACATGTTTGCTGTGTCCCCCACATGGCTTCTCACAAACTGCAAACAGGACTTCTTTTGGCTTTCTTTCAACAATGGCTTTCTTCTTGCCACTCTTCCATAAAGGGCAGATTTTTGGAGAGCACGACTAATAGTTGTCCTGTGGACAGATTCTCCCACCTGAGCTGTGGATCTCTGCAGCTCCCCCAGAGTTACCATGGGCCTCTTGGCTGCTTCTCTGATGAATTCTCTCCTTGCCCCGCCTATCAGTTTACGTGGATGGCCATGTCTTGGTAGGTTTGCAGTTGTGCCATACTCTTTCCATTTTCAGATTATTGATTGAACAGTGCTCCGTGAGATGTTCAAAGCTTGGGATATTTTTTTATAACCTAACCTTGCTTTAAACTTCTCCACAAATTTATACCTGACCTGTCTGGAGTGTTCCTTGGCCTTCATGATGCTGTTTGTTCACTAAGGTTCTCTAACAAACCTCTGAGGGCTTCACAGAACAGCTGCATTTATACTGAGATTAAATGACACACAGGTGGACTCTATTTACTAATTAGGTGACTTCTGAAGGCAATTGGTTCCACTAGATTTTAGTTAGGGGTATCAGAGTAAAGGGGGCAGAATACAAATGCACAACACACTTTTAACAGATTTATTCATAAAACATTTTGAAAACCATTTTCCTTCCACTTCACAATTATGTGCCACTTTGTGTTGGTCTATGACATAAAATCCCAATAAAATACATTTACGTTTTTGGTTGTAACATGACAAAATGTGGAAAATGTCAAGGGGTATGAATACTTTTTCATGACACTGCATGTTAAATGTATTCTTTTTACTTTATGTTCCTTTTTCCTGTGCCAACTGTGGGTTATTTACAGTGCATCCGTAAAGTATTCACAGCGCTTCACTTTTTCCACATGTTGTTTTGTTACAGCCTTATTCCAAAATGAGTTAAATTCATTATTTTCCTCAAAATTCTACAAACAATACCCCACAATGACAACGTGAAAGAAGTTTGTTTAAAATCTTTGCAAATTCAGTAAAAATAAAAATTTAAAAAGTATTCACAGCCTTTACCATGGCACTCAAAATTGAGCTCAGGTGCATCCTGTTTCTTTTTTTTTTTTTTTTTTTTCTTTTTTTTTTTTTCTTTGCCACCTCAGTTAACTTTTATCCAGAGACTACTTTCAGAATGGTACTCGTATATGTCTCTAATGTAGTCACATCATTGTGGCCTTCCAAAATTATTCCCCTTTTTTCCCTTTTTTTTTTTTTGTAGCGCATAACAATTTACATTACAATATGTAGATGATAACCGTAGTCCCAGACTACGGGACACGTAACATGCAGCTTATACCACAGGGCCTGTTGGCCACATTTACTACCCCCCACCCCCCCATACCCCTCCCTTATTAAACCCCCAAAATAACCGGGCGCACCTAATGGGCAACGACAGATCTGTGCATTATTCTCTCTTGTCTCTAAGTTGCACCTAGTGTGGCTACGCCCTATAACTAAGGACATAAACACTCTCAGCTCACACGTAGCACTGCTTGCGGGCACGGCATTGCCTGGACCCATGGATCCCACAGCCTCACAAACTTGTTATAATTGCCAGCCCTAGTATAGAACGTCCTTTCACTCCAGACTATGGAGTTAACTATTCTAATCCAATCTTCCGAAGACGGGGGGGTTCTTGATTGCCAAAGCTGTGCTATTAATTTCCTGGCTTGGAACAGGCATCTTGCTGCCGCCACCGCTGTATACCTGTCTCTCAACCCATTATCAACATGACCTAGCACACAAGTCTTGGCATCAAGCACTAAGTTAATTTTGAACGTTATATTTATTTTCTTTAAAATCTCGGACCAGTACCTGACTAGTTTTGGGCACCGCCATACCATGTGGATTAAGTCGCCTACTCTTCTACATCTAGGGCACTCCTCGTTGGTTCTGCGGCCAAACTTAAAGAGCTTTTTTGGAGTATAATAAGATCTATGTAGCAGCATCAGATGGGAGGCCTTTTGTGAAGGCGAGACCGACACCTCTGTTCCAAATTCCAGAATTCTTTTCCACTCAGCGTCCGTTGTCTCTCCCACATCGCATCCTGTTTCTACTGGTCATCCTTGAGACGTTTCTACAACTTGATTGGAGTCCCCCTGTGGTAAATTCAGTTGATTGGACATGATTTGGAAAGCCACACATCTATCTATATAAGATCCCACAGTTAACAGTGCATGTCAGAGCACAAACCAAGCCATGAAGTCCAGGGAATTGATCTCTGAGACAGGATTGTATGCAGGCCCAGATCTGGTGAAGGGTACAGAAAATGTCTGTAGCATTGAAGGTCCCAATGAGCACAGTGGCCTCCATCATCCGTAAATGGAAGAAGTTTGGAACCACCAGAACTCTTCATAGAGTGGGCTGCCTGGCCAAACTGAGCGATCGGGGGAGAAGGGTCACTCTGACACAGCTCCAGCATTTCTCTGTGGGGAGGAGAACCTTCCAGAAGAACAACTATATCTGCAGCACTCCACCAATCAGGCCTGTATGGCAGAGTGGCCAGATGAAAACCACTCCTCAGTAAAAGGCACATGACAGCCCAGTTGGAGTTTGCCAAAAGACACCTGAAGGACCCTCAGACCATGAGAAACAAAATTCTCTGGTCTGATGAAACAAAGAATGAACTCTTTGGCCTGAATGGCAAGAGTCATGTCTGGAGGAAACCAGGCACCGCTCATCACCTGGCCAGTCAAGCCTGGTGGTGGCAGCATCATGCTGTGGGGATGTTTTTCAGCGGCAGAAACTGGGAGACTAGTCAGGATCGAGTAAAAGATAAACGCAGCAATGTACAGAGACATCCTTAATGAAAACCTGCTCCAGAGCGCTATGGACATCAGACTGGGGCGAAGGTTCACCTTCAAATAGGACAACAACCCTAAGCACACAGCCAAGATAACAAAGGAGTTGCTACGGGACAAGTCTATGAATGTCTTTGAGTGGCCCAGCCAGAGCCCAGACTTGAACCCGATTGAACATCTCCGCCGAGATCTGAAAATAGTATGCAGAGGAGTGCAGCGCATATCAGGGCTCAATAAAACATAACAGATGTGATATAAAGTCCATATAAATCCAAAAAACAAGAATAGATGGTGGACAAACAGTCCCAGCAGGTAAGGATTCCAAGTATACCCTCCGCACTGCTCTCCCGTACATACAACCCCGTTTCATACCCTCCTAACTGTTCTCCTGTATATACAACCCCATTTCATACCCTCCGCACTGCTCTCCCGTATATGCCACCCCTTGTCATACCCTCCGCACTGCTCTCCTGTACATACCACCCCGTGTCATACCCTCCGCACTGCTCTCCCATACATACAACCCCTTGTCATACCCTCCGCACTGCTCTCCCGTACATACAACCCTGTGTCATACCCTCCGCACTACTCTCCCGTACATACAACCCCTTGTCATACCCTCCGCACTGCTCTCCCGTACATACAACCCCTTGTCATACCCTCCGCACTGCTCTCCCATACATACAACCCCTTGTCATACCCTCCGCACTGCTCTCCTGTACATACAACCCCTTGTCATACCCTCTGCACTGCTCTCCCGTACATACAACCCCATGTCATACCCTCTGCACTGCTCTCCCGTACATACCACCCCGTGTCATACCCCCCTAACTGCTCTCCCATACATACAACCCCATGTCATACCCTCCGCACTGCTCTCCCGTACATACCACCCCGTGTCATACCCCCCTAACTGCTCTCCCGTACATACAACCCCATGTCATACCCTCTGCACTGCTCTCCCGTACATACCACCCCGTGTCATACCCCCCTAACTGCTCTCCCGTACATACAACCCCATGTCATACCCTCCTAACTGCTCTCCCGTACATACAACCCCATGTCATACCCTCCTAACTGCTCTCCCGTACATACCACCACTTGTCATACTTTCCGCGCTGCTCTCCCGTATATACAACCTCATGTCATACCCTCCTAACTGCTCTCCTGTACATACAACCCCTTGTCATACCCTCCTAACTGCTTTCCTGTACATACAACCCCATGTCATACCCTCTGCACTCCTCTCCCGTACATACAACCCCATGTCATACCCTCCTAACTGCTTTCCTGTACATACAACCCCATGTCATACCCTCTGCACTCCTCTCCCGTACATACAACCCCATGTCATACCCTCCGCACTGCTCTCCCGTACATACCACCCCGTGTCATACCCTCCGCACTGCTCTCCCGTACATACCACCCTGTGTCATACCCTCCGCACTGCTCTCCCGTACATACAACCCCTTGTCATACCCTCCGCACTGCTCTCCCGTACATACCACCCCGTGTCATACCCTCCGCACTGCTCTCCCGTACATACAACCCCATGTCATACCCTCCTAACTGCTCTCCTGTACATACCACCCCAAGTCATACCCTCCGCACTGCTCTCCCGTACATACAACCCCATGTCATACCCTCCGCACTGCTCTCCCGTACATACAACCCCATGTCATACCCTCCGCACTGCTCTCCCGTACATACATCCCCATGTCATACCCTCCGCACTGCTCTCCCATACATACAACCTCATGTCATACACTCCTAACTGCTCGCCTGTACATACAACCCCATGTCATACCCTCCACACTGCTCTCCCATACAAACAACCCATGTCATACACTCCTAACTGCTCACCTGTACTTACCACCCCATGTCATACCCTCCGCACTGCTTTCCTGCATATTTTACCCCCTAAAATAATTATGAAATATTATTTGTAATATACCCAACCTTGCCTGTTGGAGCAGGCACCCTTTTGCTAGTATCTATGTAAAATAATTAAATAAAAGGTGGATTCCCTATCCAAGATCCTTAGGCAGCTACCCCCCCCCCCCCCCCCCAAAAAAAAAAAGCCAGTCTGACGTTTTCTGTCCCAGATGAACCTAGGGTTGCCACCTCATCCCTTTAAACCTGAACACATATAAATTACACAGGTTCTGAGGCTAATTTAATGCAGATGAGGCACCAGATGAGTTTAATTACCACCTTAATCAGCCACAGAACCTGTGTAATTAATATGTGTTTGGTTTTAAAGGGATGAGGTGGTAACCCTTCATGAACCACAGATCTCAGCATGGTCCATTTCAGGGGGAACTACAACCGTCTCTGCAGCTGGTGGCCCAGGGGCTTCCTTCGCCTGGATGAGTAGTTGGCTGTAATGAGTGTTTTTGTAATTCATTTTATAGAAAGCACTGAAGAAGTACGCGGTAATTTGTGTGAAAGACTCGTTAATGTTCCTGCGCTTTTTTCATCCTTCGATTGCGTGAGTGTAAGCTGATAATGAAGCCTGGAAGTGCACCTGCTTGACATAATGCTGAGATGCGCCTTGTTTGATCTGTGAATTGATGCAGCTGGGTCTATGTACAGGGGAAGTGGCGGGGAGGCGAGAGATTTAGGCGCCTGAAAAATGCTGGAAAAGGTTTAATATTATACAAAGTAAAGTGAAACTTCAGGCATACGGAAGAAAACCTTTAGGTTGTGTTCACACTATTGCGAATTGGATGTGGGTTTTTCTGCATCCAATTCGCATGTCAGGAGATTGTGACCGGCTCTCAATGGAGCCGGTTCACACATCTCCGGAGCGGCCGCGGAGCAGATTGCACAGGAGACCTGTGCGTCTTCTGGTCTATTTCAGGTCCGCATTCAGCCAAAAATTCGGACTGAAATCAGACCTGAAATGGTGAACGGGGACGCACCGGACCCTCTGCTGTGAGCCGCTCTGTGCAACATTGTGAACCCAGCCTTAGCCTTGATTTCTATACATAACAAAACATGCAACTGAGGAGGTCCCAGTTGGAAGAGGGAAGTCTTGGGAGTGGGGTGTTGGGATTTTAAATGCTTGTAGCTTTTAAGAAAACCCATTGCTTTTAGTAAATTCCATTTACACCCATGATGCTTTTACTTCTCAGTGACGTCACCGGTCTTTAGTGAAAGGATAGGCTACATTCTCAGTGATGTCACTGGTCTTTAGTGAAAGGATAGGCTACATTCTCAGTGATGTCACTGGTCTCTAGTGAAGAGATAGGCTACATTCTCAGTGATGTCACTGGTCTCTAGTGAATGGATAGGCTACTTTCTCAGTGATGTCACTGGTCTCTAGTGAATGGATAGGCTACATTCTCAGTGAATTCACTGATCTCTAGTGAATGAATAGACTTCATTCTCGGTGATGTCACTGGTCTCTAGTGAATGGATAGGCTACATTCTCAGTGATGTCACTGGTCTCTAGTGAAGGGATAGGTTACATTCTCAGTGATGTCACTGGTCTCTAGTGAATGGATAGGCTACATTCTCAGTGATGTCACTGGTCTCTAGTGAATGGATAGGCTACATTCTCAGTGATGTCACTGGTCTCTAGTGAATGGATAAGCTACATTCTCAGTGATGTCACTGGTCTCTAGTGAATGGATAGGCTTCATTCTCAGTGAATTCACTGATCTCTAGTGAATGAATAGACTTCATTCTCGGTGATGTCACTGGTCTCTAGTGAATGGATAGGCTACATTCTCAGTGATGTCACTGGTCTCTAGTGAAGGGATAGGCTACATTCTCAGTGATGTCACTGGTCTCTAGTGAATGGATAGGCTACATTCTCAGTGATGTCACTGGTCTCTAGTGAATGGATAGGCTACATTCTCAGTGAATTCACTGATCTCTAGTGAATGAATAGACTTCATTCTCGGTGATGTCACTGGTCTCTAGTGAATGGATAGGCTACATTCTCAGTGATGTCACTGGTCTCTAGTGAAGGGATAGGCTACATTCTCAGTGATGTCACTGGTCTCTAGTGAATGGATAGGCTACATTCTCAGTGATGTCACTGTCTCTAGTGAATGGATAGGCTACATTCTCAGTGAATTCACTGATCTCTAGTGAATGAATAGACTTCATTCTCGGTGATGTCACTGGTCTCTAGTGAATGGATAGGCTACATTCTCAGTGATGTCACTGGTCTCTAGTGAAGGGATAGGTTACATTCTCAGTGATGTCACTGGTCTCTAGTGAATGGATAGGCTACATTCTCAGTGATGTCACTGGTCTCTAGTGAATGGATAGGCTACATTCTCAGTGATGTCACTGGTCTCTAGTGAATGGATAGGCTACATTCTCAGTGATGTCACTGGTCTCTAGTGAATGGATAGGCTTCATTCTCAGTGAATTCACTGATCTCTAGTGAATGGATAGGCTACATTCTCAGTGATGTCACTGGTCTCTAGTGAATGGATAGGCTACATTCTCAGTGATGTCACTGGTCTCTAGTGAATGGATAGGCTACATTCTCAGTGATGTCACTGGTCTCTAGTGAATGGATAGGCTTCATTCTCAGTGAATTCACTGATCTCTAGTGAATGAATAGACTTCATTCTCGGTGATGTCACTGGTCTCTAGTGAATGGATAGGCTACATTCTCAGTGATGTCACTGGTCTCTAGTGAAGGGATAGGTTACATTCTCAGTGATGTCACTGGTCTCTAGTGAATGGATAGGCTGCATTCTCAGTGATGTCACTGGTCTCTAGTGAATGGATAGGCTACATTCTCAGTGATGTCACTGGTCTCTAGTGAATGGATAGGCTACATTCTCAGTGATGTCACTGGTCTCTAGTGAATGGATAGGCTTCATTCTCAGTGAATTCACTGATCTCTAGTGAATGAATAGACTTCATTCTCGGTGATGTCACTGGTCTCTAGTGAATGGATAGGCTACATTCTCAGTGATGTCACTGGTCTCTAGTGAAGGGATAGGTTACATTCTCAGTGATGTCACTGGTCTCTAGTGAATGGATAGGCTACATTCTCAGTGATGTCACTGGTCTCTAGTGAATGGATAGGCTACATTCTCAGTGAATTCACTGATCTCTAGTGAATGAATAGACTTCATTCTCGGTGATGTCACTGGTCTCTAGTGAATGGATAGGCTACATTCTCAGTGATGTCACTGGTCTCTAGTGAAGGGATAGGCTACATTCTCAGTGATGTCACTGGTCTCTAGTGAATGGATAGGCTACATTCTCAGTGATGTCACTGGTCTCTAGTGAATGGATAGGCTTCATTCTCAGTGAATTCACTGATCTCTAGTGAATGAATAGACTTCATTCTCGGTGATGTCACTGGTCTCTAGTGAATGGATAGGCTACATTCTCAGTGATGTCACTGGTCTCTAGTGAAGGGATAGGTTACATTCTCAGTGATGTCACTGGTCTCTAGTGAATGGATAGGCTACATTCTCAGTGATGTCACTGGTCTCTAGTGAATGGATAGGCTACATTCTCAGTGATGTCACTGGTCTCTAGTGAATGGATAGGCTACATTCTCAGTGAATTCACTGATCTCTAGTGAATGAATAGACTTCATTCTCGGTGATGTCACTGGTCTCTAGTGAATAGATAGGCTGCATTCTCGGTAGGGTTGCCACCTGCCCGGGATTCACCCGGATAGTTCGGGTTTGTAATCATGCGTCTGGGTTTCAGACCACCTGAAACCCGGACACATTATTCAGACAGGACTATAGCTTCCCAGCAGAGTTGCTGGCTGCAGTTGTGTAAGCCGAGAGTCTGTTTGTTACACTCTCTTTCACACTGCCCAAAGCCAGCACTAACAATCCCCCCTCCCCCCCACACCGACGGGAGAGGAGAGATGGCTCGATCTACTCCTCTTCCTCCCGCCCCTACCCCTCTGTGTCTGCCCACACTCCAATCCCCGGCGCTGTGCCTCAGAAAAGGAAAGTGAGGGCTGGAAATTTGAAGTCCAGCAGCCTCAGATACAACTGGGTGAGAGGTGCTGACTGCCAAGGGGTGAGTGAGCTCGCCATCCATCCCTGTCTGTAACTAAGGTCTTCCCCCTTCTCTCTCCTGCCTCTGAGTGAGTACACTAAGGTAAATCAAGCTTCTCAGAACACCCCTTACATCAGAGTTCCCCTTTACATCAGAGTCCTCAGTGTTCCCCCTTAAATCATGGTTTCCAGAGCATTACTTATATTAGAGTCCCCAGAGTTCTCCCTTACATCAGAGTCTGCCGAGTCCCCCAGAGGGAACTCTGTGAGTTCAGATGTAAAAGATTAACTCTGTGGACTTTGATGTAAAGGTGGACTCTTGTGATTAACTTAATATGATGAAAAATGTTATTTAATTGCCAAATACATATATGTATAATTTATACTATTAAAAAAAGAAATTGCTGTGCGCCTCTAAAGTGTTCGGGTTTGCCTTGAAGAAAAGGTGGCAACCCTAATTCTCAGTGATGTCACTGGTCTCTAGTGAATGGATAGACTGCATTTTCAGCAATGTCGTCTGTCTATAGCTATAGCTCCATGGCCTTGGTAGAAAACCTCCCCTAAGACCACAGATTTAAAATTAATAACAGTAAAATATTACCGTGCATCCGGAAAGTATTCAGAGTGCTTTACTTTTTCCACATTTTGCTATGTTAGAGCCTTATTCCAAAATGGATGAAATTCATTATTTTCCTCAAAATTCTACAAACAATACCCCATAATGACAACATAAAATAAGTTTGTTTGAAATCTCTGCAAATTTATTAAAAATAAAAAATGAAAAAAATCCCACGTACATAAGTATTCACAGCCTTTGCTCAATACTTTGTTGAAGCACCTTTGGCACCAATTACAGCCTCAAGTCTTTTTGAGTATGATGCTACAAGCTTGGCACACCTATTTTGGGCAGTTTCTCCCGTTCTTCTTCGCAGGACCTCTCAAGCTCCATCATTTTGGATGGGGAGCGTCAGCGCACATCCATTTTCAGATCTCATATAAGTAAATACAATTGGCGCAAAGAGTAAAGATGAATAATAAAATGCAGCTGAACACTAATGCCCCGTACACACGGTCGGACATTGATCGGACATTCCGACAACAAAATCCTAGGATTTTTTCCGACAGATGTTGGCTCAAACTTGTCTTGCATACACACATTCACATAAAGTTGTCGGAAAATCCGATCATTCTGAACGCGGTGACGTAAAACACGTACGTTGGGACTATAAACGGGGCAGTGGCCAATAGCTTTCATCTCTTTATTTATTCTGAGCATGCGTGGCACTTTGTCCGTCGGATTTGTGTACACATGATCGGAATTTCCGACAAATTTTATAGCCTGCTCTCAAACATTGTGTGTCGGAAAATCCGATGGAAAATGTGTGATGGAGCCTACACACGGTCGGAATTTCCGACAACAAGGTCCTATCACACATTTTCCGTCGGAAAATCTGACCGTGTGTACGGGGCATAAGAGATTTTTGACATAACCAAAAGGGTAATAGTATACAGAGGAGTGCAGCACATATCAGGGCTCAATAAAACATAACAGATGTGATATAAAGTCCATATAAATCCAAAAAACAAGAATAGGTGGTGGACTAACAGTCCCAGCAGGCAAGTATTCCACATGAGAAAATTTCAATGCAAGAGTGACTTTCCCTCCACCTCGAGAGCAATCGCTTTGCTCACTTCTAATGCTGCGTACACACGAGCGGACTTTACGGCAGACTTTGCCCGGCGGACAGGATTTCGTCGGACAATTCGATCGTGTGTGGGCTCCAGCGGACTTTCTTTGCTCAAAAGTTGGACGGACTTAGATTTGAAACATGTTTTAAATCTATCCGTCGAACTCGAGTCCGGTCGAAAAGTCCGCTCGTCTGTATGCTAGTTCGACGGACAAAACTCCACGCTAGGGCAGCTATTGGCTACTGGCTATGAACTTCCTTATTTTAGTCCGGTCGTACGTCATCATGTACGAATTTGACAGACTTTGGTGGATTGTGTGTAGGCAAGTCCGTTCATTCAGAAAGTCCGTCGTAAAGTACGTAGAAAAGTCCGCCGGGCAAAGTCTGCCGTAAAGTCCGTCCGAGTGCACGTGGCATAAGTGTGGGCCACTGAACTAACAGATAGTCAACGACGCATGTCCCATAGGGTATAACCTCCAGAAAGGGTCCAGGTCCACGGACCGATATCCCAAGGGGTAAGTATTGAGAGAGAAAGGCAAATCTAAGTGCTCACTGGTATCGTAATTTTGCAACGTTTTTATTAATAAAAAATGGCTACTCACAAGGGCTTCAATGTACAGCACATAACAGAGCAGACACTGAGGATATGGATATCCAGGATGGCAGCGGGTAATGTCAGGATGTGGCTCCTCCCCCGTATGCGTTACGTTCACAAGAACTTCGTCAGCGGGGAGAGCAGTGCAGAGGGTATGACAAGGGGTGGTATGTACAGGAGAGCAGCTAGGAGGGTATGACACGGGGTGGTATGTACGGGAGAGCAGTGCGGAGGGTATGACAAGGGGTTGTATGTACAGGAGAGCAGCTAGGAGGGTATGACATGGGGTTGTATGTACAGGAGAGCAGTGCAGAGGGTATGACAAGGGGTTGTATGTACAGGAGAGCAGTGCAGAGGTTATGACATGGGGTGGTATGTACGAGAGAGCAGTGCGGAAGGTATGACAAGGGGTTGTATGTACAGGAGAGCAGTGCGGAGGGTATGACAAGGGGTGGTATGTACGGGAGAGCAGCTAGGAGGGTATGACATGGGGTTGTATGTACGGGAGAGCAGTGCGGAGGGTATGACATGGGGTGGTATGTACGGGAGAGCAGAGCGGAGGGTATGACATGGGGTGGTATGTACGGGAGAGCAGAGCGGAGGGTATGACAAGGGGGGGTATTACGGGAGAGCAGTGCGAAGAGTATGACAAGGGTGGGTATGTACGGGAGAGCAGTGCGGAGGGTATGACATGGGGTTGTATGTACGGGAGAGCAGTGCCGAGGGTATGACAAGGGGTGGTATATACAGGAGAGCAGTGCAAAGGGTATGACAAGGGGTGGTATGTACGGGAGAGCAGTGCGGAGGGTACGACAAGGGGTGGTATGTACGGGAGAGCAGTGCGGAGGGTATGACAAGGGGTTGTATATACCGGAGAGCAGTGCAGAGGGTATGACATGGAGTGGTATGTACAGGAGAGCAGTTAGGAGGGTATGACATGAGGTTGTATGTACGGGAGAGCAGTGCGGAGGGTATGACATGGGGTTGTATGTATAGGAGAGCAATGCGGAGGGTATGACAAGAGGTGGTATGTATGGGAGAGCAGTGCAGAGGGTATGACATGGGGTGGTATGTACGGGAGAGCAGAGCGGAGGGTATGACAAGGGGGGGTATTACAGGAGAGCAGCTAGGAGGGTATGACAAGAGGTGGTATGTACGGGAGAGCAGTGCGGAGGGTATGACAAGGGGTGGTATGTACGGGAGAGCAATGCAGAGGGTATGACATGGAGTGGTATGTACAGGAGAGCAGTTAGGAGGGTATGACATGGAGTGGTATGTACAGGAGAGCAGTTAGGAGGGTATGACATGGGGTTGTATGTACGGAAGAGCAGTTAGGAGGGTATTGAGGTAGGAGAATAACAGTAATGACTGCTGTGCAATGAACTCTGGTATGCAAGTTTTTTTATTTCATTCTTCTAGCTAGCAAGAATGAACACTCCTGGCCCGACTCGTGTCTACACGCCAGAGTATTCCTTACAGGAAATTCATTGTACATATAACTCTATCACATTACGTCACAAGCACACAGATGATACATTTCCTTTACAAAAACATTCTGTCCCTTCACCTACTTCTACTAATGCAAAGCAGTTCACCAAAGCATATAGTTTCACAAGTATTGCACAAGCCTTGCCTCTGCGGTTACTTCCTTAATCAGCTGACTGGCCTTTGACACATCCTGGACAGGAAAAGTGTGCTAAGCTAGACACAGATCGTTTTGCTAAAAGGGGGAAGTGTTCATTTGCCAATCCACAGCCTGTCACGTACAAAATGTTCTTTTATAGTAACTAGCTTTTTAGCTGGGATTCTAAATCAGCCCTACTATACACATAACACATAATCATGGCCATATAATCTGATCCCCATTCCTACTTCATTCCCCCCTTTGATCATAATCATAGCGATTAATATGAGCGAGATTAAGCATCACTAAATAGCATACAGGTCTGCTTTCTAATGGATCAGAGCTCAATGTGACTGAGATTTTTTTTTTTTTTTATTTAGTCTTGGGGGGTTAATGGCTGGTATTTCCACATAGCCATAATATGGGTCGCAGCCTTTCTTTCTACGGTGGCCTCAATGAAACTCTGGATCATTCTAGTCCCAAGGGGAATCAGACAGGGCAGCAGCAGACATGCTATGAGTATTATTACAACGATCCCCAATATAGCCTTTACCCCATATACACTGGGAAAACCCCAATCTCCGAACCAGCTACCAGCATTGAGACCATCCCATGTTGGTTCCTCCACACACATAGCAATCTGTGACTTGTAAATTGTCAGCCACACTTTCTGCTAATTCAATGAACAGGTTCTTTGTGCTAGGGGGCACTTCCATACCAGTGGCTAGCTCTTCATATAAAGAATGAAATAACTGATGATTAACACTCTTTGTTAGTTCAGTTTCTAGTGAGACATACACAATTGTACCGGGGTCTGATCCTTTACCATAAATATGAACTCCAAACTTATTTCCCCATTGTGCTAAAAACTGGACAGGGTTATGTATGGTGAAATTCACAGGGGTGCAACTTCCCACTGTGCAACTGGATGAACCAGCTAAAGATTGTAGAATGGCATCCTGATTTTTCATTCCCCATGTTCCCCAGGCAGCACACCTCCAGTTGGGGCAGTAATTCCATTCCTCTCCTGCACAGCTAGGTCCCAGTTTACCTGAACAGATGTACCTATCATTTCTTAAATACTCTCTCTCCCATTCCAATCCCCCACACCCTCCCCTTGGGAAGTGGTTGAGGTTGATGGCAGCACACACATCAAAGATTAGGCTTGCTGCAGTGCTGGGGTCAGTGATCAGTGTTTGGTTTATCAGCCTACCGGTGGAACTAAAGCTCCGAACGGTTAGCCAGGTTTTATAGGGTGCATAAGTGGGGTCATAACAGGTTATCTGATTTTCAAAGGAGCACATTGAATAGGTAGTCCCATTATGTATGCAAGTACCAGTCTCTGTGCCCTTGCATTGATAATGAGAGTGCCACAATAACATCTTGGTAGTTACGGATCCTACTCTGGTAGTCTTTATACAAGGGTCACATGAGATACTCTCCCCCCCTGTTAAACTGGTCAGTATCACTATTATGACTATCAACAGTCTCATTATAACGATCTTAGTAAACATTACACCGATGAATATCCTCAAGCTTCAGCTTGTGCGTAGACCAACCAGCGTCCGGGCTGTGGTTGGAGCAGAGCTTAGTAGATATCCCTTATCTTCCGCCGTGCGTTGAGCCAGCAGCTTCCAGGGGTGTGCTGGCCGCAGGGCTGCAGTCTTTCTATCTTCTGCCGTGCGTAAATTCAGCAGCTTCCAGGGGTGTGCTGAACACAGGGCTGGAGTTCTTCCTTCTGATTTCTCTGGTCAATCTCAGTCTCAAAGGATCTTGGGGGTCTACTGTACTGTGCCAGGAGTCTGTGAGGTCAGCAGCTCGCTTTACCCTGGAGTGGTGTATCCAGGGTGTCACCTCGGCTACCTTAATGGCTGTTGGGGTAGATAGCAGAACAATATAAGGACCTCTCCATTTTGGCCCTAGTGGGGTTATGTTCCACTCCTTTACCCACACTGTATCTCCTGGTTTAAAGGGGTGTACTGGGTTCGACAAGCTTATGGGAAGTTTCTCCTGAACCCATTTCCCTATGTCCTGCATACTTTCCCCAAGTTTCTGTATCAGTTCATGGTTAACTACCCCTCCTATCTGATGCAAGTCTCCTCTTATCCCTCTAATGATAGGTGGGGGCCTACCATACAGTACCTCAAAAGGGGACAGATTTGTCCTCTTTGTTGGGGTACTCCGAATTCTCAGTAAAGCAATGGGCAACATCAAGGTCCACTCCATTTGGGTTTCCTGACAGAGCTTAGCCAGTTGTGACTTGAGTGTGCGGTTCATCCGTTCAACTTTTCCAGAGCTTTGGGGCCTATATGCGGTGTGTAATTTCCAAGTAATCTTAGGTGCCGTTGCTAATTCCTGGAGACACTTGTGGACAAAGTCAGGGCCATTGTCTGGGCCTATATCTGGGGATAAACACCTTTTACAAAACTGCTTCCGTCAGTAAAGTACTCAACGTTTGGATTTTCCAAGGGGCTGTCTTTCAAGTCTGGTCGGCTTACATATCCAATACCCGGAGACTGTCATGAGTTAGGGGTTCTTGTGAGGTGGGGAGCAGAGTGGCTGGGTTCAAAGGGTTTACAGTCTCTAAGTGGATACGAGGATTTTCACACAGCATAGCTTGATATTTAACCATTCGACTGTTCGTAAACCAGTGATTTCCCTTGTAATCCATTAATGCCTGTACTTGGTGTGGGACTCGGACATAAGTCTCCTGACCTAAGGACAACTTGTCAGCTTTGACCACAAGGAGGGCTGTTGCTGCGATAGCCCGCAGGCAGGAT
Organism: Lithobates clamitans; assembly: GCA_037952925.1. Taxonomy (NCBI): domain Eukaryota; kingdom Metazoa; phylum Chordata; class Amphibia; order Anura; family Ranidae; genus Lithobates; species Lithobates clamitans. Next base: position 882,755 of record JBBGZY010001572.1, on the reverse strand, counting down.
GGCCATCCCTGAGCTACAGTGTCCAGTTGTTTTGAAAGGTATGCTACAGGGCGCTGCCAAGACCCAGAGTACTGTGCCAGGACTCCTACTGCTATTCCTTGTTTTTCACTGACATACAAATAGAAGACTTTTTGGCTATCTGGCAAGCCTAGCGCAAGAGTCTGCATTAGGGAGACCTTAATGTCTTAATGCTCTGTTTTGCTGTTCTCCCCATTGGAAGGGTTCCTTTTCTCCCCCCTTTGTGGATTCATAGAGGGGTCTGGCTTTTATGGCAAAGTCCGGTATCCAGATTCAGCAGAATCCTGCCACCCCCAGGAATTCACGTACTTGCCGTCTGGTAGTCAGGGTGGGAATCTGACAAACAACTTCTTTCCTGCCTTCTCCCAATTGTCTCTGTCCTTGTGATACTCTGAATCCCAGGTACTTTACAGTCTCTTGTCAAAATTTCACCTTTCTCCGGGACACCTTATAACCTGTCTCCCACAGTAATTGTAACAGTTCATTAGTGACCGCTGGGTGCCTGGTCATTACAGCCTGATTGACCGCTCGGAGGTCTTGAGCAGGATGACAGTGAGCTGTTTCAGGTTTCTGCACTGGAAGTAGAGGTGTATTCCAGGGAGACTGACAGGGTTTTAGAATTCCATAGTGTAGGAATTTGTTTAAGTACTTTTGTTTTCCTACTAGGGCTTTTAGAGGGACTGGGTACTGTTTCAGGCTGACTGGAGTGGCTCCTGATTTTAATTCAATAAGGATTGAGGGAACGTGTGTGGTTAATCCTGGTAGGTTGTCTTCTGCCCACAGTCCCGGGATGTCTTGCAGTATGCGGGCTTCAAAGGGATGCGGGGCAAGGGTCCGGCTATTTGCATCAGGATCTCTCGGAGTGGAAGTGGACACTTGATTTGGGAGCCCATGGACTACTACTGAGTTCCCTATTTCTGTCCTGCCTATACCCAGAGTGCTACGGTCAGGAATATATTTACTGAGATTTGGCATTGACAAACTTGCTGAATCTGATGTAGGTGAACAACTACTTGAGTTCCCTTGTTTACTGGACGGGGCATTTGGACATGGCTCTAACCTGTCTCTATCTGAGGTCCTTTCCTCTACATACGGGGGAGGCAGATCTGTCTCTTCGGGTTGAGAATATATGTCTTTTGTTTGTTTTGTCAGTGGTACTACTCTTGTCCTAACTATAATTCTATACTGTTCCTCTTTCTGTGGCTTCTATCCACTGCAGGTCTTTGTCTCCCATTTGTCCAAAGGATGCACAATCATCCATACGGACTTTTTCTCCTAGCTGACTGACTGACTAACTGACTGAGGATTTATCCGAGAGATGCACAATCATCTGGACGGATATTCCTCCTGACTGGCTGACTGAGGATTTATTCGAGGGATGCACAATCACCCGAACGAACAGTCCTCCTGGAAGGTGCGTCTTGGTCATGTTTCTGTAAGTCTGACATAATATTCTCAAATAATCAGTCAATGGTCTCTAAGTCAAGGGTTCCCTGTGGGGGCCACCGCGCTCCATAGCAGGGCCAATCTTTCTCACACAATGTTATAAATTTCTCAGGGCTAAGTTTTTAAATTACAGTTCTTTAGAAAATCTCTTCTTAAAGTTGGAGATCATGGTTTGTAGAGGAAATTCAACACTATGTTTCCCACCCATTCTTATAACCTAACAGACACCAAGACAGACACAGAGGGTAGGGTAAATGATGAGAATTCAGTAAGGGGTCTGAATCCTCGACACAGGTAGGGACAATAGACAACGCTTCCCTCGGTCAGTGGCCTGGACGTGGTCTCCCAGCCAGGAACCGCACTTAAAAGAGGACACGGTCACTTCACCACAAAGTGATGTCTCATACACACATCAATCATACCAGACATTCCCACCCAAAAATTACTGACTGACTGAGGATTCGTCCGAAAGATGCACAATCATCTGAACGGACGTCTCTCTCGGAAGGTGATCAGGCTTCCCTTCTCTCGATCCGTCGAGAGGCTGGCTGGCTGTCTTACTGTTATCCAAAAACAAAAGTAAAAAGGCTCTCACCTGTTCCCGTTGGAGCTCCAGCTATCTACTTCTCGGATTCCCAGGTCCATTTGACGCTACGAAGGTCGTCCACAGCAGGCCACCAAATGGGACACAGCGCAGTCTCCTAGATAACAGTTCTAGAAGGCGCCTTTTGAGACTACGATATAGCCCACAGGGCTGGCCTCTCGGACCATTCCTTGTAGGTCTGGTGGAAAACAGTGCCACCTGCCTCAACAGGTCACACCGATATTCCCCCCTTACGGCCAATGCACCAAATGAGGTAGGAGAATAACAGTAATGACTGCTGTGCAATGAACTCTGGTATGCAAGTTTTTTTATTTCATTCTTCTAGCTAGCAAGAATGAACACTCCTGGCCCGACTCGTGTCTACACGCCAGAGTATTCCTTACAGGAAATTCATTGTACATATAACTCTATCACATTACGTCACAAGCACACAGATGATACATTTCCTTTACAAAAACATTCTGTCCCTTCACCTACTTCTACTAATGCAAAGCAGTTCACCAAAGCATATAGTTTCACAAGTATTGCACAAGCCTTGCCTCTGCGGTTACTTCCTTAATCAGCTGACTGGCCTTTGACACATCCTGGACAGGAAAAGTGTGCTAAGCTAGACACAGATCGTTTTGCTAAAAGGGGGAAGTGTTCATTTGCCAATCCACAGCCTGTCACGTACAAAATGTTCTTTTATAGTAACTAGCTTTTTAGCTGGGATTCTAAATCAGCCCTACTATACACATAACACATAATCATGGCCATATAATCTGATCCCCATTCCTACTTCAGTATGACATGGGGTTGTATTTACGGAAGAGCAGTCAGGAGGGTATGACAAGGGTTGGTATGTACGGGAGAGAACTGCAGAAGTTTTGATAGCAGGCAATATGTTCACAACAGCAGTGCGGAGCAAATGACAGTGGGAACAGGAGAGGATGTGAATAATAGGTCAGGGTGTAATACACTGTTAGAGGGGGTATTCCATGTTGGGGGTGGTGTGGCAGCTGAGGTGGGGTGTCATTCCCTCTGCACTCTTCTCCCGCATATACTGCGCCCGTCATACCCTCCACTCTGCTCCCCTGTATATACTGCCATCTCTCATACCTTCTGCACTCCTCTCCTGATATACTATCCACTAAGACACTTCTTTAGCATTGTTTGTTATATCCTCGGCAGAGAGCATAAGTCACACTGCAGACCTTAGTGAGAAGAGCTCTGAGAGATGATTGGAGGGGAGGGAAGGGTCACCCCCCCCCCCCCCCCTTTCACAGAGCACACAGGAACAGAGCTGAGGCTGTCAAGCTGTCAATCAGCTGGAGGTCCCTCCCCTGTCACCATTTTTCTCTTAGTGTCAGGAAAATGTGTCAGAAGTGATCCATGCTGATATCAGAGGAATGAAGCAGCAGACAGAAATGGCACTTAGTGCTCTGAATTAAGACAAGTACACACTATAGAGGGACCTGCTTTGTTCATATTTCACATCTGAGGTATACTACCACTTTAAATTCTGTTAAAAAAGAAAAAAATATGCCCTGGCTAGCACATAAGCTTTCCATACCTCCCAACTTTTTGAGATGCGAACGAGAGACACCTATTAGCAAAAGTACGTAGGCATAGGAGGACACACACCCTGCCACGCCCCCTTAATCGGTATTATACAAAAAAAAATTAGTTAAACCCACAAGTGCTTTGTTTATCAGTTCTATTCCTTTATACAGGCTTTAAAAAAGTACAAATGCAGCAATTTAGAATTTGGATGACAGGTTTACCACTGGGAAACACTTTTTGAATGATAAATAGTGCATTTTATGCATATCTCCCAACTTTTTGAGATGGGAATGAGGGACACCCATTAGCAAAGGTATGTAGGCATAGGGGACACACCGACTGCCACGCCCCCTTAAAGGAGAATTATACAAAAAAAATTGGTTAAACCCACAAGTGGGGGGGTATGGGCTGACGAAGCATGTGAGCGGACCTGCTACACGGAGCTCCCACTGGGGATCTTGTAAATAACCCTTTCCTCACAAGATATTTTGCCCGGAATTTGCCACCCACACTGCCCGCTGACACCATGACCCATCCAGACCCATCCGGACCCATCCGGACCCACTGGCTACCAGAACCGAGCCGATGTTAACCTAGGGGAACCGAGGAGACACCACGACTGCGGTGTCCCAAGCTTTCCAAGATGGCACCTGGCAGTCACAGCCTCCTAAAACGCCATGGGGCACGGAGAAGAAAATGGAGCAGGGGGGTAAGTTAAACAAACCCCTGAAGCCCAAAGAACAGCCCAGGGATATGCTCTACTATAGCCTGAAGCTGTCTGGCCTTGCTAACTCACCCCTGAATGCTTCCCAGCGAAACACACTCTCCCCTGAGCCTGCAGACAGGGAAGATGCAGGCTTGCTAGATGACACAGTGCCAGTGACTCTGTCACTGACCCTATGCCTGATCTATTTGATATACCTTCAGAGGACAGTGCTCAACCTACGCTCAGTGAGATCCTTTATGCAGTTCACAAATGAACTGCCTCTGTGGATGACCTGAAAGAAAAGTTTGGAGGGCTGAGGGAAACAGTGTCCCTCCTCCGTCAAGACATCCAGAAGATCAGGGAAAGAACCACTGCAGTGGAGGGCAGGGTGAGCGGTGTGGAAGATCAGCTGCCGCCGCTTACTGGGGATGTTCGAATGGCTACCCAGCAGGCCTTCCAAGCCCTAAACAAAACAGATGACATCGAGAACCGCCTGAGATGCAATAATGTCCACATAGTGGGGCTCCCTGAAAAGGTGGAGGGCAGGGACCCCACAGCATTTGTTGAAGGTTGGCTGCAAGACGTGTTTGGCAAAGAAGCCTTCTCACCAATCTACACTGTAGAAAGGGCACACAAGGTGCCCCCGAGACCTCTTCCACCCCTCTCAGATCGGTACTAGCCAGGCTTCTAAATTACAAGGATCGGGAGGTTGTGCTGTGCCTGGCCAGAGAGAAGGGAGCCATTCACTACAATGGCACCAAAATCTCATTCTACCCAGATTTCTCCACGGAGGTGCAAGGCAAACTATCGGAATTTGCGGATGTCAAAAAGAGATTGCAAAGGCTACAGCTTTCCTACGCTATGTTATTCCTGGCCAAGGTGAGGGTAATGGTCAGAGGTCAGAATCAGTTCTTAGAAAACGCACAAGATGCGGCCATTTTGGCTGGATCAAAACGAGTAAGATCTCCATCACCGCGGATGCGAAGATGGTGCGGGATGATACCCCGATAGGAAATACAAGGAAAAGGGAAATGATGGGCACTAAGTTCCCTATACAGTTTGCCTTTTACAGAGGAACTATTTCTGCAATTTATCTACAGCGAGTAACTACACACTTTCCACTTTTTATTGGTTCAGCTGCTTACACCGGCCCACACAGGAGATGCTACCATGTTGGTTGCTTGTGAACTCTCTATGGTCATGGGTTACATGGCCTTTGTTTCGGTGCCCTTTTGGCACGAGAAGATATGATAGAACATATTCCTTACATCACCTGGGAAACCTTAGCTGTGTCCAGTTGACCATGGCTGTATCCCAGGATGTCTTTTGCTTCAGTTTGTGTTTTTTCTTAAATTTATATGCTGCGCAATTGAGCAAAATTGACTGCCTCCTATCCCCAATGTTTTTCCAATGTACAGCCCCCTTGGGGGGCATGCTATGCCTAATGCATTTTTTGCCGATTACTCCAGGTTTTCAACGTGCCCAAACTGGTTGGCCTGTTAAGGGACCGCTGATGTCCACTGGACCTCCTTGTCCGTATATATCTATGAGTATGCAATGTCATCCACACCCATTGTGTCTTGGAATGTCTGAGGAATGAATGATCCCCTAAAACGGACCATGATCTCATCTTGCTTATGCAAATTCCACCCAGCCATTATTGGCTTGCGGGAGACTCACCTCCTGGGGGCAATGTGGGGTTCCTGCAATATGCATGGGTTGGCAAAGCGTATCACTCCACCCATTCTGCCTATTCCCGTGGAGTGAGTGTACTAATACACAAAGCGTTGGCCTATCAGGAGCTTGACTCCCTGGTAGATGCCTCTGGCAGATTTGTATTCTTATACTGCAAATTGTTTACCGTGACCTTGCTTCTAGCTTTTGTATACATTCTGCCCCTGTTCTCATGGGACGTATTGCAGTTGCTGCTTTATTACCTGGCGAACAAGTCTGATGTTCCGGTGTTAATTATGGAGGACTTTAATTGCTATCTAGACCACAGATTAGATAGGCATCCCCCAATCTCCCCCTTAGGGGTGGTAGGGGTACAGCTCTCAGCTGCCTACTCTCTGAGGTAGGCTGGACGGATACATAGCGAATGCGCAATCCAGATACAAAACAATTTTCATGTTTTTCCAAAATCCAGGGTAGAATACTTTCCGCGGGGAGTGTCTGATTATTCCCCCGAAGCCTTATGGATGATCACCCAGCCCCCCACCTTATTACCCAAAGCCTCTTGGAAACTCAACACCTTCTGGCTTAAAGTGGAGTTCCACCCACTTTTACAACTCTTCAGCATCCCTCACTAAACCGTGCACTGTAAACAAATTGGATATTTTTTTATTTTTTTTTCTCAGCACCTACTGTATATCTGCTGTATTCATTTTTCACTTCCTCCTCCCTGGCCGCGGCCCATCGCATAATTTCCTGTTTGCAATGCCTTCTGGGAAGGGGCGGCAACTTCCTCTGAAACTGCGGTTGCTATGGAAACCTGATCTGAAACCTATTACACTGCTTGTGCTGCACTGAGCATGTGCGAGATCTGCAAGGATGAGATCCAGGAAGAAATACAGTCTGGCTTCAGATGCCCACACTTAAGATGGCCACGGCCTGCTGTAATTTTATAAAATAACAAACTACTGCTATAAACTAACAAATCAGACCTTAGTTTACAGAGTAACTTTACTAGAATACATTAAGCTTGTGTATTATAGGGGTATTTTTATTTAAAAAGTATAACTTTAAGTTGTTCACCTCACAGGAATGGATAGCAACCCAAATTGATGATTTTTCCAATCTCATAATCAATACACTGTTACTATACAAAAATGGGAAATGTTCAAAGCATACCTAAGAGGGGTGTTCATAACAGAAATCACAAACGTCAAATGGAACTCTTCCACTCTACTGGAGTAGGTGGGAGATCAGGTACGACAGCTGGAACTATCCTATGTTACAGACCCATCAGATTCTGCAAGGGAGGCATGGATATCGGCCCAGAATTCCTTGGATCGCCTGAGTTCCTCTGCTGCAGAATGTAAGAGGTTCTTTACTAAGCTTGCTTTCTATGAGGAGGGGGAAAAAACAGGTCGTCGCCTACTGGTGAAAATTGCTAGATCTCAGCAACAATCCCCAGCTATCGGGGCAATCCGCTCTTTCAGTGGCCAGGTAGTTAATGATCCGGAAATAATCATATCTGAGTTGGCATCCTTCTACACAGACCTTTATGGGTTGAGGGATGCTTACTCAGATGCTGATCTTGACCATTACCTCTCTGGTTTTGACTTGCCCTCCCTGGGGGAGCTAAACAACTATTAGAAGCACCTTTAACTTTGGAGGAATTGCAGATGGCAGTGTGCTCTTTTCTCACATGCAAGGCCCCCCGGGAAGGACGGCCTCCCCATAGAGGTTTTTGCCCAGTAAGGTGAACAGGTACTGCCAAGGCTGCTGGAGGTGTTGTATGCCTCTATTGGGGAGGGTCACCTTCCACCCTCAATGGCCAGGGCAAATGAGATACTATTGCTTAAGCCTGGGAAGGATCCGGTTGACCCGGGTTCCTATAGACCCATCTCTCTCCTCCAGAGCGATGTTAAGATCCTGGCTAAGGTCTTGGCACTCAGGGTCAACTGGATCATATCCTCCGTTATACATCCTGATCAGGCTGGTTTTATGCCACAGAAGTCCACAGCCACTAACCTCAGATGCCTTTTTTTGAACATGCAAATACATGGGGGGGGGGGGCACAGGGCTCAATCACTTCACTCTCCAGGTTTCCATATACCCCCATTGGCTATTGGTTTGCTCACATTTCTTATAGTAGTGTGCCTGATTGGTCACATACAATAATTTCTCTACTTACCTTACAGACCCTGTTGTAGCCAATTAATGGCACAATTTTCACTATATCACAAAGACCTCCACTGCTTTGTTGGGGATGCTCGTGTGTGTGGCCCAGTATCCCTGCAGATCCCAACACCTCAGCTCCCAGGAGATGCACATATGGCGACCCTCCCACAACAGTACTGCTCAGTTTGAACCTCCAATGGGATGTAAGTCTTTTGATTTAGACCATTTATTTTTCTATATATTTTTTCAAAGCATGTTTTTCCATCTAGACCATTACAGATACCTTTTTTACTTTTATCTGATGCATACATATATATTTTCTTATAGATTTTGCAGCATCCGCTCTCGATGAGTTGGATTTATAGACGAAACGCATTGAGCTTTACAGGATGCAGCCTCTACCCTATACATGACAATACCATATTTCATTTTCATCTACTATGGTTACCCTACCATACCTACCTTTAGTGTATCGTGGTTTTTGACTTATACTATATATACTGTCCTATGGTTCTATTTATATGTATTTACATTTCATACGTCCATTCCCCAAAGACAACCTCTGAAAATTACGCTGAGCACGTGCAATCAACTTCTTTGGTCAACCATGGCGAGGCCTGTTCTGAGTGGAACCTGTCCTGTTAAACTGCTGTATGGTCTTGGCCACTGTGCTGCAGCTCAGTTTCAGGGTCTTGGCAATCTTCCTATAGCCTAGGCCATCTTTATGTAGAGCAACAATTATTTTCTTTTTTTCAGATCCTCTGAGAGTTCTTTGCCATGAGGTGCCATGTTGAACTTCCAGTGACCAGTATGAGAGAGTGAGAGCGATAACACCAAATTCAACACACCTGCTCCCCATTCACACCTGAGACCATGTAACAATAACGAGTCACATGACACCGAAGGGGGGGGTGGCTAATTGGGCCCAATTTGGACATTTTCACTTAGGGGTGTACTCACTTTAGTTGCCAGCAGTTTAGACATTAATGGCTGTGTGTTGAGTTATTTTGAGGGGACAACAAATTTACACTGTTATACAAGCTGTACACTCACTACTTTACATTGTAGCAAAGTGTCATTTCTTCAGTGTTGTCACATGAAAAGATATAATAAAATATTGACAAAAAAGTGAGGGGTGTACTCACTTTTGTGAGATACTGTGGTTACATTGGTCCAAGCGGGACTAATGTAACTATATATAAAATACCCATATCTGGAATTCTTCTTTAAGTTAAAGTGGGGTTCCACCCAAAAAAACAAAAATACTTGAAAAATCCTAAAAAAAACCCCAAAAAAACATTTGGATATTTTTTTTTTTTTAACTTACCCCTAAATGCCTGTTGCCAGGGGGTCCCTCGTAGTCTGCCCCTTCCAGTGCCTGGGCTGGTGACATCACTTCCCCCTCGGCACAGGAACGGCTCCGCTCTGCTCCCTCGCCGCTGTCATTCATCTGGGACCTATTACAGGTCCCAGGTGACTAAGCGGCCAATCACGGCGCGCGGCGCCGCTCGCGCATGCGCAGTGGGTGCCAGGCTGTGGAGCCACAGCCCGGCGCCCACAGTTGCAATGCCTGCGTCGCTGAACGGAGGGGGAGACGAGCGGGGCTTCGATCTCCCGCATCGCTGGACCCAGGGACAGGTAAGTGTCCAATTAAAAGTCAGCAGCTGCAGTATTTGTAGCTGCTGACTTTTAATTTTTTTTTTTTTTTTTTTACCCGACCCCCTGGGTGGAACTCCTCTTTAAGTAGGGAAATGTTAGAACTGTCAGCTTGCTGGCTGTTTCCCTGTTGTGAATTTTCTCTCACTTCCTGTCTGGGTAAAGCTTGTCCCCAGGACAGTAAGTGAGGGGAAGTCTGTGCTCTATTAAAATATAGACTCATTAAATAGGCCCGAAGCAACAAAAAAAAATATGCGAAGGGCAGAATTAACTGGGCTATCAGGCGAATCAGGGAGATACAGGGTTAATTTAGGAACAGAGATAGGGAGATATGAGGTTACACACTGTGAATGGTGCGATGGAATGCAAGGAGGGGGTGCAATGGTGGGAGTTTGAACTTCTTCAAGCAGTGTGTAGACGGTGGACGGAAAAGAAGCTTCCCACCCTCCCGGACGGAAAAGAAGCTTCCCACCCTCCCGCCCGATGTCCGGCTGGGTGCTGCTCTGCAGTACAGTGGCTTGGCGGTTGGGGTCTTTGGAGACATTCAAATTCTACTGTGATACTTCAGTGTAAGGACCAATCTGTGGTATGGCATCCTCGGTGGTATCCCAGTTAACAATGGATTAGTTGGGAATTTGGGACATGGAGTTGTTGGTGGAGAGTTGGGATTGTCCTCGAGCCCGTGAGTTGTGGCTGGGGGACTTAAAGTGTTTTCGCTGATAAAACCATGGTTAGTTCTATAGTGCCTCCAAAGATCGGCAACCTTGGTATTAGAGTTACAAAAGTAAAGCCCCTTTCACACTGGGGTGGTTTGCAGGCGCTATTGCGATAAAAATAGCGCCTGTAAACCGACCTGAAACTGCCGCTGCTGTGTCTCCAGTGAAAAAGCCGGGCTTTTACACTGGAGCGGTGCACTGGCAGGAGGGAAAAAAAAACTCCTTCAAACAGCATCTTTGGAGCGGTGAAGGTATACACCGCTCCTTCACCGCTCCTGCCCATTGAAATCAATGGGGCAGCGCGGCTATACCACCGGCATAGCGCCGCTGTAGCGGCGCTTTGCGGGCAGTTTTAACAAGACATGTATTCTAACACTAGTGATAGTCACATTCTCACACAAATCAATGTATAACAAAGAGAATAAAAGCAGAGCTTATCATTGAACACGGATGAGGTGAATTACTTCAGTATGAAACCATTTCAATGACAGCATCAACTTCCTAAACTGCGACTTATATGGAGCACTTAATAGGAGAGGTCATTTCATTGGTTACCTTATAGCGGAAGTCATTTTTCTGGTTATCTATCCTCAGAGGTCATTCTCCTGGTTATCTCTCCTCATAAGGCATTTGTCTGGTTATCTCTCCACAGAGACCGTTTCCATGGTTACCTCTCCTCACAGGTTGCTTCATTGGTTACTGTACCTCAGGGGCTGTTTCCCTGGTTACTGTTCTTTAGAAGTCATTTCCCTAGTTACGTCTCCTCAGGGGCAATTTTCTTGGTTATTTTTTCTATGGAGGTTGTTTCCCTGGTTACCACTACTCAGAGGTCACTTCCCTGGTTGGCCTTCCTTAGGGACCATTTTCCTGTTTACCTCTCCTCAGAGGTCGTTTCCTTGGTTACCTCTCCTCAGAGGCTGTTTTCCTTCTTACCCCTCCTTAGAGGTTGTTTCCCTGGTTAACTCTCTGTGGATGTTTTTTCCCTGGTTATAGCTCCTCAGAGACCATTTCCATGGTTACCTCTCCTTACAGGTTGCTTCCTTGGTTACTGTACCCCAGTTCCTGATGTCTTTTTTATTATTCAAACATATTCTGTATGGGGTTTTAAGCATGCGATTTTTTCACATGCGATTTTGCAGCATTAGTTTATGCGCATTTAATTTTTTACCAATTTTTAAGTTTAAAATACTCCAACTTGGAGATTTAGGGTGGTTGCTGTGCATAGCGATATATGCCATTCGGGCATTGTAAGCAATCATTCTTATACGATATGCGTTTATTTTGCATGCGACTTTGCATCACTTATGCGTATTTTTTAAAAAAACATTATGACATATACATTTATAAAGTTTGCTATGCATGAGGACATATGCCATTTGGATATTGCAAGCAATTATTTCTGTATATCATACATTTAAGTTTGTTTATTGCTGGCGGTGCTGATCTATGCAATTTCCGTTGGGAGTAAAGGACAATAGGAACTAATAGCCATTAAAGAATGATAGGGAGGCGTTCGTCCTCCTGATCACTGCTCCTGTCCTTCTGATTGGTGCCGCCGTCACCATGGAGTATAATAACAACAATGCGGGCCGTCACTTCGCATCCCGCCCCACGCCGATGAAGTCCCGCCCATAGGACGTAACGCGTACGGGGGTAAGGAGCGTGTGACGTCACCCGCGGTCATCCGACAGATACGATCACAAGCCCGCTGGCCGGCACTCGGATCGGAGTGCCGGTTATATGTGAGTGTTATTGAAGTGCTTTTTTTATCTATTTTAATAAACTACATACGGAGAACACTATGGTTTGTTGCTTTTTATCTTATCTTATATTCACCATCTGCCTATACTGAGCGTTGTGAGCTGAAGGAAGTGAAGGAGTATTTAGAGACTGATCCATTCAATCCTTAAAGCGGTGTGACCTGTTTCAGGTCGAATATCTGAGGTGAGGGGCCATCTAAGAGTGGTGGAGGGATAAAGTCACCATCCAGATACTTAATGTCACCGGTGGTTCCTGCTCTTTCATACTGCTACTACACTACAATTTGTTATTAGTTGTTTATGGATTTTTATTTGCGCAGCACTCTTTATTTATATACTGTACCTCAGGGGCTGTTTCCCTGGTTACTTTTCCTCAAAAGTAATTTCCCTGGTTACGTCTCCTCAGGGGCAATTTCCCTGGTTATCTCACCTTGGAGGTCGTTTTCCTGGTTACCATTCCTCAGAGGTCACTTCCCCGGTTGGCCTTCCTTAGGGACTATTTTCCTGGTTACCTCTCCTCAGAGGTCGTTTCCTTGGTTACCTCTCCTCAGGGGCTGTTTTCCTTTTCACCCCTCCTCAGATGTTGTTTCCATGGCTATCTCTCCTCAGAGACAGTTTTTCATGGTTACCTCTCCTCAGAGGCTATTTTCCTGGTTACCTTTTCTCAGAGGTTGTTTCCATGGCTACCTCTCATTGAAGGTCTTTTCCATAGTTTCATCTCCTCAGGGGTTGCTTCTCTAATTGTTTGCTTTCAAAGGCTGTTTCCATGGTTAGCTCTTCTCAGAGGTTGTTTCCCTGATTATCTCTCCTCAGTGGCCATTTCCATGGTAGCCTTCTTCATAGGTTTTCCCTAGTTATCTGGTCTCAGAGGCTGTTTCCATGGTTAACTCTCCTCAGGGGCTGTTTTCTGTTCACCCCTCCTCAGAGGTTGTTTCCCTGGTTAACGCTCCTTGAATGTTTTTTCCCCGGTTATCTCTCCTCAGAGACTGTTTCCATGGTAACCTCTCCTCAGAGGCTATTTCCCTGGTTACCTCTTCTCAAAGGTTGGTTCCATGGTTACCTCTCATTGAAGGTCATTTCCATGGTTACCTCTCCTCCGGGGGGTTGTTTCCCTAGTTATCTGATTTAAAAGGCTGTTTCTGTGGTTAGCTCTTCTCAGAGGTTGTTTCCCTTGATTCTCTCTCCTCAGTGGCCATTTCCATGGTAACCTTCTTCAGAGGTTTTCCCTAGTTATCTGTCTTCAGAGGCTGTTTCCATGGTTACCTCTCCTCAGAGGTGGTTTCCCTGATTATCGCACCTTAGAGGCCGTTTCCATGGTTACCTCTTCACAGAGATGCCAATTTTACTGCACCCTAAATATTACTCAGTCCCAGGCTTAGGGAATAAGGAAGTGTATTATTCTGTCATTTCAGGATGGAGGAGCTGTGCCCCTCATGCTTCTTTTGTGATAACTTCTTCACAGATAATATTCTAATTTCAGAGACTGATCAGTGGGGTTTCTGTTCTCCCTACCTATCTAGTCCATGAACAATAAAAATCTACTCTTGGGAGATTCATCCGTGTTTATTAGACTACAGACATTCGAAACATAGCGAGAGCCTCTCCTCACTCTCAGCTATGTGCCACACAGACTGCCCACAAAATGGCTTCCACCCTTCCCTGATATAGGTTCAGTTTACAAAAAGGCCATTGCCCACACCCAATATGGGTTCCTGCCATGGAAGGGAAACTGAATAACAAAAAATAAATAAATACAATTTTCTTAACCCTTTGGACCCCCTTGAGTCCCAGAATGATTCTTTCGTTTTGGTAATGTCTCAGTTCCACATGTTATATTTATTACATAGCTCCCAACTGTCACTGATTTCGAGGGACTGTCCCTGATTTGGAGCGATGTCCCTCTGTCCCTCTTTCCTCCTCATTTGTCCTCCTCAGGGCTATACCCATGCCATGGCATGTCATAACATAAGTTATATAACATGTGAAGGCGGCCATGCTGCCACCGCCCTGCAGCTGTGAGCAATGCACGCGGTTCAAGGTGGTGGTGTGGCATGTGGAGGGTTAAAACAGGCAGTGAAGTGGCAACACATTGCCTCTTCATCCCCTGTCAAATGTTAGCCACACCTGTGCCACCTTTTTAAAATGGTGATGGGGACTCAAGTAATTAAATACAGAGATTATTTACCATTTAAAGGACAGTCGCACATACTTCCCTCTACAGGCCCCATACTACAGAGGGATGAGTCTGCAGGGGCTGATTTTTTTTACCTAACTGGAGGCAATATTTTTTTTTTTTTTAATTTAGAGAAACAAGTTTATTAAGAAATAATAAACAGTACAAAAACAGTTAACATTCCGGAGAGGATTGTCACTTAGTACACCGAAAGAAATTGTAATACAGTGATTCTCATACATATCATCAAACCATTATAAATGTCAACCCAAACATAGTATGCCATCACATGTTGTTACTCCAAATAAATGTACACACTTATACCAAAGACATTGATGCCCCCTATACCACCTTATTCCTAGATGTTTATGTTCTAAAGAGTGTGAGCATATCAACAAGATTCTATCCAAGACTAGGTCCAATGGGGCCAGAACTTGAGCAGCTAGCCAGCATTTCCAGATCTTATTAAACCAAGTCGGGCTGCCCCTATGCTGGTAAATAAGGCGTTCATACCTTAATGTTACTCCCATATTAGTTAGCCACATTTCTGGTG
Source organism: Lithobates clamitans (assembly GCA_037952925.1). Lineage (NCBI taxonomy): Eukaryota > Metazoa > Chordata > Amphibia > Anura > Ranidae > Lithobates > Lithobates clamitans. The sequence goes on along the minus strand of JBBGZY010001572.1, from coordinate 867,735 downwards.
TCAGGAGGGACTGTGTTGTCCAATGTTGCAATATCAGCTTACGGGCTTGGAATAATCCCCTGGATACTGCTTCCCTAATATTCACATCTGATGTGACATCCTCCAGAATGGCCAGTATACATGGCTTAGGATCAAGGGATATGTCCAATTGGAAGGTACTATTAATGGTGTGCACCATACTTGTCCAATGCCTATGCAATTTTGGGCATCTCAACATAAGGTATGAGATTTCCATTATCTCTGCTGCATCTTGAGCACAGGGGGTCAGGACGAAGCCCTAGTGTATATTAAACAGTTTGAGGGGGGTATGGTGAACCCGTAATAGAATATACAACTGGGACAGCCTTTGAGTGACATTCAATGAGCACCTGCGTACAGACTTTAGGGCCTCAGACCAATGCTCCTCATCTATGACACCCACATCTTGCTCCCATTTTCACATTGCCGAGTTAGGGAATCTATACAGGTACAGTATTCCACCAACAACATCTAAAAATGAACCCTTTGGTGGAGGTGGACTGTTGCATCATGTTAAAAAGAGGGATTGGAGATAACGTAGGTGTCCCCAGGGAGGGTTGCGCCTTAATGGCATGCTGTAGTTACAGGCAGGGGAAATGCATAGTTTTTGGCACCCTTTAGCGGGATTGTAGCTGAGTGAAAGGTAGTAGCTTGCCACTGCTAAAAACATGGCAAAGATGAGTGATACCATATACTCGCCATCTGCCTGTGCCCTGCAGCTTCACCAATTCTGGATAAGTATGATTTATTCCAAAGTGGGCTATAAGTAGTAAATCCAGACACCTTCTGTAGTTGTTTTGCCTTTTGCCAGATCTTATGTATTAACCTATAGGTGGGGTATGTTTTGGTAAATTTTAGGAAAAGATGAGGCTCCAAAGCCTCCAGGAGAGTCTGAGCCCCCACAAAATCTAGTGCCAATGTGAAAAAACAAGCTGCACAACTTCCCCACTGTTTGTGTCACTCATACCACCTATCAATTGTTGCTGCTGAACCAGGGGCAATATTTAGAAAATAAATACAAATCTGGAGTTCAATCCATTTTAATCCTGTCTGTGGGAGAGAATAAAATGGCATTCATCTTTACCTATGCTGTACTGTATGCCTTCTCCATACTAATTACTTAGCACAGAGGAAAACTTGACTAACTGTCAACTAGAGCTCATTGTTCTGTAATTGGGTAGGTGAAAATTTTCGGAAGCATGCAATTAATGGACGTCTCTAGTGAGGTTCCCACGGTGTAGACCCAAATACAGCAACCACTTAAAAGCCTGAATCAATTGTGTAATCCCAGGACCCTTTAATATAGTTTGCCAAGATTAGAAAATACTCGATGCACCTAAAGAGAGCAGGATCAAATAATATGCAGTAATACAAAAAAAACATCATGAACAAAATTCTGATTATATCATCTCTGTAGTGAACACGTTACATGACGCCAGGATTGTCAACCCAAAATTAAAAGTGAACTCCAGCCAAGATGGAAAATTAAGCAAAATTAAACTGTAAAGGACGATTGTGGGCAAAAAAGTTTTAGGCCCCATTATCAGCATGCCATCTGCACAAGCATGTCATATTAAGACACAGCGGCTTTGCCGATGCAGCTGCGTGTCCCAATAGAGAACAACAGGGCGCTGGCACAGGGATGCAAGCAATGCCTATGCATCTCTGTGCTGGGCAAAGATGGCCTTGCATGGGGTACGCAGATATTGACCCTATGTGAATGGGGCCTTAAAATAAATGAATCCTAGCCTCAGGAAACCTTGCCTGACATTAGCTAAATGTTCCTGAAGGGTGAAGGAACATATAGCCAATATCAGGTAAGGTGTCCCAGAAAATAAATTGGGTTTCTAAGCACTATACCCAGCACCATAATAAGAACCCTGAGGGCTCTCTGTTTTGGCCATTGATAGATTCACCCCACGTTGGAGAGGTAGTTTTGTCCGGTGGGAAATTTCCAAGATGGAAACCCGCTGGATATATGACCTTAAGTCGTATGTCCTGTTTGGACCAAATGTCGAAAGGGACTTTTTTTAAACAATAGTTAATGAAATCCTCTTTTTTTTTTGAAGTTTCGCCTGTAATTATATATTGATATCATATTTTATTATGTATTGATTTATTATTGTAAATTGATTGTTTGAATTTTAAAATGTGTAAATTAATGTATTGTGATTGCCGGTCACTTTGTTACATATCCACAAGATAGCGCTGCTACAATGTTGGGGGTGTAAATAGTATTTTTGTAATAGAGACGTTAATTCGTCCGTATGCAATTTTTTTTTTTATTTGTGGGGTAGATCCTTTTTTTTGGGTGCTCGCAATTTACCTGTTTGTGATTTAAATATTAGATTGATTTGCATTAATGATATTCCATTTGAACTCTGGGCGATGCAGTGCACTTGTGGCTAGTTGTGTTTCTGGCATTTGATTTCTGGTCGTTCTGCTTATTAAAGCATGCTTGCGTCTGCGGGCCACGCCTCTATGATGTCAATGTATGACAAAACGCGTAAGATGGGACCTAACGCATGATGCCTGCACGATGAATGCCGTGGCAATTTTGGAATTTGATTGAGATGCACATTTTAACTGTTTTCATAGCTCACACATTTTATATATAACTAAGTTTTCAACAATACTGCACTGGTATCCTTTATTTTTATGCGTTTGCGAGGTCGTTGACAGACAATTTGGTGGAAGTTACCTATTTAGGTGCTGATCACTATTGGATGATTTATGATTGTCCATTGCAAATACAGTTTTTGATGCTTTATCTGGAGTCGTCCATGAGATGTGGGAGCAGGGGCTCATTGTTTGATCATTACAAGGTGTGATTGACCACTCTACAATATGAGGGTCCATTTCCTCTGGTAAGGAGATTTACCTATATCACAGTGGTGCCGTGTGGATCTTTTCATCACACTGAAGCTGGTGCGAGGTTTCTACTCTCTGACATCTATGTCATATGGACTTATAAATATTTAGTATTAAGCGCCGCATTATTTCCAGTTATTATGTAGTGCAAAGGCCTGCGTGAATGCATACAAATTGAAAGTGTTTAGGTTTGACCTCATATTATATGGTTTTAGGTAAATATAAAAGAAAATTGTACAAGAAAATTGTATAATGTATGGCCAGCCTTATTAACCTTCAATCTGGAGCTGTTTCCTGCAGTAATACCTATTTGCCACAAGAAGTCCTTAGTCTTTCTGGTTGAATGAGACCCAGCATCACATTCAGATGATTATGTTAGTGAAGGGAGTCATGGGTTCACCTATTGAGGGGGCATCACTATGGTGCAGTCAGGGCTGGTGGGGGGGGGGGGGGGGCAGTAGGGGCGACTGCCCTGGGCAGCAAAACATACTGGAGGAAGGGGGGCGCAGGTGAAGTGCTGGCAGTGTGCTTCTGGGCAAGTGCCCTGTGACTGAATGCACACAGCTTACCACCGGCTGTGATTAAAAACTTGCAGAGCCAGAGCTGCAGCGATGTGCTGAGTGCGCTCCTGCACCTGGCACAAGCCTAGTAGGACCAGCCCTTCACTTCCCAGTGATCTCCGCTTGACAGGCGCTTCCTAGTCCTGGCCCAGCATATTGTCAATGAGAGGCCGGCTAGGAAGCAGGATGGCAGAGGAATATGGAGTGCTGCCAGTGTTGAGAGTGCGACCTTGAGGAGGAACCAACCACTGTATCGCATTGTTCACACAAGTAAGCACATGGGCTTCTGCAGATTAATTGGTTAACTGTTTGGGAGGGGGGGGGGTGGGCGCTGATCACCGCCATTACTAGTATAAAAGAAAAGAAATTCCAGTATATATCCCGTTGTTTTTAGATACTATAGTTTTCACACAAACCAATTAATATACACTTATATTTTTTAGAAAAGACATGTAGCAAAATACATTTTGGCCTCAATTTATGAAGAAATTTGTTTTTTTTATTTGATATTTTTTATAATAAAATTTAAAAAAAAGTAGTGGTGTGCAAATGCCACCAAAAGAAAGCTTTATTTTTGTGAAAAAAAATTATATAAATCTCATTTGGGTACAGAGTTGCAATTACCAGTTAAAATAGCACAGTTCTAAATAGCAAAAAATGGACTGGTCATGAAGGGGTTAAAATCTTCCAGAGCTCAAGTGGTTTATTAACCTCCCCCAAAGAGTTAACCGCTCCAGTCAGATCACATGGGGATCGCAGATATTGCCATAAATGTTTGGGGTTATTACATGTAGCCAGGAGCTGGCTATTGTGCCTGCAATTCAAGGACAGTATGCAGTGTTATTAATGTGGAGCTGTTTCCCTCTAGTGTTGGCTTGGACTCCATGTGTCATTTTCTAAAAACAGAACTTAGAGCAGAGCAAAGCATCGTGGGATGTGTAGTTCAGAATGCTGGGGTTTCAATTTCAGCAGGACTGGCCTGAACTATGACTACCAGATTGCTGAGGAGAGAACAGAATGCTGGGAGAGGATATAAAAACGCTAGTTCCGGGCAAGGTCACTCTCTTGGGACGTCAGCCTGGATCTGCCAACAGGCGCTCTGTTCCAGTGTGAGCTGTGGCCATGACCTGCATAGGAGAGGGCTATCTACAGCTGCATACAGAGGGACATCTGCGGACAGCATCGCTTCCTATCTACCACAGTCCGGAGGCTGTTCCTGATCCTTCAGCATTACCTGTACTCATAGGTGTGCGCACAGGGTGTGCCAGGTGTGCCCAGACACACCCTAGTCACCCTGTGCAGCACAGAATTCCCCCTACTGCCCTGCCCCCCACCTTCCCCCCACAGCGCTGCCAGCTTCCCTTCTCTCCTCTCCCACCGGCTGTTGCTAAGGGGATGATTTAGGATGAGTGGGGGAAGGGGCCAGTAAATATGTAATTTACCAGACCCTTCACTTTCTGAATGAACACTGTGAGTGATCATTAGTGTGTGATTGAGCTTTGGGGTGCACACCCTAATGCAATAGGCTGTGCACACCTATGCCTGCACTTCAGATCCGGGTAGGCTGCGTCGCGGTGTGATGGAGGTCAGACGCCATCCCCTGAGCCAGGACCCAGAGGGAGTTCCTAAAAGAATCTTTATCATCATCTGCATTGCTACCAGCAACATCTGTTGTGCTGTGGGTGAACGGGCACCTGCCCAATAATACCATAGACACTGCATTGAGACATCATTGTCTCGCTCGCATTCCTGATACTTCTACTAGTAGTTCTACTGGATATAGGTTCAGTCAATACCATAGACACTGTATGCAGACATCTGTGCTTTGCTCACATCCCTGTCAACAGTAGTTCTATTGGATACAATACTAGTGAAACAGTCTATGTACTAGTTGAAGTTGCTTTGCTATAACATCAAGGATTATTCCTTTCATAATACTTTAAAGAGGAGTTCCACCCAGGCGGGCCATTAAAAAAAAAAAAAAATTAAAAGTCAGCAGCTACAAATACTGCAGCTGCTGACTTTTAATTGGACACTTACCTGTCCCTGGGTCCAGCGATGCGGGGGATCGAAGCCCCGCTCGTCACCCCCCTCTGCTCGTCGGCGCCGGCATTTCAACTGTGGGCGCCGGGCTGTGGCTTCACAGCCTGGCACCCACTGCGCATGCGCGAGCGGTGCCGCGCGCCGTGATTGGCCGCTCAATCACCTGGGACCTGTAATGGGTCCCAGATGATTGACAGGAAGGAGGGAGAAGAGCCGAGCCCTTCCTGTGCCAGGGGGAAGTGATGTCACCAGCCCAGGCAGAGGAAGGGGCAGACTACGAGGGACCACCTAGCAACAGGCATTTAGAGGTAAGTAAAAAAAAAAAAATATCCAAATGTTTTTTTGGGGTTTTTTTTAGAATTTTTTAGATATGTTTGTTTTTTTGGGTGGAACCCCACTTTAAGTGCTAGCTAAAGATTTGACGGATTCGGTGGGATTTTCATTAACCCCTTTTTATCCTCACCTTAGTGTCACAAGTGTTTAAGTGTTGTCTAACATACTCATCCTCTGGAACGCTGATTAAAGGAGCCAGCCAATTTAATCACAACAGTTTGCTCATGTTTGGTAATTGTTTGATGTTAAGTGCCTGTGGGCTGTGGAGATAGAGGGGAGTGGCCTGACATAGTTGTATTAAGTGTCAGTCCCCTGCCTCTCTGTTGCCTCACATAGGCTTCTGCAATTGAACTTATTCGCACTGTCCTTTGCATTTTACCTTGTTAGCATAAGTTTCTAAACTGCATAACAGTATTTCATATTAGTGCTATATTGTTTAGATAAAATATCTTCATTACCTATAGTGTTATGTTGTGCACTTTTATGTGTCATTCTTATCACAGTAAACAAACCTGAATTGTTTCAATAATACTGTGTAGGTTTCTTGTTATTGGTGTTAACGGTAGCAAAAATGACTGAACCCAGGGTATCAGAGGTGTTGGAGGACTTGCAGAATTGGGGAAATCAGTGGGATACAGATTCTATCAGCGGCCCTCACAAGGGTATCGCTACATTTGGGGACTTTGGGGATCGGCATACCCCATCTGGGGTGCTCAAGCAAGTCAGGTGACGTGTCCCGAGCAGAAGAGGGGATAGACTCGGTCGCCACCACTGACTGGGAACGAGAACATGGGAGCTGACCATAGTATTGAGAGTGCCCGGAGTTTAGTGGACTGAAAAGGAGGTACGACAGTTAATGAGGAAGGCCGTCCCAGAGCAAGGGTGTTACCTTTTAGACATGAAACCTGAATATGAAGATGATTACACCTACATTGTCTTAGAATGGCGGGAGAAAATCCCAGCTGGTTTCAGAAGATTGCTGTGAGCCTGGCGGAAGGATTAGAGGCACAAGAGGCACAAGTGATACCATTACTGCCAGCAGGTGATTTTGATGAAAATTTCTCTCAGCCAGGATCAGTGAGTCCAGCCTCGGAGGTGGTGGATGTCCCAACTGCAGGGATGCCCCCAGCTTCTTTCTATACTGATATGAGCCGACTGGTTGAGAGCCTGATAAAAAGTAACACCATCTCTGCTCATCAGGGCTACCGAAAACCGCAATTTTTCTTATGCCGGGCTCCCACACCAAGGGGGAGGAAGATTTCGAAAGTTGGATGGATCAAGCCATGCAGGCAGTAGAAGAATGGAATGTGCCTGAGGCGGTAAAGAGACAACGGAGCAGTGAGAGTCTCAGATGTCCAACAGCTGATGTTATCCAGAGTTTGAAGAGGGGAAAACCAGACTGTGTGGCTAAGGATTACATTGAGGCTTTATTTGCAATCTATGGGAGAGTGGAAAAGCTACCTGACCTGATGTATAAATTGGAACACACTCACCAGTGGCGAGGAGAAATGCTGTCCAACTATGTCGTCAGAGTGGATCGAATCCTACATCAGATTATCCTGAAAAAGAGGATTGATGCTTGGGAAGCTGATAAAGTCATACTTGAAAGGATTCTCCAAGGGGCTAGGCCTAATAATCCCATTGTGCTCCGGTTGTTGCTAAAGGGGACACAGGGGGCCCCAACTTATCCAGAACTGATGAAGATGGTCAGAGAGGAAGAAGCTCTGCTGGATGAAAAGAATCAAGGGTCACGAGAGGTGACAAAGGTTCCCCCGAAGATGGAGAAAGTAACGGCTCAGCCAGCTCAAGTGGGTACTGGCGGGCAGGAAGTGGATAGTGACAAGGAGTCAGAGTGGGGGAAGTGTTTCAAGGCTCCTGTGACGCAGTCTACACCCAAAGCCACTCCTGTTAAGTTATCCACGCAGGTGGTTCAAGCTCAAGACCAGATGAAACAGACCTTAATGTGTGTCATGGAAGCCCAAGCAAAAGCTCAAACAGGGAAGACTGATACTTGTAAATTAGTGTTTCCAGTGTGGAGAACCAGGGCACTTCTTTCAGAGCTTTTGAGAGTGTTGCAAAAGTTTCTCCTGAACCAGAAGGCAGGAAACTTTCAGGGGTCTCAGTGAAGGATCCAGCTGGGAACCTCGAGAAAAAGCAGAGCTTCAAGATGGATAAAAAGAGGAAGGTTAAGAAGAAATGCCAGAAGAAGGACCTGGGGTTGACAATCCAGTCACCCTCACAGTCAAGTAACCCGTCACCTGGTTTGGGGACACGGGCACAGGAGGTCAATGACTTACCGCCACCCAGGGTCATTGTTAGGGCTTTTCAGCGTAAGGCTAGGAAAGATCACAGAAAACCCCTCACTGAAAAAAAACCCAGAGAGCTTACCAGTAGGGATGAGCTTCGAGTTCGATTCGAACCCATGTTGGAATCGAACATCGCATGTTCAACCGTTCGTCGAATTGCGAACGATATGGGCCGTTTGCGCCAAATTCAAGTGGTGCGTCACGGCCCATAATTCACTGCACTATGACCTGCATGCTTGGCCAATCACAGCGCCGTCTGTACAGAGAGCCGTAATTGGCCAAAGCCAGGGTGGCTTTGGCCAATGATGACTCAGGGGGTTTAGTACATGCCCCACACTATATAAGGCCGCCTGCACGTCGGCCCTGTGTAGTGTGTTACGGCATTGAGAGAGAGATAGAGAGAGAGAGAGAGACAGTGTCATTTGATTTAAGTTAGATAGAGTAGGCAGGCGAGTCAGTTAGCTGCACTTACAGTGTATTGTGTATACATATGCATCCTAGGTGTTGTGTGTATATATATATATATATATATATATATATATATATACTGTATTCAGTTTAGCTAGATCTGTTCCTTTTATTCTCTTCCTACTGACAGGCAGGCAATACAGTTTTTACAGTATTTACAGCTACCTGAAGACAATTGCTGGTGTTCTTCTGATCCTATTAGTCCTATTAGCTACAGTATTTACAGTTAGTGTAGTGCATCCTCTGCACAGTGTGCACCTAAAGCTACCTGAAGAAAATTGGTGGTGTTCTTCTGATCCTATTAGTACCGCAGGCAGCTGTAGTATTTACAAGTTAGTGTAGTGCGTCCTCTGCACAGTGTGCACCTAAAGCTATCTGAAGAAAATTGGTGGTGTTCTTCTGATCCTATTAGTACCACAGGCAGCTGCAGTATTTACAAGTTAGTGTAGTGCGTCCTCTGCACAGTGTGCACCTAAAGCTACCTGAAGAAAATTGGTGGGGTTCTTCTGATCCTATTAGTACCACAGGCAGCTTCAGTATTTACACGTTAGTGTAGTGTGTCCTCTGCACAGTGTGCACCTAAAGCTACCTGAAGAAAATTGGTGGTGTTCTTCTGATCCTATTAGTACCGCAGGCAGCTGTAGTATTTACAAGTTAGTGTAGTGCGTCCTCTGCACAGTGTGCACCTAAAGCTACCTGAAGAAAATTAGTGGTGTTCTTCTGATCCTATTAGTACCGCAGGCAGCTTCAGTATTTACAAGTTAGTGTAGTGCGTCCTCTGCACAGTGTGCACCTAAAGCTACCTGAATAAAATTGGTTTTGTTCGTCTGATCCTATTAGTACCGCAGGCAGCTGCAGTATTTACAAGTTAGTGTAGTGCATCCTCTGCACAGTGTGCACCTAAAGCTACCTGAAGAAAATTGGTGGTGTTCTTCTGATCCTATTAGTACTGCAGGCAACTGTAGTATTTACAAGTTAGTGTAGTGCATCCTCTGCACAGTGTGCACCTAATTCTACCTGAAGAAAATTGGTGGTGTTCTTCTGATCCTATTAGTACTGCAGGCAGCTGTAGTATTTACAAGTTACTGTAGTGCGTCCTCTGCACAGTGTGCACCTAAAGCTACCTGAAGAAAATTGGTGGTGTTCTTCTGATCCTATTAGTACCGCAGGCAGCTGTAGTATTTACAAGTTAGTGTAGTGCATCCTCTGCACAGTGTGCACCTAAAGCTACCTGAAGACAATTGCTGTTGTTCTGCTCCTATTAATACCACAGGCAGGCAGCTACAGTATTTACAGTTAGTGTACTGTGTCCTCTGCACAGAGCGCACCTAAAGCTATCTGAAGACAATTGCTGTTGTTATGATCCTATTAGTACCACAGGCAAGCAGCTGCAGTATTTACAGTTAGTGTAGTGCATCCTCTGCACAGTGTGCACCTAAAGCTACCTGAAGACAATTGCTGTTGTTCTGATCCTATTAATATCACAGGCAGGCAGCTGCACTATTTACAGTTAGTGTACTGTGTCCTCTGTACAGTGTGCACCTAAAGCTACCTGAAGAAAATTGGTGGTGTTCTTCTGATCCTATTAGTACCACAGGCAGGCAGTTGATTCTGCTAGCTGCAGTATCAGTATATATATACATCCCAGCTTTGTGCAGCTACATCTCACTGCAGGCCATTAGTATGTCTGGAAGGCCAACAAGGAGAGGCAGACAGTCACAAGCCAATAAAAGAGGGCAAGCAGGCTCTGTGTCTAGAGACAACAGTGCTGGTCATGGAGACGGTGCATCCTCATCAGCACGCGGCCGCGGGACACGCTTGTCCTTTTTTTCGGCAGCTGGCTGCGTTGAGCCGCAACATGCGGAAGACTTGGTAGAGTGGATGACCAATCCATCCTCATCCTCCTCATCCTCTCCCACTCAGGCTCAGGGTACTTTGTCTGGCAAAGCAACTGCCAACGCGGCCTCTTCCCTCGGCTAAATGGCATCAGTCACTCCTTCCCTAGCCCCACCATGTCCTCCTGAGGAGTCCCCTGAACTGTTTGACCACAGTGTTGGGTACATGCTCCAGGAGGATGCCCAGCATTTTGAAGGCTCCGATGATTGTACCCAGCTAGAGGAAGGCAGTAACGTGAGCCCAGAGAGAGGGGGTGCCCAAGAAGGACAGCAATCTGGCAGTCATGTTCCCCCAGCTGCAGCATACTGCCAGCTTTGCTTCAGTGATGTGGAGGGAGGGGATGATGAGGTCACTGACTCCACGTGGGTGCCTGATAGGAGAGAGGAGAAGGCACATCTCCAATGAGGCAGGATGCCCTCCAGGGGCCAGCTTAAGAGCAGCACACCGACTGCATCACACCGCAGAGCTCCGCATGTGCAGGGCGCTACTGTCTCTGCGCGTTATTCCAAAAGTTCATTGGTGTGGGCCTTTTTTAAGACGAGTGCATCAGATACCACCACTGCTATTTGCAACATATGTCTCAAGCGTATCTCGCGTGGGCACCACATGCTTGACCAGACATATGTCGACCTGCCATGCAGTTCATTGGCAAGCGTTCCTAAAAGACCCACACCAAAGAACAAAGCGGACCTCTCCTTGCTCCTCATCAGCTGGGATCTCCAACCCCACTATACCTTCAGTCCTCTCTGAGACCTGCACTGAGAGGAATGAAGGTGTAGAATTAGGTGTGTCACAGCCAAGTACTTGCGGGCAATCTGCTATCGTTACACCGACATCAGATTGTACCAGGCAAATTTCCCTGCCCCAGCTGCTGCACCGCTGAAAGAAGTTCGCTCCCAGCCATCCACATGCCCAGCGGTGGAATGCTAGCTTGGCTAAATTGCTAGCACTTTAACTGCTGCCTTTTCAGTTGGTAGACTCTGCCCCCTTCCGTGAGTTTGTGGAATGTGCGGTTTCTCAGTGGCAGGTTCCCAAACGCCACTTTTTCTCACGGAAGGAGATTCCGGCTCTCTACCAGCATGTGGAAGGCAATGTCTTGGCCACGCTGGACAGGGCGGTCAGCGGTAAGTTGCATATTACTGCTGACTCATGGTCCAGCAGGCATGGACAGGGACGTTACCTATCTTTCACCGCGCACTGGGTGACTCTTCTGGCAGCTGGGAAGGATGCAGGACTGGGTGCAGTAGTGTTGGAGGTTGTTCCGCCACCATGCCTCCAAAATTCTACTAGTGGTGATTCTGCCACACCTCTCTCCTCCAGTCCCTCCTCTTCTTCTTCCTCCATGGCCTCTTCCTGTGCTGATTTGTCCTCGGAACCAGCGGTGCTCCGTAGGCGTACAAGAGGCTACGCAGGCACGCAGGCAAAAAGATGCCATGCGGGGCTTGAGCTGGTGTGCTTGGGGGACAGAAGCCACACTGGGGCAGAGATTCTGTCAGCTCTGCAGGGGCAGGTTCAGAGGTGGTTGACACCACGTCAGCTTAAGGCAGGTATGGTGGTTTGCGACAATGGCACCAACCTCCTCTCCGCCCTCCGACAGGGACAACTGACCCATGTGCCCTGTTAGGCTCACATCCTTAACTTGGTGGTGCAGCAGTTCTTGGGCAGGTACCCGGGCTTACAGGATGTCCTGAGGCAGGCCAGGAAAGTCTGTGTGCATTTCCGCAGGTCATATAATGCCAGATCTCCAAAAGGAATTTAACCTGCCCAAGAACCGCCTAATCTGTGACATGCCCACCAGGTGGAACTCAATGTTGGCCATGCTGCAGCAGCTGCACATGCAGCAGAGGGCCATCAATGAGTACCTATGCAACTATGGCACCAGGACAGGGTCAGGGGACCTTGTTTTTTTTTCCCCATGTCAGCGCTCACCATCCTCGTGGCCATTTGAAGAGGCCACGAGGATGGTGAGCAGTGACAGTGCATGCATCAGTGACACTGTCCCTCTTGTCCACCTGTTGGAGCACACGCTGCGTGGAATAATGGACAGGGCACTTGAGGCAGAACAGAGGGAGGAAGAGGAGGACTTCCTTACCTCTCAAGGCCCCCTTTATCCAGACAGTGTTCCTGCATGCCCGCCGATGACACAGGAAGAAGACGAGGAGGAGGAGGAGGATTGTGTCAGCATGGAGGTGGAGCCCTGCACTCAGCATCAGCAGCAGTCTTCAAGGGATCATTTACAGTCCGAAGAAACCCATGGGCTTGTACGTGGCTGGGAGGAGGTGGCTGCGGATTATGTCATCCTTAGTGACCCAGAGGACTCTGGACCAAATGCCTCAGCAAACCTACGCTGCATGGCCTCCCTGATCCTGCAAAGCCTGCGGAAGGATCCTCGTATTCGTGGTATCAAGGGGAGGGATGATTACTGGCTGGCAACCCTCCTTGATCCACGTTACAAGGGTAAGGTTGCGGATCTTATCTTGACGTCGCAGAGGGAGCAGAGGATGAAACATCTTCGGGAGGACTTGCAGAAAGGTTTGTGCAATGCATTTCCAGAACCTGGGAGGTTACAATTTCCTGGTCCTCCTGAACAACGTGTTGCTGAGGCTTCGGTCAGTCACAGAAGGAGCGGTGGAGAAGGTGGCCATCTGACCGATGCGTTCAGACAATTTTTTAGTCCGCAGCCCCAAGGTCTGATCGGTTCCAGCAACCATCGCCAGCGTCTGATTCACATGGTGCAGGATTACCTAGGGGCAAGATCAGACTTGGACACCTTTCCCACTGAAAATTCTCTGGGTTACTGGGTCTTGAGGATGGATCACTGGCCAGAGCTTGCACAGTATGCAATTGAGCTACTGGCCTGTCCTGCATCCAGCGTTCTTTCGGAACGCACATTCAGTGCTGCTGAAGGCTTTGTAACCGATCATAGGGTGTGCCTGTCTACCAAATCGGTCGATTGGCTGACCTTCATAAAAATGAATCAGTCTTGGATCACCAGCTACCAAGCACCTGATGCTGATGTAACCGATTGATTTTTTGAGGCAGCAGGGCTCATTCCTGCGCTCCAACTATAGCATCTGTGAGGGGTTGCAGTGTTGTGGCACCAGTGCCTAAGGCCCGATTTTTCTGCCCCTGTTCAACAGGGACATGTAATTACAATTCTTGATCTAATATTTCACAGCAGGGCCCATTCCTGCACCCACCAAGAGTAACTGTGAGGGCTTACAGTGTTGTGGCAACACCACCACCACCAAAAGCCCAATTTTTCTGCCCTTGTTCAACAGGTGCATGTAATTACAATTCTTGATATAATATTTCACAGCAGGGCCCGTTCCAGCACTCACCAAGAGTAACTGTGAGGACAGTGTTGTGGCACTAGCACCACCACCACCACCACCACCAAAGGCCCAATTTTTGGCGAATTGTGAATTGCAAGCATCTGATAATGGGCAGAGCTGACAGGGAAGCCTCTAATTGCCCCCTGAACTGAGTGTGCGTGGCGCGGTCCCCACCGCGCATGCGCGAGCGCCAGCACGTCGGGGCAGCGTTGCGCACACCCAGCCCACCGACACAGTACACAGTATGTCTCACCAGCGGCCTGCGCATGTCCGCCAGAGTGGCAAGATGGGGGCTGTGGGCGATGATGTAAAACATCCATTAGCCTCCAAAGCGCCGCCTATGGTTAGGAAACCAGGCGGCTTTGTGTGCCGGGCAATTCTAATGGTCAGCCGCAGCACAGGGAGAACGAGGAGAGAAAAGCCCCACGAGGAAAGCACAAAAATATAAAGTGGAGGCAACTATCCACATCATGTAAAAAAGTAAACTAACTATCTCATGCCCAGATGACATTAGAAAAAGACCGCAAACCAGGCATCAATTATGCATGGGTAGTTAATGCAGGGACAAGCATTTTACAAATTGAATATTGTGTTAATACCAGGATAATAATGGATGCATCTAAGGATACAAGCAGACAATTACATAGTATTGACATTAGGGGAGGGAAAGACATTTCCATTGTGGTGTTAGAGCTTATAATGCATTAATATAAGAACAGATACATCAAGCCTAATAAAGGCCAGCATTAGTTATTGATGTAGATGCATATGTCCATGCGTGCATAGACATGTCCACACCGCATGGGCAATAAACCATCCAAGAAAAGGCAAGAGAAGAGCACGGAGTATATAGAAAAATCTAAATCTATCAACATTGAGGGAGGGAAACATTTCAATTAAAGTGATAGAGCTTAAAATGCATTGTTATAAATACAAGTACATCGAGCCTATAGAGGCCGGTATTAGTTGTTGCTGTAGATGCATGCATGAACATGTTCATACACGCATAGGCATATATGCCATCTAGAAAAGGTGGAAGAAAAACACGAAATGTATGGAAAGATCTAAAGGAAATGAAATGATCAGAAAAACAGATCCCTCTAAGGATATGGCAGAGGAGAACGGGGCATTAACTTCATAGCTTATTTTTCCATTCCGCCGGAGGAGAATCCCTCGAGGAATGGTTTGAAGCATATGGCTTTGTTTAGGCCTAGAGGCGAGGTTGCTTTTAACAGATAAATCCACCTTAATTCCATCTGGAGGAGGGTTTTATTCCAGTCCCCTCACCTGAGGTTGGGGAGTATCTGGTCAAAGATCAAAAGGGGGAGGTCAGGATTGCACACCTGCATGCTATGGATGTGCCTATAAGCCCTCCTCCAAAATTCCAGTTTAGTCTTTCCGATATAAAAACAGTTACAGCTGCATTGCAGCATGTAGACCACATCAGGGGTTCTGCAATTGGCAAAATGTTTTGGGTAAAATATTTTCCCATTGGGGAGAGTTGGGTTTTTTTGCGTAAGTGTTCGTTACACTGGCAGTAGTATGCCCTCAGCCACCAGGGGCTGAACAGAATTCCCTACTGATCTAGACAAACACCGACTTGGTAAGGAGGTTGTTGTCGCCTGTGCTGGGAGAAGATGGTTCCGTGCCCAATAGGATTCACCCTAAATTGCTTCAGGCTTGTCGACATGTAGTTAAGGAAGAACAAAGCACCCCTGCTGAGGGGGTGGGACGCCTGTGGAAGCTGGAAACCAGGGAGAGAGTGCTGCAGCCTGGAGAAGTTGCTTGCCTGAAGGCTACAGTCAAGTTGATCTGGGATTTACCCGGCCCCTTCGTTGTGTTGGAGACTGATGAGCAGGCCAAAGCTGTTGGGATAGAGATGGTCCGAGAGCTAGTCCCTACCAAGGATTTGTCCCAGACTGGGAAGAAGGTGCCGATAAGTCTTCGGAATATCACAGATCATCCAATTACCTTAGAAGCACGTATGCTGGTGGGACGAGTGAGTGCGGCCACCCCTGTGCTCCCCGAAGAGGCTGTTGGGAAAGAAAAATGTCAGTGGATGCAGAAGGATATTCAACATTGCTCCTAGGCTTTACCTGCCAAATGTCAACGAAGAATGAAGTTACAGTTAGCTAGGTGGGACATGATTTTCTCGAAGAACAATTTTGATGTGGGATGTACCAAGAGTGCTTAGCATCAAATCCATTTGCAGGAAGACAAGCCGTTTCGAGAGTAACTCAGAGAATACCTCTCAGCAATCTAGAAGACCTTCGGGAACAGTTGGCTGAGGTGAAGAAGACCGCAGGCATTCAAGAATACAGAAGACCGTACACCGCTCCCATTGTGGTGGTGTGGAAGAAGAATGGGTCCTTGTGCATGTGTATTGACTACTGCACTTTGAATCGACGTACTGTTCCTGACCAGTACACGACCCCTCACATTAAAGATGCCCTACAGTGTCTTACCGGAGCCAAATGGTTTAGTGTACTAGACTTAAAGAGTGGGTACTATCAGATTCCCATGAACTCAGGGGACATTGAGAAGACTGCGTTCATCTGCATGATATTATTGTGTCCGGGAAGACTTTGGAAAAGCATGAAACGAAAAGGTTTTTGCACGGCTCCATGAAGAAGGGTTGAAGCTATCATTGAAGAAGTGCCAGTTCTACAGAACTTCTGTAACATATTTGGGCCATGTCGTCTCTGCAGGAGGAGTAGAATTGGACCCAAAGAAGTTGGAGGCCATCACAACATGGCCCAGACCAAGGGCTGTAACTGAATTGAGATCTTTCCTGGGATTCTGCTCTTACTATGGTGGTTAGTGGCAAACTTTGCAAAGATTTCTCGGCCTCTTAAAGAACTGCTGCAAGTGGCCACAGGAGAAGGAGAATGGGCCACAGGTGAAGAAGTCTGGTGTTGCAGGAAGGGAGAATCGGTGCAAGAGCAATGGACCCCATAGTCCGAAGAGGCTTTCTGGCATCTGAAGAGGAGTCTTACTGAAGCTCTGGTATTGGCCTAAGCTGACCCCCCCAAGTACTATGAATTTCATGTGGATGCCAGCAGAGATGGGCTGGGAGGAGTTCTTTACCAAGAACAAGACGGTGGTCTCAGACCCGTGGCTTATGTGAGTCGCAGCCTTATCCCAACGGGGAGACACTATTCTGTCCACAAACTGGAGTTCCTAGCTTTGAAATGGGCTGTGGTGGACAAGTTGAAGGATTACTTGTATGGAGCCGTGTTTGTGGTGAAAACAGACAATAATCCTTTGACCTATCTCCTATCCTCTGTCAAATTGAACACAACAGGACATAGGTGGTTGGCTGCCCTCACAGAATTCCAGTTTAGCCTGAAGTACCAGCCTGGGGGCGGGGAATTGAGATGCAGATGCCCTTTCCTGTAGGCCTTACCGGCAGGTGGAGAAGCCAAAAGATTGAGCTTATGTGACTGCAGAAGGTGTGCAGGATTTGTGTCAAGGTATGGCCTGGCGGCTGAAAGGAAGTGTTGGAGTTGAGTCCATAGGAGCCCATCCTTCTGGAGTACCCAAATCCTATTGTGGGCTGACGCGAGTATGAGGTGAGGATCTTCCTCGGTTGTCCAAAGGAGATCTCAGAAAGGACCAGGATCAGGATCCGCAGTGCTACCTGGCTATTCAAGCCCTGAGCAAACAGGATCCAAACTTGTTGATGAAGAGCTCTGTGATTGGAGAGAAGATTCTACATTGGGAATGGAATAGATTGCAATTGAAAGATGGAATACTGTATAGGCGAGGTCCCTCTGAGGATATGGAGGGAAGATGGCCACTATTTCTTTCTGAGAAATACTGTGCAACAGTCCTGATAGCTTTGCATGATTACCATGGACATTTAGGTACAGAGAGAACCTTTCGCCTAGTTAGGAAGAGGTTTTACTGGCCCAACTCGTGTTTAGCGTGCATCCAACGCAAGACATTACCATTTCGAGCTGCTCTCATGGGACACTTATAGAGCCAGGAGCCCCTGGAGATGGTCTGTATTGACTTCCTGTGCCTGGAACCCGAGAGAGGTGGAAGAAGTAATGTCCTGGTGGTGACTGACCATTTCATCTGCTATGCACAAGTCTATCCCATTAAAGATGAGCAGGTGACTACGGTGGCCAAAGTTCTCGTTGAAAAGTTATTCGTACATTATGGGTTGCCTGTCTGAATCCACTCCGATCAAGGACAAGTCTTTGAAAGCAGGCTAGTTCATTAGTTGTGTGCTTTGCTGGGCATTAGGAAGTCTCGGGCTACGCCTTATCACCCGTAGAGGGATCCTCAAGCCGAGAGATTTAACAGAACTTTGATGAATATGTTGGGGACGTTGCCCCCCCAGAGAAGAAACAGCATTGGGGAAATCACATTACAGCTGTAGTCCATGCTTTCAACAGTACTGGGAGTGATGCCACTGGCTATTCTCCCTACCAACTCATGTTTGGAAGAGAAGCTCTCCTTCCCAT